>BRKX01000008.1:0-1248604 GCA_026008535.1 Perilla frutescens | reverse complement strand
ATATTTATTGCTAAAAAGGTAAAAAATTTAAAATTTATACACCCTAAATTTGGAATAATCAACCCCAAAATTCAATTATATTAACTAACAAATGAAAATGAAATATTAAAAAATAATTACAAAACCTAAATAGTAATGGAAAATTTTAGTAAGCCAAAAGAAATTACAATTGAAGAAAAAATTAAAGAATGAAAGAAAATGTAATAATTTTGAGATTTGATGCATGGTTGGCACACACAAATTAGGACTCTCTCTCTCTCCCTCTCTCTCTACACGTGTGTTTCTTAAGTTTTAGCATTGTGGAATATAGTTAAAATCGTATTTCATCCTATTTTCTCATATCAAATTTATTAATACGTTTTTCTTTGATTTTTTTTATTTGATTTCAAGTTTTTATACTTTATTTTAACTTTACAATTGTAACAACTTTAAATAAAATAAAAAAGTCATAATTATGAAATAATCTACCCTCATTAACAACCAATGATTTTCTAAAAATAAAAATTAAATACTAAAAAAAATTATAAATCATAATTGAATAGAATCAACCATAATTAACGAGTGTAAAATTAAACTAAAACACAATAAGTTGAAATCGGAAAAAAAAAATGTGTAAAAACAAATTATATGGGTTTGATTTCTATTAGAGAAAGTACGAGAATGAGATTGTAAGCATGTATGTGTGTGTGTGTGTCTATATATATATATATATATATATGGGGTTGAGTTAACGCTAGTCCTAAGCAAATTATGATCTGTCGACAGAAATATCAGAGGATTTGTTTAATCGTTTTGAAAATTGATGTTCGTATTCAACCAATTATATATTAACCCTTCATAAACAAGCCATAATCAACACATAAATGGCAATTTTCAATACATTGAAACACTGTCCAATATTTCTCTACTTCATTTCCTAAGTCGAATCATTTTTTATTTGAATATTGAATAATATAATGGGCATGAAAAAGATATATATGCTATGATCGAGTATTTACTCATGATGCCACCTCTCTCTCCCTCTCTCTCTCTATATATATATGGCTAGCTAGTTTTAATTCCCATTATTCTTGATAATATATATATATATAGCCTATATATCTATTTCAATTAATCAAATAAATATTTCATTTCTCCAAATTAAGTCCAATACTACACACACATATATAAGAATCACTTCTTTTATATATTTATCTATCTATCTATCTATCTATCTATCTATATAATATAGGATTGGATAAAAAATACACCTTTTTCTGGTGTAGGAACTAAGAATCCATTTTATACCATCCACATAGATGATCTAATGGTTGAGATTAAATGTTCAAGTCAAGGCAAAAAAGAAGGAGACGGGGGTATAATTTTCCAATCTCAATAAAAAAAGCTGATGTCATCACTTTTTAAAAAAATCCTAAAAACTTTGAACGACCATAATTCACTCGTTTCAAATCGGATCAACGCAAATAATATACCAAATTAAAGATCTTTTCATGCTCTTTAATTCAAGATCAGTCATGGATATGTTTGTTCAAATAAATATAGACGAAAAATATAAAATATAAATTTTTACTCGTGTCCAGCGCGAAAATGCTTTCATTAGCTTTTAAATGATGGTTCGTCAGCAATATGATAAGTTGATTACGTATGCTGACGAAGCATTTGTTATATGCTAACATATTGCATTTATTGTGCTAATGAATGATCATCATAATGTTAATGTACTACGCATACTTATATTATTATTATTATGATTTATTACATTTCAATTATGACTTATAATTATTTTTTATGATTTAATTTTTATGTTTGTAGTCACTAATTGAATATTATATATTATTCATTTAATCAAATTAGAATATATTAGTTAGAGTTCTTCATCTATTTATGGTTTATAACTTGTGCTAACGATAAATTGTCATATGCTAACATAGTTTATTCGCAATGCTGATAAAATAATATCATTATGCTAATGTTTTATATTTATATTGTTATTATGATTTATTCCATGCAATTGGGGTTTATAATTACTTTTTAGAATTTAATTCTATTTTTAGATCATTGAAGTTTATTATATCTGAATTATGGTTTATTTCATCCTATTAGAATTTATAATTACACTTTAGAATTTAATTTTTCGTTAACAATATGAGAAATATTTTCATTAGCATAAATATAACGCTTCGTTAGTATGACGATATGTTATCAAATATCCTCCGCGATTTTTATAAGAAGTGTCAAATTATGTTAATACCCCCGCACAAATTTTTTTCCAAATATTACAGGATTGCCACCACTCCTTTTAATCAAATATGGACCATAGATCTTTATTGATTGTATGGTGTGAGATGGGTTCCTAGTTCCTACACTAAATAGGGTTTGTATTGTAACCCTCCCCTATATATATATATATATATATATATATATATATTTATATATATTAATGCTGAGCAATGGGAAGATTGCTTCATTTGAAGACTTCATGAAAGGGTTCCTTTCACCACCTAATAATCGACCCAAAATTCGTGAGACTTGCAACGAGGAAAAAAAAAACTATATACCATTTTTATTTTAATTGGAATCTGACCATGATAGATTTTTAATGAAAAACTTAACAACATATCTTAAATAAAAAAAATATTTAAATGTGTAATTGTTGATTTGCATGCGGATTGAGACATACATATATATATATATATATATATATATATGGGAATGGGCATAGCCATGTTGTCTGAAAAAAAAAGGAAAGAATAGGGAAAACTGTCAAGGTACTCAAGAGTTTTTCAAATGATCCAAATACACTTGTACAAACCTAGCTGTATTGAAAACGTACGTTCCCATCAATACGCTTTCTTGACCTTTCCTACAAAGACATTACGTCGCGTCAGCATATCACGTTGATCGGGAAATTCTCGTGATCTCTGTAGTAGAATGTAGTACTATGTGCATGCATGCGTTATAGAAGTTTCCGGCCGGATAGATAGATATGTATATATCGATCAGTACTCTTGTAATTTCTTGTATGTATGGATAGAAGAATTGAAAGTTTAATTAGGAGTTCATATATGTATATATTTGGTGAATAAACTTTTCTAAGAACTTGTGTTAAGTGTTAACCGACCCGAACGAGGACAAAGCGTATTGTACCCCGGTGGGCTATAGATTATTTTGCATAAGAAATGGTATGTTGCACATTTAATGTTGCATTCCTAATTGCACACTCGATTAATTTTTTAAATAAAAATCAGTTTCTACCCAATTTAAGATTTAATATAATTTTTAGTATTTAATTTTTCAAATAATCAATTCATAACTAAAAATTAAAATTAAATACTAAAAAATTATAATACATTCTAATATGTGGTTTGCAGGCTATTACACAGGGGCGGAGTTTACCCAGTGCGCACTTCGGTAGCGGCTGCGGGTTACATTCGACAACAAAAAATATATACATGTACATCCGCGGGTATGTACATGCATGTATATGTGAGATCATATATATATATATATATATATATATATATATATATATTGCGTATTTTAGAGAGGCTTGAAAGTGACTATTGATATGTTGTTATCATGACTTTTGTAATGAGAGAGAAAGCATTTATGTATATTCCCAGATGAGAAAGCCAAAATGCAATCGAATTCGAGATTTTCAGTTGAAAAAATAAAGTTAATACAATGATTCACGTATCCTCTCAGAAAAAAAAAAAACCATGATTCATGTAGGCGATTTTTTTTTTTACGAAAAAAAAAACTTATAAATAAGATAACATTCATTTGGCATGTGTTTTGTGCGTTATGCGTGGTCACAAAAAAAAAAATTGAAATGATGTTATAATTTCTCAGATGAGATTTTTTATTCCACATTTGGTGTTTTAACCCCATATTTTACGATCGAATTTACAAGTTTCGTAATAGATATTATGAAAATAAAAATTAATCGTAACAAAATCGACATAGTTACACCTATCAACAAAAGATTACAATTTAAAAAAATTATAAATCATATTTCTAAAATAATCAACTATAATAATCATTTTTTTGAAAATTAAATATTAAAAAATAATTATAAAATCTAATTGGATGGGATGAACCCTAAAATTAATCATGAAATTAAACTAAAACGTAATAAATTGAAATTGATGAAAAAATGGAAAAAAAATTCATAAATTTTTGATCGTAGAACACGGATTGGAACACCGAATTTGGAATAGAGGATCTCATACAATAATTTCCTGCAATTTCTACGTAAAATATCACATCAAATTTAAATGCATATAATATTAACGATATCTGGAATTTCCAAATACTAATTCAAAGGTAGATGGAAAAAGTTTCTTTTAGTAAAACTTCAACAGCAAGGGAAATTGCTGGTGAATTCATTTCTTGCTTTAATCATACGTTCTTTATTTTTATTTTTTTATTTTTTTATTTTTTGTCTGCTTTGAAAATATGCCCACATATTCAAGTTACAACAGCATGTAATTGATTGATCGTGTTATTGAATATCAAATTTATATATATATATATATATATATATATATATATATATATATATATATATTCTAAAATGCAGGTTTCAATGTAAAATTAATTAATGAATCAAAATTAATTCCTGACTCGAAGCAACTCTGAATATGAGTGCAATTTATTCTAAAAAAAATTCAGGAAAATTGGAGCTGTGGCTTCTATCACTCCAAAGTTTGGACCAAAACAATTGGAATTGAACTGTATGTGATAACCATTTATAGGGCGTCTAGGTTAGTCGGTTGGCGGAGGAAGCGTTCCATCTGGCGCGCTCTAGTCCTTATGGACATGTCGAAAACTTTTTGTCCGAACTCCACCACAAGACCGCCAAGAATACTGGGATCAATCTGCACGGATCAGGAAATATACGGGAATTATTAACATTTCCATCGACAGAAGAGAAACCCCCCATCTGAATTGATAGGAAAACTCACCTTCTGGTCGACTTTAGCCTTCTTCCCTTGTCCGAGTATGTCCTGCAATGTCTCTATCAATTCTTTCTCCTCCTCCGCGGGCAAAGGCTGAAGAGGGAGAGTGAACAGTTAAAACAGAAGAAGATACAAATGTTGCATTTCAAGTAAAATGTGAGTTTTACTGAAGGAAAAAAAGGAAAGAAGAAGAAGAAGCTTTTGCAGGCTTGCAAATGGGAATTTGCTTGTTTAGAAACTGTTTGGTCAGTTTCAGGTTAAATGCAAATAAAAACTGAGCTTGAA
Organism: Perilla frutescens; assembly: GCA_026008535.1. Lineage (NCBI taxonomy): Eukaryota > Viridiplantae > Streptophyta > Magnoliopsida > Lamiales > Lamiaceae > Perilla > Perilla frutescens. The sequence goes on along the minus strand of BRKX01000008.1, from coordinate 1,243,358 downwards.
CAATGCGTTCTTGACTTGATTTACATGTACCCTGATTCACACTTTGGTTAAAATACAATGCCTATATGATTCAATACATAAAAGGAACGGTAAAAATCACATCATGAGGTATGAAATATAATGGTCTAAGCGTATGAACTGGTTAAATTGAGCAGTTTTTCATTCAGATAGAGATAACTACCCTATCAAGCATAAATTATATGCAATGCACAGGACCAAAATGCAGTTCTCTAGTAAGAACTTGCTCAAAACTACATTTATGGAAAAATCAAATGACACTAGTTCAACACGTCCTCAAAAAAATCTGAAAGTAATTGCCATTTTAGTAGGGAGAAAAGGGGCCATAAAGAATATTCAACCAGAATTAAGGTTTTCATCGTCAAAGGGCGTGGAGAGTTAAAAAAAAAAAATCATCAGGTGAGAGGGTGAGAGAGCACAGAGAGCTAAGATTCTTTTTCTCTGATCCCAACTTAAGAAATGACATTTCAAGAAACGAGCTTACAATCACAGTTGTCACAGTAACTTTGACTTCCCCTCTATGAGCCATGGTCAGCTCTGAGAATCTCTGCACCATCCGTTCCAGATGTCCCAGCCTCCCAGCTTCAGCGACAACAGCTGGTACAAGAAATGTCATAAAAAATGTTATGCAAATACATGAACTACATCTAAATTGATATTCAGGATCTACATTAAAAAACCAAACAGGATTGTATGTATCAACATCATCAGATGGACGTCATAACGAGTCTACGATTATGGAATTATGGATATGAGGGGATATCAGCATCGGAATCTGCAGTAAAATATTCCTTCTTTAAAAAAAACAGATGGGAATATGCATTACCAACACCCAATTACTAATGAAATGACAATTGCTTGAGTTTTTAGCTGCAAGTAGGGGAGGAGAAAACGATACAGGATAGGATATCATGCAAATATTCTTTGATTGCAAATATCTTGTTATTTACAATGAGTGTGAAAATCTAAGCCTTGCAAATCAAAAGATTAATATGTTAGTGAGTGGAAACTAAAAAAGAACTAAAAGAGAGAGAGAAAGAGCATAAAGCAGCAAATATGGTAATGATTTCCCAATAAAATAAACCCCTAGGATATCCTTGTTATAGAGTGGATACAAATCATTTCTGAAAATTTCACAATTTTAGCTTTTACGGTATCATGCAATTCCATGGGAAACAAAACACACTCCGATCAGTAGTTATAGAATGAGAACTCCACGAATGCACAAGAAAGTAGAAACAACCAACTACATTGAGTTCTAGTGAAGAAAAACAAACGTCTCTTGTTATATGCGTAAAACACCATTCCAAAAAATTTGTAACGCAGAAAACAGGCAACAAAAACTTGTGATCCATAGCACATAACCATAAGCTGAGAAACAACTTACCCATGAAGTTCTTTGTGATATCTGAAAATTTAGCTTGATTGCAGATATCAGTTATTGCCTTCGCTCTGGTGTCTTTAGTTATCGAAGCATCCTTCATGAATTGCGTAAACGTAGGGCTTTTCTTTGAAGCCTCAACAAGGGAAAGAAGCTCAGATTCAACTTTGTCTAGCACATTTACTTTAACTGCAGCAATGTACAAGGCCGACGCATAGTTTCCAGAAACACCAAACATTGTCACCGGAACCTAGAAGCAACAATCGAATACCTTGAACAACAGAGCCGTCTGTAACTTTTGAATATTCTACTAAAATGGATTCAAACTGAAAGCTCTTGTTCATGCAAATTAAACATGCCTCCAACTCTAACAGTGTGTGAGTATTTAAATTTCGTTTTATGTACAGCTAGAAATCAAAAGCACATCATCAATAATCAATTCCACATGGATTAAAATTCAAAATTCAAAGAATCCATCAACGACTAATCGCACGATAATACACTCTGCAATAATACAAAATTATAATCCCTAAACACTGAATATCCAAGAAAATTATATAAAATAAAGAAGAATTATTATTACCTTCACTTTCTGCTGTTTAGAAGCAGGTGCATCAGCGTAGTTCCTCGTGAACTTCGACAAAAATCAAAACAATGAACTACGTATTTTTAGATATATTCCATCAAATGCTTCGAAAAAAATACATATTAACAAAAAAGAAGAAAAAAAAATCCAATTAATGGAAGAACACAATTAAATTAAAAATAATGCATACAAAATATAATAATTCGTAATACCTCGCTGTTGATCGTACCGGAGGAGACGACGGCTCTGGAGCCAACGAATCTCTCCGCCGCGGCGGAGGGAGATGCGGCGACGATAGATCGGCGGAGGAGTGACAACCCCGATCTCATACGCATTGCCATTTCGTAAATTGATTGAAATTCAACCCTTTTTTTTCTCTGATTTAATCTTCTGCTTTCAATTTCCCATTTTCTCAGCTCCAAACACGAGTTGAAAATTTCAGAAAATGTGGTAGTAATTAGGTTTTACCTACGGTAGCATGGGTTTTCGGTGCTACCTTGATGATTAGGTGGCACGTGTATCTCATCATGATTAGGTTACCGTCGGACTCGAGCATTGCGCGAACTGTCGGATATAAAATAAATTAATTTAATTTAATTTTAAAATTTACCAATTACATTTAAAAATTAATGACGTAAAAACCCGAATTGATGACGTAGCCTTTAGGGGTGAGCAAAACTGAATTGAAACTGAAAAATCGAATCAAACCGGCGTGTTCGGTTCAGTTCGATTTTGGTGGTGACAAATTCGGTTTCGGTTGTGAAAATGAAAACCGAATTTCTATTCGGCTCGGTTCGGTTTTAGCTTCTTAAAACCGTAGAAAACCGAACCGAACTGATATTTAATTTAAAATAAAAATAATATATTGTCTATGCCCTAAAACTTAAATTTGAAGTTTAGACTTTGTTTATTTTATCATTTGATGACATTGTTTTTATTTGTTTATCATGTAATTTAATTTTAAGTCTTGGTTTAATGCTTGTTGAGTAGAATTATTGATTTACAAAAAAAAATACACATTTTATCGGTTTTGACCCCAACCGACCGAACCGAACCGGTCTTATCGGTTTCGGTTTCAGTTCGGTCAAAACAAATAATCGATTCGGTCTCGGTCTCGAAAAAATGGCTTCAATTTTTATCGGTTTTGGTATTTCGGTTCGGTCCGGACCGTTCGCTCAGGCCTAGTAGCCTTGATTCCGCCCAAGGATCTGCGAGTTCGGGTCGGGCCCTACCGTTATGAAGTCGTTCGCCACGCTAACTATGCCGAAGTTTGTGGAAGAAGTGGACGTTATGTTGGCCCGCCCAACCTCGTATAGAGTCGCATTCGGCCCGCTCAGAATTTCATGTAGATAAAACACCAAAAATAGGTATTAATATTATTTTACTACCTTGGGAGAGGCTTTGGCCATTGCATATGAGCATTAATGAAAAAATTAGAGTGAAAATTATGTGAAGTTTCGACATTATAATTTTTTTTCTTTTCTTTTTGTAACAATATGTAAGAGATAAGTGAGTAATTTTTGAAGGGGTTGATGGTTTAATTTATAGATAGGAGAAAACAAAATTAAATTTTTGGTTTATTGTGTGGAGAAGATTGATTTATGTTATCAAAATGAAATTAAATAGGCACTTTGGTAGAAAGAGAAATAATAATTTAGGTCTACATATAGCTTAATTTTGGGAGAATATATAATGAAGAGTTTGAACTATGGGTTAAATAATTAAATGTATTTTCAATTGGAATAATGGAAATTAATTAATACTAATTTCTTGGAGGATACATGTTGATCATATTGAGATTGGAAGATATGAATTGTGTTTTTCTAGCTTCTTCATTTTTTTTTAATTAATGGAGCTTAATATATAGGGTGTAAAATTATTTAAAATTTCTGATTTTTTTTTTATTTTATGTATAACTATGGTGAGATTTTTCTTGAGAGAGATTGTACTATTTGTTGAATTTTTATATTTTTTTTGCTATTTATTTTATTTTATATTTTTTAGCAAAAAATCTATAAGGATGGTTAAATAGTGTTAAAAAAATTGTAAATTTTTTAAAAATGGCTTAGATTAGGCATTGACTTTTAATTTATCAAATATGTCCTGATGAAAAGTCACTCCATATATACTCTCGTCTCAATTATATAGTCCATATTGCTATTTTGAAGTGTTCCAATTACATAGTCTCATTATTATATATAGTATTAATTTTCATAATAATGTACAAATATATCATTGTTAGTTCTTGGAAATTAAAACCAATCACACTTAAATTTTTTTAAATCATTAATTTTAAATAAGGATAATATTGGAAGTTAAGCTTTAATATCACGTTTGCATAAATATTTTTAATCTACGTGCGAGAAGAAACTGAACTATATAATTGGGACGGAGGGAGTAATTGATATATTTAATTCAGAACTATTCAAACTAGATGGAGTTTGGAATTAATCACTTTAAGTTAATTGAATGCCCGGAGGAAAAAAAATGAATGTAACCAAGTCATAGTATATATTTAATTGCACTTTTTTTTAAATCATCATTTATATCTCAAATAATTTTAATAATTTATCTCAAATTAACAATTTTATTAATTAGATACATAAGCTATTAAAAAAAATAATCCAATTTATTACTTGATACATTTTTTGACCAAAAATAATCTTATATTTCGACAAAATACTTGGATCTTCTTCTCGTATTGTAGCCAAATCAATCTAATCTATGACATAATATATCTTTATTAATCAAAATTTTTAACATCTTTTTAGACCCGATTTTGACCTGAAAATTTTTGGCCAGAAAATTCATTTGATGTTAATTTGATTAATTTTCTTAATAGTTTAGGTTTTTAATTGATAAAAAAAATATCAGTTTGAGATAGATTTGAGAAATTGAAAATAGTTTTTGGGTTATAAATGATTGTTTGTCCCCCTTTTTTATGAGAATTTAACAAATAAATTTTTTATTTACATTTTCAATTTTTAGGTTACGTTCATGAGTTTTTCAAAATCAAAGTTCATATACATCCTAAAAGAAAAACCAACTGCTATATGTAATTAATTATCACCAGTCAAGAAGAAATTATATTAAATGAAACATAGAATTGATCCGATTTTTATTTTATTTTATTTTATTTTTGAGTTGGGGAAAGTGGGAAATCGGTGGGTCTCCCAACCCCAAATCTATGAGTGTGTAAATAGTTGATTCGGTGCAAAATCGAGCCAAACTAACAAAACTTAATAAAAAATTCTTTAAAAAATTCAAACCGAACCAACCAAAATAATATTTATATAACTGAACCAAGCCAAACCATAATTATGTGGTTAGTTTGGTTTGGTTTTCGGTTTAACTGAATTTTCATTGATTATTTTTATTTTTTCGAAATAATTATATATAAAGAAAATAACATGTACTCAATAGATAACAAATAATATATTAAATAAGTAAATATTTGAAAATCTATAAAATTAGAAAATTGAAACTAAATATTAGAATTACTAATATTGTTTGGGTATATAATACCTTTTAAATTTATTAATTTAGGTATAATTAATGTTTTTGTTTTAATATTCAAAACTAAACCAAATTATATTTTGGCTTTAATACTCAAAACTAAACCAAAATTAAAAAAAAAAAAAAATGACCAAACTAACCGAACCAAATAGCTCAGTTTAGTTCGATTTTTTTAGTTTTGGTTCGGTTTTGAACACCCCTACCCAAATCCAATCAATTTGCCCTCTATTATAATTTATAATTATGCCGACCCTCAACTAATTAAAAGTTAGTTAAATCATCTTAAATAATTAATCTTTAAACATGATGTACGATATTGATATATTCTAACTAGTTTTTAATTAATCAATCTTATAAGTCATGCACGTCCACATATATATATATACACACACACACACAGATATATATTCAGGATGATATTTCATTACACCATAATCTTATTATAAACACAATATATATTAAAAATCGAAATAAACAACATCATCTATCCAACACAACATGTTGCTTAATTAAAGATTCGTTCACTCCTCCACCAGGTAAACAACATGCATATCATACCGCATAACATAGTTCCCCGTGGCCGCATCCTCAGAGTAAGTGTTGGCAACGGCATATCCCCGGGCCCCGCGGAAAATACCGGTCCCGCCAACGACGGGCACCTCCGAATCACCATATACTAATGATCTCCTTCCGACGATGCTCAGTGTGCCCCCTTTGTATTCACCGCCCGTGAACATAAACACGATGTTCATGCATAGGCTCGACTCCTCCTTGTCCGCGCTAGTCGCGATCCCTTGAGCCCGACCCAACTCGTACGAGCTAGGATCGGGCTCAACGGTCATCGAATCGTCCAACACTCTCACGAGCCCGAAACTCGAGGGCGAAGTGGACGTTATGCTGGCCCGTGCAACCTCTACTACGGTTGCACTCGGCCCGCTCAGCACATCATGGACGAAAACGGTGAATTTCGCTATTTTTTCAACTTTTCCCATTTTTTTGTCACGATTTATTATTTCATTCTTGATAAAAATATATGTGGTGATTTTTATTTTTTTTAAATAGAGGAGAGAAAGAGAGTGAGAGCTCGAGAGTGTGAGAGAGAGATGGACAGGTGTATGTATTTTTCTAGAGAGAGAGAGACCGCGTGGCTAATTGAAGATCACGAAAGAAAAAGATTGATCAAAACTTGTTCACAAAATTTAAAATTTTAGATCCATTTTATTAATTTCATTTTTTTTATGATAAAACACACACATATAAGATATGGTTGAGGGTTGCCGAAAATAGCTCAACAATTATCTTAATTGGGGAAAAATAAATGGACCTTAAATTAATTATAAAAAGGCCTATTAATTTGGCCAAAATCGAATTTCGACGAGAACTATCGTCTAATTTTTTTTTTCATCTAGTTCCAAAAATAATTGGGTAGTGAATAAATATATTAAATTATTAAACTCAATTTAAATTCAATAAGAAAAGATTTTATTATTATGAATTTTGGATCGGTATTGCACTTAATTAAAATACAGGTCCGTCCAGCAGATGTGATCATCTGTTTCAAAATCATATTTCGTCATGTTTTAATTATAGGGTTGTCGTTGCCACATTTTTCTAGTCATGTTTAAGACCAAGATTATCGGGTTGAAATTTCCTATTACACTATTTCGTGTTTCACTCGGTGTTTCATCATTAAATTTATAATTTTAATAATATTTATTATAAAATAAAATTTAATTATAACATAAATAACTATAATCAACATTTATCAACAAAAAAATGAATTAAAAAAATTATAAAACATAATTTTGAAAAAATCAACCATAATAATGAATTATTAATTGAAAATAGAAAATTAAATATTAAAAAATAATTATAAACCCTAATTGGGTGGGGTGAACCCTAAAAATAATCACAAAATTAAATTAAATCACATAAAATTAAAATTAAAGAAAAAAAGTACAAGAAAAACTCATAATTTGAAAATGTAACACGGAGTGTAACACAGAAAGTGTAACAGGAAATTCCATGTGAAGATTATCAGTGCACTTTGTGGCAACCGTTCGGACACCAAGTGGCAAAAAAATAAAAAAGAAACAAGAAAAATGATTTTGGGTTGTAGAGGACGTTCGACCAAGAGAAGCCAGCCAACTGCCGGTCTCTCTCTCTTCTTTCTATTTTTTTTTTGTATTTTGTAATTTTTTTATGTATTATTAAAAAGAAATATATCTATTATATCTAAATTTTATTGGATATGTAAATTATATTTGGACACTTGTATCTATTTTATTGGATGTGTAGATATAATGATTATTAAAAAAATATATCCATTATGGAAAAAATTCGGCAATCAACACTAAATTTATATTTTTTTCATCTATTTTAATTGTCGTTTGTTTATTTCAATTCATGTTGAGTTTATTGTTATTTATATTCTTATTTTGTTTATTTTGTATTTTATCATATTGTCTATTTTATAAAAGTTTGTTAGTTTGTGTTGTTACAATTTTCAATAATAATAATTATTTATTTTAATTCAAATTAATTATATTATATTTATTAATAAAAGAAAAGAAAAAATAATATATAATGTTGTGGTTGGGTGTTTGGGTTAGTTACTGATAAACTATTAAATTGTATGTGGTTAGCTTAGATAAAATATTGGTGATGTGGAAGAGAGAGAAATTAATTAAATATTAAGGTTGTTTGTCCGGTTAAAGTGTTTGTCCGGTTACTAATAATGGTAGTCTAACATGGTCAATCATGATTTTTTTTAAAATACACGTGATGATAATCCAACTATATATGGAATATCATTTTGGAACAGTGGTATGGTTGTTAGTTGGCAATTTTAATAGCATTTATATATATTGATTCTAGAGTGGGTACCATATATATCTGTACCTAATTAATTAATTGATTCAATCGTTATCCTAACTCATTGTAACATTAATATTAATGTTAACGTGTGTAATTAACATTTTCCTAAAAAAAAACTTCACAATTTTGATTTTGTTAACACGACATGATAATAAAGCAATACGATAAAAATTAAAATTTGCACAAGAAAATTAATTATATTAAATCATTAAACTATTAAATAAGTAAATATATATTTGTTAAATTATTAAACTAAAAAAATTAAATAAATATATTAAACTATTAGTGTTAATGATAAACCAAAAAAAAAAAAGTTTTTCCCTCCACAATTGGTATAGTTAGTTTATTCATTTGGAATAATGGAAATTAATTAATATTAATTTCTTGGAGGATAAATGTTAATCATGTTGAGATTGGAAGATATGAATTGTGTTTCTTTTTCTTGTTTTTTTTTTCAATTAATGGTAGCTCGGTATAATATATATATATATATATATATATATATATATAGGGTGTAAAATTATTAATTAAAATTTCTGATTTTTTTTTATTTCATATATAGCTATGTTGGGATTTGATTCTTGAGAGAGATTATACTATTTGTTGAACTTTTACTCTAGGATGATTTTTTTTTATGTTTTTATTTTGTTGTTCTTTTTTTGTTATATTTTATTGAGCAAAAAATCTATAAGGATGGTTAATTAAATAGGGTTAAAAAATTTGTAATTTTTCGAAAATGTCTTAGATTAGGCAGTGACTTTTATCAATATCATTTTTTTTATTTTATATAATGAATATTTTATGAAATTTCAAATTTTCTTATAATTGAATAAAATGTACGTAGTAGCTAATAAATATCAACACATGCCTTAATTTATATTTTTATATTTCTAAATACCATTTTTCTTTTTTAGTATATGATTTTTTCTAATTTTTTAGCAAATTATAATTTATTTATTTTATTGAAAAATTTTATTCTAAAATATTTAATTAATCAATATTTAATAATTTGTATAAGTTAATAAAAATATTTTTACTTCACAGAAAAATGCTTTAACATTTCAATTTTTCATTTGAATATATTAAATTATATCAAATACATAAATAATTTATATTGTATTATAAAATACTTTTATGTTATATTTATTTTGGCACCGCTTTCATTTTTCTTCAATAAAATTATAAAAGCTATCAAAATTTGATTTTAACACATATTTTTAAATTATATTTTGAAAATAAATAAATAATATTAAAATAATTAAGAATTAATAATATTAAATTATTTAATTTCATTTTTTATTTATTTTTCTAAATATGATAAAATAGTATTATAAGACATGATTATGTATAAATATATCGTATATTAATTTTTTTTTATCATTGAGAATAGCTAAACCCATGGGGTGGGTGGAATGACTATTCTCATTTTTTTGTAAATAGGGATTCCATCGGGAATGATGATTCCTGATTTTGAACCTTACCAATCGTCAGAATAGAAATGATCATTCCATTCCATTCCATTCCACCGTACCAATCACGTCTTTAATCTCTAAACACCAAGTACGACATGAAATATCAATATCATCTAGCTAGTTTTTAATCAATATTATAAATCACGTGGATTCATATATATATAATTTCACAATGATATTATTTCATGATATAATAATCTTATTACAAACACGATATACATTAAAAATAGAAGTAAACAACATCAAAAATAGAAGTAAACAACATCATCCAATACAACATGTTACTTAAATTAAGATTCGTTCATTCCTCCACCGAATAAACAACATGCATATCATACCGCATAACATAATTCCCCGCGCCCGCATCATGCATGTGAGTGTTGGCAATGGTATATCCCCCGGCCCCGCGGAAAATGCCGGTCCCGCCGACGATGGGCACCTCCGAATCACCATGAACCAACGATCTCCTTCCAGCGACGATGAGTGTGCTCCCTTTGTATTCACCGCTCGTGAACATAAACACGATGTTCATGCATAGGCTCATCTCCTCCTTGTCCGCGTTAATCACGACCCCTTGAACCCGACCCAGCTTGTCCGAGCTAGGGTCGGGCTCAACAGTCAACAAATTGTCCAGCACTCTCACGAGCCCGAAACCCGAGGGAGTAGTGGGCGTTACGCTGTGTTGTGCAACCTCTAGTACGGTTTTACTCGGCCCGCTCAGCACATCTTGGATGTAAACGGGGAATTCCGCTTTTTTTTCAATTTTTCCCATTTTTTTTTTGTCACGATTTATAATTTTATTCTAGATAAAAATATATGTGGTGAATTTTTTCAAGGTCGGATTGTGGAGTTTTATAGAAAGCAAAAAATAGGTAGGGGCCGTCTAAATTCGTACTTGATTGGAAAAAATAAAATGAGTAATTATGGATTAATTAATTATGTATGGTTGGCTTGTGGGGATATGCTATTATTTCAACTTCCCCATTTTTGGTCACATATTTATTATTTTATGAAAATTGAAAATATATTTGGTGAATTTTTTCCAAGGTCGAAGGGGGAAAAAAAATAGTTAGGGACTATCTAAACTCGTACTTGATTAGAAAAAAGAAAATGAATAATTATGGATTATAGATGGTTGAATATATAGTGTATGAGTTTGCATGTTAAATTAATAACTGATTAAAGAAATTCATAAATTTAAAATGATATTCATATAGTTTTCTGAATATTGAGTAAGTTTTCGAGTTTAGAGATAAAATCAAAAATATAAATATAAATGATAGTTGGAAGATTTTGAATATGAACACTAATTTAAATTTAATAAAAAAGATTTTATTATTATGAATTTTGGATCAGCATTGCACACACACACACACACACACACACATATATATATATATATGAAAAAGATTTTATTATTATGAATTTTTAAAAAGATTTTTCTTTTTAAAAAAATACACATGATGATGATGATCCAACAATATATGAAATATCATTTTGGAATAATAGTTTGGTGGGTAGTTAGCAAATTTTACTAGCATTTATATATATTGATTAATCTAGAGTGGTACTATTTATATATAATATTCCTAATTAATTAATTAACTCATTTGATGTCCTGACTAATTGTAACGTACATTAATATTAATATATGTGGTTAATTTTTTCAAGCCCGGATTGTGGAGTTTTATAGAAAGCAAAAAATAGGTAGGGGCTGTCCAAACTCGTACAGTACGATGAACATGTTTGTTTAATGTTTTCCTTTAAAATGAATGTTAGATGATGCCGACTTGTTTTGGATGTTTATTATTGTGTTGCCAGTGTTCTTTTGATTTTGTCTCATTTTAAATTTTATTTTAAACAAAAATTTGGATCCGTGGATCAGATCTGCAGACCCGTAGATCCGATGGATTTGGATCTAGATTTCAAAATTTTGGATCCGACGGATCTGGAGCGGATCTGGATCTAGAAAAAAAAATGGATATGGATCTGAATTCAACAAGATCCGCTCCAAATCCGGCCCGTTGCCATCCCTACTCGTACTTGATTGGAAAAAACAAAATGAGTAATTATGGATTAATTATAGGATAATTCTATTTAGAACAAATTGCTCCAGCATAATAGTAAAATAATTATGTTAAATGACTAAATTATCCCTATTAAATCATTTATTTTAAAAGAATTTAAAATTTACAATTTCTCTTTCTCCATTATTTATGTTGCTATCTCTCTCCCTGTTTAATAATTGAACTTCAATTCTTCAATTAATCATCCATTAGCCCAATTTATGATTATTTGATTAATAAAAAAAAATTTCCTAGAAGATAATTAATAATTAAATTTGAACTCCATTTATTCAATTAATCAAAGGTTTAATCAATTTATGATTATTTGATTTTTTTTTTAAATATTTATATTTTTTTTGATTGTGCATTAAGAGAAAATTAAACGAAGATAATATATAAGAAAATAACATATATTTAACAATATATAATCCATTCATAACATGTTCGCATTCTTAAGCCAATTTTTTCATTGGTGTTTTCATCAAGTAAAAATAATAACATAATTGCTAGTGTTCTAATGTGTTTTGAGGTATATATAAGTTTTCTAAATTATTTTCATCTTGATGTTCAAATACAAATATTTATTTTTTTTTACCCACACACCCGACCTGTGGTATTGAGGAGATTCGAACCCGAGACCTTTGGCCTCCAAGCAATCTCACTCCACCACTAGGCCATCCCCACCGGGACAAATACAAATATTAGTTTTTATAATTTAATTCCTGCTTTTAATTTTTAAAACAAATTCATTGTATTTGGGAATTGGTGTAGAAAATGGGGGATGAATTTTATGCATTATTGATCATTCATGCATTCAAATTAAATATCAAGAAATTATGTAGAAAATGAGAAATAAATTTTAACCAAAATTATATTAAGGTAATAGTGTCATTTTACATGAAATTCTATCAAATTCTACCTTTGTGCTCGAACAAATCGTGTCATCTAGCATTGTCCTTAATTATATATGGTTGCCGGCGAGCTTAATATATATAGTGTATGAGTTTGCGTGTTAATTAATAACTAATTAAAGAAATTAACAGTTTAAAATGATCATACTATTTTCTAAATCTTGAATTTGAGTGAGTTTTTGAGTCAGAGATAAAACCAAAATAAAAAATATAAAAAAGTTTGGTCTTTTGTTCAAAAAAATATAAAAAAGTTTTTGAGTCAGAGATAAAAAATCTTTAGACATTTACTAAGGATGAGATTGCAGTTGCCTTATCACAGATGCATTCACTCAAAGCTCCAGCACCAGACAGTATGTCAGCTCTCTTCTTTAAAAAAGTTTGGTCTTTTGTTCAAAATGATGTCTGTTCGAGCCTTCTTAAGGTCCTTAATGAGGGTGCTGATCCTTCTTCTATTAACTACACTCTTATCTGTTTGATTCCTAAGAAAAAAGATACTACCCATCCCAGGGATTTCAGACCCATTAGTCTGTGCAATGTGGTTTTCAAGCTAATTACTAAGTGTATTGCTAATCGTCTTAAGAAAATCCTTCCTGCTATCATTAGTGATTCTCAATCTGCCTTTATCCCTGGTCGTCTTATTACAGACAATGCTCTTATAGCCTTTGAGATTTTTCATTTTATGAAGATTAATAAGGCAAAAAAAGGTTGTTTTTCCTTTAAATTAGATATGTCTAAAGCCTATGATAGAGTTGAGTGGATTTTCCTTAAAAGTATGCTTGAAAAGTTGGGGTTTGAGGATGGTTTTGTGCAGTTGGTCATGAATTGTGTTTGCTCCGTTTCTTTCTCAGTTTTGGTGAATGGGAGTGTTGGTACTTCCTTTATCCGGGGAGGGGCCTCCGGCAAGGCGATCCCCTCTCTCCTTTTCTTTTCTTATTTTGTGCAGAGGCTTTATCTGCTCTTATCCGAAAGGTGGAGACTCAAACTCTTATCCATGGTGTAAAATTGTGTAGAGGAGCGCTTCCCGTGTCTCATTTATTTTTTGCAGACGACAGCATTATCTTTGGGAAAGGCAATGAGAACGAGATTGTAAAGGTGAAAAACATCTTGAAAGCTTATGAACTTGCATCAGGACAGATTCTTAATTTGGAGAAGTCGGAGATTTCTTTCAGCTCAGGGGTGGAAGCCCAAATCGCAAATGACTTGGCAGAGAAGATGGGAGCCACAGCTGTTCACAAACATAAAGTTTATCTGGGCATGCCATGCACGGTGGGAAGATCTAAGAAAGAGATTTTTCAAATGCTTGAGGACAGAGTTCGAAAGAAATCCTTCTTTTACTTGGAGAAGCATTATGGCTGGAAGAGAAGTTATCCAACAGGGTATTTTGTGGCGAGTGGGGAATGGTCGAGCAATCAATATTTGGAGAGACTTTTGGATACCAAACTGTCCCGGGGTGGTTAGCAAGCCTGACTCTATTGAAGGGGACGAACATATCACAGTTGCTGATCTATTTACAGATGGAGGAGATGACTGGGACAATACAAAGTTGAACATTTTATTCCAACCTGAAGTAGTGCAGCAGATTTTGGCCATTCCTTTACCTACTCATAAAGGGCCAGATAGATGCATTTGGAAATATACAAGAAATGGAATTTACTCCGTGCGATCTGGATATAATCTCGCATGTCAAATGCACGACAACCAAATAAATTGTGCGGAGTCATCTATGGGGGCTTCGACGGTGTGGAACTGGATCAACGGGCTGCAGGTGCCCCCAAAAATACGTTTCTTTTTGTGGAGATGCGCAAAGGGGATCTTACCAGTTGGCACAGAGTTGGTGAAACGTAATGTTGAGTGCGATATTGTGTGTTGTAGATGTGGTCTGGAGCCGGAGTCGATAGAACATTGTTTGAGAGATTGTGCATGGTCATCCTTTTTCTGGAACATTTTGCCGCTTCGCTTGGTTCTTGGAGTAGAGGATGCTTGCCTATCTCTGCTAAACTGGTTTGAGAGAATTGCAAAGATTGATGATTACTCTTTTCATAATCTTTTTGTTGTTTTAATTTGGAGTTGCTGGAAAAACCGAAATGAACTGATTTTCAAGAATGTTATTACAACACAGAAAGTTTGGGTGGATATGGCAGTGAAAATTTTCCATGAATATCAGGAAGCTAAAGAGCTGACATCTTCTCCTATCCAACAAGCGCAAACTGATTCTTGGCAGAGTCCCCAGAAGATAGTTGGAAGGTGAATGTTGACGCAGGTTGTGGGCAAAATGGCGAGGTGGGGATTGGGATTGTTATCCGTGATTACCAAAGAAACATTGTAAAGTCTAAATGTAAGAGAATTTTGAGGTCCTTCAAATCTGAGATGGCTGAATGTTATGCATGCCAAGAGGGGCTGCTGCTAGCAAAGGAAATGGGATGCATGAAGCTTATTCTAGAGACTGATTGCCAAAGCATTTATTTTCAACTAAAATCTGAAGTAACAGACTGGTTGTATAAAGGAGCGATGTGCGATTCCATTTGGAATGTGGCGTCTCAATTTGATGAAGTGAGATATAATTGGGCTCGAAGAACTGCAAATCTCATGGCTCATTCTTTAGCGAAGCTTGCTATTTCAAATAATGTTTTCTTTTCTTATACCGGCGCTTTGCCGAGTACTGTTTTGTCGAACATTCCGCCTGATGAATTGGCTTCTCATTAATCAAATATCTTTCTGCTCAAAAAAAAAAAAATCAATATATAAAAATTATTTTATTATTATGAAATTTTGGATCAGTGCTGCACTTAATTAAATTATATAGGTTCTAACTTCTAGGCGAATTTTTAGTTTCATTTTTCATTAATTAAATATATATATATATATATATATATTTATGCTTAGGGATATTTCAAGCTTTTTTCATAATCAAAGTAGCTAAAAAATTATATTTATGGAATAATTTTTATTTTATTTTTGCAAGAAAAACTTATTATGTTTTTGGTTTGTTCAAAGTAGCTACTTCACGAATTCAAAGAGCACACAATTTTGATTTTGCCAACACGACATGATAACAAAACAATATGATAAAAACTCAAATTCACACAAAATAAATAAATAAATATATTAAATTATTAAATAAGTAAATATATATGATAAATTATTAAACTAAATAAATAAATATGTTGAACTATATACTAAACTATTTGTATTAATGATAAACGATAAAGAAGATGAAGAAGAAGAAGAAGAAGAAGGTTTTCCCGCCACAATTGGTATAGTTAGTTTATTTGGATAAGAATCCGGTAGTACATACATACGGAAGAAATCATCAGCTACACTTTGTGCAACACTCCACACGATTAAATTTATTAATTCTTTTTCTATTTCTTTTTATTCAATTTTAGTTTCTTGTACTTTAGTTCAATTTTACACTCCTTAATTAGGATTTATTCTACCAAATTACGGCATACTATTATTTATTCAATATTTAATTCCATTTTTAATTAATAATTGATTATTTTGTAAAAATAATAATTATATACTCTAATTAAGTAGGACGAACCCTAATTAACAAGTGTAAAAATTAAACTAATAATGTACAAGACTAATATATTTAACCGCGTAGCATGGAATATTTACAGAATGTAGCAAAAGATTTCATCCGCGTACATCCCATGCAGATGCAGCACAAAAGTAACCTAAAACAAACTAATATTTGATACTCCAAAGTGCAGATGAATGCACATCATCAACAGCAAACTTGAGATGAGAAGATATCATCATCTTCTTCTTGTCCACCTCCTCCTCCGCCGCCTCCTCCTCCGCCGCGTACGCCTTCAACTTCCACCTCAACAAACAAAGAAGGTTCGAGTATCGCGACTGCTTCTTCTTGAGAGCCCGACTGTAAGCATACAACCCCAGCCACATGACTTCCCTCTTTGTCACGTCGTATCTTGGACGAACAGCAGCCGCCCCGGCCTCAGCCTCGACTTTGAAAGAGCACATCTTCCTCTTTATCAGTCTGTTCATGTACCTCACCGAAGTCTCCATAGCATCCACACAGAATTTGGGATCGAATCTCGGCAGAATTGATGACAAGTTAGAGAGATAGCAGATGAATTTCATGGCACAAAGCAGGAACGCTTGATAGATATTCAGCCTCACCACCCCAGGGGAATTGATGTTGGAATCATAGAATATTGGATGGCATTTAGGCCTCAGATAGCTTTTCAATTTCGCCTTCAGTTGTCGACCAACTCTGCCTTGACAGCTCACCGTTAGAGTTGAACTCAGACGAGAATTCACGTACCTCGTGTAGTCAGCTCGGATTTCTAATGTCGAGCAGTTCACGAGTAGGCCACTCCAACCAATGAATGATGAGGTACCGTCTTCGCTGCTCACCACCCTGTTTGATTGTCCATTGATGTCCATGGTGAAATTTAGACCGTATTTCTCCTCGTTCATGCAGCAGTTGTAGTCACTAACTCCTCTTTCCAATCGAGAGAAGAACATGGACGCCTGCCTCTTTGAAGTTGAGATGAAGAAGAAATCATCAATGAAGCGAAGGAGAAGATATTCGCCGCTAGATTTCTCAAGATATGGATAAACTACATTCCTTTCCATGTCACCATAGTAAAATGAACAGAGTAGAGATGACACAATGCTTCCATGAGGTATACCAACGCGTTGGAGATAAAACTCGTTTCCTACTTGCACCACGTTGCGTGTGATGTGCTCCTTCAGAATTGACTTCATTTCTTCCTTCCTTACTTTCCTGTGAACTTCCTGAAACAAGAAGCGAAACCATATAACATACCACAAGATATAGAAAAAGAGAGTAGAGATTTTGTGGGACTTAATTGCTAGGCTAACTTGTGTAATAAGATAGAAAACTTTAAAAGAAAATATTGTTTCTTTATCAGTATTATACCTTCTTAACAGCAACACTGCCAGATGACTGAGTACGAAGTCGTGATCTGATGCTTGAAGATGCAGGAACAATATTATCATGATGTGCTAACATCAGATGCTGATCACTCTTCACAGACTTTCTTGTGCAAATAACTTGGGTGAACTTTTCCAGAGTGAATTCATCCTCGGATATGACATCACTCATCACGCTGAGCAGTTTATCGTGATTGACAGAGTCGAAAGCTTTTGACACATCTGAAACCACCATGAATACATTAGGCAGGTTGGCTGATCTGTTTTTCAGATGAAGCAAGAAAGGCACGAGCTTTTTGTAGACATCGTTGTAGTAAAAAACTGATGAACCCAACTTTCCTGGTTTCTTTTCCCTTAAACCTTTCAAGACTGCATGAACATCTTGAAGGACACTGTTTACAGACTTGAAAAACCGATATGCTCTGTGGTTGCACATTCTCTGCGACTTTGGATTGGAGTGAATTCTCGAAGAAGGTGTGTTCACAGGCAATCTTGATGGTGCTCGAAGATTTGTCAGCATTCTGAATCCCTTGTGCTTGGGAAGTAGCCTTGCCCTCGAGTAACCAAAAGATCTGTTCCCTAATATGTTTCTAACAGACTTATGATTTAGCTGGCAATATCCATCATCTGTCATGAATTCAGCTTCTCTCATCATTTTCTCCCAAGTAGACTTTCGATAATATAGCATCTCCTTCTTCTCATGCTCACTCTCTGTGACATAAAAGTTGGCTTGGACCAATGGTGATACTAGATGCGCAAAAACCCAAAGCATCCAGCAATCAAGGATCGCATGCCTAGCTATATCTGTGACACCAACTCCACTGCATCCAGTGAGCTTATTTGAAAATATAGGAAACTTCGATATTTTCAATTTATGAGTACATTCCTTCAGTGTGAACTTCTCAAATTTTCGTAGCTGAATAAACTTTGCGATGTTTCTTCTCAGAACTCTCCAGTTAGATGGTTCTCCCAGCAATGGTGAAGGGACAATTCTCCTACAAATTGCCCAAATGAATGATACTACCTCATTCTTGAGACAACACTTAATTGGTTCAACCTGAGCAGTGGTGGTTTCTGTCCAATTCTTGGCATTAGCAACCTGAGACATTTTCCCCTCACTTTGAACACCATCTTGTCTGCTCATAGATAAGTGTTTTGCCGAATCATTTCCCTGAAGTAGCAAATTTGAAGTTAGAGGCATAAGATCATCCAACCACATACCTAAATTCCATTAGGAAAAGTGAGGGAAGGCATAGGAAATGGAAACAGAGCATATATATATATATATATATATATATATAAAATGCATTTACTGGAAAGAAGATGAATCGCAAGAGTTGCTAGTAATTAAGTTGAAAGCCGGCCTTACAAAGGGTAAAAGGAAGAAGGAGATACATTGACAATAGTAGGGATCTGAAAAGAGACAGATAAATTCAATTGAAGTTCAAAAGATAGAGTTTACAGATGTATATTTGTCATAGTATATATAGAAGGTTTTCACATTGTGAGGCGGATTAACCTTACAGATAAATACAAACCTCAGGCTCAATGCCAGCTCCCCTACTTGAGTCTTGGTTCGAGGATCTCATGGGGCAGTGTTTCTCCAACAGCCTGACATGTCTACAATTTTGACTCTCATGTATAAGACTTTTTAGTAGCTTTGCAAGGGAGTGATACCTAGAGAACAAAGCACAAACTCCTGTTAAGAGAATCTGATAAGCATGTATTACAATTGACGAACATAACAAAAATCTATAAGCATGCATGTGAAATGTATGCAAGCCTTAGGCCATGTATTCTCTGCTTGGTAATCTCATAAAACAGTTCAGTAGTGGATTATATACCATCCTATTCTTGCAACTCTAGAGGGAAGTTCTACATCCTATTCATGCAGTTGTAAATAACCAAGGTTGCAGTTAGAGACAATGATATGACTTATAAGAAACATTATTGTATTCAAATGCACAACACATGCTGCCCCTAAGAATAGTAAGAGATCTGAAAAGTGTATCATTCAGATTTCAGAGTAAATAACAAATGCAAATTCATAAATAATATTAAAGAATGCTGTTGCTTACAAACAGGTGGAATAGTTGGGGCAACCATCTTTTTTGTGACAGCATGCTATGCTTCCAGCATTCTTGTCAGGACCAAATGCTTCAAAGATATTATGGAACAATATGGAAGCTCCAGAACCATTGGGCTTTAGAGTATGCAATATGTCTACACAATGTTAAGGCTGAAGGTCTGAACTAAATAGGAAACGAAAGTTCAATGTCTTAAATGAGAAGCGTTCTTTTGGTACAAAGGCAGGTGTAGGCATATAGAGACAGAAGCACATCATATGGCGTGGGAGCAGATATGAGCAGAAACTAAGGAGGATACGCTTACTTGGCAACATTGATGAAGAATTCTCTAACTTATAGAATATGTTTTTTCTATCAATCTCTGCATTTCCTTTCATCCTTGGTTCATTTTGGAAAACTGAACAGCAAAAGCAATGGGAAATGTTCTGCAAAAAATCAAAACTAAAACGTCAAGTAGGTCAGCATCACAATTCACAATACATTCAAACTTCCAACATTAATTAGCCCACGAAGCCTGAGCACTATCCGCAGACAAATGACATTATTGGTGTAAAATATTTACAGGGATCAGGAGAACTGTCCTTTATTTTGATTCCACTATTCTGTTAATAAACAGTATGATAAATCTCTTGTTCCACACCAATCTAAAAAATAATATTCATTTGGGGTTAATATTAAAATAACTAGAAACGATGACATTTCAACTAAATATAAAAAAAACCATGCTTACCCCCATATCACTTTGGCTTGAGTTTGAGAAGAGGGGTACGTTATCACTGGTACAACTATTTCCATTGCATGGGATCAAAGAAGGCATCCCTTGAACAGCCAACTGCCTACGTTTTCTTTGTCGTTGCCAACGATACGGCCTTGTACGCTTTTGAGACATCAAATTGTTTTGCTTTGAGTTTCCTTCACTTTGTTTATGAGGAATTTCTTCAGAAACATAAGTAGATGTAGATCCTGCAGGAATTATGACTTATTCAGGAGGTTTTTTTTTTTTCTTTTTCAAAAGACTTATCCTAGCAATACAAGAAATATGAGTCATCCTTACCATCTATTGTGGCAAGACTAGCAGAGTTCGAACAAGTTTCAGAACCCAAAGTGTCTGTGCATAGCTGTTTCCTAGGTACCTCATCTCCCTCTACCCTTTTCCTCTTAATCTCATATCCTGACAGAAGGTAGGGAGAAAAAATATATTGAAACCTTACAAGAATTTTTGAAATTAATCAAATGCCAAAACGCCCTGCAATTAGAGTACAATGCTGGAAGAAAGCATTAATGAATCAGAGACAACCAATTGGCAAAGTTTTCTAAAAGGAGTCTTGCATATTATTAAAATCAGATCTAAACATCAAGAAGAGAAGCCTAAGCCTCCATTTTATTAAACTATCATACAATAGTTTGCATACAATACAACATGTGCTAGCACTAGTAGCCATCACTCTCAATTAAAAGTTCATTCCATGACTAAATCTCGATAAATGTTACCTTTATGTGCTAGCTGATGATGCTGAGATCCAGACTTAGGCCCTGAGAATTTGGAGCACAAATCCCCAATGGGACAGCCAGAAATCTGATGGTGCTTCTTTCGGGACAGAGGTAGAAATATCGAGGTATACTTCAACAAATACATCATGAGAGCATCACCAATCTAAAATTTGTCATTGCTCATTAGCACACCAATCATGACAAATCACAAATGTGCAAGTATACTGATAAGAACTTAATATTAGCTGCAGTCATATCATTCCCTTACCCTCCTTAAGAGGATAGTCCACTTTGCCGATGTCAGTTCATCGACCGCAGCACTTGAGCGTCTCTCCTGCCAGAGACAATAAAATCCATTAATGAACAATCATCAATCAAATCCTCAAACAAGGATTGCAGAATTTTCATTTAAAAAAAAAACAAGTATTTATGTTTGAAAAGAAACACAAATTAGCTGAAAGAAACACTGACTCTATCATAACCGCTGCAGATAAGATTTGAAGAAGACGGTTGTTCACGCAGCATTATTTCAATCAATCTTCTCACAATCTGAAACCGTACAAAGGAATATTACATCAGCCACACAAAAATTGAACATCGAAAGCAAGCCAAACGCATAAACCAGTCACCACTCAACCAACGGAATCGCACACCGCCGTCCAAAATCTCTCCCGCCAATTTTTTTCTCTCTAAAAAAAAAAACAATTTTCCCGCCAAAACAGCATAAATCAAATTTCGGGAAAAGGCGCGGAGAGAGAGAGAGAGAGAGTGGACGTACCTCGAGCTGAGGCCAGCGGCAGTGAGGATCGTAGACGGGAACGGGAGGAGCATGTTCGGAGACGACCACGAAGCATCCGGTCAGGAGCGTGTGGTAGTCGGACGAATCGCCCGATCGGACGAGGAACGACGGTTTCGCTTCTTCGCCGCCGCAGCAGGAGAGGCAGCGGCGGCCCTCGCAACGGCAAGCGGCCACCGTGTGCGGCGGCGGAGTAGGGATCAAGGCGATGATAGTGTCGGCGAGCGTCCGCGCACGGCGGCCGAACAGTCGCCAGAGGACCTCGGGAACCCTCTTCCTCTTCCCCGTCGCCATTGATTGAAATTTAGTTTCCCAATTTCAATTATTGCTAAAAAACACTTTTAAACATCAATAATTTTACTGTTTTTTCACTTTTAAACATCAAATCACAATATTACGCAGGATCAAGGTTGAATTTGATACCTAAATTATTTTCGAACGGGGTGATATTTTCGAAGGAGCATCCCAAATACTTTGATTAAATTTTACTCACGAGTGTTTTGAACGTTCGAACTCAGTTCAATTAACTCTTTGAATTTTTGAACTTAACTCGATTGATATATACACACGAGTATATATTAATAATTTATTGATATAATGGATTGTTATATTTTAATAAAAGGGGAAAAATAACTAGCTAGTTTCATACTAAAAAAATCCGAATTTTTGTTACAAACACAAGGAAAATAAAATTTATTATAACAATTAGTAATCCAAAAAATGTTTTTTATTTTATTTATAAACAAGCAAAGTAAAATTTATTGCCTTTAAGGGCTTAATTAGGCCAAGTTCGGAAATTCAAGGGTTAATTGAGCTGAGTTTGAAAAATCAATGCGGACCAAATTTACTTTAAGTGTCATAATACTCCTAGAGAAATAGTATACGAGACAAATTGGACTTTCACTCTATTATAGACTAAGAGGTCGATTAGATGGAGACGTTGTTCACTATTTTGCGGTGTCAAATTGCTTCTGCAGAAGCGGCAAATGCAATTGCAAAATGGGGGAGAGGAGAGAGGGACGCCAGATATTTGCCGACGGGATATTTGTTGGGGTTTTTTTTTTTTTTTTTTTTCAATTTCGATCTCCTTTTTTCATGTTTCTTTTTTCATTTTGCTATTATCCAATGTTAATTTTATTTTAAATTGTTGATAAATATCTTATTGTAAATATTATATGTTTAACAATTATAAAAAATAAATTAAAAGAGAATATTTTAGAATATTTTCTTTTAGTGAGGAATTTTAGTGTAAACCGCTCAAGATGGTATATAAATTTTGTTGTATTTTAATGACGAGTTTGCAGTATTATAACGCAAATCGCCGGAGATGGTGTTAAGGTTGAAAAACTTGGATGTCACATTTTCTAACCATATTTGTACTTTCATCAAGGCCAATAAAAATATTAGATCCAACTATAGTAAACATGGGCTAATTCTTAAATCAAAAAAACTATCAAATTCGTTTCCCTCCTTAATAATGGACAAGTATTTTATTTAAAATAAAATAGGAAAATAAGTTTATATCACTTGAAACTGCGACATAAGTCCATAATTTTTATTTAAATTTGTATATCATTTACACACTCACATCAATACATCGTAGTATAAGTGTATAACCCTTAAAAAAGAGCATGAACATAAAAAGACAAGATACGTATAAAATGAACATTTGTGTATATTATTCCCTAAGAGCTTCTCGAATAGAAGTCTAAACTCTAAATATACAGTAAAAGTTGCCAAAATTCCTCTTCAACGGATGCTGTAAACAATGCTCTATTTTAAGGCACTTCTATAGTGCTGATGGATACTGTTCATCGATTTTTTTTATTTTCTACTTTAATTTATTTATTTCTTAAAAATATTGAAATAAAAAATTGTATATCAAATTAAAAATGACATCAAATAAGAAGGATTATGTTTTTTTAAAAAAATTTAAAATTAAAATGACATTTAAAAAAATTACATAATAAAACTACTAAACATAAAAACCAAGGAAAATACAAATAAAGCATTGAAAATATAAATAAAGCAATACAATAATATTTTCTAATAATCGAGAGGCCACATCCGCTTCCTCCAATATCTAGAAAACATGATATTACAACAAATACATCGTGGTAATTTTTGTAATTTGTTTTATTTACAATATTATCATGAAATGTTTCTATATTGTATTATTATTTAGTTTCGGAAATTTTAATAGCTATTTTTTTGGAAAAATTTTGATTAAAATAAATACATAAAAAGGAAATATTATGGAATATTTTTTTTCAGAGTAAACTGTTGAAGATGAAGTGAATGTTTTGTTGTATAATAGTGATACGACCCGAACTCTAGGAACGAACACACGTCGACACACGTAAGTTTTTGTGTCTTCGATGACTCAAATAATCAAAGTAAAATAAGCGGGAAAATAATGGAACAAACTAGACGACTAAGACTCACTAAAATACCTAGACAATGACACACAAAATAACACAATATCCAAACAAAGATGGGCTGTTTTTGGACGATTATGATGATGGAGTGGAGGGTGGAATTTCGATGATGTGTAATGGTTTAGAATGGCTTGAGTAGATAGGATATGTTAGAGATATAATGGACTTACGAATTGAACGGAAGGGACGATGAATTGGACACGAACTTGAGGTTGATGGTGGAACGGACGGCGGTGGCTGGTGGTGGCGTCGTGGATGGCGGCGGCGGCGGTGATGAAGTGTTGTGAATTACAACCCGAAAGTTGCCTTGAATCTCGAACGTACACAAGGCCAAATTCTTTAAGTTGTTCTTCGATAGCGAGTCTCCGACGATCCCTCGAACGTGGACGGCGAATTCCCTTTTTAAAACTTAGAGGTGATAAATCTAAGAGTATGAATTTATTTATCTAAACTCACAAAAGATTAAACGGGGAGAGACGATATTGAAAGCAAAGGCTTAATAATCAAATATAGTCTGAATAATAATGAAATATGGATCCACTATTTATAATAGTTGGATCGAATTCCTAAGGCTAAGGGACAAAAATAATAGTCCTAATTAGACTAGAATTGGACTTTGACTACTTTCTAAACTAGAATTCTATTTAAGGTAGATTTTGTAGATCTTGCCTTATCTAAAAATCTGGTCAAAATTCTATCTAAAATAACCGAAAAATCCTAACTAAAAATCTGCAAAATTTCGTCCATAATATAATAAATAAAATACTATAGACTAATAAATCAATCCCCTTAATTGGATCATCAAGGGCCGATTATTTTGGGCTTTTCCACCATGCATGCTTAACTTGGGCTGAATAGCAAGTATACACATCAAGCCCAACAAAAGCACACTTGCACGCCTCCTTCATGTATTGCACTCCACATCTTGATCTCCATCTTCCAATGTCAACAAGTTCATCATCTTCAAGCTTCCTTGTACGCCGTCTTCTTCTTCAAGCTTCTTGCGAATTGTAGCTTGCAAATAATCTTGCAACTTCTTAGCTCTTAATCTTGTGACGGGTCCTTTGAATTGAAGCTCTTCATTGACTTCCTCATTACTATGGATGTCCTCATCAAATAGAGACGAGTTACTGTAAAATGAGGCAAATTATTGGAGATGGACTATCTAGAAATCACCTTTTCACATACATGTCATGTGTTTTGTCTGAGTAATAAATTATGTTATATTGTTGAAACTACTAAACTTTTGAAAAAATAAAAATAAAGTCTCGTTACACCTGTATTTCCTATATAATATGCTAATAAATGTAAATAATAGTTCATTTAAATAAATAATGGTCTCAAACGTTCGACGTGGGTGGTCACGATTTGTTACATGTGATCATAATGAACTAGATGGTTTCTAGTTTGAGTTTCGCTTTCTATATGTTCTTTTCTTTTTTCCACGAGAGGAGTCTTATTTCTATATAAATGTATTTTACACCCCCAACAAATTAAATAATAGGAGACTTGGACCCTTTGCCTTTTTACCCTTATTTTAATTAAATTAATCTAATCTAAAAAAAAGTATACTTTAATTTTCTTTTTTTTGCATTTGATTCTCTAGTTTACTTTAATTTTCTCTAGTTTGTCAATACCAAACAAGCCATATCAAATCGTTAATTATCATTCCCTAATTTTTGAATAAGTGTCATTCTATTATTTTAATTTTATTTAAAAAAAGTGTCATTCTACAAATTTGAGACTGAAAATTCACATTTTTCACACATTTATCCCCATTTAATGCATTCAAACATCTATATTTAACTCATTTAATGTATTCACATAGGGGTATATTAGGTAATTTAATTAATTTATTAATTTGTGTGCATTCATCCAAAATAACATTTATATAGAAATGGAGGGAGTATTTTCCCCCCTTGTTTAAGAGGAGCAATACGTAGACCACTTAACTCATACTCCATTCGTTTCTATTTAAATGTCATTTTGAATGAATGCATACAAATCATTGGATTAATCAAATTGTCTAGTACACTCTTGTGTGAATAAATTAAATGAGCTAAATATAAATGTCTAAATGCATTAAATGAGGACAAATATGAGAAAAATGTGAATTTTCAGTCTCAAATTAGTAGAATGTCACTTTTTTTTAAACAAAATTAAAATGGTATAATGACACTCATTTAGAAACGAGAGAGTATTAATTAATATCGAAAACAGCCAACAATCCAAATGTATTATTAATTGTAACTGCGAAAGTTAGCAATTTTTCGGTTATCTAAAAATACCGAACATGTTTATTTTGTTACAAGTCAAAAGATTGAATTACTGTATTATTAAAACGTTTTAAAATTTACGTATAAATTACCGGTTTCAATTCAAAGTATACTCAAATGTAAGATGATACTAAATACTAATGCAATGATTTCATTAAAATTAGTCAATATGATACTCAAAAACAATATATTTGAACTCATGTAAACAAATAAACTCTCAAAAGTAGATTTCAAAATCAGTTATTATTTATTAACAGTTTATATATATATATATATATATTTTAGAATAATTTGTTATTGACAGTTAAATAGAAACTACTCCTGGATTTTCAATAAATAATACTAACTGTCATAATTATATTCCAAATAAATAAAATATTGTAGAAACAGACCAAGCGCCCTATTGCTTAAATTTTGAGAAATTCGAAAAGAAAAATTACAGTAAATTATTTATAAAACAATCTTTTTATATGAGTTGAAATTATTTGAGGCCATAAATGATTAAAAAGCATTTTTAAAAATAAAATAAAATTCCACCCACAGAAATGGAGCACAAACCAAAGAACTTTCTGGATATATGCTGATTTTCCCCATCCTACACATCAAAAGTTGATTCTCCAATTTATGCCATTTTTCTCTTCTACTTTTCTTTCTAGATTTCACTTTCTTCCATCTTAAAAAAGTGTAAATCCCCGTAAATAGTTTCGTGTAAATTACAAATACCTACATTTTAAATTCTTTTTAAAAAATAATTCTTCCTTTTTTTTTTTAAATTAACGAAATAATATCAATTTTTACAAAAAACTTACAAATCTAATATTTGATCGATTTTAACCCTGAAAATAGTGTGCAACTGTTTGTATTTTAAGATTTTTCAAGCGGAGGATTTTTTTATGCGTTCAGGGAAATAAAAATATTAAAACAAAATTAATTACATAGAATTTTCGGGCTGGAAAATTATTAGATTTGTAATTTTTTTGAAAATTAGGTACTATTTTATTGATTTTGAAAAAATGGTTTATTTTTAAAAAAGAGCCCAAAATATAAGTATCAAAGTGTAATTTCCACAATAATTTCTGATAAAAAAATAAATAAATCAAACTATCCACTTTTAATAATAAAAATGTAAAAATATCATTTTTATAAAGGCAAAACCCTATTTTGGGTCCCTGTACTTTTAAATTTTTTCGAATTGGGTCCCTCTACTTCATTTGGTTAAAATGAAGTCCTTATACTATCAATTTAGTTAAAATGAGGTCCCTGTACTATGAATTTAGATAAAATCAAGTCCTTGAGGGATTTGATTTCATCTAAATTGATAGTAGAGGGACTTGATTTTAACTAAAATTGATAGTATAGGGACACAATTTAAAAAAAAAAATAAAAATTGAAAAACTAAATAAACAACAATAAAAAAAATATATATATTGAATTTTTTAAATATAAAATATATTTAAAATTTAAAAAATAAATTTAATTATTTTTTTTATAACCACTATAATTTTATATTTTGATTTTGATTTATTATTTTTTGAAAAAAAAATCAAACAAAAGTTTTAAATTTTGTTTTTATTTAATTGATTGTTTTATTTAACTATTGTTTGATTATTTTTTTAATTTACTCTTTTGAAAAAAAATTAAAATTGCATAATTTTATAAAAATTAAATTATTTATTTTTTGCAATTTATTTTTAAAATTAAAAACATGAATAAAAAATTAAAGTATTTTTTATTTAAAAAAATAATAAATAAAACATAAAATTACATTGGTTTCAAAAAATTAATTAAATTTATATTTTATTTTTAAATAATTTTTTACTTAAAAAATTAATTTATATTTATTTTATTATTTTTTCAATTTTTATTAATTTATTTTTAAGAAAAATGAATTTTTATTTTTATTTTTAAATTGGATCCTTGTACTATCAATTTTCGTTAAAATCAAATCCCTCTACTATTAATTTAGATAAAATTAAGTCCTCCAAGGACTTGATTTTATCTAAATTCATAGTACAGGGACCTCATTTTAACTAAATTGATAGTACAGGGACTTCATTTTAACCAAATGAAGTAGAGGGACCCAATTCAGAAAAAATTAAAAGTACAGGGACCCAAAATAGGGTTTTGCCTTTTATAAAATATATATCATTAATAATTAATTTATACTACCTCCGTTTCATAATGTTTGTTGTTTTGTTTTTTTATCTGGAATTAAGAATTAATTTTGTGGACAAATATACTCATCCCTTATATATGCCATAAAATCTAATTCATCTATATTTTCCTAAAAAATAACAATATTTTCTCTCTCCATATATTTTTCTCTCTTCATATATTATAGGTAAGTTAGAATAAAAAAATCTTAGTAGGATTTGAGAGGGTTAAAATTGGGAGAGAGAATGTCAAATTATATAAAACAACAAACATTTTAAAACTAAAAAAAAAACCTTAAACAACAAACATTATGAAACGGAGGTAGTATTTATTTAAAATTAAATAAATATAATTTTTTATTTAATATTTATACATAATCGAGCTCGAGATTGTCGAGTTTGCTCGACCTCGAAAAATAAAAGCTCGACCGAGCTCGAATCGAACTTCGAATTTTGTTATCGAGCTTGAACTCAATAAAACTATTACTCGACTCGAATAGATTACGTACCGAACTCAAACTATTATTATAATTATAGATTGCCCCCATTATCTATTTCGACATCATCAATAAATTAATAAATATTTAATTGATCCCCTATCTTTTTATAGTGACTCCATCGCTGCAAAAGGCATTTTCAGATAACGCCAAATCTCTCTCTCCTCTTCCTCCGCCAAAATCAAGCAAAAACAAAAAAAATATCTCAAAATCGACAAATCGGCAAATTGACAAACTTTTTTCAAAAGGAAGGAGAGGAGGAGGAATATTTCGATTCGATGCTGCACCTGTTCTTCGCGGTGGCGTTCTCGGCGGCGCCACTGACGCTGTACATCCCGCCGGTGAGAAGCTTGAATCTCTTCGTCGAAACGATGGAGGATATGTGGAAGGAATGCAGCGCTCACACTGTTCGAATGTATCCGCGTGTCCGCCACGCGTGGTCTCGGATCTTGAACTGTATGCTCTGCGATAATACCAGGTGAATTCCAATCGGATCACACAAACCAGCAGTTGTGAATATTTAATTTTTTTTTTTGAAACTGGAGAAGTTGGTAGATTTGTTGATATGGTGATGGGAATTTTGTTTTGCTGTGTATATTTGAGGAGTGAAAATCTATAATTGTAGTGTTTTGGCTGATGATTATTTTTACTAAATTCATTATTTTTTTTTTATATTTCTTACTGTGTGTATGTGTGTGTTTTGTTGAGCTCTTCTTGGGTCGTGACGTGGCTGGTTTATTTCGTGGTTATTCGACATTGTCTTTTTTTTTTTTTTAATACTCAATCCGTCCCATTTTGATGAGCTGAACGAGAATTAAGAAAAGAATTGAGAAAGATAATTAATCAAAAAATTTCGTAATATGCACATATTTATTTTTTTGACATTGAATTAATGTCTAATACGAACATGTCAAATAGGGATATATATTAGTAAATTAGCTAAATATATTTAAAAATATGCTTATATATCAGGACATATAAAAAAGAAAAATAAGTCGATCAAAATAGGAGGAAGTATATATATGAATATATACACGTATATAAGTGGATTTTACACATTTTTGTGCTTTGTTTTTTGCACGCCTAAATCCAAAATTAGGACAGACAAGCATTATCCTTTAAGCAAATACGTTCACGAAAATTCAGTGGTTTAATAATTAAATAAATATGTTAAAACTACATGAATACATTAAATTGTTGTGAATTTACCGACTTGTAGTCGCTTTTATGGGCATGTAGATTTATTTGAATAAATTTCGATTTTGGTCCCACGGAACATGTGTTAGTTCACTTTTGGCCTTCATATTATCATTCTTTATCTCAACTTGAGTAAATTTTATTTTTGGTTCCGCAATCGTGGGACCAAATTCGAAAATCGTGAACTTATGGACTAAAATTAGATTTTTTTTTTGAAAAGGGACCAGAAACTATAGTATCGGGACAAAAAACAAACAAACGCATGTCCTGTGGCATGAAAATCGAAAATTCTCCATGTGAATAATCGATCATTTTATGTATATAATTCATCAATTCGATTGAACAACAAACATGAAGATCAAGCACCATTTTGTGCCACCAAATCAGATTGGAAAAAAAAAAGACCAATACTTCTCATGAGGGCCTAATTTCGTTAAATCTATGACTCGTGTTCGTGATGATGTTATCGCGCAACACCAGCAAGGGCATTCGAACCTAAGCTGGAAGCAAGGAACGAGAACGACCCGTAGGACCATCAGATAAAACTTTGGCCAGAATTCAAGCTTGTCTGGCTCCAAGATTTTTATAAGAAAGCTAACAAGAGGGCCATGCCACAAGCTTCAACTGTAACAATACAAGAAATGAATTCTCTCAATATGAACCACCAGTGTAATCATCTCATCTAATATCCAGATACAGTTTCAGGATCAGACTGGAAATTGCTAAACATTGAATATGCAAATGCAAATGCATCTCTTAGACCTAATTCAATCTCTCCGAAACGATCATCACCATTCGAACAAGTTAATAGATAGTTTCTTAGCAATGGACAATTGAATACCTTCCAAACAAATGTGGATCATCTAAGTAGGAACTAGGAAGTAAGGTGAATGCAGATCATGTCTAACTACTAGAATGCAGAATCGGAGAGCTCAGACCGAGTTTGAACGAAACTTCTAGAATGCAGAATCGGAGAAATCAGCAAACCACAACTCTACACATAAAATTCAAGAAGTTCCCTTATGAAGTTCCAAGTGTTGTACAACAGCTCTCACTATAGTTCTTTAAAGACTAGACTTACTCAGAAAACTAACAAATTTCCACAATGTGACTTGATCATTCACTGAAAAAACTTAAACGAACTGACATGCTGTTCTGCTCGATTATCACATTCCGTTTGCATACGCAAAAATCATGCAGACGGCCTCTATTCGTGCAATCTCAGACTTCAACAATCCCACTGCTTCCCTTATTCAATCAAAATTTCAAGATCATTGCAAATAAACACATTTTCATTTTCTAATCAGCTCAATCAAATATCATTCATATTCATGAATTATTAACCAATATTTGAAAGCTCAATTGCATAACAAAATCAAAGAAAATGCCAAGAGCAGAGGAGTTCAGCAAAACTCTAACCCGATACCACCGACGACAACTCTGCACGAACAAGAAACGATCACCCTACTTTAGTAACAACCATATTCTTCTGGTCTAACTTCTCGATGACAAACCGGTCGCCGTCAATCCTTCTGTTTTTGACATTTCTCGCCGGAAGAAACGCTAGGTAACCGGCGATCCCGACGCTGTACCCTCCCCTCACTTTCCCGGCGATGAAACCCTTAACCTTCCGACTGAACTTGCTCATATTCTTCAACTCCTGCCACGCCCGCTGCTTCCTGAATCTCCTCGGCAGGAGGAGCGGCTGATCGCCGCCGCAGGCGGCGTCGGTCTGCCCTACCATGTCGTCGAACCGCGCGGCGGCGAATTGCTTCGCCCGAGAATCGCCGGTGACCAAATCGACGAAGCACCGCTGCAAGAAGGCAGTCCTCACAGTCGATTCGCCCTTGACGCGGTTGAGAAAGCCGACCTTGGCGGAGAAAGTGGCTGGAGCGTCGGATTTCGGCGGATTTATCAACTCGTTGGCCATGGCGGTCCGCGGCGGGACGACGCCGGCGTCGATGAGGTACGTCTCTTCTCGCAGGCGCACGACTTTGGCTTTGAGGGCGGTCCCGCTTTGGAGGAAGAAGCTTGAATTCGATCGAGGGAACAGACGGCTCATATACACGCTCATCTTCTCGATTGATCGGAGTTTTTTTTTCCCCAAATTTTTGTTGCAGATCACGATCTTGAATTTGTGGGGTTTTGGGGAAGACTAGGGTTTCTGTGAATTGAATGATGATATAATTAGAGTTTTGCCCCTTTGGTTTTCATAATTCGCTATCGTGCCCCAAAATGTTAATTTAATTATTTTGGTTGCTATAATTTTTTTAGGAAGTATTGTGTCGTGTGTTAAAATTTGTTCACAAATTCAAATTCACGTTTAGAAATATATTTATATTTTTATTGATGTTTAATTATATTTAGTTTTGAATTTTGACCTGTTAAAAAATTGTTACACAATTTTTTTTATCTAAATTCTTAATGAATAATGCTAGCCAGCCAGATTCTGACTAATTTTTTGATGATTAATAAAACTGTATTATTAATAAATTAATTATGTTAATTATTAAATGTTATGTTTTTACTATATTATCCTTCTGTCATGAAATTAGTGATTTGTAATTAATTATTAAAATCACTTCAGAAGCGGATCGGAAGAAAGGGGCGCAACTTCATCTTCTTTCTTTTTTTCACTTCTTTATTTTTTTTCCATCTTCGATTTCTTTTGAATTGAAGCGCATATAAAGTTGCCCTAATTATTATGGAGGGCATCAATGTAAATTTATTGAATAATTGTGTTTTATTAATTAAATTAATTAATTATTAAAAATAATAACAGATTCTAGCTGGCTGAAAATCACTACTCAACTGTTAATATTGTGAAATTTGTAAATTGTTGTTTAACGAACACATTTTAATTATTTTCCCTTATCGCCAATATTTTTATAGCTTTTCAACTTTCCTTCTCACTCTTTTTTTTTGGGTCAAAACCACGGGAGGTTAACCACACTTGGTAAACCAGGTGTGACAGGCTCACACCTAGTGGTGGAGTGGTGTGGTGGTGGGATTTGAACTTGAGATATTTGCTCTCAAGATAACACCACTTCACCGCTAGGTCATCTCTAAGGGGACTCCATCTCACTTTTTTTTTTTATGTCGAGGGTAACCCGCAACCGCTACCGTAGTGCGCACTGGGTAAATTCCGCTTGTGTAATAGCCTGCAAACCTACACAGGGGAGGTAAACAACACTTGGCAAGCCAGGTGTGACAGACTCACACCTAGTTGTGTTTGTGTCTATAAATTGTGGGTTACTTAGGTTTTTTTTTTTAATTAAAAAATCAATTTATTAATTTATAACTCGAAAAAATTCAATTATCTATTAATTCAGTATTTGAAAGATAAAATTATCAATTTAAAATTTGAAAGATGAAAACTATCAATTTAGAACTGCTAAAAGTAGGTATTTGCATGTTTTTAATTATTTTTAATAAATTATTCTAGCTGTTTAATGTCTTAACTATTAGTCTATTACGTCTAATTTTCCAAATATTCATGTTTAATGTCTTAGCAACATTATCTAGTTGTTTGAAGTTTATCTAGGCTAAAGCAAGATTTATATTGGATCATTCAATAATTAATTAATTAAATATATAATCCTTCATTGATGCCTTGATCGAGTACTATATATACTACAATCTACTTCACGTTGACATAAAATAAATTAAATATGCAATCATATATACACACACACATATATGCATGAAATTAAATGAACTTGAATGAATTGAAGAAATTAATAAAATCTCGAAGGCACATGACATGATCATCAACAACAAAATAAAATCCACACCTCATTGTAGAAATAGCTTATCTATTTATAATAAAATAATAATAATTCAAACACGCTATAAAGTTCACTAGTTCATCGCACGTGTGCACGATGCTTATTGCAACAACTAATAAAAAGAACCTAGAATGTAAGAACTTATTCATGATAAAAAAAAAGCACGACGAATGTAAATAATACGAACTACGACATAGTTAGCTAATAAAACGTTGATGGAATCTAGATAGGAGCGGGAGCTAGAGGAGTCTCTTTTGGTTCCGGTGAGGCCGAAGGCCCCTCGGGTTCTGGTGCATTTGAAGGACCCTCGGGTTCCTGTGCATCCGAAGGACCCTCGGCTTCCGATTTGTATGGCGGCGGCGGCGGAGAGTGACAGTGTTTATGCAGTAGATAGAAAAAACTATCACTATGTTGTGGTGGCGGAGAAGAGTAAGAATACTTGATGCAGTGCTTGTGATAAAAGAAGGTAGCGTTTATAGTTGTGATCGACATTGATAAAAGAGCTAAGAAGATGAAAAATTTGAGATTGATTTTGCTCTCCATTACTAATGAAGTTGTAATTAGCAAATAGTAGAGAAATTAAATGATTTAAGACTTAAGTGTTCACTGCATAAGTTGATGAATGTTTCTTCATTTATGTAGGCGTTATTCTTGAACCAATTTACCTAGATTAATAAATGACTACAAAACAACTTTATTAATATAGGTTTGGCTACTATTTAATCTAAAATATGTGAGTTGGCAATCTGTTTAATTTGGCTAAGTTAAAAGACTATTTAAGTGTATAATGTTGATTGGGTGTATTTTGAAATTTCTTAATCTAGTATTAAATATTATTAATTCAATGTATGAATGAGAACATAGAGTGGTTATATTTAACTTTCAAATGTCTTTTTTTTGTGTGTTTGTAATTGAGTACAATAAAAGAAACCTATGAGATGCAGATCATAAATTTAATTTGTGTGTGAAATTAGCTACCTATTTTTGACCTATAATATTTCCCACACGCATATAATAATAAATGTCTATAATTTAATTTCCTTATTCCAAGACACTTTAGGTTAATTGCAGAATTTAACACAACGTTTGCACCATTTTATAATTTTTTGCACAATGTTTAAAAATTTTCAATTCATATCACAATTTTTAATATTTTTATAATTGTAACATCTTCAATATTAATCCGACATAAAACGACGTTTTATGGAGATGAAATTGATGGAGAATCTTGTTGTATATAGTGAATTTATATAACGACGTTGTTCAGATAGGCATAAATAACAGTAAACTTGGATTATAAATCGGACACGTATCATAGATTTGCTGGACTAATATCGGAGATGTTACAATTGCAAAAATATTAAAGATTGTGATATGAATAGTATATTTTTAACCGTTGTGCGAAATTTGCAAAATTATGCAAATACTGTATTAAATTCAGTAATTAATTTTATATACACAACACTCAAGCGGTGGAAATCTATGCATAATGACAAACTTTTTGAGTTCGAGAACTAATGCTCCCATAATCCTCCTTCCCCCAACAAAAAAATAAAAATAAAAATTAAAAAAATGATCATCCTCATTGAAACTTATAATTAATTATTTTTAAATTACCATGTTCCTCCTCAATGGAACTTATTATTTTTAATTATCAGATAAAAGAAATGAAGTGAGAAGAGAAAACATGATATATTAAATTAAATTCGAATTAAACATTTCACTCAAAATTTATTGGAAATCTTTCTAGTTGATATACAACCCAAAAAACTTAAATGGAAATCTATCTACTTGATCACATGGAATTTTCTATTACACTCTCCGTGTTACACTTTTAAAGTACGAGTTTTTCTTGCATTCTTTCCTTTATTTTATTTTTGTGTGATTTAGTTTAATTTTATGATTGTTTTTAGGGTTCACTCACCCAATTATAGTTTATAATTATTTTTAATATTTAATTTTTGATTTTGAATTAATAATTCATTATTATGGTTGTTTTTTTTTTAAATTATGTTTTATAATTTTTTAATTCATTTTTTTTGTTGATAAATGTTGATTATGACTATTT
The DNA here is from genome assembly GCA_026008535.1 of Perilla frutescens. NCBI lineage: Eukaryota > Viridiplantae > Streptophyta > Magnoliopsida > Lamiales > Lamiaceae > Perilla > Perilla frutescens. Next base: position 1,206,814 of record BRKX01000008.1, on the reverse strand, counting down.
ATGTTATAATTAATATTTATTTTATAATATATTATTAAAATCATAAATTTGATAATAAAACACGAAAAAATGTAACAAAAAATTTGAACCCCGACTTGATCTCTACACACACATACAAGTAGGGTAGTTAATTAAACTTAATTATAGAAGAATTGTCGATTAAGGACCTAAAACATAGGTAATCTGTTAATTCAGAGCCCGAAAGATGAAAAACTCTCAACTCAGGACCCGAAAGATGAAAATTCTCAATTGAGGACCTCAAAAATCACGATTTTTTTTATTTTTTAATTAATTTTCAATGAAAATTCATTCGTTAATTATCAAATAAATCTAATAAAGAAATTATCAAAATTAATCAAAAAATAAAAAAGAAACCAAAATTTGTGATTTTTGAGGTCCTACATTGAATGTTTTCATTTTTCAGGTCCTGAACTGAGAGTTTTTCATCTTTTAAGTCCCGAATAATAGATTGCCCGTCTTTCAGATTCTGAATCGATAATTCTCCTATATAAATATATTATACATGGGAAAATTTGTCAACGATATATAAGCTCGTAGTAGGGTTCCATGACTATGGAGTCCTCATCTTTGGTAATAGCTATAAACACATAAATAATTGTACTTATATTAAATTTTAGGTAGCCTTGGACCAATTCAATCAACTTTAGTGGAAATTAGATATATATATATATATATATATATATATTTATATACACATTAATTTCTTTTAAAAGTTTTGGATATGCATATAACAATTATAAATTAAATTGGCGCAGTCTATACATTTTCTTTATCTTTTTTCCCAACAGAAACACATAGTGTGGTAGTTATATATCTTGTCTTTTAATTTTGATTTGCTGAATTATATATTCCAATTAGAAGTGGCACTTAATATATACTATATATTTTCTAATTTTTTCTCTTTATTCATTTTAATCAAGTTGAATAATAATAAAAAATCAGTACAAAACATACGTAAGCATGGGTTTCCATAGATGAACTATTCGTGATCTCAAAAAATAAATTAGTTATTTAATGTATCTATATGAATAGGGCTGGGGTGTAGCTGTACATTTGCAATTCTAGACCATGCAACTAATTAATTTTGAGAGAGAGAGAGAGAGAGAGAGAGAGAGAGAGAGAGAGAGAGTATTTCAGATTAGATTAGAGTGATTTTTTTTTAAATATATATGCAGATACCCACATACAGAAGAGAATGAGATGCTACTTTTTCTAATTTTCTTTCTTAATATGTTTAAGGGTATTTACTAAATGAAAGGGTTAATTGATTTAAAAATTGATAAAGTTTGGATATAATTATAAATTTAATACAAATTTTAAAACACATACAATTAGGATACAAATATTTAGTTCGAGTGTCAACAATCAACGATGGTAAAAAAAATGGTAGAGCCACCACTGGGTAATTGAATTTGAGGGTGAATTTATTTTAAAAAAAAATGGGAATATTGAATAATATCCAAGTTAAAAGTTTAATTACATACTTTTAAAATTCATATTAAATTTACAACGATGGTAAAAATTGACAATTTTTAAGACAATTAACCCTAAATAAAAATAAAAGTGAGATAATAAAGTTTTTAAAATAGCAAGTGGTTGTCGAGAAAATTTCACTTTTGATCTCATAGGACACATCTCAGTTCGATTTTGGTCCCGATACTATCAATTTTGGCCCTTTTACAAAAAAAATCGCTCAATTTTAGTCACATAAGCTTAAGATTATCAATTTTGGTCCCATGATTTTTAGGTCAAAAGCGGGATCAAAATTAATATTTTTTCTGTTTGGGACAAAAAATGATAATATCGGGACCAAAATCAAACTGAGGTGTATCCTGTGGGACCAAAAGTGAAATTTTCTAAATGGTTGTCTCGTGAGTGCAATGCGTCTACCCTATGTATTATTGAAAACTAAAATCTTGCACGAAACCCCGTTCTATTTTTGAAATTGTAGCCAAACCCTTATAATTTTTTTTTTAATATGCCAAACTTCCATTTTCTCAAAATTTTGCTCAAAATACCCCTTAAGTTTAGGATTGTCTTGCATTTTCCTACTTTTAAATTAGGGTATTTTGGGATTTTTCTTAAATAAAATGAATTTAAAAGTGGGCCTACAAATTGAAACTTGCTTAACTCGTAGGCTGGGGCGGATTAAGGCGAGGTGGCCCTAATTATTAATTTGATTCATATTCAAAAATTAAAATGAAAATAAAATAAAAATGGGATTTCAAAAATATATCTTTTTTTTGTTGCTATTTTGGTTATCTAGAGAAGATCTATCAAAGAATTAATGACAATATATGGAGATTTAATTAAAGTTTTTCTTTTTAAATGGGAGAGAAATATATATAGATTACTGAGAAAACTGATCATAAGATGGAAAAGACGACATTAAGAAAATCTCGGACGGAATCCTCTATTCCAATATGGTGTTTCATCTTGTATTTCAGCCATTGGATTTATGTCATGTGTATTTAATTTTTTTTAGTGAATAATTATTTAATTTTTTAAATACACATGGCATAAATCCAATGGCCAGAATACAAGATGAAACACCATATTGGAATAGAGAATCTCATCCGATTTGCATTGGGACGAGGCTAAGGAGATTTAATTAAAGTTGCACATATAAATACATGCGAATTGTATTAAATTTCTAGTTTGTTTTTAATTAATAAATTTTATTAAACGTAGGCCCAATTAATGTGCAAACCGATTTAATGGGGCGGGTTAAGTTGAGTTGCAAATGAAATCATCTATCTCATTTGGTGTTTCATTTTAATTTTTATTATATTTTCATCTATTTTTTTTTTCAACTTCAATTTGTTTTGGCTTACTTTGATTTTATAATCATTATTTAGGGTTCATTATACTTTAAATTTCAATTTCAACATTTCTACTTTAATTAAAAAGGAGATATAATTATATTTAAGTGCATCACTAGATTAGTTTAATTCAAGTATTATGCCTATATATGTTATATTTAATCACGTTCGCTTAACGTGCCAAAGAGAGAATTAATCATTCTTGAAATTAATTAAGATCATTTTTTTAATAACTGGATTTTTTTCAACGCATCGGTGGCCGCAAATTGTAAAATTAACAGATTTCACGATATAGTAATTAATAGAAGTTTTTTTAAAAAAAAAACAGATTGATTATATAATTTATAATGGTAGAATGTGAATACATAGCCATAAATTTATAAGAAAATAGTAAAAACTTATGCATGGTTGGAATTTTACGTAACGAAGATTCAATACATAACACAAAAATAAGATGTATATATCCGCTCGTTTAATGCATGCATGAAAATCACTACATGCAGAAATTTATGTATCTCAAAATAATCCAGCGATTTGGATTACTTATTTTACGTTTGAAAAAATAACTGTTTTGGAGTTTCTTTTATGAATGATGGCGCATGCATGATGTAAATCTAAGTAGTAGTTGGTGATGGAGGAGGAGAATTTGCCGTTATTGCTGCCGGAGAAGGAGCTTTAATGGGTGCCGGAGGAGGCGCTTTCATGGGTGCCGGCGAAGGAGCTTTAATGGGTGCCGGAGGAGGCGCTTTCATGGGTGCCGGCGAAGGAGCTTTAATGGGTGCCGGAGTAGGAGGTTCAATGGGTGCCGGAGTAGGCGCTTTAATGGGTGCCGGAGAAGGAGCTTTAATGGGTGCCGGAGTAGGCGCTTTAATGGGTGCCGGAGAAGGAGCTTTAATGGGTGCCGGAGTAGGAGGTTCAATGGGTGCCGGAGTAGGCGCTTTAATGGGTGCCGGAGTAGGCGTTTCTACCGGCGCCGGCGTAGGAGCTTCAATGGGTGCCGGAGTAGGCGCTTTAATGGGTGCCGGAGTAGGCGCTTCTACCGGCGCCGGCGTAGGAGCTTCAATGGGTGCCGGTGTAGGCGCTTCAATGGGTGCCGGCGTAGGAGCTTCAATGGGTGCCGGAGTAGGAGCTTCAGTGGGTGCCGGAGTTGGAGCTTCAATGGGTGCCGGTGAAGGTGCTTCAATAGGTGCCGGCGTAGGAGCTTCAATCGGTGCCGGCGAAGGTGCTTCAATCGGCGCCGGAGTAGGAGCTTCAATGGGTGCCGGCGAAGGTGCTTCTATCGGCGCCGGAGTAGGAGCTTCAATGGGCGCCCGAGTAGGAGCTTCAATGGGTGCCGGCGAAGGTGCTTCTATCGGCGCCGGCGTAGGAGCTTCAATCGGTGCCGGAGTAGGAGCTTCAATGGGTGCCGGTGAAGGAACTTCAATAGGCGGGGGAGGAGGAGGGGCAATCTGTGGTGACGGTGGAGGAGGTGACGGAGGCGGCGGTGATTTATGATGCGGTGGAGGTGGTGAAGGACAGAATATTTTGTGGTGGTGGTGATGGTGGTGGTGGTGGTGATCGTATTCATTGAGTGGAGGCCAATATGTAGGCCATTCTATGCAATGCTTCTTGTGAAAGAAAGTAGCATTAATAGTTGTTGCAAACATGGAGAAAATAGCAAATAAAACACAAAATTTGAATTCCATTTTTGGTGGCGATTGATAATTAATTGATTTAAGGCTGGTTTTGTTGATAATTAGTCACAACTCCACACCATTTATATAGGCAAATATGCATGCAAAATATTTCCACCTAATTTGTCTAAATAATAAATGGCTACTCACATATAGGTCGTCTATATTTAATTAATTGCAATTAAATTAGATTAATAGTTATGATGCTTATTAGTCTACGTTAAAGTGAAAGTGAAAGAGTATGCGTAGTTGAACTTAAACTTTTTTTTTTTGCTTTCAAATTCGACCTACTACTATTTTTCCCGCGCGATTCGCAAATAATTATTATTATTTTAGATTTGTAATATTGGGGTTAGTTTTTTAATTTTATATGTTGTATTCAATTTTTAAAAATTAATAAAATGATATGCAGATGCATTAATTAATTAATTAGATAAGAAGATTGATTTTGTGTTGTTGCGACGAGCAAAAAGAAAATTAAAATTTAGGAATTAAATAAAAATCCATACTAGAAAGATCGAATTTGAATATTTCATACGATATGATTTTATAAATAGCAATGCATAATTAATCATGAGTACACAAAACATTTGATTTCTTTGAGTATATGACGTGTATAAAAAATATAATTATTTAATAATTTTTAATGATGAAATTGAAATAAAAAAATAATTAATTATTGCAAATTATTATTATTGTTGTTGTAGTGCAACATAAATGAAAACTATTTTTTAGGCCACAGATGTATAGTACTACAAATCCTTCACTTATGCATAAAAAAATAAAATAAAAAAATGTCACAAATCTTAAATTTTCAATTAAAACATAAATAAAGAAGATTGCAAAATTTGTTAAAATACAATGGTTGTAATTTAAACCATCGTGAAAAATGCAAAAAAATAAAAATAAAAAAATTTACAAAAATAAATGTTATTACTGTTGTCTATTAACTCAAAGCTATGTCTATTATACATAAACTATTGTCTAAATTATAATCGTTAAACATGAGATAGATAAATATTTATACCAAAATCGTTGTCTATCATACAATTTTACCTTAAAATATGTAAAGATAGATAGATAGATATATTCGAATATATCAATAAATACATTGCAAGCTTATAAATTTGGTAATTTGACTCGTTGTACAAGTGCTAGTAAAGAATTGCATGCTATTTAAGGCTACAATACTCATATATATATATGTAGATCGTGACGTTCCAAAACATCACTAAAACTAAAATATATATGTACTTTCAAAATAAGTAAAAGGGCGAAAGCCTAAAATTCAACCCCTAAATAATATTGTTGGTAAAATTGAAAAAATAAAATAAAAATTTATTCGTCTAATGAATTTAGAATGTAAGAGTTTAGAAAAACAAATTAAACAAATCATTTTAACCGATCAAATAGATAGGAACCAAATTTAGCTTGGCGTGTGAGCTTATAAAAACTATTTGAGAAGTATTTGTGTGCACTAGGTGCACCAACAGGCAACAGGCGTATTGATCGGTCAACGAGCGTTTCAACTAAAAAAAATCCTTCAAAATCAGTACCAACCGTAACATTAAAAAGTATCAATTGCATCTTTAAAAAGTATCGGCCAAAATAAATTAATAAAAAAACCGTCAAAATCAGTATCAACTGTAACACTAAAAAGTATCACTCAAAATTTAAAAAGTATCATCTGTATCATTAAAAAGTATCACCTATTTTAGCATTTTTCTTTTTTCCGCGTTGACCCGCGTTTGACCCGGTCAAAAGCATTGACCGTCTAATATAAGCTTATATACATCTAGCGCATGCAAGTTTTTGCTGAACTCTTTTGAATTGTTTAAATTGATTAGAAAAATGAATGTGATTTTTTTTTATTTACTAATATTGTAGAAGTGTCAAAATCGGCACTACCGAATTCTATTTTGGGCCTAACTTGGTCACAATTATATAGACTCGAAATATTTTCAGGCTAGGCATTGATCCGAATGGCCCGGTCCCCCATCAACAAATATGAAAAGTAAGCCTTTGGCCCACGAACGGCCCGATCCAACCTGAATTTTGGGTAGGGTTGGATCATGAATTATTAAACTCGGAGCATTTTGGGTTTGGTCGGACTACCTCGTAACATTTGGTGGCTCATAGGCTCGGCCCCATTTGACAGCTCTAGAATATCGTTTCTTCCCTTAAAAAAAAATAAAAAACAAAAAATAAAAAACAAAAAAGACATGGGCTGTCACGTTCGATTCAGCTAATTCTAAATTGGGCTAATTTGTGCGATTTTTAGATCGACATTGGCCCAAATTTAGATAATAGGTATGTTTCTCCGCTGCATTTAGTAATTATTTAGAAATAGTTTTTATAGGGGCCATATATAATTTCAGGGTTGTTACTCCCGCTTGATATTCTATTTATAAAAAAAAAAAAAAATCAAATTTATACGATCTCTCAATTATGAGATCGTTGGTCTACTAACTAAATCATGTTATAGGTAGAGCTGTCAAATGGGCCCGAGCCTATGAGCCAAATGTTATGAGATAGTCCGACCTGACTCAAAATGCTCCGGGTCTAAAAATTTACGGTCCAACCCTGCCCAAAATTTGGGCTGGGTCGGACTGTCTGTGAGCCGAAGAATTATTCTTCATATTTGTTGATGGGCGGACCGGGCCATTCGGACCAATGCCTCGCCCAAAAATATTTCGGGTCTGTATAATTAATGTGATCTAGTCAGGCCCAAAATTGAACTCCCTCCTTGCCCAACCCTAGACACTCTAAGATCCTTTTTCAAACCTGCTCCCATTTCGAATCATTTTTGTTAATTTAAGAAGAAGTTTTGTATTTTTTCTGGGAATATTAATGATAGATAAAAATATATCTGACCTTGGAGCAAGTCAGAAAGATTGAGAAATAGAACCATCTGATTTAATTCGTTCTCAATAGCCATGAAATGATCATCTTAGGGTGATCCTTTTGTCGACGGATGCTCCTATTACACTCGTAGTCTCTGAAGGATGAGAACCTATCATATTTTATATTTATATTAATTATAATTAATAATTGTAATTTTTATGAATTCGTAGTTATTATTAATTAATTCAATTTGAAAAATCTTATTTTAGAGATATAAGTACTCAGGAACAAGAAAATACCATCGTGATTTGAATTGAATTTCGATGAAAGAATATATCAATGAGAAGTTAATTCGATAAGTTTATTTACCCTCCTTTTTTATTTTGATATTATCAAAGAAGAAATCAAAATTCATCTTTATTAAAAAATCCCTTTCATTAAAAAGTTAAAAAAACCGGGAAGTCCAATTCAGCGTCACAAACTTGTTTGTTTTCACACCGACAACAGTATTTAGGTTATAACAAAAAAGAGTACGAAAAAAACCAAATTTTTCTTTTTTTAGTTGGATCAAAAAGAAACTTTGGGATTGCTGAATCAAAGACAAAAAAAGAATCCATTTTAATTTGACACCTCTAGTTATAGGTCAAAATGCAATGAAATTAAAAAAAAAATCCATCATCTTGTCTTGCATAACTAGGTTGTCATAGTTCGAAAATAAAAAATTTGGCCACTTAATTAAGAGACTTTAATCACTCAATTATTTATCCAAATAAGCGTTAATCTCTGTTAGTTAATTTGCTGTTTGTAAATCTATTACTATCAATCAATACATTCAAATTATGTGAAAAATTACATGACCTCAGCCTCGTACCAAATGAGATCCTCTAATTTCATTTTATGTCTCGATCACTTGGTGTCCCCCACTATCAAGTTTATTAGTTACTTCTTCTTCTTTTTTTGATAATTTCAATTTATTGTAATTTAGTTTAATCATATAATTATATTTATGATTTATTTTTCTCAATTAGGGTTTATAATTATTTTTAATAATTTTATTTTCACTTTTAATTAATAATTGGTTATTCCATTATAAGTAGGCTACATATATTTTAAAATTATCAATTCTTAATTAACAAGAAATGTTATTGATAGTTTTTATTTTTATAATAAACATTAATACAACAGTGAATTCTATATTAAGACACAAGAACGAGACATAAAAAATGGACTAAATTAAAAGATCTTATCATCTCTAGTTGTACAACTCGAAAATCATACATAAATGATTGAGTTCTAATATATGTAATAATTTTGCTCTCTTTCTCTTTTAGATAATTTGATATGTAAAAATTAAATAAAAATTTATCCCACTAATTTAAATTTAGTATGATCTAATCATAGCTTCGTATCTGTTCAAAACTAACATATGCATGAGTCCCACCAACACCTTATGACTTTCGCGAGTCACACTTGATTTTCCAAGTATAATTTGTAGATTAATTCCTACACATGTTAACCTAGCTATTGAAATGAAATATAAACTTTCATACATAAACATAAATAATTTATAAAAGATAATATAAGGAACTATTGAAGCAAACATAAAATCGTACAAAAAGCTAAAGAGATATTTTGCCATTTATTTAATTGCATATAATGCAACACATGAAATTAGTGCATCATTCCACTAAGCATAACATATTCTAATATTGTCTTATGCAGCAAAAAAAAAGTGAAACATATATAAAAGAGACATTTTTACCCAAGAACGGGTTTATTCATAAAAAGTTAAGATTATCTGCGGCGGCGGCGGAGGTGCACGGTCAAATTAGTGGTGGCGCACTATTATCGACGGCGGCGGCGGCGACAAAATTGGACAAAACAAGGGGCAGTTAGGGAAAAGGGAAAGCAAAAAATTAGAAGCGGGTATGCATGTTGGGAATGAAAATGGCAGAAAAAAAGCATTAGTAGTTGCAAGCAACGTGAACAAAAATGCGACAAAAATCTTCATTTTGAGATACATATTTTTGATGATTATATATATTTTTTTGAGTGAATATTTGATGAAATTGATTACTCGATGCAAAGGAAAAGGAATGAATATTCCATATTTATAGGCATAAAAAATTAGAGGCAAAAAGTCTTCGAATGAACTATTCATTTGCTAATAGTCATCGTTTTATTGAATAAAGTTAGGCCGAATTTTAATAAGAGTTTACCTATATATGATTTCCCAGGTCGGCATTTAATATCTCTAGTTAATTTAAATGATCTTTACTCGTGTCACCATGCAATAAAAATGATCTTTAGAAATAGTATAACAAATTTAAGTAATGGCATGCCGTGTATAAATACCACATGTCATATCTGATGAGCCTTTTGTGACGACGTTGTTGTTACTTAAAATGGTGTTAAATTTTTTTGGGACGAACTTTTAGGAATGCTCGATTTGAAATGGTATGACGTCGTCACATAAAGTATTTTTAAGTGACTACAATGTCGTCTGGAATTTTAGATTTTTTTTAGTATCATATTAACAATTTTTAATATTATTTTTTTAAAAAAAAAACTAGCTCGATTTCTTTTTCTAGTCAAATATTTGTTATAATATGTACTCATTATAAATTTAAATTTGTATTTAATTATTTAGTCCAATTTTAGATTTGTTATGTTAGAGTATTTTTTTTGCACGTACTTTAATATATAATTATGTCAATATACGAAGAAAAAAAAATATAAGTATATGTTAACAATACAACTGTTACATAATGGTTTTAAACTATGAAGAATAAAAATAATGTTTCAATATAATTTATCTTTCGACTTCTAAATTTATAAAATTTATTGTATTTAAATTATCAATTTAAATTTGTATCTTTAAAAAAAGACATTGACAACTTTATCAGAATTATTATTTCATAAGATTAATGTACCCATATTTGAACCTAAAATAATATTGGCAAATCTATGTTTTTATTAGTGTTTGCATCTGAATATATTAGTATCGTTTTACAAATCTTGATATACTGGCACAAAATTCATCATTTATATTTTTACACTGCATTTTAGTTGGACTCCCTCGATAAAATTTCGAGGCCCACCACTGAGTGTCGTCACAAAAATGTCATTAATAGAGATGATATGTGCTATTGTAATTAGAAACGACATCCTATTACTTAAGTTTATTATAAGTAACCACATTTGTCGTCTCTAATAATGATTATTTTTGTTATAGTATATGAAAACCACTGATCTTGTCATTTAATTTAGAATTTTTTTTATAAAAGATGCTAAAATTAGTGCTCTGATTATTATGATCAATACTAAATTATGCTTATTATAATTAATAATTCTTGTAATTCTATTATCTCATTCATGTGATCACTTAATTTATCATAGTGACTCAGTTCCGTAGAAAAAGTTTAAATGCGTCACTTTCTTTAAATTTATTTCAAATAATTATCATGTTTTGGAGAATCTTACGTATTTAAGTTTTGCTGATTTAAGTAATCTGATTTCTTTTTTTTATTATTTTTTTTTAAATTACGGTGTTTGGTTTAATTTTAAGGTAAGTGGGAAAGTAAAAAGAAACCTAATTACAAAGAAAATGGTACAACATTCCAGAATTCTTATTCCTCATTCTTAGGAATTTAAATCATATACATATAGGAAAATATAGTGCTTATTAAAAAAGTGGTTCTTATTGTTGAAAAAAAAAACTGATATTTCTAAAATAAAATTATTTCCAATATTTTCAAAAAATTCAAGAATTTAATATTTCTGGAAAAATAAAATCTTTTTAAATTTTCAAAAAAATTTACTATCAACGTTGCATGTGTAAATTGCCCAGTAGAATACAATATTTTGTAAAAAAAATATATTTTCGATATTTTTGAGAAATTCATTAGCAACGTTGTCAATGTAAATTTTGATGATAATTTAAATATAATAATAACATGTGAATTTCTTTTTAATTAATCATGAACCTTTCTCATGACATTGAACTAGTTTCCACTCTTCTCATGATTGTGTAGGTGTCTGTATAAATGAAACGCTTTTAATCATAGAGATAATTGTTGTATTTTGTGTTTCTCTATAATATAATTAATGTATTATGTGGTTGAGTATGCGTCTATAAATATATTTAATTGTATCGAGAGGTATTATTCTTATTTATATGTGATGAGTGGATCTATAGTGTTTAAGTGTGTATGTATTATTTTTTATACAAGTGTGTGTATTTATATTTCAGAATCCTGGTAATTTATTTATTATTCTCCAAACATAGGATAATAAATTCATTGGTATTCATTTTCCTCAGAATAACATTTCTAGAAATCATATTCCTTGACAACTTTACTTTCCGGTCAACCAAACGAACTACTTTTTTTTTTTTTTTTTTTAATTTGGGCTTGTTTGTCTTCTTTGGTCCAATTTGCCTTATTGAGCCCAATCTCTCTCTCTCTCTCTCTCTCTCTCTCTCTCTAAACTCCAAGTTCATGACCAAGCTTATTAGGGGATTTTTCTCAAAAAAATAATTCGTTTATATTGGGCTAGCTAGGCTAGCTAGTTTCGCTCTTGAAACAATAATCCAATTTTTATTTTTATTTTTGTTTCGAATTAAGTAATAACTCATAATTCATCAATCAAAGTTAATTAAAACTCAATTAATTTCTCTTACATAAGTAGAATTTTTAATTTCATTGACATTAAACACGTATGGATAAAAAATTACTGGCCACAATACCTATTCAATGTATAATTAATTTCACAGAATTTTATTATGTATGTGATGAGAGTGGACTATACAGATCGAGTAATACATGAATTTGCAAGAATATTGTGTTTTTTTTTGCCTATTAAAAAATATATACTAAAAGTTCGGTGAAATTTGAAGAACAGGACGGCGAATTAATTAAGTTATGAAAAGCTTAACAACTCCGTTTTGGTTCCGATAGATAAGGATTGAATAATATCAAATATAAACGTTGAAATATTTATTAAAAAAAAATGTATGGAGCCGATTAATTACGAGTTTAATACCTAACTAATTAACGATCAGGAAAAATGTATATTTAGGTTAATATACAATTATTTTTAAATTATACTTGTGTCTCTACACTTTTATTATATCAAAATTAGTAGTACTCTCTTAATTAATTTTGCTAATATTGAGTTCTTATATAGTAAATGAAATTGAACACACGTCAAGACCTATTTTTTTTAACATAAATATTAGTGGGATTGCTTATTTTTGCTATTTTTTTGGTGACATGCATGCATGGACAATATATATAATTTCGATATTCTATTTTGTTGTAGATGTAAAGGTATGATAGATGATAAATAGTTAAGCAAATGGACGATACAACCAATTTTTTTTGACTTACATTCCACATATATATATATATATATATATATTTATTTATTTAGATACAAAGAACACATGATACAACTAAAATGAAGTACGTACGTAGCTAGCTAGCTAGTTCACCCCATAAAATAGTAATAAACTTTTCCCAATGTATATATATATATATATATATAAAAGCAGCATATATCATATCTGATAGCTTCTTCGATATATATATATATATATATATATATATCTAGATCGAGCAGAGCTAAAACCGACGTCGTCATGGGTCAAAACAAAGCTTAGTTTCTTCAAGAAAGTTGTGAATCATGAGAACTCAAACTTTATTTAGATATATATCATAATATTTTTGTAGAAAATATGGGAATTATTAATGTTGTGTTATGATTATGAGGAAACGAGCGAGGATGCATGGAATTTCAAGAAAGACTAACATGGAAGAAGTGATATGTGCATGGTCGACCAACTTGTGTGTGTATGTGTATATTAACTAGCGGCCATTAATAGTTCCATTAATAGACGTTCCATTAATAGTTACATTTGCAAGTGGTGGTGGGGAAGGTGGAGGAGGAGGCGGTGGCGGTGGCGGGGGCGGGGGAGGGGGTGGAGGTGGCGGGGGCGGTGGAGGGGGAGGAGGAGGAGGGGGTGGCGGAGGCGGGGGAGGAGGAGGAGGGGGAGGTGGCGGGGACCGCCGTGGTGGTGGTGGAGAAGGAGGAGGCGGGGAAGGTGGCGGTGGCGATGGTGGTGGTGGAGATGGTGGCGGTGGAGGTGGAGGAGAAGGTGGTGGAGGCGGCGGTGGTGAAGGAGGAGGAGGAGAGTTCGGCGGTGGTGGAGAAGGGCAAAATGGAACTAATGGTATATTGATTGGGGGTTTAGGTAAGTTTGGAGGAAAATAGATACAGAATCCGGATGGACTACCTGGGAATGGAAAAAGAGTGGCGTTGGTAGTAGCAAGCAATGTGAAGAAGAAAGCAACTATAATATTTTTATTCCACATTTTCTTCTCCATTTTTGCTTGCAAAATTACTTAGACATCTTTCCATTTATATAGGCATTTAGTAATGCTTCAAAGTTGAAAACTCGAAACAATTTGCACCAACTAATTATTTGTTTCGAATACATAGTCATACTTCATTAAATAATCAAAGTTTGGCTCAATTATTCAAGAGTACTTTCCAATTCTTAGCTGCCTTGTATATATTCGACAACATGTATATTTTTAATTTCAACTTTCAAATATATTCCGAACTAACACTTTTGTCTATAAAATACACAGAACTATTTAAAATTTGATCCCAATCTAACATTGGGTGTATTTCCCGGCCAAAGATTGACCACATATGTGGCATTAATATATCTTTGTTCTAATTTTTTACAGTCGTTTTAGAGTTGATTTTGTCTGAAAATTGCATCTGTTTTGTTGGTTTTGATTAGTTTTGTTAATGGTTTGGGTATTTACTTGACAAAAATGTATATAAGTTGAATGCACTAGTGCAATTGGTGTGTCACTAGTTTAATTATCATTTATTTTGGCAAATCATTTGTTGTGTTAATCGTGGTCTTTGTAAAGTACCAAGCTACAAACCTTTATTTGCTATGCTGTTTAACGAATATTTGAAACTTGGAGAGAATGTTGTTACTGATGATGATCCTGAATATGTTCTTAACTGATATTTATGGCAGTTTTCTTTTGGGAAAGCAGACCCCGTGCTTTCAATTCTTTGGAAACCAAGCTAGGTTTTTAATTCCGCTTTTAAAGAGATTTATTTTGAAGATTCGCCCTAATCATTAATGGAAGACTCCCGCTAAAAAAAGCAACAAATTCTATCAATATAGAATCAAATTTCATAAGGAAAAAACTCGAAGAAGGAAGACAGTTCGAGCTCTTATACAAAGGTGATTCAATTGCTATTGAATTAGGTGTGCGTGCTGATAATTATTTACAATTTCTAAATGTCGAGTTGTAATATTTGATAAAATTTTATTGTGTCTACTAATGTTGTTCCTCATTGAGTTCACTGTGAAGTTCTAGTAGTTTAGTTTGTCTAGAACAAATAAATTGGGTTCATAGATATTGCTGAAGATCGTGACCTCACAGAGGTTGCAACTTGCAAGAGAGACCACGTGTGGACACTTGAAGATGGGGTAGTGTTCGAAATGGTATTCAAGTAGTTGGTCCTATTGTGTAAGTTCTTTGTTGAAAAATGGATTGGTTATCTACTGAGCGAGACCCCCAAGAATAGAGTGTTGATCACCAAGTTGAGTTAACATATCGTATGTCGTTTATGTTTTCTTTATTTATGTTCGTATTCTCTATTGGGTCGTACAATTAAACATCATAATGAACATCACGATATAAGCATTGCACGGATTTCATTTTCTCAAAATAAATTAGAAAAAGACCCATATATATATATATAGTTTGGGATATAGACATACAGTTTACCCTAATTTCTTTTACATAATTAAAAAAAAAAATATTCAGTTTTCTAGCGACGACTACGAATTGGAGCAACTTTGTCTTTTCATAATTAAGTTGGATAATTCTGTTTTTTATTTTTATTTTTTATTTTAGTACAAAAGTATTAATTACTTGAAATAATTCTGTTTTTTATTTTAGTAAAAAAGTATTAATTAATTGAAATATGTATAACAACTAGGACAAGGACATTTATGATTTGTATAATGATTGTATATAAGTCTTATATTAATTGGATATTTTTCAGTGTTAGAAATGATACGTACGTATTTCTTAGTTTAGAAATAATACTTTTTTATTTAAAAAATATAGTAATAATTATAAAAATATAACCAACTATTTTTTAGCAATATTTTAATTATTTTTCAATAAAAAACATGATACTTTTCAATATTAAAATTATACTTTTTCCGTCTGATATAAGACTTATATACCAGTGGTGTACACAAAACTAGCCATTGTAAAGAATGATATTTAGAGTTCAAATTAATTATATCGATCACACAACTCTTTCTCCGAGTCCAAATTAATAAACTGTAAAAGTAGAAGTAAATAATTGAGGATGAATAATCAACCCTAAAATAAATTATATTAACTAAAAAATTAAAAATTAAATACTAAAAAAATAATTATAAATCTTTATAGGGTCGAATAAATCTAAATAATAATGTAAAATTATACTAATTTAAAAGAAATTAAAATTAAATAAAAACATAAAAAAAGAATAATTTTAATGTTTGGTACACGGTTGACACACAAAATTGAATTATAGGATTTCATGTGAAATAATTGCATATAATAGTTGACCAATTGATCTGTACCCCATCTCAATTAATAAAATCTAAATGGTCCTAATATATTAGTATTTTATATAAATTTTTATTATTTCCTAAAAATTACGCAATGCGCAAAAGATTACAAAGTAATATATACCAAATGATCATTTCACATTTGTAATGGGGCAGATTAAAATGATAAAAGGCGTGGAGGCCAATGTGAAATTTTCTATTAATTATTTATTAAAAAAGATATACATTAATTTTTTTAATAATAAATCATTTTACGTCATATATAACCATATTATATACCCAAATGATCATTTCCCATTTGTAATGGAACAAATTAAAATGATAAAAGGCGTGGAGGCCAATGTGAGATTTTCTATTAATTATTTATTAAAAAGATATACATTAAATTTTTTTTAATAAGAAATCATTTTACATCATCTATAACCATATTGCACCTATATAAATGAGAGAAATTTGATAATAAAAAATAGATCGCAAATTCTCCTGTATATAAGATGTACATCAGACGATCAATATAATGCATTGACAAAAAAATAGTCAAAACATGTGATACTTTCTTGGATACAAGTGATACTTTTTTAAATTTTGAGTGATACTTTTTAGTGTTACGGTTGATACTTATTTTGATAGCTTTTTTTTCTAGCCGATATTTTTCAACGATACAGGTGATATTTTTGGACTTTTGAGTGATACTTTTTAATGTTAAGATTGATACTGATTTTGATGGATTTTTGGTTAATGCATTGATCATTTTAACGCGTTGACCGTCTGATGTTAACCTAGTGCATACAAGACCTGCCATAAATAAATATATATACACACATTTAAATTTAGTAAAATGTAATATAGTTCGTTTATATATCAAAAGACGGATCGAATCGTGGTAGGAGCCATTATATAGTACTCCCTCCGTTTCGTTTTGTTCGTTGTTTTAGATTTTTTCCTTTGAGTCAAAATGTTTGTTGTTTTAAATATTTTGACACCCTCTCTCTCAAATTTAACCTTACAAATATATGAAGATAATTTTTTTTTTCAACTTTTCAAGAAAATATAAGTGAATATGATGTTATGTAATATAAAAGGAAGGGATATATTAAACCAAAAAAAAATTTGTTAATTCTATATTAAAATTCTAAAACAACAAATAAAATGAAACGGAGTTAGGGAGTAAATTAATGAATAGAGATAGGGGCAAAATTAATATCTTTAATTAGAATTGAAGGAATTTGGCCTTAATTTTCTAACATCAAATAAATTTTAGTTGCCTAATTTAAGCATCTGTTGAATTTGATACCAAAGTTGACCTTTATACTAGAAACAATGTATACAAACGTTAATTTCATTTATTTATTTATTTGGACACACGTTAATTTACATACATCTCCTAATCTAACCTGCCTAAAAATTTTAATGAGATTCAATAATCCACTTTTTTTTTTTGAAGGAAATAATCCACTTTGTGTATCCCACTTGGTGCTGAATTATATGTTTTTTCTATTTTTTCATAAGTTTCATTTTATTGTTGTTTTTAATTTGATTTTACAATTATTAATTAGAGTTTATTCCGCCCAATTATGATTCATAATTATTTTTTAGAATTTATTTTTAGTTAATAATTGATTACAAGAGTTGATTATTACGTAATTATGATATATAATTTTTTAAAATTTCAATTAATTCTTCACCATAAATATTAATTAGGATTTGTATAATCGAGGACGACTTTACTCTTGTGGAAACCACTCTTGTCATTTAATTTGAAGATTCATCGTTGCTCGTACAAGATAAGATTTTGAATTTTTATTTCTAAAAGAATCTAAAATTAGTGCTCTAATTATCAGGATTAATACTAAATTATATGTAAATTTATTTCAAAGAGATGTTTAGGCGAATCTTGAGTATCAAAGAAGCCCATTAGGCATTAGCTAGGTTTTTAAATTGCTTAAATTTGGGCATGTTTGTTTGCTTTGGGGCATGTTTGTTTGCTTTAGAGCGTCTCCAAGAGACCGCTAAATCGGCAAAGTGCCGTGAAGAAATTAAAAAGCTTTGCTCCAATAGATCCGCTACAAGTCTCAGTAGATTGGGGGAGGTGAACAGTACCTCGGTTGATTAACCGGGGTACTGTTCATCATGACACCCCTTTTCTCTTTTTTTTTTTTCATGAATTCAAATTAATTTATTTGGTGTATTTTCTTTATTTTCTATTAGATTTCTTTCAATTGTTTGAAAATTATTTTATACATTAATTAAGTAAATACTATTACATTAATTTAAACATCTAATTAAACACAAAATACATAATTAATAAAAATAGAATTACATAAACATTTAACAATACAAGACCACAAATATATTAATAAACGATACAAAGCCACAATATATTACACTAAATAATACAAATACATAATTAATAAAAATACAAACATAATACAATAAAAGTAAAATATTAAAAATACAACACAATAATTTTAGCTAATAATCCCCTAAACCACTTCCGGATCCAGATCCTGCACCGAGAATAAGTTGAATTTTATTTTGAATAAGTTGTTTATTTTTACATGAACCTTTTAATTTTTGTAAAATAAAAATAAAATTTAATTATATAATAATAAAAAATAAAAAATAATGAGCAAGAATATTAATATATATAATAATATTCAATTAAATAATTTGATAAAAAAATTAAATCAATAGTAAAGAGTATAAAAAGGGAATACCATTGTAGGGTGAAATGTAGAGTGATGCTGTTGGAGATGAAAATTGAAAATCTGTAACTTTAACTATACAGTAGTGTAGAGTTAACTGTATTATGGTGAAAACCGTTGGAGATGACCTTAGTCCAATTTGCAATATTAAGCCTAAACTCTCTCTCTCTCTCTCTCTCTCTCTCTCTCTCTCTCTCTCTCTCAGTTCATGATCAAGTTTATTCGAGGATTTAAAAAAAAAATCATTTTAATCTTATGCCAAATGGATTAAAACTCAATTAATTTCTCTTATATAAGTAGAATTTTAATTTCATTGACATCAAACACATATGGATAAAAAAATTACAGGACTTCACATTCATATAGGCTTATTGGGTATTTTACTAGGATTAAGAAATTATTGAAAAATACAATTAAATAAGTAAATTTCATAATAATCTTATATTTATTTATTTGATGACGGATTAATGTTCAATGTAAACATATTAAATAGAGGTATATATTAGTAAGGCCTTGTTTACTTTGGATGATAGAGATATCCCACTAATGCAAGGCTAAAATTATACAAAGTTTTATTGAAATGAATGTGTATAACACAAACATTTACATATTTTTCCTTGTGAATAAGGACTAATTGAAGGATTCATATCCTTTCATAACAAGTGGGTTATGAGTTATCCTTCATCTCCTTCATTTTATTCATATGTTTATATATTTTATCACACCATATATTTCAAGTTTTGTAAATTTAACTTTAAATTCATGGGATATCACACCCAATCCCATCCATCGAAGTAAACGAGCCCTAAGTGTGCTATATATATATATATATATATATATATATATATAAATCAATCTATATATTGGAACATCGAAAAAAAAAAAACAACCCAATATAATTGGGACGGATAGAATATAATTTTACCAAATTGTATTATATACGCAGTGTGAGTGGAGTGTGGACAATACATGAATTTTCAAGAATATTGTGTTTTGCCCATTAAAAAATATATACTAAACCCATGAATTTGAAGAACATGAAGACGAATTAAACTATGAAAAATTTAACAAGTACGTACGTTGATTCCCATAAATAAGGATTGAATGATACTACCTCCGTTTCATAATGTTTGTTGTTTTATTTTTTTTTATCTGGAATTAAGAATTAATTTCGTGGATAAATATACTCATCCCTTATATATGTCATAAAATCTAATTCATCTATATTTTCCTAAAAAATAACAATATTTTCTCTCTCCATATATTTTTCTCTCTTCATATATTATAGGTAAGTTAGAATCAAAAAATCTTGTAGGATTTGAGAGGGTTAAAATTGGGAGAGAATATGTCAAATTATATAAAACAACAAATATTTTGAAACTAAAAAAAAATCTTAAACAATAAACATTATGAAACGGAGGTAGTACTAAATAGATATAGATGTTGACATACCTATATATTAAAACAAAACAAAAAATGTATTGAGTCGGGACTTAGCTTGTTGAAATTAGGGAAAATATGCAAATATACCCCTAACGTTTATATGGAGGAGCAAATTCATCATTAACGTTTTGTTTAGAGAAAATACCACTCTAACGTTTTTCAACTAGTGCAAATTCCCCCTTCCCTCTCCAAAAATAGTGTTTTTTTTTTTTTTTTGCAAAATATCATTTTATTCATGATTTTTTCCCAACACTAAAAAAATATTTATTTTTGTATAACTTCCATTTTCTTAAAAATTATAACCCCTCTTTAAATATAGACCTAAAATCATCATCACCACCACCACCACCATATTATTATTATTATTATTATTATTATTATTATTATTATTATTATTATTATTATTATTATTATTATTATTATTATTATTATCGAGTTTGAGTTTGTATTTTTGTGAATGAAATTTATAAAAAAATGTATGGAAAAAACACATGCAAGTTTTTTTAATAAATTTAATCTTATAAAAAATTATTATTTTTTAGGGATGAAAATAATTTTTCTATATTTTTGAACAAATGGTGGTTTTTTTTTTTTTTGCAAAATTCTATTTTATTCATGATTTTTTCCATCACTAAAAAATATTTATTTTGTATAATTTTCATTTTTTAAAAATTATAATATTCCTTCAAATATAGACCTTATAAAATCATCATCATCATCATCATCATCATATTATTATTATTATTATTATTATTATTATTATTATTATTATTATTATTATTATTGAGTTTGTATTTTTGTGAATGAAATTTATTAAAAAAATGTATGACAAATACATGTAAGTTTTTTAATAAATTTCATCCTATGAAAATTATTATTTTTTAGGGATGAAAAATATGAAAAAAAAATTCTATATATTTTAACAAAAAGATTTGCACTTTTTGTAAACGTTGGGGTGTTATTTGCTCTAAAAATAACCTTAAGGGTGAATCTGCCCCCTAAAGTAAACGTTAGGAGTGTATTTGTATTTTTTCCCTTGAAATAAAAATTAAAAGTACATAGTCCCCTTGTGGATGGTCTAGTGGTG
Organism: Perilla frutescens; assembly: GCA_026008535.1. NCBI lineage: Eukaryota > Viridiplantae > Streptophyta > Magnoliopsida > Lamiales > Lamiaceae > Perilla > Perilla frutescens. The sequence goes on along the minus strand of BRKX01000008.1, from coordinate 1,185,554 downwards.
GAGTGATGTTATCTTGAGATCAAAGATCTCAAGTTCAACTCACCACCAACACCATTAGGCGTGAGCCTGTCACACCTGGCCTGCCAAGTGTGGTTTACCTCCCCTGTGTAGGTTTGCAGGCTATTACATAGGGGCGGGATTTACCTGCGCACCACGGTAACGACTGCGTGTTACTCTCGACATAAAAAAATAAAAAAATTAAAAGTACATTCGACATATGAATATGTTTTGTCTTTACAAGTATTCTAGTGCTATATAGTATTGAGCGGTTAATTACAAGTGTAATACGAGAAAAATCCAATTTTGATCTTACAGGACATGTCCTAGTCCGCTTTTGGTCCTGTAGCTCTTGAATGATCAATTTTGGTCCCATCGTCATGATTTCCGTTAAAAAATTATTGATTTTGGTCCCATGAAAAAAAATTCTATAATTTTTTTGCAAATCAATTGAAGGCAAAATTAAACTGATTTGGAGGGAAATTTAACCTGATTTGGTCCCAAATTTTCCACCAACATGCATATATATATATATATATATATATATATATCTACTCATCAAATCATCAAAAAAAGCAAAAATCAAAAGAAAGCAAAAAATTCCAAAGAAGCTACATCATATCTGCCACATCATCAAACCAAGGTTTCAAAAAAGGCTACATGGCTTGTTACTTGTGTAAAAATCTACATGTTTGTAGCCAATAATACAAAAACAGACAGCAAACAATCTCACTAATCTAACATCCAAAATTGCTAAATCATCAATGAAGGAACGAACACAATCATCACAGTGATTAATAATATCAAAATTTTACACTGATTTCAATGGCAATCACGTAGTAATGACAGATCTCAACCAGAGATATATTAACCCAACCAGAGAGAGAGAGATCAATCTCTTGGCCGTAGTAAAGAAATACATGCATGCAGCCCCATGCAGTAGCTTTGTGGACGTTTGCATGGGATTTTGCTCACAAGATCCACGTGGCAGAAGGCTAGATAGTTGCATGAAGCGGATGAAATTCTCTGCAACACTTTGTGCAACATTTGGTGCTACACAATTAGATTTATTAATTTTTCTTTAATTTTTAATTCAATTTCAATTTATTATACTTTATTTTAATTTTACACTTATTATTTAGGGTTCATCCAACCCAATTAGGGTATATAATTATTTTGTCAATAATAAATTTTATTTTCTAATTAATAATTGATTATTTCGTAAAAAAAAATTATTTAGGATGAACCCTAAATAATAAGTGTAAAATTAAAACAAAGCATAATAAATTGAAATTGAATTAAAAAATTGAAGAAAAATTAATAAATTTAATTGTGTATCACCAAGTGTTGCAGAGGATTTCATCTGTGCATGAAGGAGCACTTGCTTGCCTGCCGTCGATTACAAGCTCAATTGGATCGAGGCGATCTCCATCGTTAGATTGAGTAGTGTTAGTTAGTTGATATCTTGTATAAAAGGAATAAACACACTATTCTCTGAAATATAGATTTTAATCGCAATTCATCACAAAACTCTGATATAATATAATAAAATTCTTCTCATTTTCTGTATTATCATTTGTGATTTCATGTGAATCTTTACACGTAGAAGGAATTTGTGTTAAATTTGCCGAACCTGCACAAAATAGAGAGTGGAGGAGAAAATCCATTCATGAAAGACATTTAAAAACCAGTAACTCTACAAAGTGGCATCGCAATTACAAAACAACTAGTGAACTATGTATTTTTAGATATATTCCATCAAATGATTCAAAAAAAATATATATATTAACCCAAAAAAGAAGAAAAAAAATTCAATTCATGGAAGAACACAATTAAATTAAAAATAATGCACACAAAATATAATAATTCATAATACCTCGCTGCTGGTCTTACCGGAGGAGATGACGGCTCTGGAGCCAACGAATCTCTCCGTCGCAGCGGAGGGAGATTCGGCGACGATAAAAGCATTGCACGGATTTCATTTTCTCCCATATATATATATATATATATATAGTTTGGGATATAGACATACAGTTTAGCCTAATTTCTTTTACATAATTAAAAAAAAATTCAGTTTTCTAGCGACTACGAATTGGAGCAACATTGTCTTTTCATAATTAAGTTGGAGCATTCTGTTTTTTTTATTAATTTTTTATTTTAGTACAAAAGTATTAATTAATTGAAATATGTATAACAACTAGGACAAGGACATTTATGATTTTCATAATGATTGTATATAAGTCTTATATTTATTGGATATTTTTTAGTGTTAGAAATGATACGTATTTCTTAGTTTAAAAATAATACTTTCTTATTTAAAAAATATAGTAATAATTAAAAAATATAACCACCTATTTTTTAGCAATATTTTAATTATTTTTCAATAAAAAACATGATACTTTTCAATATTAAAATTATATCTTTTCCGTCTGATATAAGACTTATATACAAGTGGTTTACACAAAACTAGCCCTTGTAAAGAATGATATTTAGAGTTCAAATTAATTATATCGATCACACAACTCTTTCTCCGAGTCCAAATTAATAAACTGTAAAAGTAGAAGTAAATAATTGAGGATGAAATTCTCTAGTCCAAAATTTTATGTGTTAACCATGGGGGATCGGAACGTCCCGCGTCATCTTTTTCTCTCTCTTCTAGCTTGAGCCATCCTTCATCCCACACACTTAGCTTTTTCTCAGTTTTGATTTCATTGTGTGTGCCCAAATTCAAGTGGTTTCCTTCTTGTGGCCCTGGTGGTCAGTTAACAATAATAAATAAAAAAAATTGAAAATAAAATAAAGCGATAAAATATTGGGTTGCCTTCCGATCATCGCTGTTATTTTAAGTCATTGGCTCGACTTTTCTTCCTTCTCACCAGTAAGTGGGATCAATGAGCCTAACACTATCGACCACTTCTGCTCCCATTTGCTCATAATAAGGTTCTAGTCTCTGTCCGTTCACTTTGAAGATATCATTATCTTCTGGGTTGAGGATGTCCACTACTCGATTTGAGAATTGGGTTTGGACGATGAATGGTCCCAACCACTTAGACTTGAGTTTTCCTGCATTGATCCGGAGTCTTGAGTTGAACAGCAGTACTTTTTGCCCTTTAACAAACTCCTTCCTCTTTATGAGCATATCGTGCACCTTCTTGGTTTTTTCTTTCTAGATCACCGCGTTATCATATGCCTCCGATCTCAGTTCTTCAAGTTCTTGGATTTGAAGTTTCATTTCAATTTCATCTATTTTCAGATTGGCATTAACCTTGCGGATGGCCCAAAATGCTCGATGCTCCATCCCTACGTGCAAATTGTAGTGCTTACTGAAAACAAGTCGGTAAGGGGACATTCCTATTGGTGTTTTAAATGATGTCTGTACAACTATTCTCGTGCTCCATTCTGCAAGGTAAAGGGAAAAGAAAGCAGATGTATGTATTCATACATATTGCTTGTGTTATTTTACTGAGTGTCGCAAGCCATCTCGAAGTCTTGCAGGTGCCTCTGTGGGTCTTCTCCGGGATGATCATGGAATTTGGGCAAAATCGAGATGAAATTTGATGTCAATTCCTAACTCTTGGCTGGGCGGGGCAACATGATTCCAGAAGGGTGCATATTCATTGCTTGTAAAAATATGAGTTGTCTCAACGTAGGTTGAGGTAGGGGTGGTGGTATTCGTTCTGCCGTTTCTTCACCTTTAGACTCGGAAAAGAGTGTATTATACTTTTCTTCGTGTGAAGCGTATGTGCTGTTGGTGTGACTCTCAGCCTCAGATGTCTAGCTCTCTTCTGAGGTTTTTAGTGGTGAATCATAACTTGTGGTTGCTTCCAGGTTTCTCCTTGCTTGTACCCTCATTTTCTGTGCAGTCTTTTCTATCTCCGGATCGTAGACTAGATTACCTGCGCGGTTAGTGCATACCATAAACAAAGCTAAAACGAGGAAGGGTAAGAAAGAAAAGTGCGCTTACATTCCTCAGCAATGACACCAAATTCTGACACACCATCATTTTGTGTGCAAAATTACACCCGTGGGTAAAGCCCCGTTAGATGCTTAAATTTGCCCTCAGAGGCTAGTATAGCGTCCAAAGACAGATATTGTCTCATGAAAAATGTTTAACCTTTCTATCTTATTGGTAACTTTTCAGGGTTTGTATGGAATTACTGTCACTAATTTTTGCTTGCATAATTCGAACTAAATAAATAATTAAATAACAAGACGAGATTAACCAATATAAAAGATATGTTCAAGTCAAACATGAGTTCGGTTTTGGTAGATGCATGCAATCATGGGCACAACTACGTCAGTACCTTGATATGATCAGTTAGTAATAGAAAGCAGTTATGGGCGACTTACACCTCCCAATCCCTTTTTACTGCTTACGCTAAGAGTGATACGAGTGACAACTCTTACTCCCTAACTACCCAAGCCCCAAAGAAGAGACGCATACAGAGGTGTTACAAGGACAACAACATTCAATATAAGAGACTCAACACTAGAACATGGACACATCCTCGGTGTGCCCACAAGATCTACCCATACTTCATTCTCCAAGCTTCGACGCCTGTTTTATCATTTAGTGGCTCATCAAGATACGATCATCCTTACTTCCACCCTGACTTACATAGATAATAGTTCAATTAAGAGTTGCCAACTAATACCATGTCATCGTTCTTTTCTCATAATGAAGTTTGGAACCAATTCAACGTAAATTAAGAACGCTAAGCCTTATGTATATTTTCTACATTAACCTATTCATATTTAACTTGAACACTGGTTACTTTGCCAGAAATCATATTAATAAACAAAGCGTAAGTAAATAAATAACTCATAGTTAATGGAAAACAAACTAGATTAAATATTGGATCCAACTCCAGTCTTGGTAAAAACAGGTACGTGCATCAACTGAGGGCAAATCGCCATCTGCTATGCAGAATATCCAGGAACTAAAGTACAAAAATTAAACCGTATCTTGCTACCAAAATAAAGTGCGAAAATGTAAGTGTTATAGTCTGTCCTTGCAATTGAAATAAAAAAATATATTTATAGTTGTTTAGCAGCCATATTTCGGCCCAACCCAGCCCACGCAGGGGCATGCAGTTAGTTGGAGAAGACCATTTCAGCACCAACTGTAATGCTTGCTGATTTGTAGGGTACTTGCTCCATATCTTCTCTCTTCTCTATCCTTCCATTCTCTTTCTCCTCGTCTGTCCTCTCTCTTCTCTATTTCAGAACTGATTTCCCCAAGCTTCGGAATTGCTGCACACGTGGATTTGTGCAATTTGAATAGAGGTGGTTGCTGAACTTCCGCGTTAAATCCGTAATAGACTTTCAAAGCTCCAGCATCCTCCTTATGCCCTCAATCTAGTCGGTGTATTGGTTATGCCCACAATGGATCCAAACGTTCTCCTCCTCTCTCCTGTCACACCTTATCCTTAACAAGACTCTATATACAACTAAAAGTACTAAAAACAAGTAAAAAAAACAAGGTAAAAAAACACAAAATTGAATCTGTATCACTTACGTATTTAAGTTTTGCTGATTTACAATAAAACTTTTATGGAATTGATAGGATTTTAATTCAATTTCAAGCATGTCAAAGAAAAGCATTAGCTAGGTTTTGTTTGTTTGTTTGTTTTTTTTTTTTTTTTGGGCTTGTGTGTCTTCTTTGGTCCAATTTGCATTTTTAAGCCCAAACACACACACACACACTCTCTCTCTCTCTCTCTCTCTCTCTCTCTCTAAACTCCAAGTTCATGACCAAGCTTATTACGGGTTTTTTTCTCAAAAAAAAAAAAATCGTTTATATTGGGCTAGCGAGTTTCGCTCTTGAAACAATGATCCAATTTTTTATTTTTTATTTTTGTTTCGAATTAAGTCATAACTCATAATTCATTAATCAAAGTTAATTAAAACTCAGTTAATTTCTCTTACATAAGTAGAATTTTAATTTCATTGACATTAAACATGTATGGATAAAAAATTACTGGCCTCACAAGACCTATTCGATGTATAATTAATTTCGTAGAATTTTATTATGTATGTGGTGAGAGTGGACTATATAGAGTAATACATGAATTTGCAAGAATATTGTGTTTTTTTTTCCTATTAAAAAATATATTCTAAAAGTCTAAAACCGATGAAATTTGAAGAACAGGACGGCGGATTAATTTATAAGTTATGAAAAACTTAACAACTCCGTTTTGGTTCCGATAAATAAGGATTGAATGGTCCCCTTGGGGATGGCCTAGTGGTGAAGTATTATTTTAAAGCCAAATGTCTCAAGTTCGATTCACACTACCAACACCACTACTCACACCTGGCCTGCCAAGTGTGGTTTTCCTTTCCTGTGTGGTTTGCAGGTTATTACACAGATGTGGGGTTTACCCATGCGCACTTCGGTAGCCGCTGCGGGTTACCCTCGACAAAAAAAAAGGATTGAATGATATCAAATATAAATGTTGACATATTTATTAAAGCAAAAAAAAAAAGTGTATGGAGCCAATTAATTACGAGTTTAATACCTAACTAATTAAAGATGAGGAAAAATGTATATTTAAGTTAATATGCATTTATTTTAAATTATACTCGTATCTCTACCCTTTTATTATATCAAATTTAGTAGTACTCTCTTAATTAATTTTGCTAAAATTGAGATCTTATATTGTAAATGAAATTGAACACACGTCAAGACCTATTTTTTAACATAAAAGTTAGTGGGATGGCTTATTTTTGCTAATTTGGTGCCATGCATGCATGGACAATATATATACTTTTGATATTCTATTTAATTTGTTGTAGATGTAAAAGTATGATATATAGATGATAAAATAGTTAAGCAAATTAAATGGACGATACAACCAATTTTTTTTGACTTACATTCCACATATATATATATATATATATATATATTTATTTAGATACAAAGAACACATGATACAACTAAAATGAAGTACGTACGTAGCTAGCTAGCTAGTTCACCCCATAAAATAGTAATAAAATTTTCCCAATGTATATATATATATATATATATATATATAAAAGCAGCATATATCATATCTGATAGCTTCTTCGATATATATATATATATATATATATATATATATATATATCTAGATTGAGCAGAGCTAAAACCGACGTCGTCATGGGTCAAAACAAAGCTTAGTTTCTTCAAGAAAGTTGTGAATCATGAGAACTCAAACTTTATTTAGATATATATCATAATATTTTTGTAGAAAATATGGGAATTATTAATGTTGTGTTATGATTATGAGTAGGGATGTCAATCGGGCTAACCCGTTCAATTTCGGGCTAACCCGTTTCGGTTTCGGTCCTATTCGGTTCGGGCCTATTCGGTTAAAATTTTCTTCGGGCTCAAAATCTTCGGCCCTAACCCTAACCCTTCGGTTTTCGGGCTAGCCCGTCGGGCCAACATGTTTATTATTTTTTTTCCACGTGTATAAATTATATCTTGATAATTCTCCTAAATAATCAATTTTTCTTATTCTTGAAATAAATTAATACGTGAAAAATAAGATAAAATGAAAAGAACATGACAAATATAAAATTTAATTAAGATCAAACTGTATCAAATGAAAGAAAATAAAAATAAATGACATAAAAATGACAATAATGTTCAATCATAATTTGTTCTTCCAAAAATAATCATTTTAAACTACACCACAAATCTATTTATAGCTTAATCTTCTATCTAATTTGAAGTACAATCTTCTTCTGCTTTAACAACATTTGAAGCCTTTTCAACTTAATGTTTGATTCCATCTTCAAAATATTTATCATCATTTATTAAAAGAAATAATAATATTATAATATTATAAATTAAATAAATTAAAACATGATAAATTATAATAACTAGTTAGTCTAAAGAAATATAGATAGGGATGTCAATCGGGCCAACCCGTTCGGTTTCGGGCCAACCCGTTTCGGTTTCGGGTCTATTCGGTTCGGGCTGAATCGGTTAAAATTTTTTTCGGGCCAGAAATTCGTGGCCCTAACCCACCTTTTTTTTCGGTTTTTTCGGACCGGCCCATCGGTTTCGGGCTAAATTGACATCCTTAATTATGAGGAAACGAGCGAGGGTGCATGGAATTTCAAGAAAGACTAACATGGAAGAAGTGATATGTGCATGGTCGACCAACTTGTGTGTGTATGTGTATATTAACTAGCGGCCATTAATAGTTCCATTAATAGACGTTCCATTAATAGTTACATTTGCAAGTGGTGGTGGGGAAGGTGGAGGAGGAGGCGGGGGTGGTGGAGGAGGAGGGGGTGGAGGTGGAGGAGGAGGAGGCGGAGGTGGCGGGGGCGGGGGTGGAGGGGGTGGTGGAGGCGGGGGAGGTGGCGGGGACCGCCGTGGTGGTGGTGGAGGAGGAGACCGCCGTGGTGGTGGTGGAGAAGGAGGAGGCGGGGAAGGTGGCGGTGGCGATGGTGGTGGTGGAGATGGTGGCGGTGGAGGTGGCGGTGGAGGTGGTGGAGGCGGGGAAGGCAGCGGTGGTGAAGGAGGAGGAGGAGGAGGAGAGTTCGGCGGTGGCGGAGAAGGGCAAATTGGGAATGGGAATGGTAACGGTATACCGAATTGGGGGAAAGGTAATTTTAAACATAATCCAAATGGACCATTTGGGTCTGGAGCAAAAGTGGCGTTGGTAGTAGCAACCAATGTGAAGAAGAAGAAAGCAACTATAATATTTTTATTCCACATTTTCTTCTCCATTTTTGCTTAATTCCTTGCAAAATTACTTACACATCTCTCCATTTATATAGGCATTTAGTAATGCTTCAAAGTTGAAACTTCAAACAATTTGCATATATCAACTCATTGTTCCCAGTACATATTGTCATACCTCATTAATATTCACAGTTCGTAAATACTCTTGTACATAAGATGTACATCAGACGGTCAATACGTTGACCAAAAAATAAAATTATTTTTTTACGAAATAATCAATTATTAATTAAAAAATGAAATTTATTATTGAAAAAATAATTATATACCCTAATTGGGTAGGATGAACCCTAAATAATTAGTATAAAATTAAAATAAAGCATAATAAATTGAAATTGAATTAAAAAATTGAATAAGAATTAATAAATCTAATTGTGTAGCACCAAGTGTTGCAGAGGATTTCATCCATTTAGATTGATACTGATTTTCACAATTTTTTTATTTATTTTTTTTCTGTCCGATACTTTTTAATGATACAAATGTTACTTTTCAACTTTGAAATTGATACTTTTTAGTATTATGAATAATGATACTAATTTTGACGGATTTTTTGATCAACGCGCGTTGACCGTCTGATGTGCACCCAGTGCACATAAGACCTGCCCTTCAAAGTTTGGCTCAATTATTCAAGACTTTTCAATTCTTTACCTTATATATTATTCTATAATATATTTTTAGGAAAAAGAAATAGATTCCCAACCAACACTTTTGTCGATAAAATACATAAATGATTTAAAAACTTATTCAATCTAACATCGGATGTATGTATTTCCCGGCCAAAGATTAGTTACATTATGATTTGGTATGTTTCGGTCAAATTAAATAATTATATTTAGAGTTCAAATTAATTCTATCGATCATGCCACACTTTCTCCGAGTCCAAGTTAATAAACTGTAAAAGTAGAAGTAAATAATTGTGGATGAAATCCTCGAGTTCAAAGTTTTGTGTGTCAATATCAAAATTCCGTAGTTTTAACATTTTTTTCATAAAATAAAATTTATTATACTATAATCATTTCATTTCAATTAATATTTATTACTAAAAATTGAAATTTTAAAAAATTATATACCATAAGCTTGGAATAATCAACCCTAAAATCAATTATATTAACTAAATAATAAAAATTAAATACTAAAAACTAATTATAAACCCTAAATAATAATGTAAAATTATACTATAACCCAATAAAATAAAATGAAAGATTGAAAAAAAAACTAATAATTTTAATATTTAATACACGATTGACACACAAAATTCTGAATTAGAGAATCTCACGTTAAATAATTGCATGCAATAGTTGACCAATTGATATGTACTTGGTCTCAATTAATAAAATCTAAATAATGGTCCTAATATATTAGCATTTCATATATATTTTTATTATTTCCTAAAAATTAATTACGCAATGCGCAAAAGATTACAAAGTAATATATACCCAAATAATCGTTTCACATTTGTAATGGGACAAAAATGACAAAGTACGTGGTGGCCAATGTGATAATTTTCTATTAATTATTTATTAAAAAAAGACATTTGATAGAAATGTCTATTAATTAGTATAAAATCATTTTACGCCAATATTGACTACGCCTATATAAATGAGAGAAATTTGATAAAATCAAATAAATATATACACATTTAAATTTAGTAAAATGTAATATAGTTCGATTTATATGTCAAAGGACGGATCGAATCGTTAGGAGCCATTATATAGTAAATAAATGAATAGAGATAGGGGTAAAATTATCATCTTTAAATAGAATTGAAGGAATTTGGCCTTAATTTTCTAAGATCAAATAAATTTTAGTCACCTAATTTAAGCATCTGTTGAATTTGCCAAAGTTGACCTTTATATATACTATGTATACAAACGTTAATTTTATTTCCTTTTATTTTTATTTGGACATACGTTAATTTACATACAGCTCCTAACCTGCCTAAAAATAATTTAAATGAGATTCAATAATCCACGTTGTGTATTCCACTTGGTGATCAATTAGTTTTTTTTTTCCTTTAATTTTATTGTTGTTTTTAGTTTGATTTTATAATTATTAATTAAAGTTTATTTCTCCAAATTAGGAATTATAATTATTTTTAGAATTTATTTTAGTTAATAATTGATAATAAGGGTTGATTATTCCATAATTATGATATATAATTTTTTAAAATTTTAATTAATTCTTAGCAATAAATATTAATTAGGATTTTTATAATCGAGTATGACTTTACTCGCGTGGAAACCACTCTTGTCATTTAATTTGTAGATTTATAGTGCTCTAATTATTAAGATAAATAGTACTCACTCCGTTTATGAATAAGTGTCATTCTAGATGAATGCACACATATTAATAGAAATATTAATTAGATAATCAAATTACCTTAAACACCTTTATGTAAATACCTTAAATGAGTTAAATATGGTTGTTTGAATGCCTTAAATGAGGGCAATTAAATATGAGAAAAATGTGAAATTTTTACCTTGATTGTGTAGAATGATATTTTTTATAAAACAAAATTAAAGTATTAAAATGACACTTATTATGAAACGAAAAGAATACTAAAATATACTTATTCGGATGAATTCTCGTAATTCTATAAACAACAAACCTTTTATGGCCTAAATTCTGCTTCTCTTTCTCTCTCTCTCTCTCTCTCTCTAAAACTCCAAGTTCATGATCAAGCTTATTCAAGGATTTTTTTTGATGAAAAAAATAAAAATAAAATAAAATCATTTTATTCTTAGGCCAAATGAATTACAACTCAATTAATTTCTCTTATATAAGTAGAATTTTAATTTCGTTGACATTGAACACATATAGATAAAAAAAATTATTGGACTTCCCATTCACATATGCTTATTGGACATTTCACTAGGATTAAAAAATTATTGAAAAATGTAATTAAACATGTGAACTTCATAATATTCTCATGTTTATTTATTTGACGATGAATTGATGCTCAATGTAAACATATTAAATATATAGGGATATATATTAGTAATTATGCGAAATATATACAGAAATCAATCTATATATTGGGATCGACATCCCAAAAAAAAAAAAAAACAACCCTATATGAATGAGATGGAGAGAATATTATTTTTCCGAATTTTATTATGTATGCAGTGTGTGCGGAGTATGGACTATATAGAGTAATACATGAATTTTCAAGAATATTTTGTTTTGCCTATTAAAAAATATATACTAAAACCCGTGAATTTGAAACAAATTAAATTATGAAAAATTTAACAAGTACGAATGTTGGTTCCGATAAATAAGGATTGAATGATATCAAATATATAGACGTTTACATACCTATATATTAAAACTAAATGTATTGAGCCGGAACATATTCGGGTTCGAGCTTAATCGAACATGTTAATGAATATGTTAATTAAACGAACATTTTTTCGATCATTCGACCTTAGGCACGATTTGTAGATTTTTTGATCATTCGATCAGTTGAATTCAAACATGATAAATATTAGGAATTTTTTCCCCTCAAAATTATATATATATATATATATATATTATTCTTAGGCCCAACGAATTAAAAGTAAATCAATTTCTCTTACACAAGTTGAATTTTAATTTCATTGACATCAAACACGTATGGATAAAGAAATTACTGGCCTCACAGAACCAATTCAATGTATAATTTTTACGAATTTTATTGTGTGTGGTGAGGGTGGAGTGTGGATTATATAGAGTAATACATGAATTTGCAAGATTATTGTGTTTTGCCTATTAAAAAAATATATACTAAAACCCATGAATTTGAAGAACAGGACGTCGAATTAAGTTATGAAAAATTTAACAAGTATGTTGGTTTAGGTAAATAAGGATTGAATGCTATCAAATATATATAGACGTTGACATACCTATATATATATATATTAAAATGAAAAAAAAAATATATCTACATCGGACAAATGAATATGTTTCGTCTTTAGAAGTCTTTTTTTTTTTTTTTTTTTGTCTTCTAGTACTATATAGTAGTATTGAGCTGATATTTACGAGTTTAATACCTAACTAAAGATCCAGAAAAATGTATATTTAGATTGATATACTTTACTTTTTAAATTATAATTGTGCCTTTGCGCTTTTATTATATCAATTTTAGTAGTATTCTCTTAATTAATTTTCCTAACATTGAGTTCTTATATAGTACATGAAATTGAACACACGTCAAGAACTAATTTTAACATATATAAATGTTAGTGGGTTATTTTTGCTATTTTGGTGTCATGCATGCATGCATGCATGTATAGACAATATATATATATATATATATATATATAATTTTGATATTCTTTTTTATTGTAGATGTAAAAGTATGGTATATAGATGATAAAATAGTTAAGCAAATGGACGATACAACCAACTTTTTGACTCCCTTCAATATATATATATATATATTTATTTATTTAGATACAATAAAGTAAACACATGATTCAACTAAAATGAAGTACATAGCTAGCTAGCTAGTCCATCCCCATAAAACAGTAATAAACTTTTCCCAATATATAAAAGCAGCATCATACGTCGTCATGGGTCAAACCATGCTAAGTTCTTCAAGAAAGTTGCGAATCATGTGAAGTCACACTTTATTTAGATACATATCATCATATTTTTTTTTTTAGAAAATATGGGAATTATTAATGTTGTATAATTATAATTATTAGAAAAGGAGCGATGGTGGAATTTCAAGAAAGACTAACATGGAAGAAGGTGATGCATGGTCGACCAATTTGTGTGTGCATGTAATTTATATTAACTAGGGAACATTAATAGTTGCATTTACAACTACTGATGAGGAAGGTGGAGGAGGCGGGGGTGGTAGAGGAGGTGGCGGGGACCGCCTTGGTGGTGGTGGTGGTGGAGGTGGAGGAGGAGGAGGAGGGGGGTGGGGGAGGTGGTGGTGGTGGAGGAGGACACCGTCGTGGCGGCGGCGGTGGTGATCGGCAAAGTAATGGATTTAGTATTTCATCTATAATTGGAATGCCGGTACATATACTTATAAGAGAGGCATTGGAAATAGCAAGCAATGTGAAGAAGAAAACAACTATGATTTTTATTCCACATTTTCTTCTCCATTTTTGCTAATTCCTTGCAAAATTACTTAGACACCTTTCCATTTATACATGCATTTAGTAATGCTTCAAAGTTGAAAACTTGAAACAATTTGCATCAACTAATTATTATTTGTTCCGAATACATAGTCATACTTCATTAATTAATCAAAGTTTGGCTCAATTATTCAAGACTTTCCAATTCTCTTTTTAGGGACACAAGTGGTACGTTTTTTGGAGACACAAGTGATACTTTTTTAAATTTTGAATGATACTGATTTTCACAATTCTTTTTGTTATTTTTTTTCTGGGCGATACTTTTTAATGATACAAATGATACTTTTCGGCTTTGAAATTGATACCTTTCAGTATTATGAATGATACTAATTTTGACGGATTTTTTGGTTTATTTCCCCTGTGTAGGTTTGCAGGCTATTACATAGGGGTAGAGTTTACCTAATGTGCACCATGATAGCGGCTGCGGGTTACCCTCGACATAAAAAAAAAATCATTAATAGAGATGATATGTGCTACTGTAATTAGAAACAACATCATATTACTTAAGTTTATTATAAGTAACCACATTTAATTTGTCAGTCTCTCATAATGATTATTTTTGTTATAGTATATGAAAATCACTCTTGTCATTTAATTTATCGATTTTTTTAGAAAAAACAACGAATATGTTAAGATCTTAATCCACACTCCAAAGCAGGGAGATGAATCGAAACTGGGAGCGACCACACTCAGAGTAATAGCCAGTTGAACCAACTATTGAGATTTAATTTGTAGATTTGTGATTTTGATTTTTTTTTTTCTAAAAGATGCCAAAATTAGTGCTCTGATTATTAGGATCAATACTAAATTATGCTTATTAGGATTAATAATTCTTGTAATTCTATTATCTCATTCATGTGATCACTTAATTTATCGCAGTGACCCAGTTTCGTAGAAAAATGCATTACTTTCTTTAAATTTACATTATAATCTATATAAATTAATTTATTTCAAATAATTATTATGTTTTGGCGAATTTTACGTATAAGTTTTGCTGATTTACAATAAAACTCTTATGGAATTGATAGGATTTTAGTTCAATCTCAAGCATGTCAAAGAAAAGCATTAGCTATAGTTTTGTTTTGTTTTTGTTTTTGTTTTTTTTTTTTTTTAATTTGGGCTGTTTGTCTTCTTTGGTCCAACTCTCTCTCTCTCTCTCTCTCTCTCTCTCTAAACTCCAAGTTCATGACCAAGCTTATTAGGGGATTTTTTCTCCAAAAAAAAAAAATCGTTTATATTGGGCTAGCTAGGCTAGTTTCGCTCTTGAAACAATAATCCAATTTTTATTTTTATTTTTGTTTCGAATTAAGTAATAACTCATAATTCATTAATCAATGTTAATTAAAACTCAATTAATTTCTCTTACATAAGTAGAATTTTTTAATTTCATTGACATTAAACACGTATGCTTAACAAATTACTGGCCACAATACCTATTCAATGTATAATTAATTTCACAGAATTTCATTATGTATGTGGTGAGAGTGGACTATACAGATCGAGTAATACATGAATTTGTAAGAATATCGTGTTTTTTTTTTGCCTATTAAAAAATATATACTAAAAGTTTGAAACCGATGAAATTTGAAGAACAGGACGGTGAATTAATTAAGTTATGAAAAGCTTAACAACTCCGTTTTGGTTCCGATAGATAAGGATTGAATGATATCAAATATAAACGTTGAAATATTTATTAAAATAAAAAAATGTATGGAACCGATTAATTACGAGTTTAATACCTAACTAATTAACGATCAGGAAAAATGTATATTTAGGTTAATATACATTTATTTTTAAATTATACTTGTGTCTCCACACTTTTATTATATCAAAATTAGTAGTCCTCTCTTAATTAATTTTGCTAAAATTGAGTTCTTATATAGTAAATGAAATTGAACACACGTCAAGACCTATTTTTTTAACATAAATATTAGTGGGATTGCTTATTTTTGCTATTTTTTGGTGCCATGCATGCATGGACAATATATATAAGAGGCAAAAATTATTTTAGCCATTTGAACTTTAAAACATACTTATTTTAGCCACTAACTTTAAAACATATATATTTTAGTCACTTTGGACGAAAATGCCCCGGTGTGCGCTGGCATTGCGCGCAACACGCGGGGGGTAAAAATGTCATTCTAGCTAAAATAAATATGTTTAAAAGTTAGTGGCTAAATTAATTTTTTTTAAAATTTGACCGGCTAGTTTTATATATTTTCACTATATATAATATAGATATTCTATTTTGTTGTTGATGTAAAAGTATGATAGATGATAAATAGTTAAGCAAATGGACGATACAACCAATTTTTTTGACTTACATTCCACATATTTATTTATTTAGATACAAAGAACACATGATACAACTAAAATGAAGTACGTACATAGCTAGCTAGCTAGTTCACCCCATAAAATAGTAATAAACTTTTTCCAATGGGTCAAACCAAAGCTTAGTTTCTTCAAGAAAGTTGTGAATCATGGGAACTCAAACTTTATTTAGATATCATAATATTTTTGTAGAAAATATGGGAATTATTAATGTTGTGTTGTAATTATGAGGAAACAAGCGAGGGTGCATGGAATTTCAAGAAAGACTAATATGGAAGAAGTGATGTGCATGGTCGACCAACTGGTGTGTGTATGTGTATATTAACTAGGGGACATTAGTATTTCCATTAATAGTTACACTCGCAAGTGGTGGCGGGGAAGGTGGAGGAGGAGGCGGGGGTGGTGGAGGTGGAGGTGGGGGCGGGGGTGGAGGAGGAGGAGGTGGAGGTGGTGGAGGCGGGGGCGGAGGAGGAGGAGGAGAGTTGGGCGGTGGTGGAGAAGGGCAAAATGGTAATAATGGTATATTGATTATCGGTTTAGGTAAGTTCGGAGGATAATAGAAACATAATCCGAATGGACCACCTGGGAATGGAAGAACAGTGGCGTTGGTAGTAGCAAGCAATGTGAAGAAGAAAGTAACTATAATATTTTTATTCCACATTTTCTTCTCCATTCTTGCTTAATTCCTTGCAAAATTACTTACACATCTTTCCATTTATATAGGCATTTAGTAATGCTTCAAAGTTGAAAACTTGAAACAATTTGCACCAACTAATTATTTGTTTCGAATACATAGTCATACTTCATTAATAAAACTTTGGCTCAATTATTCAAGAGTACTTTCCAATTCCTAATTGCCTTGTATATTATACAACATGTATATTTTTTCAACTTTCAAATATATTCCGAACTAACACTTTTGTCAATAAAATACATCAACTATTTAAAATTTGATCCCAATCTAACATTGGGTGTATTATTTTCCGGCCAAAGATTGACCACATATGTGGCAATATATCTTTGTTCTAATTTTTTTACAGCCGTTTTAGACTTGATTTTGTCGGAAAATTGCATCTGTCTTGTTGGGTTTGATTAGTTTTGTTAATGGTTTGGGTACTTACTTGACAAACATGTATATAATTAGTTGAATACGCTAGTGAAATTGGTCCGTCGATCACTAGTTTAATTATCATTTATTTTGGCAAATCATGTGTTGTGTTAATCGCGATCTTTGTAAAGTAACAAGCTACAACCTTTATCTGCTATGTTGTATGTTTAACGAATATTTGAAACTTGGAGAGAATGTTGTTACTGATGATGATCCTGAATATGTCTATAACCAATATTTATGACAGTTTTCTTTTGGGGAAACAGACCTTGTGCTTTCAATTCTTTGGAAATCAAGCTAGGTTTTTAATTCCGCTTTTGAAGAGATTTACTTTGAAGATTCACCCTAATCATTAATGGAAGACTCTCGCTAAAAAAAAGCAACAAATTCTATCAACATAGAATCAAATTTTATAAGGAAAAAACTCGAATAAGGAAGGCAGTTCGAGCTCTTATACAAAGGTGATTCAATTGCTATTGAATTAGGTGTGTGTGGTGATAATTATTTACAATCTCTAAGTGTCGAGTTGTAATATTTGATAAAATTTTATTATGACTACTAATGTTGTTGTTCCTCATCGTGTTCAGTGTGAAGTTCTAGTAGTTTAGTTTGTCTAGAACAAATAAATTAGGTTCGTACATATTGTTGAAGATCGTGACCTCACGGAGGTTGCAAGAGAGACCAAGTGTAGACACTTGAAGATGGGATAGTGTTCGAAATAGTATTCAAGTAGCTGGTCCTATTGTGTAAGTCCTTTATTGAAAAAATGGATTGGTTATCTACTGAGTGAGACCCCATAGAGTAGAGTGTCTACCAAACTGAGTTAACATAACATGTGACGTTTATGTTTTCTTTATTTATGTTCTGTCACGACCCCAAATTAATATCTGATTAATATGAAGTGTGACTGACACGACTCGATCCCAATGAAGGATTGATCAAGGCGCGAACCGGAAATAATTAAATAAAGGAATGAACAACTGTATTCCAGGAACGATATTTGCTGTAAACTCAAGTTCTGAACTGACTTTTATTTCTAAAAAAATAACTGAATAAATATAGATACCTTAGAATAACAAAAAGGTATCAACGAGTTCAAGACATATTGAAGACTTGACTCGATTAGACTTAATTAGCGGAAGCAATATAGTATACCAAAATACAGGAAATATTCTGAGTCCTGTACAAAATAACTTTCTTTCTCAGCACTTCGCCCTACACCATCAACACTCAACCTGCACATTTAAAAACAAACATGTGAGGCTGAGTACAAGTATACTCAGTGAACACATTGCCAAAAATATCATAATATATCTGATATTATGAACATTTCTTAAAACTGGTTTTATTGTCATGCATCCGAGTAAACACACAGAGATTTTATCTGAAAAGATCCTATGTTTTACTAAATCATTTTCTGTCTTTGCGTACGCCTTTCTGTTGTATGATCATCCATATCCGAATTGACTGCCAAGGAATAGCTCTGCTTAAGCCTTTTCCGCACACATCGAGGAATAGCTCCACTAAAGCCTTTTCCACGAATACATATCTGAACTAAACTCCAAGGAATAGCTCCGCTCAGCCTTTTCCAAAGACGTTTAACATCATCGATGTCTTAGTCAGGAATAGCTCCGCTCAGCCTTTCTCTCTTCCTAATATCACTGACCCAAGTGTACACTAACCTCGGTTAACACGCTAAGTTAGCACGAGACCCGATCGATTTAAGAGTTAGAAAACCCTTTGCGAGCTAACTAAATACGGATAAGGATATCATACAAAACAAACATTTTATGCATGACAATCATTTATTTGCATCAGAAATAAATAACCGCGGGTGAGTAAAAAACTCAAATCATTATTTAGACTAAGAGTCCGTTGAAAAGAAAGCCCACATTTCATCGATGTTTTAAAACGGCAACTGTTAATTCTTTACATGTCTTATCCCTTACGGATCTGCTAGCCTTCAATATATAAAAATATACTAAGCATGTTGATCCTAAAACTGACATGACTCAACACGACACAAAGGCCTATTAGGGTCTAGTATCCGTTCTAGATTTTTCTTAGCTTAAGGGTTAATCTCGACCCTAATCTGACTGGAAATTACTATACTAAATAGTAATTGCAACAATTTACTGCAATTAAGCAGTAATTAATTTACGGGGTATTACATTCCACCCCCCTTAAAATAAATTTCATCCCGAAATTTACATACCTTAGAGAAACAATTCTGGGTATTTTGTTTTCATCTTATCCTCTAGTTCCCATGTCATTTCTTCCTGACCATGATGACTCCACAGGATCTTAGCTAGAGGAATAGACTTGTTCATTAACTCTTGGACCTTTCGATCCAAAATAGCTTCTGGTCTCTCTTCATAAGTTAGATCTGGATCTAACTCAATCTCACTGTGCTGGATTACATGCTTGGGATCATACACGTATTTTCTTAACTGGGAAATATGAAATATGTTATGAACATTACCAAAGCTGGGTGATAATGCCAATTTGTATGCCACTGCGCCTATTCGCTCAAGGATCTCGTAAGGTCCTATAAAATGTGGTCGTAACTTTCCTTTCACGCCGAATCTTATTATCCCTCTGGAAGTATATACTTTCAGGAAGACTTTGTCTCCTGTTGTAAATTGTAAATCTGTGCTGCGTTTATCCGCATATGACTTCTGCCGACTCTGGGCTTCTTGAATCCTCTGACGGTTTTTTCTAACAATTTCAATCATTTCTGACATTGAGTCTGACCCAAGAATCCTTCGTTCACCCACTTCATCCCAATAAAGTGGTGATCGACACTTTCTCCCATACAACGTTTCGTATGACGCCATATTAATGGTTTCTTGATAGCTATTATTATAGGCGAACTCAATCAATGCTATTATTTCCTCCCAGCTTTCACCCCTATCTAGGACCACTATTCTCAACATGTCCTCTAATGTTTGTATGGTCCTTTCGGACTGTCCATCTGTTTGTGGGTGAAATGCTGTACTGAAATTGAGTTGAGTTCCCAACTCTTTCTGTAAACTAATCCAAAATCTTGAGGTAAACTTCGAATCTCTGTCCGATGTTATCGACATCGGAACACCATGAAGGCGCACAAACTCTCTAACATAAATCTGAGCTAGCTTATTCAATCCATCCGTAACGCGGATCGGAAGGAAATGAGCTGACTTTGTGAGCCTATCAACAATGACCCATATGGTCGTATTCCCCCATCTTGACTTGGGTAGTCCTGTCACAAAATCCACCGCTATGTGTTCCCACTTCCACTCAGGAATCTCTAATGATTTTAGTGCACCATAGGGCCTTTGGTGCAATGCCTTAACTTGTTGACACGAAAAACATCGCTCAACATAGGAAGCTACGTCCTGTTTCATTCTTTCCCACCAGAATTTCTGCTTCAAATCCTGATACATTTTCGTACTTCCTCGGTGTGCTGTATATGGAGTATCATGAGCCTCGCTCATGATCTCATTTCTGAGCTCAACACAGGGTGGAACACATATCCTATCTTCATAAAGGATAGCATTATATGATGCTTCCTTGAAGCTTTCTATTTTTCCCGATCTGATCTTCAAGTGCATCTCTTCCATGGTTTGATCTTTTCACTGTGCCTCAGTTATCTTTTCTCGGAGATCTGGTACAGCTACTAATGTTGCAACACGACATAAAATCATCTCAGACGGGTAAACCACCTCTAGCTGGAAGTTTTTAAAATCCCTGATGAGTTTCTCCTCCTGAGTGAGGAGAAAACCCAACTTACTTATTTTATGACTCAAGGTATCTGCTACCACATTAGCTTTGCCTGGGTGGTAACTGATTCCATAGTCGTAGTCCTTTACTAATTCAAGCCATCTGCATTGTCTCATATTTAAATCCTTATGCTCGAAAAAGTACTTTAGACTCTTGTGATTTGTGAAAATCTCGCACCTAACTCCGTATAGGTGGTGTCTCCAGATTTTCATGGCATGCACTATTGCTGCCAGTTCTAAGTCATACGTAGGATAATTCAACTCATGAATTCTTAACTGTCTGGATGCATACGCTATGACTTTGTCTTCTTGCATTAGGACACAACCTAATCCGTTCTTTGAAGCATTCGTATAAACCACGAATTCTTTATCACTGACGGGAATAGCTAACACTGGAACAGTGGTTAATCTTTTCTTATGCTCCTGAAAACCGGCTTCACATTCTTCTGACCACTGGTACTTAATTCCTTTCTTTAGCAATTGTGTCATTGGCCTAGCTATCTTGGAGAATCCTTCTATGAATCTCCTATAGTATCTAGCTAATCCTAAGAAACTTCTGATTTCATTAGGAGTAGTTGGAGACTTCCATTCTTGTACCGCCTCTACTTTCGAGGGGTCCACTTTGATTCCTTCTACTGACACAATGTGCTCAAGAAACATTACTTCCTTCAACCAAAATTCGCACTTACTGAATTTGGCGTAAAGCCTTTCTTTTCTTAGTGTTTCTAACACTGTCCTTAGATGCTCCGCCTGATCTGATTCATTCTTGGAATAGATGAGAATATCATCTATGAACACAAGGACAAACTGATCCAAAATGGATAAAACACTCGATTCATGAGGCCCATGAATACTGCTGGAGCGTTTGTCAATCTGAATGGCATTACTGTAAACTCGTAATGACCATATCTGGTTCGGAAAGCTATCTTGGGTATGTCTTCTGACTTGATCTTCAGTTATGATACCTAGACCTTAGGTCGATCTTTGAGAACACGCTCGCTCCCTTGAGCTGATCAAATAGAACATCTATTCTAGGCAAAGGATACTTGTTCTTCAACATTAACTTATTCAGCTTACAGTAATTTAAGCACATCCTCAATGTGCCATCCTTCTTTTTCACAGATAGAACTGGTGTTCCCTATGGTGATGCACTAGGTCGGATAAAACCTAGGTCTAATAACTCCTGAAGTTGAATCTTGAGTTCTTGTAACTCTTTTAGGGCCATCATGTACGGAGCTTTTGAAATCGAAGCTGCTCCTAGTTCCAAATCTATTATGAATTCGACCTGCCGGTTTGGTGGCAATCCTGGCAATTCTTTTGGGAAAACGTCTGCTAACTCTTGCACAACTGGAACATTTTCCATTGCCATCTGTATATCATCCATCTTGTTTAGATAAATTAAGAAATCTTGATTTCCTCTCTTGATCATCTTCTTGGCCTGCAACACTGAAATTGTTGGAGTGAACTTTTCCATCTCTATGCCGTGAAAACTTGTTGGCTATTCTTCTGGAACTTGGAATGATATCTTCCTTTCACTGCATAAGATCGTGACATGATTTTGTAACAACTAATCCATTCCTAGGATTACGTCGGTATCCTACATCAGTAGGACACTTAGATTATCGGCCTTAATCCTAGTCAATCCTAAGTTTATTTCTACGTTCGAACAAACATGAGTCACAGTCATAGTTCCACCAGTTGGTGTTAAAATCTTCATCTTATGACTAGTTTGTTCAGTTTTAAGCTCTAACTTATCACAACATGCAGATGAAATAAAGAAGTGCGATGCTCCATTATCAAATAAAATAACTACAGACATGCCGTGAAGTTTGCCCATACCTGCAAGGTTACTCTTCTGCTTTCCTTTTCCGGATGAACTGGGATTCATTGCGTAAGACCTGGAATTCCATTGTTGCGTCTGCCTCTGCTGTTGCTGCTGATATTGTTGTTGTTGACTCTGTTCCCCCGATGCCTGCAGGGCCTTTAGCTGATGAGGGTTCCGTCCCTGTTGTGCCTTCGGACAATGCCTCGCATAGTGACCCTCCTGGCCATAGTTATAGCAACTTGTACTTCCCACCAGGCAATTTCCCTTATGCGGCTTATTGCACTTTGGACATAATGTATAGTTGGTTTGTGTTGGCAAAAATCTTTCTGGGGCAGGAGCATTCTGCTCTCCTTGTTGTCTGTTTCCTTGCCAAGGCTTTCTATAGTCTTGGTTCCTGTTCTGGTTACCTCCATCATTCCACTTTCTCTTCCCTAGGAAGTTCTGTGATGGAGTCCTGGTTGGTGCTGGTGCTGAAGTATGTATTGGAGTTGATACTGGGGCCTTTCTTTCTTCAAGCATTACTACCTCGATATCCAATGCCCTATTCAATGACTCAGCATAGGTCAGGTCCTCCCGACTTGCCAAGGACATGGTAATCTGATGCCTTAGTCCTGATCTGAACTTAGATGTCATTTTCTCGTCAGTATCCACCTGGAGAGGTGCATATTGTGACAGCTCACAAAATACTCGCTCGTACTCTGTGACGGACATCTTTCCTTGTTTCAAAGTATGAAAATCTGCTTCCTTCTTGACTCTGAACATCTTAGGAATGTATTTATCGTAGAATCCAGTTTTGAACTGATCCCACGAGCTGCTCCGGAGTCATGGTTCTCCTTCTAGACTCCCACAAGAAATCTGCAGATCTGGTTAACTGGAATGCTACACAGGAGAGTCACTTCTGGTTATCATAACGGAGGAAATTAAAAATCCGCTCCATCGCTCGGATCCACACCTCAGCATCGGCCGGGGTTCCAGCCCAATCAAACGATTGAGGGTTCTGTCGCAGAAAAAGCTCCTCAATTTTGCGCTGTGGAGGTGAGGGAGGTGTTTGCTCTCTTTGTTCCTCGTGTTCTTCTTGTTGTTCTTCCTCCACTTCTTCCTGCCTTCCTTGCCTTGGAGGTCTCCCTCTAGGCCTATTTTGTCTTACAGGATTCGCATTCGCATTTCTTCCTCGTGCTGCTCTAGGTGGTACCATTCTGTAAATTATAATCTCAGATTATAATTAATAACTAGGTCGCTACCTACTGTTGTATAAATAACTCATGCTTTAGCTTGTCCTTAACATATCTTGAGCGCGCAAAACACCTTGAAACTTTAAAGCATAAATCAATAGCCCTTCAAGGCTTAACTATATACATATCAGGGAAATCGTCTCTAATGAGGTCTTACAAGTATATTTTTTAATGCTAGGTCCTGCAAAAACCAGCCATGCCTGGACAACAGAATGCTTCCAAGCTAACGCATCCCTGTCTCAAAAAGTGAGAATACCTAAGTCCCAAGAATGGTCCTCTAGGGAACACATTCAACTGTACTATGACTCTCTGAACTGATATACTGAACTGAAATGGAAATTCTAACATCTCTCTAACCAAAAGGGAAAAGAAGAAAATTTCCACAGTCAACCTCGCACTGAAATGAGTTCTTACTAACGAACTCTCTAACTTAGAACATTTCTAAGTCTATTTTCGAGATGCTAACTCAAATATTATTAACTGCTTTTGAACATCCCTGATCAACTTTCGAAACTTCTGCTGGAAAATCTTGAACTCTTAAACTCTATTTCAAGACGCTAACTTGAAATAGAAATCTCCTGGCTACTTTTCAAGTTTCTGACTTGAAAACTCTGAACTCACTATTTGAGATGCTGACTCAAGTACTGAAGTTTTACCTCGAGATGCTAACTCGAGATAAAAATTTTGTGGTTACCCTTTTCGAGATGCTGACTCGAAGAGTAAAATTTCTGAAGGATCTAGTTCGAGACGCTGACTCGAACTAAAATTTTCAAGATTCTATCTTGAAGGTTTTTGGACCAATTTATTTTGAGACGCTGACTCAAAATAAATTCGGCTTGAGGTTTCAAAATGCTAATTCACAAACCTTACTGAAACGAGGACTTGATGCATCAGCTACTGGAATTAGAATTCTTGATCATCATGCCTCCTGAAACTGGATCTGCTTCTGAAACTTATCTTTTTCCTTCAAGTTCTTGGAATTGCTGAATTTCTTTATCAGGTTCCACTGATTGAGTCTTTACTTAAATGAAAGCCAACTTAATGGAAACCAAGGCAATCTAGATTCCTCTAAATTCCTCTACGTTCTCTGAGGCTTAAATTCATGAAACAACCTGACTTATCTGAAGTCTGATTGTGTAAAAGCCCGACTTATCTAAAGTCTAACTTAATGGAACTTTGCAATTACCTAAACTGCACTGCTGCAATCTGAAAACCTTGGGTGCCTGCTTAACTTGTTACATCGTGAGCTTGCCTCAACGAAATAAAAATAATTGAAACTCTTTTAAACATAAAGGGCTTTTAAAAACTTTTTCTGATGCAAAACTTTTGCCAATATCTGATTGGTCTTAAACTTTTGCCAATATCTGATTGGTCTTACCATGCCATTATCTGAATGATCTTACTGAAAATTTTTATAAAATCACCACTTCTGAAAGGCCTGATCTGAATGATTTTATAAAAATTTTGCCAACATATGGATGGCCTGTTCTGAATACTCTTATAAAAATCTCACCATTATCAAAATGGCTTTAACTGAAAATTTTTATAACTTTGCTATTATCTGAATAGCCTGAACTCAAAGATTTTCAAAATCTCGCCATTATCTGAATGGCCTGAACTGAAAGATTTTCAAAATCTCGCCATTATCTGAATGGCCTGAACTGAAAGATTTTCAAAATCTTGCCATTATTTGAATGGCCTGCTTGAAAACTGAAATTTTCACCATCACATACCTTTCTTTCTTTGGTTGAGACTGATGTGAGGGAGTGCTGAGAGTTTTTAACTGATCACTGAACAGTCTAAGGAACAATCTTAGACTTAACTGAAAGAACTTAGAGCTCAGAGCAAAAACGCTCTGATACCACTCTGTCATGACCCCAAATTAATATCTGATTAATATGAAGTGTGACTGGCACGACTCGATCCCAATGAAGGATGGATCAAGGCGTGAACCGGAAATAATTAAATATTAGCGGAAGCAATATAGTATAACAAAATACAGAAAATATTCTGAGTCCTGTACAAAATAACTTTCTTTCTCAGCACTTCGCCTTACACCATCAACACTCAATCTGCACATTTAAAAACAAACATGCGGGGCTAATTACAAGTATACTCAGTGAACACATTGCCAAAAATATCATAATATATCTGATATTATGAACATTTCTTAAAACTGGTTTTATTGTCATGCATCCGAGTAAACATATAGGGATTTTATCTGAAAAGACCCTATGTTTTACTAAATCATTTTCTGTCTTTGCGTACGCCTTTCTGTTGTATGATCATCCATATCCGAACTGAGTGCCAAGGAATAGCTCCGCTTAAGCCTTTTCCGCACACATCGAGAAATAGCTCCGCTAAAGCCTTTTCCACGTATACATATCTGAACTAAACTCCGAGAAATAGCTCCGCTCAGCCTTTTCCAAAGACGTTTAGCATCGTCGATGTCTTAGTCAGGAATAGCTCTGCTCAGCCTTTCCCTCTTCCTAATATCACCGATCCAAGTGTACACTAACCTCGGTTAACACGCTAAGTTAGCACGAGGCCCGATCGATTTAAGAGTTAGAAAACCCCTTGCGAGCTAACTAAATACGGATAAGGATATCATACAAAACAAACATTTATGCATGACAATCATTTATTTGCATCAGAATTAAATAACTGCGGATGAGTAAAAAACTCAAATCATTATTTGGACTAAGAGTCCGTTGAAAAGAAAGCCCACCTTTCACCTATATTTTAAAACGACAGCTTCTAATTCTTCACAGGTCTTATCCCTTGCGGATCTGCTAGCCTTCAATATATAAAAATATACTTAGCATGTTGATCCTAAAACTGACAGGACTCAACACGACACGAAGGCCTATTAAGGTCTAGTATCTGTTCTAGATTTTTCTTAGATTAAGGGTTAATCTCGACCCTAATCTGACTGGAAATTACTATACTAAATAGTAATTGCAATAATTTACTGCAATTAAGCAGTAATTAATTTACGGGGTATTACATGTTCGTATTCTCTATTGGATCGTACAACTAAACATCATAATGAACATCACGATATAAACATTGCACGAATTTAATTTTCTCAGAAGAAATTAGAAAAAAACCACACACACAAACACACATATATATATGACAAAAACTTGTATGAGACCGTCTAACGGGTCGCTTACGTTAGACGGGTCAAATAAAACCCAAACCCATCCAAAACCCGCCCAAAACCCGCCCCCAAGCCTAATTTCGCGCGCAGACCCATGTCTTACCCGCGCTGCCACGCGCAGTTACTGGAGTATCACTAGGTATAAGTAAAGTATCACTAGGTATAAAGTAAAGTATCACTATGTGTAAAGTATCACTAACAGTGAAGTGAAGTATCATTAACTATGAAACGAAGTATTATTAGATATAAATTTGGCAAAATACATTAATTATTAAGTTAAGAATCATTAGATATTATATATAAATTTGGCAAAATATCATTAACTATTAATTGAAATATCATTAGATATATATCTAGTGAGTATCATTAACTGTCTGTGAAGTATCATTAATTATGGATGAAGTATCATTAACTTGAGTATAATATGATATTATTGATGATTATACATTAATTATCAAATCCACCATAGATAAATGTTATTAACTATGAGTAGAGTATCATTAGTTAGTATCATTATTTATGGGTGAAGTATCATTAATTTACATGTGAGTATTATTATTTATGGATGAAGTATCATTAACTGACATGTGAGTATCATTATTTATGGATGAAGTATCATCAGAGTCTTATTACTATGGAAAAAGTATCACTAATTACAAAAGAAAGTATCAATAATTATAAAAAAATGTATCACTAATTAGAAAGAAAAGAGTTAGTTTAAAACATGAGAATCGGGTCTATGAAAACAATAAAAACTCATTCTTGAGTAAAAAAAAAATTATTTCATTATCATAGAGAAAAATATTATTGATTACAAAATAAAGTATCACTAATTACAAAAACAAGTAACACTAATTATAAATAAAGTATCACTAATTACAATAGAAAGTAACAGTAATTACAAATAAAAGTATCACAAATTTATACTTCAAAATTGACTCAGACATATTAGCAAACACTTGGAGGGCAACATGATACAACTTTTGATGAATCAAAATCCATTTCAGCGACAATATTCAGAAGAAGAACAATTTCTTATTTTTCAAACATCATCAACAACTTGCTATCTTGCTATCCATCAATTTCTTCATCAACCAATCTCCAAATCAATATTACACAACAACAAAATTAATAGCTAACACCCAAATTATTCTTAAAGAATTAGCACACAACAAATAGAACACCGATGATTCTACTCAAATAGAACAGAGTGAGGTCAAATAGAATAGAGTGAGGTCTTCGTTTTGGGGGACATTGTAGGAAAAATGAGTGGCGTTTATGTCATTGTTTCAGAATTGAGAAAGGGCACGTGTTGTTGTAGAGATCGGAGCGGGCGAGGTTGAGTGATTTCTGAGCCTGATTGAGCTGGAGGACGCGGTAGGGGACTGATTTGTGAGTCAACTCGGCGATGGTGTTGTCGCGGCAGGTGAGTGCGAATTCGGGGAGGCCGCAGTAGGAGGGGCGGTCGCCGCCGGTGAAGGGAAAGGTTGCATTGGTTATTTACCTTCGACGAAGAAGAAGAAAGGGGATAGCGGCGTGTTAGAGGGAGAGAGTGGGGTGGTAGGGCTGGGGGTGGGGTGGGGTGGGGCTGGGTGCAAAAAAAAAAAAGGAAAAAAATAGATCCGGATCGGGTTAGAATCCGTCTAACGGAAGTGATCCGTTAGACCGTCCTACAAGAATATGCCTCTATATATATATATATATATATATATATATATATATATATATATATATATAGTTTGGGATATAGACATACAGTTTACCCTAATTTCTTTTACATAATTAAAAAAATTCAGTTTTCTAGCGACTTCTAATTGGAGCAACTTTGTATTTTCATAATTAAGTTGGAGAATTCTGTTTTGTTTTTTTTAATTATTATTTATTTTAGTACAAAAGTATTAATTAATTGAAATAATTCTGTTTTTTTTTAGTACGAAAGTATTAATTAATTGAAATATGTATAACAACTAGGACAAGGACATTTATGATTTGTATAATGATTGTATATAAGTTTTATATTAATTGGATATTTTTCAGTGTTAGAAATGATACGTATTTATTAGTTTAGAAATAATACTTTTTTATTTAAAAATATAGTAATAATAATAAAAATATAACCACCTATTTTTTAGCAATATTTTAATTATTTTTCAATAAAAAAATGATACTTTTCAATATTAAAATTATACTTTTCCTGTCTGATATGAGACTTATATATAAGTGGTGTACGCAAAACTAGCCATTGTAAAGAATGATATTTAGAGTCCCGGTGGGGATGACTTAGTGGTGGAGTGAGATTGCTTGGAGACCAAAGGTCACGGGTTCGAATCTCCTCAATACCACAAGTCGGGTGTGTGAGTAAAAAAATAAAATAAATAAATAAAGAATGATATTTAGAGTTCAAATTAATTATATCGATCACGCAACTCTTTCTCTGAGTCCAAATTAATAAACTGTATAAGTACAAGGAAATAATTGCGGATGAAATCCTTTAGTCCAAAATTGTGTATCAACCGTGTGACAACATCAAAATTAGATAGTGGTAATAATATTTTTCATAAAAATTAAATCTATTTTATTATAACTAATCCTAATTAATATGTATCGCTAATAATTTAAATTTTTAAAAATTATATACCCTGAGTTTTGAATGATCAACCCTAAAATAAATTATATTAACTAAAAAATTAAAAATTAGATACTGAAAAGATAATTATAAATCCTATTGGGTGAAATAAATCTAAATAATAATGTAAAATTATATTAACCCAAAAAAATTAAAATTAAATAAAAAAATAAATAATAAATAATTTTAATGTTTAATACACGATTGACACACAAAGTTTTGAATTATAGGATTTCATGTGAAATAATTGCATATAATAGTTGTCCAATTGATCTGTATCCCCTCTCAATTAATAAAATCTAAATGGTCCTAATATATTAGTATTTTATATAAATTTTTATTATTTCCTAAAAATTACGCAATGCGCAAAAGATTTACAAAGTAATATATACCCAAATGATCATTTCACATTTTTAATGGGACAAATTAAAATGATAAAAGGCGTGGAGGCCAATGTTAGATTTTCTATTAATTATTTATTAAAAAAGATATACATTAAATTTTTTTATAAGAAATCATTTTACGTCATCTATAACCATATTACATATTGCGCCTATATAAATGGGAGAAATTTGATAATAAAAAATATATCGCAAATTCTCATGTATATAAGAGTACATCAGACGATCAATGTATGGAAAAAAAAAGTCAAAACATGTGATACTTTCTTTGATACAAGTAATACTTTTTTTTTTTAATTTTAAGTGATACTTATTTTGATTTTTTTTTTCTAGCCGATATTTTTCAACGATACAAGTGATATTTTTAAACTTTTGAGTGATACTTTTTAGTATTAAGATTGATACTGATTTTGATGGATTTTTTTTATTAATGTGTTGATCTTGTCAACGCGTTGACCGTCTGATGTTAACCAAGTGCATACAAGATCTACCATAAATAAATATATATACACACACATTTAAATTTAGTAAAATATAATATAGTTCGATTTATATATCAAAAGACGGATCGAATCGTTGTAGGAGCCATTATATAGTACTCCCTCTGTTTCGTTTTATTCATTGTTTTAGGTTTTTTTTAGTTAAAATATTTGTTGTTTTAAATATTTTGACACCATCTCTCTTAAATTTAACCTTACAAATAAATGGAGATAGATTTTTTTTTTCAACTTTTCAGGAAAATATAAGTGACTATGATGTTATGCAATATAAAAGGAAATGATATATTAATCTAAAAAAAATTATTAATTCTAGATGAAAATTCTAAAATAACAAACAAAACAAACGAAGTTAGGTAGTAAATAAATGAATAGAGATAGGGGCAAAATTAATATCTTTAATTAGAATTGAAGGAATTTGGCCTTAATTTTCTAACATCAAATAAATTTTAATTGCCTAATTTAAGCATCTGTTGAATTTGATACCAAAGTTGACCTTTATACTAGAAACAATGTATACAAACGTTAATGCTCATTTATTTATTTATTTGGACATACGTTAATTTACATACAGCTCCTAATCTAACCTGCCTAAAAATTTAAATGAGATTCAATAATCCACTTTTTTTTAAGGAAATAATCCACTTTGTGTATCTCACTTGGTGTTGAATTATTATTTTTTTTTCTATTTTTTCATAAGTTTCATTTTATTGTTATTATTAATTTTATTTTATAATTATTAATTAGAATTTATTCCGCCCAATTATGATTTATAATAATTTTTTAGAATTTATTTTTAGTTAATAATTGAGTACAAGGGTTAATTATTCCGTAATTATGATATATAATTTTTTAAAATTTCAATTAATTATTAGCCATAAAATTAGTGCTCTAATTATTAGGATTAATACTAAGTTATATGTAAATTTATTTCAAAGAACTATTATGTTTAGGCGAATCTTAAGTATTTAAGTTTTGCTGATTAACAATAAACCTTTTATGGAATTGCTAGGTTTTTAAATTGCTTAAATTTGGGAATGTTTGTTTGCATTAGTCCAATTTGCATTATTAAGCCTTATTTAAGTTTTGCTGATTAAATTGCTTAAATTTGGGAATGTTTGTTTGCATTAGTCCAATTTGCATT
Source organism: Perilla frutescens (assembly GCA_026008535.1). NCBI lineage: Eukaryota > Viridiplantae > Streptophyta > Magnoliopsida > Lamiales > Lamiaceae > Perilla > Perilla frutescens. The sequence goes on along the minus strand of BRKX01000008.1, from coordinate 1,153,603 downwards.
ATTAAGCCTAAACTCTCTCTCTCTCTCTCTCTCTCTCTCTCTCTTCTCTCTCTCTCTCTCTCTCTCTCTCTCTCTCTCTCTCTCTCTCTCTCTCTCAGTTCATGATCAAGTTTATTCGAGGATTTTAAAAAATAAAATAAAATCATTTTATTCTTAAGCCAAATGAATTAAAACTCAATTAATTTCTCTTACATAAGTAGAATTTTAATTTCATTGATATCAAATTCGTATGGATAAAAAAATTACCGAACTTCACATTCATATAGGCTTATTGGATATTTTACTAGGATTAAGAAATTATTGAAAAATATAATTAAATAAGTAAACTTCATAATAATCTCATATTTATTTATTTGACGACGAATTAATGTTCAATGTAAATATATTAAATAGGGGTATATATTAATAAATATGCTAAATATATATATATATATATATATATATATATATATAAATCAATCTATATATTAGAACATCGAAAAAAAGAAAAACAACCCAATATGAATGGGACATAGAGAATATAATTTTACCAAATTGTATTATATACGCAGTGTGAGTGGAGTGTGGACAATACATGGATTTTCAAGAATATTGTACTTTGCCCATTAAAAAACATATACTAAAACCCGTGAATTTGAAGAACATGAAGACAAATTAAACTATGAAAAATTTAACACGTACGTGCGTTGATTCCCATAAATAAGGATTGAATGATACTAAATAGATATAGATGTTGACATACCTATATATAAAATAAAACAAAAAATGTATTGAGCCCGGACTTGTTGAAATATGGGAAAATATGTAAATACACCCCTAATATTTTCTATGGAGGAGCAAATTTATCATCACTATAAGAAAATTGCTCATACACTACGGGTAATAGGACAAATTCCAACCATGGTCATACAAGAAAATAATCGTGGTGTATGATAAATTCCAACCGTGGTCTAGGTGGGTGTCATCTATGCACACGCTAATACACCACGGGTAATCACCGTGGTAAATTAACCACGGTTTTAAAAAAACCGTGGTTAATTTACGATGATGGCATACCACTACAAAAAATTCGCATTTTAACGACGGATTTTTCCGTCGTTCAAAATTAAAAATCCGTCGGTAAATCATTTTAACGACGGAATTCATCCGTCGTTAATAATCTCGTCGTTAATTTTTTTTAACGTCAAATTAACGACGGAAAAATGTTAACGACGAACTTAGCGACGGAATTTTTCCGTTATTAACTTATCGCCGAATTCTATCGTTAGGAAAAAAAATAAATTTTTTTTATTAATTTAACGACGGATTAACAACGGAAATTTTCCGTCGTTAAAAAAAAAACTCAAACTCAAACTCAATTGAGCCGAGCCCAGCCGAGAAGCCGCCAATCCGAGCCGCGTCGAGACACCTAACACATCAACTTATTCAGCTCACAGTAATCTAAGCACATCCTCAATGTGCCATCCTTCTTTTTCACATATAGAACTGGTGCTCCCTATGGTGATGCACTAGGTCGGATAAAACCTAGGTCTAATAACTCCTGAAGTTGAATCTTGAGTTCTTGTAACTCTTTTGGGGCCATCCTGTACGGAGCTTTTGAAATCGGAGCTGCTCCTAGTTCCAAATCTATTATGAATTCGACCTGCCGATTTGGTGGCAATCCTGGCAATTCTTTTGGGAAAACGTCTGCTAACTCTTGCACAACTGGAACATTTTCCATTGCCATCTGTATATCATCCATCTTGTTTAGATAAATTAAGAAATCTTGATTTACTCTCTTGATCATCTTCTTGGCTTGCAGCACTGAAATTGTTGGAGTGAACTTTTCCATCTCTATGCCGTGAAAACTTGTTGGCTATTCTTCTGGAACTTGGAATGATATCTTCCTTTCACTGCATAAGATCGTGACATGATTTTGTAACAACTAATCCATTCCTAGGATTACGTCGGTATCCTACATCAGTAGGACACTTAGATTATCGGCCTTAATCCTAGTCAATCCCAAGTTTATTTCTACGTTCGAACAAACATGAGTCACAGTCATAGTTCCACCAGTTGGTGTTAAAATCTTCATCTTATGACTAGTTTGTTCAGTTTTAAGCTCTAACTTATCACAACATGCAGATGAAATAAAGAAGTGCGATGCTCCATTATCAAATAAAACAACTACAGACATGCCGTGAAGTTTGCCCATACCTGCAAGGTTACTCGTCTGCTTTCCTTTTCCGGAGGAACTGGGATTCATTGCCTAAGACCTAGAATTCCCTTGCTGTGTCTGCCTCTGCTGTTGCTGCTGATATTGTTGTTGTTGACTCTGTTCCCCCGATGCCTGCAGGGCCTTTAGCTGATGAGGGTTCCGTCCATGTTGTGCCTTCGGACAATGCCTCGCATAGTGACCCTCCTGGCCATAGTTATAGCAACTTGTACTTCCCACCAGGCAGTTTCCCTTATGCGGCTTATTGCACTTTGGACATAACATATAGTTGGTTTGTGCTGGCACAAACCTTTCTGGGGCAGGAGCATTCTGCTCTCCTTGTTGTCTGTTTCCTTGCCAAGGCTTTCTATAGTCTTGGTTCCTGTTCTGGTTACCTCCATCATTCCACTTTCTCTTCCCTAGGAAGTTCTGTGATGGAGTCCTGGTTGGTGCTGGTGCTGAAGTATGTATTGGAGTTGATACTGGGGCCTTTCTTTCTTCAAGCATTACTGCCTCGATATCCAATGCCCTATTCAATGACTCAGCATAGGTCAGGTCCTCCCGACTTGCCAAGGACATGGTAATCTAATGCCTTAGTCCTAATCTGAACTTAGATGCCATTTTCTCATCAGTATCCACCTGGAGAGGTGTATATCGTGACAGCTCACAAAATACTCGCTCGTACTCTGTGACGGACATCTTTCCTTATTTCAAAGTATGAAAATCTGCTTCCTTCTTGACTCTGAACATCTTAGGAATGTATTTATTGTAGAATCCAGTTTTGAACTGATCCCATGAGCTGCTCCGGAGTCATGGTTCTCCTTCTAGACTCCCACCAGAAATCTGCAGATCTGGTTAACTGGAATGCTACACAGGAGAGTCGCTTCTGGTTATCACAACGGAGGAAATTAAAAATCCGCTCCATCGCTCGATCCACACCTCAGTATCGGCCGGGGTTCCAGCCCAATCAAAAGATGGAGGGTTCTGTCGCAGAAAAAGCTCCTCAATTTTGCGCTGTGGAGGTGGGGGAGGTGTTTGCTCTCTTTGTTCCTCGTGTTCTTCTTGTTGTTCTTCCTCCACTTCTTCCTGCCTTCCTTGCCTTGGAGGTCTCCCTCTAGGCCTATTTTGTCTTACAGGATTCGCATTCGCATTTCTTCCTCGTGCTGCTCTAGGTGGTACCATTCTGTAAATTATAATCTCAGATTATAATTAATAACTAAGTCGCTACCTACTGTTGTATAAATAACTCATGCTTTAGCTTGTCCTTAACATATCTTGAGCCCGCAAAACACCTTGAAACTTTAAAGCATAAATCAATAGCCCTTCAAGGCTTAACTATATACATATCAGGGAAATCGTCTCTAATGAGGTCTTACAAGTATATTTTTTAATGCATAGGTCTTGCAAAAACCAGCCATGCCTGGACAACAGAATGCTTCCAAGCTAACGCATCCCTGTCTCAAAAAGTGAGAATACCTAAGTCCCAAGAATGGTCCTCTAGGGAACACATTCAACTGTACTATGACTCTCTGAACTGATATACTGAACTGAAATGGAAATTCTAACATCTCTCTAACCAAAAGGGAAAAGAAGAAAATTTCCACAGTCAACCTCGCACTGAAATGAGTTCTTACTAACGAACTCTCTGACTTAGAACATTTCTAAGTCTATTTTTGAGATGCTAACTTGAATATTATTAACTGCTTTTGAACATCCCTGATCAACTTTCGAAACTTCTGCTGGAAAATCTTGAACTCTTAAACTCTATTTCAAGACGCTAACTTGAAATAGAAATCTCCTGGCTACTTTTCAAGTTTCTGACTTGAAAACTCTGAACTCACTATTTGAGATGCTGACTCAAGTACTGAAGTTTTACCTCGAGATGCTAACTCGAGATAAAAATTTTGTGGTTACCCTTTTCGAGATGCTGACTCGAAGAGTAAAATTTCTGAAGGATCTAGTTCGAGACGCTGACTCGAACTAAAATTTTCAAGATTCTATCTTGAAGGTTTTTGGACCAATTTATTTTGAGACGCTGACTCAAAATAAATTCGGCTTGAGGTTTCAAAATGCTAATTCACAAACCTTACTGAAACGAGGACTTGATGCATTAGCTACTGGAATTAGAATTCTTTATCATCATGCCTCCTGAAACTGGATCTGCTTCTGAAACTTATCTTTTTCCTTCAAGTTCTTGGACTTGCTGAATTTCTTTATCAGGTTCCACTGATTGAGTCTTTACTTAAATGAAAGCCAACTTAATGGAAACCAAGGCAATCTAGATTCCTCTAAATTCCTCTACGTTCTCTGAGGCTTAAATTCATGAAACAACCTGACTTATCTGAAGTCTGATTGTGTAAAAGCCCGACTTATCTAAAGTCTAACTTAATGGAACTTTGCAATTACCTAAACTGCACTGCTGCAATCTGAAAACCTTGGGTGCCTGCTTAACTTGTTACATCGTGAGCTTGCCTCAACGAAATAAAAATAATTGAAACTCTTTTAAACATAAAGGGCTTTCAAAAACTTTTTCTGATGCAAAACTTTTGCCAATATCTGATTGGTCTTAAACTTTTGCCAATATCTGATTGGTCTTACCATGCCATTATCTGAATGATCTTACTGAAAATTTTTATAAAATCACCACTTCTGAAAGGCCTGATCTGAATGATTTTATAAAAATTTTGCCAACATATGGATGGCCTGTTCTGAATACTCTTATAAAAATCTCACCATTATCAAAATGGCTTTAACTGAAAATTTTTATAACTTTGCTATTATCTGAATAGCCTGAACTCAAAGATTTTCAAAATCTCGCCATTATCTGAATGGCCTGAACTGAAATATTTTCAAAATCTCGCCATTATCTGAATGGCCTGAACTGAAAGATTTTCAAAATCTTGCCATTATTTGAATGGCCTGCTTGAAAACTGAAATTTTCACCATCACATACCTTTCTTTCTTTGGTTGAGACTGATGTGAGGGAGTGCTGAGAGTTTTTAACTGATCACTGAACAGTCTAAGGAACAATCTTAGACTTAACTGAAAGAACTTAGAGCTCAGAGCAAAAACGCTCTGATACCACTCTGTCATGACCCCAAATTAATATCTGATTAATATGAAGTATGACTAGCACGACTCGATCCCAATGAAGGATGGATCAAGGCGTGAACCGGAAATAATTAAATAAAGGAATGAACAACTTTATTCCAGGAACGATATTTGCTGTGAACTCAAGTTCTGAACTGACTTTTATTTCTTAAAAAAAATAACCGAATAAATATAGATACCTTAGAATAACAAAAATGTATCAACGAGTTCAAGACATATTGAAGACTTGACTCGATTAGACTTAATTAGCGGAAGCAATATAGTATAACAAAATACAGAAAATATTCTGAGTCCTGTACAAAACAACTTTCTTTCTCAGCACTTCGCCCTACACCATCAACACTCAACCTGCACATTTAAAAACAAACATGCGGGGCTGAGTACAAGTATACTCAGTGAACACATTGCCAAAAATATCATAATATATCTGATATTATGAACATTTCTTAAAACTGGTTTTATTGTCATGCATCCGAGTAAACACATAGGGATTTTATCTGAAAAGACCCTATGTTTTACTAAATCATTTTCTGTCTTTGCGTACGCCTTTCTGTTGTATGATCATCCATATCCGAACTGAGTGCCAAGGAATAGCTCCGCTTAAGCCTTTTCCGCACACATCGAGAAATAGCTCCGCTAAAGCCTTTTCCACGAATACATATCTGAACTAAACTCTGAGAAATAGCTCCGCTCAGCCTTTTCCAAAGACGTTTAGCATCGTCGATGTCTTAGTCAGGAATAGCTCTGCTCAGCCTTTCCCTCTTCCTAATATTACCGATCCAAGTGTACACTAACCTCGGTTAACACGCTAAGTTAGCACGAGGCCCGATCGATTTAAGAGTTAGAAAGCCCCTTGCGAGCTAACTAAATAAGGATAAGGATATCATACAAAACAAACATTTATGCATGACAATCATTTATTTGCATCAGAATTAAATAACTGCAGGTGAGTAAAAAACTCAAATCATTATTTGGACTAAGAGTCCGTTGAAAAGAAAGCCCACCTTTCACCGATGTTTTAAAACGGCAGCTTCTAATTCTTCACAGGTCTTATCCCTTGCGGATCTGCTAGCCTTCAATATATAAAAATATAATTAGCATGTTGATCCTAAAACTGACAGGACTCAACACGACACGAAGGCCTATTAAGGTCTAGTATCTGTTCTAGATTTTTCTTAGATTAAGGGTTAATCTCGACCCTAATCTGACTGGAAATTACTATACTAAATAGTAATTGCAACAATTTACTGCAATTAAGTATTAATTAATTTACGGGGTATTACATGTTCGTATTCTTTATTGGATCGTACAACTAAACATCATAATGAACATCACGATATAAACATTGCACGAATTTAATTTTCTCAGAATAAATTAGAAAAAACCCACACACACAAACACACACACAGATATATATATATATATATATATATGACAAAAACTTGTATGAGACCGTCTAACGGGTCGCTTACGTTAGACGGGTCAAATAAAACCCAAACCCATCCAAAACTCGCCCAAAACCCGCCCCCAAGCCCAATTTCGCGCGCAGACCCATGTCTTACCCGCGCTCCCGCGCGCAGTTACTGGAGTATCACTAGGTATAAGTAAAGTATCACTAGGTATAAAGTAAAGTATCACTATGTGTAAAGTATCACTAACAGTGAAGTGAAGTATCATTAACTATGAAACGAAGTATTATTAGATATAAATTTGGCAAAATACATTAATTAAGAATCATTAGATATTATATATAAATTTGGCAAAATATCATTAACTATTAATTGAAATATCATTAGATATATATCTAGTGAGTATCATTAACTGTCTGTGAAGTATCATTAATTATGGATGAAGTATCATTAACTTGAGTATAATATGATATTATTGATGATTATACATTAATTATCAAATCCACCATAGATAAATGTTATTAACTATGAGTAGAGTATCATTAGTTAGTATCATTATTTATGGGTGAAGTATCATCAGAGTCTTATTACTATGGAAAAAGTATCACTAATTACAAAAGAAAGTATCAATAATTATAAAACAAAGTATCAATAATTATAAAAAAAAAGTATCACTAATTAGAAAGAAAAGAGTCAGTTTAAAACATGAGAATCGGGTCTATGAATACAATAAAAACTCATTCTTGAGTAAAAAAAAAATTTCATTATCATAGAGAAAAATATTATTGATTACAAAATAAAGTATCACTAATTACAAAAACAAGTAACACTAATTATAAATAAAGTATCACTAATTACAATAGAAAGTAATAGTAATTACAAATAAAAGTATCACAAATTTATACTTCAAAATTGACTTAGACATATTAGCAAACACTTGGAGGGCAACATGATACAACTTTTGATGAATCAAAATCCATTTCAGCGACAATATTCAGAAGAAGAACAATTTCTTATTTTTCAAACATCATCAACAACTTGCTATCTTGCTATCCATCAATTTCTTCATCAACTAATCTCCAAATCAATATTACGCAACAACAAAATTAATAGCTAATACCCAAATTATTCTTAAAGAATTAGCACACAACAAATAGAACACCGATGATTCTACTCAAATAGAACAGAGTGAGGTCTTCGTTTTGGAGGACATTGTAGGAAAAATGAGTGGCGTTTATGTCATTGTTTCAGAATTGAGAAAGGGCACGTGTTGTTGTAGAGATCGGAGCGGGCGAGGTTGAGTGATTTCTGAGCCTGATTGAGCTGGAGGACGCGGTAGGGGACTGATTTGTGAGTCAACTCGGCGATGGTGTTGTCGCGGCAGGTGAGTGCGAATTCGGGGAGGCCGCAGTAGGAGGGGCGGTCGCCGCCGGTGAAGGAAAAGGTTGCATTGGTTATTTACCTTCGACGAAGAAGAAGAAAGGGGATAGCGGCGTGTTAGAGGGAGAGAGTGGGGTGGTAGGGCTGGGGGTGGGGTGGGATGGGGCTGGGTGCAAAAAAAAAAAAAGGAAAAAAATAGATCCGAATCGGGTTAGGATCCGTCTAACGGAAGTGATCCGTTAGACCGTCCTACAGGCATATGCCTCTATATATATATATATATATATATAGTTTGGGATATAGACATACAGTTTACCCTAATTTCTTTTACATAATTAAAAAAATTCAGTTTTCTAGCGACTTCTAATTGGAGCAACTTTGTATTTTCATAATTAAGTTGGAGAATTCTGTTTTGTTTTTTTTAATTATTATTTATTTTAGTACAAAAGTATTAATTAATTGAAATAATTCTGTTTTTTTTTAGTACGAAAGTATTAATTAATTGAAATATGTATAACAACTAGGACAAGGACATTTATGATTTGTATAATGATTGTATATAAGTTTTATATTAATTGGATATTTTTCAGTGTTAGAAATGATACGTATTTATTAGTTTAGAAATAATACTTTTTTATTTAAAAATATAGTAATAATAATAAAAATATAACCACCTATTTTTTAGCAATATTTTAATTATTTTTCAATAAAAAAATGATACTTTTCAATATTAAAATTATACTTTTCCTGTCTGATATGAGACTTATATATAAGTGGTGTACGCAAAACTAGCCATTGTAAAGAATGATATTTAGAGTTCCGGTGGGGATGACTTAGTGGTGGAGTGAGATTGCTTGGAGACCAAAGGTCACGGGTTCGAATCTCCTCAATACCACAAGTCGGGTGTGTGAATAAAAAAATAAAATAAATAAATAAAGAATGATATTTAGAGTTCAAATTAATTATATCGATCACGCAACTCTTTCTCTGAGTCCAAATTAATAAACTGTATAAGTACAAGGAAATAATTGCGGATGAAATCCTTTAGTCCAAAATTGTGTATCAACCGTGTGACAACATCAAAATTAGATAGTGGTAATAATATTTTTCATAAAAATTAAATCTATTTTATTATAACTAATCCTAATTAATATGTATCGCTAATAATTTAAATTTTTAAAAATTATATACCCTGAGTTTTGAATGATCAACCCTAAAATAAATTATATTAACTAAAAAATTAAAAATTAGATACTGAAAAGATAATTATAAATCCTATTGGGTGAAATAAATCTAAATAATAATGTAAAATTATATTAACCCAAAAAAATTAAAATTAAATAAAAAAATAAATAATAAATAATTTTAATGTTTAATACACGATTGACACACAAAGTTTTGAATTATAGGATTTCATGTGAAATAATTGCATATAATAGTTGTCCAATTGATCTGTATCCCCTCTCAATTAATAAAATCTAAATGGTCCTAATATATTAGTATTTTATATAAATTTTTATTATTTCCTAAAAATTACGCAATGCGCAAAAGATTTACAAAGTAATATATACCCAAATGATCATTTCACATTTTTAATGGGACAAATTAAAATGATAAAAGGCGTGGAGGCCAATGTTAGATTTTCTATTAATTATTTATTAAAAAAGATATACATTAAATTTTTTTATAAGAAATCATTTTACGTCATCTATAACCATATTACATATTGCGCCTATATAAATGGGAGAAATTTGATAATAAAAAATATATCGCAAATTCTCATGTATATAAGAGTACATCAGACGATCAATGTATGGAAAAAAAAAGTCAAAACATGTGATACTTTCTTTGATACAAGTAATACTTTTTTTTTTTAATTTTAAGTGATACTTATTTTGATTTTTTTTTTCTAGCCGATATTTTTCAACGATACAAGTGATATTTTTAAACTTTTGAGTGATACTTTTTAGTATTAAGATTGATACTGATTTTGATGGATTTTTTTTATTAATGTGTTGATCTTGTCAACGCGTTGACCGTCTGATGTTAACCAAGTGCATACAAGATCTACCATAAATAAATATATATACACACACATTTAAATTTAGTAAAATATAATATAGTTCGATTTATATATCAAAAGACGGATCGAATCGTTGTAGGAGCCATTATATAGTACTCCCTCTGTTTCGTTTTATTCATTGTTTTAGGTTTTTTTTAGTTAAAATATTTGTTGTTTTAAATATTTTGACACCATCTCTCTTAAATTTAACCTTACAAATAAATGGAGATAGATTTTTTTTTTCAACTTTTCAGGAAAATATAAGTGACTATGATGTTATGCAATATAAAAGGAAATGATATATTAATCTAAAAAAAATTATTAATTCTAGATGAAAATTCTAAAATAACAAACAAAACAAACGAAGTTAGGTAGTAAATAAATGAATAGAGATAGGGGCAAAATTAATATCTTTAATTAGAATTGAAGGAATTTGGCCTTAATTTTCTAACATCAAATAAATTTTAATTGCCTAATTTAAGCATCTGTTGAATTTGATACCAAAGTTGACCTTTATACTAGAAACAATGTATACAAACGTTAATGCTCATTTATTTATTTATTTGGACATACGTTAATTTACATACAGCTCCTAATCTAACCTGCCTAAAAATTTAAATGAGATTCAATAATCCACTTTTTTTTAAGGAAATAATCCACTTTGTGTATCTCACTTGGTGTTGAATTATTATTTTTTTTTCTATTTTTTCATAAGTTTCATTTTATTGTTATTATTAATTTTATTTTATAATTATTAATTAGAATTTATTCCGCCCAATTATGATTTATAATAATTTTTTAGAATTTATTTTTAGTTAATAATTGAGTACAAGGGTTAATTATTCCGTAATTATGATATATAATTTTTTAAAATTTCAATTAATTATTAGCCATAAAATTAGTGCTCTAATTATTAGGATTAATACTAAGTTATATGTAAATTTATTTCAAAGAACTATTATGTTTAGGCGAATCTTAAGTATTTAAGTTTTGCTGATTAACAATAAACCTTTTATGGAATTGCTAGGTTTTTAAATTGCTTAAATTTGGGAATGTTTGTTTGCATTAGTCCAATTTGCATTATTAAGCCTTATTTAAGTTTTGCTGATTAAATTGCTTAAATTTGGGAATGTTTGTTTGCATTAGTCCAATTTGCATTATTAAGCCTAAACTCTCTCTCTCTCTCTCTCTCTCAGTTCATGATCAAGTTTATTCGAGGATTTTAAAAAATAAAATAAAATCATTTTATTTCTAAGCCAAATGAATTAAAACTCAATTAATTTCTCTTACATAAGTAGAATTTTAATTTCATTGATATCAAATACGTATGGATAAAAAAATTACCGAAATTCACATTCATATAGGCTTATTGGATATTTTACTAGGATTAAGAAATTATTGAAAAATATAATTAAATAAGTAAACTTCATAATAATCTCATATTTATTTATTTGACGACGAATTAATGTTCAATGTAAATATATTAAATAGGGGTATATATTAATAAATGTGCTAAATATATATATATATATATATATATATATAAATCAATCTATATATTAGAACATCGAAAAAAAGAAAAACAACCCAATATGAATGGGACAGAGAGAATATAATTTTACCAAATTGTATTATATACGCAGTGTGAGTGGAGTGTGGACAATACATGAATTTTCAAGAATATTGTACTTTGCCCATTAAAAAACATATACTAAAACCCATGAATTTGAAGAACATGAAGACGAATTAAACTATGAAAAATTTAACACGTACGTGCGTTGATTCCTATAAATAAGGATTGAATGATACTAAATAGATATAGATGTTGACATACCTATATATAAAATAAAACAAAAAATGTATTGAGCCCGGACTTGTTGAAATATGGGAAAATATGTAAATACACCCCTAATATTTTCTATGGAGGAGCAAATTTATCATCACTATAAGAAAATTGCTCATACACCACGGGTAATAGGACAAATTCCAACCATGGTCATACAAGAAAATAATCGTGGTGTATGATAAATTCCAACCGTGGTCTAGGTGGGTGTCATCTATGCACACGCTAATACGCCACGGGTAATCACCGTGGTAATTTTACCACGGTTTTAAAAGAATCGTGGTTAATTTACGATGGTGGCATACCAGTACAAAAAATTCGCATTTTAACGACGAATTTTTCCGTCGTTCAAAATTAAAAATCCGTCGGTAAATCATTTTAACGACGGATTAACGACGAAATTTATCCGTCGTTAATAATCTCGAGACCGCACCGAGACACCTAGCCGAGCCAACCAATAATTCATATTAAACCCCCTTCCAAGCTTGCGCCCAAGAGAGCTTGAACCCGAGACCTCTGGGAAGGAGAGTGATGCACTAACCAAATGGGCTAGTGAGTATTTCATGTTATAATATGAAAATAATATATATATATATATATACACCACACGAAACTTATTTATATATTATTCGTTTATATTATTTTTAAATTAAATAATTATATATTTTATTTATTTATTTAAATATCTATTATAATTTTTAATATTATATTATTACTTGAAAAATTAAAAATAATATAAAATATTAAAAAATAGTTTAAAATATTAAAAAATAAAAAATAAAATGGAAATTTTAAAATGTAAAATAAAAAAATTAGAAATATTCCAAATATTAATTTAAATTAGAAAAAAAATTAGTACTTCAAAAATTAAAAATAATAAACAATATTTAAAAATGATATAAAATATGAAAAAATAATATAAAATATTTAAAATTTTAAAAAAATCACATAAATCAAATAAATCTGAAAAAAATAAAAAAAAAATAAAAAAAAAATAAAAAAAAAATAAAAAAATGTAAAAAAAATAAAAAAAATCAAAATTAAATTTAACGACTGAATTTTTCCGTCGTTAGTCCGTCGTTAAAATTAAAAAAAATAATATTTAACGACGGATTTTTCCGTCGTTAAAAAAAAATAAAAAATGAAAAAATTAAAAAAAATATTTAACGACGGATTTTTCCGTCGTTAAAAAAAATAATTAAAAAATAATATTTAACGACGGATTTTTTCATCGTTACGTTAGAGACGGAAAAATCCGTCGCTAGTCCGTCGTTAAACATCGTAATCTTCACCTGTCGTTAATTTCGTCATTAATTTAACGACGGAATATAATCCGTCGTTAATTCCGTCGTTAAATCACGTTTTTCTTGTAGTGTACACCACGGTTATTCACCGTGGTAATTTTACCACAGTTTTTAAAAAACCGTGGTTAATTTATGAAAAACCGTGGTAAATTTACGACGGTTACAAAAAAGGTGATAATTTTACCACAGTTTATAATCGTGGTAAGTTTACCACGAATTTATTAAAACTGTTGTAAAATTACCACGATTTTCTTAAATTTACCTGGGTAAATTTACCACGGTTCACCATTAAAACCGTGGTATATTTTTATTTTTTATTTAATTTTATTATTTTATTTTTAAATCCCTTGATAAATTATTGTCTAGCATGTGTAATCCCAAACTAAAAAATATTTTATAGAAATGATAATCATCCAAAATACAAAATCTCATATAAAATACAATATCTTATCCAAAATATAAAATTCATTGCAAAGAAATATCTCTATTGCTTGTTAAAAATATTACTGAACAAATCCAAAGTTCTATTACAAAGATCTTATTAGTTCCATTAGGTAGCTCCAATGATATATTAAAGAAATAAAGAAGAGATGATTAGCTCACAATAACCTGCAACATGTCAAAAGAGAAGTACTTAATTACAAGGCCTTAAAATCATAAAATAATTACGGGATATATTAACCTAAAGCACTGTACAAAATTACATATACCATATCAATAAAATCACAAAACAAAAATGTCATGAGATAATTCGATGTACATAAAATAGATTCTTATAACACACGATGCACAATACAGAATTTTATAGAACTATTCATATTGATATGTATCAAACTTAAGTCAGATACAACTCAAGACCAATCTACATGTTCATAAAATTAAAAAAACCAATGTATTCAAATAACCAGTTTATCATACCGAGCACTAGTAAATCAAACAATACGTTTCGGGTTTATGAAAAAAATCCTCAAGGAAGTAAAATCCACAATTAAATTCACCACCACCTCAATTTCACCGAGTGCTTCAACCTATTTTATTGATACTCTATAGACAATTTATTATTAAATCCAAATAATAAGCTTAGATCAACCAACCAATGAAAGTTTTAATGCATAAAATAACAAGCTTAGATTGAATAGTCGCTTAATGCATAAAATAATCATTCATATATAATTCAGTAATTAATGCAATTAAATTTGAAGTAAGAACATGAACTTATTCTCAGAACCATTAATGAATAAAAAAATTAAAAGATGCTAAGATAAAATTATTATACCAATTCAAGAATCCCAACCTATCAAGTATATAAAATAGAGCACCAAATCAAAATTGTTAAACAATTCAATTAAAATGATTTTGTATCAAGAACAATATTCATTGATTAGTAGAGAACCTGAGATTAAGAGGAGTTAGAGCTTACCAGTTCATGAAACCCAACAAACCTGAAGTTCTTGAAAGCTTGATTTTAGTCTTCTTCAAGTTCTCTCCCATAATGCAAGGCCAAAATTAAAAAGGCTGAATCAAAACAAGAATCAACTAATGATTTTATAAACTTTCATTATGTAAGTATATAGTGGTAGAGTCAAGGGAACAAGGCAGAGTGAACAAAAATTATACGGTCGAATTGAACAAACTAAAGAGGTTAAGAAAACAGAAAAACACCCGGGCAAGCCTGTCCAAGCCTCACGGCTGAATCTCAAACTGCTACGATCTTATGATGCCCTAGGTATCATACCCTTACTGCCTTAAATAAAAGATACTGAAATAAGAAGAAGGGCCTGTGGCGCAGCCCAGCCCAGCCCATTGCTACAACATAAAAGGGAAATAACAATCACGGAAAATAAATCAGCTAATCAATCTCATCCCCAATGGCGGTAATTCAGCTAATCAATCACCTCCATGTCGGCGATAAACTCTCAGCGCCGTTGATTTGCTATCAACTCTTCCCCTATCGGAATCAACCTTGTCCTCAAGGTGAAAATGCGGAAATTGGCCACGCATATCGGATTCGTCAATCCAAGTGGCTGTCTCGGCAGTCTGGCCCTTCCATTACACCAATACTTGTGGCACTCGCGTTTGGGCACGCCATACGTTCCTTGTGCTCCATTTGCACATCACGGCGAGATCGATCAGCCAAGGCCTTCATTTGATATTAGGCGCGAGACAGATGAAACCGGAGGTGAGTGAGCATTTGATCATGCTCGAGCAGATCATCCGCTAGCACTTGAAGGCGAATCTCACCAAGGAGAAACTATTGTAGCGTAGGAGGAGTGCGCCTATAAACAATCTCAAAAGGAGTACGCCCCGACACTGAGTGATAGCCTGTGTTGTAGCTATACTCTGCCCATAACAACCAATCACCCCAATGCTTAGGATGTTCAGATGTAAAACACCGCAAATAAGTCTTGAGACAACGGTTAAGGACCTCCGTCTGCCCATCTGTTTCAGGATGGTAAGCTGAGCTCATATGTAGTTTTGTGCCTGATGTTCGGAACAACTCATTCCAAAAGCCGCTAATAAAAATAGCATCTCGATCAGAGACAATAGACCTGGGAAATCCATGCAAGCGAACCACTTCCCGAGTGAAAACCAGTGCAATTTTCCGTGCTGTATAAGGATGCTTCAACCCCATAAAATGCCCATATTTGGACAATCTATCCACTACCACAAAAATACAATCAAAGTGCCTAGAACGAGGCAACCTCATGATAAAATCCATGTTAATGTCGTCCCAAACATGTTCCAGAATTGGTAAGGATTGGAGGAGACCTGCAGGTGAGCGTGTCTCATACTTATGGCGTTAACAAATCAGACATTCAGAGAGAAACCGAGATACTTGTTTCATCATGGTGTTAACAAATCAGACATTCAGAGAGAAACCGAGATACTTGTTTCATCATGCCAGACCAATACAAATTGAGTGCTAGACGGCGGTAAGTGTGATATGCTCCGGAATGTCCGCCATCAGGAGTGGAATGAAAGTCGGCAATAAGCTTGGAAGTCCAAGGTGAAGTGGGGGAACGACTACACGATCTTTATAAAAGAGACAGTTCTGAACCGAAGTATAAGGGCCTTTAACGGGCTTCTAAGCCTCCAAGTCACGTATCAGAGACCCAAAATGTGGGTCAGTTCGGACCTCCTACTGCAAACTGCTCCAATCTGCCCATTGAGGCAAAGTTAAGGCTGAAAGTGAGACATCTTCGTCCCTCCGAGACAAGGCATCAACTGCCAAGTTAGAGCGGTCTTTTTATATTCCACTTCAAAATCATAACCGAGGAGTTTAGCCACCCAGTTCTGCTGGGAGGGCGTGGACACAGGTTGCTGCAATAGATAGCGTAAACTTTTGCTAATCACTTCGGACGAGAAAGTGTCGTTTGATTAAATATGGACGCCAATGTTGAACGGCAAAAAGTAAGCCATTAGCTCCTTTTCATACGCTGATTTTGCCAAGCTATGGTCGGATAGAGCTTTGCTAAAATAGGCCACGGGATGACCTTGCTGCATGAGAACCATACCCAAACCTCGCCCAGATGCATCACATTCAATCACAAAGGGTTGTGAAAAATTCAGGGGTGCCAACACTGGAGCTGTAGTGACGGCCTGCTGCAAGGCAGATAAGGCTTAACCGCTCAATACTATATAGTACTAGAATACTTGTAAAGACAAAACATATTCATATGTCGAATGTACTTTTAATTTTTTTTTAATTTTTTTATGTCGAGGGTAACCCGCAGCCGTTACTGTGGTGCGCATTGGGTAAATCCCGCCCCTATATAATAGCCTGCAAACCTACACAGGGGAGGTAAACCACACTTGGCAGGTCAGGTGTGACAGGCTCACACCTAATGGTGTTCGTGGTGAGTCGAACTTGAGACCTTTGACCTCAAGAAAACACCACTCCACCACTAGACCATCCCCAAGGGGACTGTGTACTTTTAATTTTTATTTCAAGGAAAAATGTGCAAATACACCCCTAACGTTTACCTTATGGGGCAGATTCACCCTTAAGGTTATTTTTGAAACAAATAACACCCTAACATTTACAAAAAAAAAAAATGCAAATCCCCCCTCCGTTCGCTAAAAATAGTGTTTTTGTTCAAAAATATAGAAATTTATTTTTTTTTTCATATTTTTCATCCCTAAAAAATAATAATTTTCATATGATGGAATTTATTAAAAAACTTATATGTATTTGTCATACATTTTTTTAATAAATTTCATTCACAAAAATACAAACTCAATAATAATATTAATAATACGATGATGATGATGATTTTAGGTCTATATTTGAAGGAATATTATAATTTTTAAAAAATGAAAATTATACAAAATAAATATTTTTAGTGATGGAAAAAATCATGAATAAAATAGAATTTTGCACAAAAAAAAACCACCATTTGTTCAAAAATATAGAAAATTTATTTTCATCCCTAAAAAATAATATTTTTTTATAAGATTAAATTTATTAAAAAACTTGCATGTATTTTTTCCATATATTTTTTATAAATTTCATTCACAAAAATAAAAACTCAAACTCAAACTCAACAACAACAACAACAACAACAACAACAACAACAACAACAACAACAATAATAATAATAATAATAATAATAATAATAATAATATGGTGGTGGTGGTGGTTGTGGTGATGGTTTTAGGTCTATATTTAAAGAGGGGTTATAATTTTTAAGAAATTGGAAATTATACAAAAATAAATATTTTTTTAGTGTTGGGAAAAAATCATGAATAAAATGGTATTTTGCACAAAAAAACACTATTTTTGGGGAGGGAAGGGGGAATTTGCACTATTTGAAAAACGTTAGGGTGGTATTTGTTCTAAACAAAATGTTAAGGCACTACAAGAAAAAAGCTCATACAACACTCTTCATTTACCACGGTTTTGACAAGAAACCGTGGTGATTTTGATAATAACCACGATTTTCACGAAAACCGTGGTGTATGAGCGTACTTTCCCAAAAGAATCACCATTGTTTCAAATACTCTGGTGGTGTATATTCATAAATACACCACCGGTATTTTGTAACGGTGGTATATGTGCATTTTTTTAACCACCACGGTATTGTCAAAATAGTAGCCTTTTGTTCAAAATTGAGGTTCACAACGGCTTGAACATAAACTGTCGTAACATAAATACACTTTTTAATATTTTTTTTTAATATTAAAGTTACAACAAAAGGAAAAAAGAGGGTTTCCAAAAACTCAAAATCCCTAGCCCGCGCGCCATTCTACCCAGACCGAATTCTCCTTCACCCCGGCCCATAGCTATCTCATTCAGCGTGAACTCATCCCGCTAGAAATTTGCCTTCACCATCCTCTCCTTCATTCTAAACTCATCTTGTTGTCCAAAACTCACGCTAGAAATACTTTGTATTTCTTTTCTTAAATTCAACCCCCCTTCCAAATTTAAACTTTTCTCTTTTTTCCCTCTTTTCGATTCCACTGTCATTCTCAATCCCTAATTTTCTGAACACCGAGAAGCCAAGAATTTTGTTTATGAAAATTGTACATCGATACAACCGTTTGATTACTTTTTTTTGTAAGAATTCGTTTTGAATTTTATCAATTTGTTATACAACCGTTTCTCCGGCAAGATACCGGCATCCATTGGAGCGTTGTAGAGCTTGCAGTATTTGTGGATCGACACTAATAAAGTCTACAGAACAATTCCTTCGGCTATATCCAACTGCTCGTCTCTCATCCATATCAGTGTTGGTGATAATATGATGTCCGTCATTGTCCCGTCGACTATAGGCTCGCTTCGGAGCCTTCAGGTTATCTCATTGCCATATAATCAGCTTACCGGTGTCGTTTCACAATCATTGCTATGTAAGATTTCAGTATTGAAAGCTACAATTAGAATTCTTAACTTGGTATGTTTCCTGATTTTCTAATGAATTTTTCTACAATAAGGGTTCTAGATGTTTCTGAAAATTTGATATCTGGATTGTTGCCGGTAAATGTTGGGAATTTGATGATTTTGGAGGAATTTAGAGTTGGGAACAACTCATTAATTGTTGGGGTTCCGGAGAGTGTAACCAAATGTGGGGTTCTTAGAGTTCTTGATCTTGGAAAAAATGGTTTTTCGGGTTCAATGTCGGAGTATGCGGTCGGAGCCCTCAAACAGTAGCTTTCTTAGAGTTGCTAGGACTTCAATATGTCCTCAACACATAGGTGCTAAGTCAAAGGAGCTACCTCAAAGTCTAGACCACTTGTCTATAGAGGTAAATATCATCTACTATAATGCTAATTTTTATTTTTTTTATATGCTTGTGATTGAAGTAGTTTTGTTTGCTTATAATATCTAGATTTGGGAGTGTTAAGAACTAAGTGATTGGCCATTATATTGTTGATCTACCTAATATATATATATATATATATATATATTATATACAATGGAATTGATATGGATTAGTATCTTTTAAAAAATTGTTGCATGTTTATTCTCTCATATTTTGTTATCTGTCTCAAATTTTATTTTTACTTATGCAGTCATTCATATCTTGAAAATTCTTGAAGAAATTTTAAATGCGTGACATTTAGTGCACTAGTTTCATTTTTTATGTGTATACAAATTATTCTTCATCTAAAGATAAAAGATGTTCTAATGAGGAGGTTGCTACAAGTTGATGTAGCTAAAAAGGTCCCTACAGTTGCTGCTATAAGAAGAAAGATGAATCTTGAGACTTCAAAGAAGATGAGAGTAGTTGTAGCGAAGAAACCAACACCTGCAGTTTGGACAAGTCCAAGAAGAAAGATGAATCTTCAGATATCAAGGAAGATGGGAACAATTGTAGCAAATAACCAACACCTGCAACCCCCGACTTAAAGTAAGTGCATCTTCTTGACTTGTTGATGCTTTTTATTGTGCAATTATTTCTGACACTGACTTTTTTGTTCGCTACGAGTAAATAGTTTTCTTAGTGTGATTTGGATTACTAATTATTTTCTTTGATGCTATCTTTTTTATATCTATGTACCATTTAATATATTCTATTCTTTTTATTGTTACTAGTTTAAAAAACAGAAGTATTTGTTAGGAGAGATTCATGAAATTCGTGTGGAGTGGTGAACGAAATTCTAGTAATACATTTAATTTGATTGATGAACAAAATTTATTCTAAAATTATTTCATCAATATTTGACTTTGCAAGCAAAAGTCTCATTTATGTTTTATTTTGTATCTTTTCTTTTGCAGCTAGAAAACTTGTCATTGGATGGTGTTCACAACTTGCCACTACATAAGGTTTATATTCGCAAAAATTTTAGTTGTGATGTTTTCTTTGAATTTAAAATTACCTATGCTTGCTGGATTATTCAACTATCCTTATACACTCATTTGCATTTGCTTTAGACTTAACACATACACAAATTTGCTTCTACTAATGATTGTTGATTGTATGCATATTGCAAATTACAAATTGATCTGTCGTGATTGAGTAGTCTAGCTATTTGATTGTGATTGTGGATTTGTGATGTTTGATCAAGATGTTTAGTGTTGTTGCAATTTTTTGCTCTCGTGTATGAAACTTGGCACCAGAAATAAGTGAACAAAGCCATAACAGAAACATAAACTATCTTAATATTTCTTAACTATTCATAATTCATTGACAAAGAGTGGTAAAAAAGAACACTGTGTATAGTATATATAAATAATTTTCTCTGCAGATGAGGCTTCTGCTTGCCTTGTATGTTAATTTCTCGGACTGAAATTCTTTAACTTTAATCCCTCTTTAACTTTTTGGTTTCAATTTTTTATCATTTCAAAGAATTGTAGTAACATATATTAGGTGTGGATTACAACAATATGTTAGATTTAATTGACTTAGAATTGAAGAGAAAGTTGATTTGTGTTGTTACAGTCTAACGGTGCCCCACAAGCAGTAGTTGTTGCTGATTAGAAGTTGGTCTTTGAAGGATTTAAATCTTTCTCTGATAATAATATTCATGGTGACAATCAGTTACATCTAGCAAACAATGATGATTATCACAAAAGGATCACATGTTTCTTTAGAGAAAACATATATTTACTTTTTGGTTGTTAAGGTATTTGAATATTTGTGTTAATTAGTTTGGCTATATGATAGCAAATCAACGGCGCTGAGAGTTTATCGCCAACGTGGAGGTGATTGATTAGCTGAATTACCGCCGTTGGGGATGAGATTGATTAGCTGATTTATTTTCCGTGATTGTTATTTCCCTTTTATGTTGTAGCAATGGGTTGGGCTGCGCCACAGGCCCTTCTTCTTATTTCAGTATCTTTTATTTAAGGCAGTAGGGGTATGATACCTAGGGCATCGTAAGATCGTAGCAGTTTGAGATTCAACCGTGAGGCTTGGACAGGCTTGCCTGGGTGTTTTTCTATTTTCTTAACCTCTTCAGTTTGTTCAATTCGACCGTATAATTTTTGTTCACTCTGTCTTGTTCCCTTGACTCTACCAAATTGGTCCGACCTGCCCTTGTTCATGCCCAAAACCCGTCAAGAGACTCGCATGGAGGCTCGTATTGATTCTTTAGAGAAGGGCATCACAGAGTTGCGCGAGGACTTGGCTCACCAGGCTGTGCAATTTGACAAGTTGGACAAGATTGATCGACTGGAAAAGATGCTTCTATCTCTTATGAAGGACAAAAGCCCAGCTGATGTCACCATTGATGTCTCCGGGACATCATCAGAAGCTACCACTCCACCATCGGCTGTTTCACTCCCCACCCCGACAGCCATCTTGTTACCCGCACTGACGGTGACCCCACCAGTGCGTAAGATTGATTTCCCGATCTTTACGGGTGAGGACCCGATCTCTTGGATTGCCCGATCTGAGCAGTATTTTTTTCTCCATACTACGCATGCCAATGAAAATGTGAGTTTTGCTCTCGTAGCCATGGATGGAGACGCACTCACTTGGGCCCAGTAGCTGCTCCGCCGTATTCCGCGGGTTGAATGTGATGAGTTTTTGAAAGAATTGCTAGGTCATTTTGGCTCCGATTCCTTGACCTATCCATTTGAGATCCTTGCTACCACCCGCCAAACGACTACAGTGGATGCGTATGTTAACTTATTCATTGCCCGACTGGTGCCCCTTCCTGAGTTGTCCGATGTTTATGCTTTGTGTCTTTTTCTGAGTGGTCTCTCTGATGATATTCACTTACGTCTATGCACGTGTGACACTCTTACTTTAGCATCCACAATGACTCTTGCACACGAAATTGATCGTGAACTTCCATGCCTTCGGGACTTTCGGCCACAAACAACACTTGCTCGCACCGGCCAGCCATCATCTTTTCCTAGTCTGCCTTCACAGGGTCAACATGTCTCTGGAGCCCGTGCGAATTCGGTGATGGGTTTCCAGACATCGCTTGGTTCGAATCGCTTGATTCCAGCACCGATGCAGCCCCCTTCGCGCACCGCCATGCCCTCTCGGCCAGCTCCACCCAACCGGACACGTGGTACTAGTCAACTAACTCACGAGGAGTACCTTGATCATCGTGCTCGTGGCCTCTATTTTCACTACCTTGGTTCATATCCACTTCATACTTGCGTCAATAAGTCTCTGCGTTTCCTCCTTGTGTCCCACCCAGAGAACGCTACCTCGCAGGAGCCGATTTCATACCCAGACCCGCCTCTTGTAGAGCTAGATTCTTCTCTTGACTCAGAGGATTCACCTTCTCTTGATTACTTGAAACTCTCGGTCCTCTCAGCCGGCGGCCTTGATGGTCCGCTAACGCTAAAATTATCTGTGACCGTTGGTACAACCAAGCTAGTGGTGATGGTGGATAGTGGTGCCCGCCACAACTTCATTTCAGCACGGGCTGCTGCCCGGTTGAATTTAAGGATCTCTTCCACGGCTCCGTATTCCGTACGATTAGGTGATGGTAATATTGTCAGTGCCCAAGGTGTCTGTACAACCTTGTCCTTGCTCTTAGGTGATGCCTCATTTGTTCTCGATGCTCATGTGTTTCCTCTACGCGGTGTGGATATTATTTTAGGAGTTTCCTGGTTAGCAACCTTGGGCGATGTTAAATCTAATTGGGCTACGATGACAATGGACTTTTCTCACCATGGCAGTACAGTGCACCTATGTGAGGACTCGATATTTGTCCGTCGTGAGATCTCGATCTCCTCCTTGGTAAAATTACAGGAAGTTGACTCGTGCTAGCTATTGATGATGTGCACGCCTCCAGATTCCCCTCCTAATTTCCCCACTTCTGGTGAGCTTCAAGCCTTACTCTCTCAGTTCGCTGGTCTTTTTCATGTGCCTACGGGTTTGCCTCCTAAGCGGGATATAGCCCATCATATTCTGTTGTGCCCGAAAGCCGCTCCAGTTTCTGTGCGACCCTATCGATATGGGCAAATTCAAAAGGATGAGATGGAACGCTTGTGGCTGAGATGCTCACCACAGGATTAATCCAATTGAGTTTAAGCCCATTTTCTAGTCTAGTTTTGCTTGT
This sequence comes from Perilla frutescens, assembly GCA_026008535.1. Classification (NCBI taxonomy): domain Eukaryota; kingdom Viridiplantae; phylum Streptophyta; class Magnoliopsida; order Lamiales; family Lamiaceae; genus Perilla; species Perilla frutescens. The sequence goes on along the minus strand of BRKX01000008.1, from coordinate 1,129,836 downwards.
TCGTAAAAAATATGGGAGTTGGCATTTTTGTGTCGACTATAGGGCACTCAACAAGCTTACTATTCCTGATAAATACCCCATTCCATTCATTCAAGAAATGTTGGATGAATTACACGGGGCAGCTTGGTTCAGTAAGCTGGATTTGCGGGCCGGATACCATCAGATTCGTGTTTCTCGAGAAGATGTATACAGAACAACATTTCGCACTCACTTCGGGCATTATGAATTCTTAGTAATGCCCTTCAGCCTCACCAATGCACCTGCCACCTTTCAGTCGGCCATGAATGATCTATTTCGCCCGTTTTTACACAAGTTTATTCTCAAGTTTATTCTGGTCTTCTTTGATGATATTCTTATCTATAGCCCGATGTGGGCCTCTTATTTGGAGCACTTATAGATGACCTTGCAGATTTTGAGGGATAGTGCGTATGCAATACATCAAAAGAAGTGTTTCTTCGGTAGACAATCAGTGGAGTATCTGGGAAATATAGTCTTAGTGGAGGGAGTATGCATGGACCCCGTAAAAGTGTCGGCTATCCTCAACTAGCCGAAGCCACACTCTCCATGGGGAGTTCACGGATTCTTGGGTTTGACAGGCTATTACCGTCGTTTTATTAAAGACTATGGCAAAATTGCTCAACCATTGACTTCATTACTAAAAAAAGGTCTAGTTGGATGGAGCTGGATAGCAGACGCAGAGTGTAATACGAGAAAAATTTGATTTTGGTCCCATAGGACATATTCTAGTCCGATTTTGGTCCTACCCATACCACATTTGGTCCCATAACTCTCGAATTATCAATTTTGGTCCCACCATCATGATTTCCGTTAAAAAAAATTATTGATTTTGGTCCCATGAAAAAAAAAATCCAGAAATTTTTTGCAAGTCAATTGGAGGTAAAAGTGAACTGATTTGGAGGGAAATTTAACCTGATTTGGTCCCAAATTTCCCACCAACATGCATCTATATATATCTACTCATCAAATTACAACTATCAAACCATCAAAAAAAGCAAAAATCAAAAGAAAGCAAAAAATTCCAAAGAAGCTACATATGTCTGCCACATCATCAAACCAAATTTTCAAAAAAGGCTACATGGCTTGTTACTTGTGTAAAAATCCACATGTTTGTAGCCAATAATACAAAAACAAACATCAAACAATCTCACTAATCTAACATCTAAAATTGCTAAATCATCAATGAAGGAACGAACACAATCACCATAGTGATTGATAATATCAAAATTTTACACTGATTTCAATGGCAATCAGATAGTAATGACAGATCTCAACCAGAGATATATTAACCCAACCAGAGAGAGAGAGAGAGAGAGAGAGAGAGAGAGAGAGAGATCAATTCTTGGCTAATTGCTTCCCCGCCCTGCCCGTCGGGAGTATCATTCGCGTGTATCCTTGCACTGCAGTTTAAAAACCAGATAAGTTAACAGACGATAGCAAATCAATCTTGTGATTCAATGATATACATACAAGCTAAAATACAAAGATTGAGATCATAGGCTCATCAGTTGTATAGATTATAGAATAAGAACGAAATGAAATACATAATGTCTTACCATTCATTTACTGATGTAAGGCTGTACTGGAATTAGCGCCTCCGATTGATTATCAGCCTCTTGGGTTGCTTTATTCTCCATCTGGAATTCTTTTCTAGATTTTTTTCTTGTGCCATACTGCCACACTCTACCAAAGCCACTTTAGCCGTAGTGAAGAAATGCATGCATGCAGCCCTATGCAGCAACTTTGTGGACGTTTACATGGGATTTTGCTCACCAGATCCACGTGGCAGAAGGCTAGATAGTTACATGAAGGACCTCTTGTATAAAAGGAATAAACACACTACTCTGAAATATAGATTTTAATCGTAATTCATCACAAAACTCTGATATAATAAAATTCTTCTCATTTTCTGTATTATCATGTGAATCTTTACACGTAGAAGAAATTTGTGTTAAATTCGCCAAACCTGCACAAAATATAGAGTAGAGGAGAAAATCCATTCATGAAAGACCTTTAAAAACCAGTAACTCTACAAAGTGGCATCGCTATTACAAAGCAACTAGTGAACTACGTATTTTTAGATATATTCCATCAAATGATTCAAAATATATATATATATTAACCCAAAAAAGAAGAAAAAAAAATCCAATTCATGGAAGAACACAATAAAATTAAAAATAATGCATACAAAATATAATAATTCTTAATACCTTGTTGCTGGTCGTACCGGAGGAGATGACGGCTCTGAAGCCAACGAATCTCACCGTCGCGACGGAGGGAGATTCGACGACGATAGATCGGCGGAGGAAAGACAACCCCGATCTCATACGCATTGCCATTTTGTAAATTGGTTGAAATTCAACCTTTTTTTTCTCTGATTTAATCTTCTGTTTTCAATTTCCCATTTTCTCAACTCTAAACACTGGATTTGAAAAATTCAGAATAGAACCATCAAACTCGAAGGGATTTCACTTACTGTAGTTTGGGTGTGGCATTGGTAGAAAGTAATTCCTTCGAATTATCGTGCGGCCTTTGAAATCGATGAGCTTCTCTGAAATCAGGGGAAATTTAGGAGAGAAAGGTTTAGGGCTTTTTAAAATTGGGGGGAATTAGGGTTCTTTCTTTTGATTTGGGAATTTCTATTCAATTTCGGGATAAATTGAACACGTGAGTCACGTGCAGCTGCTTTTCCGTTAACCCGTCAAAATCGTCGGATCAAAATTGATAGTCCATGTCCTATGGGACCAGATTTGATAGCAATTTCTGAAATATGACCAAATGTACATGGTATGGGTGTGACCAAAATTGGACTAGAGCATGTCCTGTGGGACCAAAATCGAATTTTTCTCAGTGTAATATCTAACTAAAGATCCGGAAAAATGTATATTTAGGTTAATATATAATTTAATTTTTAAATTATAATTGTGTCTCTAGGTGCACTTTTATTATTGTCAATTTCAGTAGTATTCTCTTAATTAATTTGTCTAAAATTGATTTCTTATATATTACATGAAACTGAACACACGTCCACAACTAATTTTAACATGTATAAATAAATGTTAGTGGGGCGTGGCTTATTGTTTTCTAGTATTTTAACGGCTGAAATCATCTGCTACACTATGTGCCATGTAATTAAATTTATTAATTTTTTTCAATATTTTAATTCAATTTCAATCTATTATACTTTAGCTTAATTTTATACTTATCATTTTAAATTGTTGTTCGTCTTTCAATCAATGATGAAAGATGGAATTGTTGAGGTTGTGATTTGGTGAGATCAATTGTTTATGAGGATTCACGGATTTCATGAGGTAATCGAAAAATTTTCAAATTTCTATGTTGATAATTGAGCATGGTGATTGTTGATAGTGGGAATTAATAGCATGGATTGATATTTTGTTGGAATTATGGAAAGCAAATGAACCTGTGAGATTTTGAACTTTGATTGCTACTTACATTTTTAGCATGGTTTATTTCTTGAGTGTATCAGATTATGCAGTTAATCTCTAGAACTTGCTTTGGTATCTGTTTCAAAACCACACAGTATGATTGAATTGGAAAAATGATTTTAGGCCATTTTTATTAGCCTTTGATTTATCTTAAATTTTTACCCATTTCTGAAAAATTTCCATAGTCAGCCAGTTTGAGCCTTTTAAGCCTTTTTTTCGTAAGCCAAGGGATTTAGGAATTTCATGTTTAGATGTATGGGCGAGAAGTTAAGAATTGATCAATTGCTAGAATAATGTTGTGATGCTGAAAATTTATTATGGTGTCTTATGAGCTAATGAAAAGAAAAAAAAGAAAAAAATTGTATAAAGAAAGCATAAAAGACCCATCGGTATTTTTTTTCTGATGAAGATTCAGCATGAATTATTTAGTGATTTGTTTCATTATGAACGATGGTTGGAAAAGGAAGAAGAAAGCTAAACAAAGTTTAGTTTTACTAAGAATTGTTATGATTTGGGGGTGTTTTATGATTTGGAGTATTTGAGAGTGATCAACTCATTTGGTCCAAGCTTAGTCATATAGCCAAATATTTCCCTGCCTATCCAAAGAGGCTACATTAAAACCAAATAATTTTTTATTTTTTTTAGTTTAAGCATTCATTTCATTGGTGGAGAGATAGACGATTTGCAAGTCTATGGTTGATTGTTATGTATTTTTGATTTGAGAGTATACCCAATACACTCGAGTGTAGAGTGAATTTTTCCTACTTATCTTTCGAGAGGTCTGTAATTCCAATGAATTGATTGATAAGCTGTTAATTTTATTTGTCTAATCTTCCATGTTCAGTTTGACGTATATGGAAGAAATCCGAGGTAGGTATTATGATCATCACTTCATATCTTCTCTTTTCTTTTCCTTTTCGTTGCTTAGGACATGCAACAATTTAAGTTTGGAGGTTTGATTGTTGTGTATTTTATACTAGTTTTGGATATAAATTGATGATGTTTAAGTTGATAAGTTGTGTGATTTTCATAGCTTTTGTACTCATTATGTTATCATTTGATATTTTTGATGTATTTATGAGTTTTGTAATAGTGGTGAATTTGATGATTATTTTATGCGAAATGATCAAGTATGTGCTTGGAGAGCTAAAGGAGGGACCAATTAGGCCTTTAGACCGGATTTGAAGAGCAAAGCCCACTAGAATTGATGAAAATAATTCAACATAATTCAAATGGGTGATTGAAGAGCTTAGGAAGATGGAAAATCGAGTTAGGAGCGTTGTGCAAGTTGAATAGGCTTAAAACAAGTGAGAACGGGCCATTTTGGTGAAGCTTGTGTGCGCAAGGTTGACCCACGGGTCGACCTAAATGGCTTGTTTTACACATGGTAAGGACCCAGTTCATGATTTTCAAGGCTTTTCTCCACTTTGAGCTTCATTTTAACCCCAGGGTTCCCTCAAACAATATAAATACCCCTCTACTCATTAGAAAAGTCGTCCAACACAGTCCAGTTAAAGAACATATGATGTACCAAGGTGAACACAATTATGGAGGCACAACGGGGACTCTGAAGGCTACGACAAGACTGAAGACGCCGACTTCTTTATAGTGTTAAACATTATTTTATTTATCGTGTTCATGTTTTATTTCTTTTATTTAGTTATGTATAGGTAAATAGTTTTGTTGGATTCTTTGGTTTGTAACTTGTAAGTACTTTGAATTTCATGATTTTATTTATTGATATATGTTTTTCGGTTCTCATTGAGTATTTGGTTTCTTAGTTTGGATGTATATGTTGAACTGCAACATCATATGTATGCAAGTTAATTAATTGGAAGATTCTAGTCATGACTGATTAATTAATGGGATAAAATAGATTAATCATTTTATGTGATGCTTAGAAGGACCGACCAAGTGAACAAGTGTTGCATAGAAATTTAAGTCTAATGCACTTGATTGTGAGTAATGACATGTGTGAAAAACTAACCGCAGTGAAGTGCATGTTCATTATTTTTATGTTATGATATATGTTCATGAGAACAGTCTGATAACATTTAAGTGATTTTTCACCATTGATAAATTAAATAAGGTTAAGTAGTCAATAAATCTGTCCTAAAAGCCATTGTATGAACTCTCCTGTAGAATCCATTATTTTCATTAATTGTTTTATTTAAGTTATTGTGTTTATGTTCTTGGAGTGTTTATTTATTTATTCTCTCTTCTATTATCTTAGTGTCTAGATATTAAAGAGATGTCTATGTTTTAGTCTTCACATTATTATTTACTAATACAATCCCTGCGGATATTATACTCTTACTCACTACGTATTACAATTACACTGTATGCTTGCAGTTGTTTTTACTGCTAATAAAATAGTGGTCACAAGGTCTAGACATGATAACAGTGTTAGAAATTAAAAATACACATGGTCACAATAGATAGATGATAAATGGGATTCACCCCGCTCACTTTCTTTCTATGTATGTGTAGGGACGTGTTTACGCTCAAAATTTCAATAACCAAAACAGACCATAGTGTTTGCATAAGACCTAAGTAAAGAAACCAATCATTAATCAACAGGCATGCTCATCACAAGATCTTATTTAAGTTGTAATAGGGCATTCGGTGCAAAGGTAGGAAGAACTTGGACATAGCTTCAATCAAGTAAATATGAACATATTCAGGACTGGCACCCATTGTGTTCCTATTCAAGTAGAAAAATATACATCACAGATGTTGATCAATGACAGAAAAAGCATATATTTTCTTTATTTTTCTAGCAGAAAAGATATCATATATTTTTTTCTCTTTTTTTTTCTCATGTCTTATTCTTTTTTTGCTGATCTTTCTTTTCTTACTTTTATTAATATGGCAGGCAACATATTTGCCCTGCTTCTAGTTATGCTCTTATTTTAGCCTTTGTGATGCTGTTATTTTTTAGATGTACATATATTCCAAACCCAAACTACTCTTTAAAGAGAGATTTTAAATACAAGGGCTAAAAAACAAATTAAACAAGCTCAAATATGGCAATAATTGGAAGTATTTTTATACAGTCGCAGCAAAAAAAAAAGAAATATGCTTTAATCATCTAAGCATGCTTGAGGTTAGGAGTCAGTTTCATAGAGGGCAAAGGCAAACACAGGTCTAATCATGGTTACAGAATCTTAATCTCATAGATGAAAAATGGCAGATGATCTGCAGTCTCAAAACTCGCAGGGTTTTCTTATCTCTATCTACCATTCTCATATGCAGGTTTAATTCCAACAACAAATTACTCAAATCAAACCCTAATATACCTGCAATCAGTATTAATCTAGCATGCTTATGACACAATAACAGACACGGGCAAATCAACCCACACACTTGTTTGAAAGTTTGCATTTGAGGGCACAATCAGTGTCTGAGTGGTGTTTGCCCGCAACTAAACAACAACATATACCATAAGAAATATGTACAAACTAAACAAGACACAAACAACTAAAAACTAAAAAAAAATCTTAAACTACTAACACAAGGGATAAAAGTGTTTAGGGGAGGATAGGTATTCTAACCCGTATGTTTCCAGCAATTTCCTTAGGGCCTTCTCCATTCTATCGACTTTCTTACTTAGGTCATGTAAGCCCTTAGCGGGGATGCTGTCTTTCTTGACAGCTTCATCAATTCTATCAAACGATATGCTCAGATTTGACTATGGCAAGAGAAAGAATGAGAGGTTATCTTTGCTAACTTCGACCAACTTCCATCGCTTCAAGCGATTTAGGTCGAAGTATTCAATCACATCTAATGGTTCAAAAGAAGAGGATAATAGAGAGGTTCCACTTACACTTTCAAAGACACTTTCAAAGATGTGGGAGATGAACGGGCCTAGAGAGATGTAGAGTGTGGTCTTATTGATAGCATTCATCTTCCACTACTATGCCACTGTATAACTAAAGTTCACATTTGTGCTCTTTTTCATACATGAACAGCTCATGCTGGGTCACCTGCCCCGTTCTTTCCTTGCAGGCATAAATGTTGTAGACAATCTATCAGTGGCAAATTTGTAGTGCGGCGTCTCTGATCTCCCGACTTTTAAGCCCAAAGCTGTGAGGGTGTCATCATCAAGGGTATAAAGATGAACGAGTTTTCTCCTGTCAATTCTTTCAAAGCGGTCTGGGTGAATGCTCATTTCTGTCTTCTCCGGTTGTTTGGGGTAGTCTTTGTAAGGACCCTTGGTCTCACCGACTTTTTCTTGGTCTTGAATGATGGGGGCTCAACTTCTGTTGGCCGAATTGCTTCATCTGACTCACTCTCTTCGGACTTGACTTCCTTCTTGCCTTCATATTCTTCTTCATTAGTTTCATCATGCAGATCCAGCTGCCGCTTTGTTGTGGGCACGGCCGGGGGCTTCCCTTACTTTGGCTTCAACAAGGATTTACCTATCACGATCTTGCTGGGTACTCCCTTGTCTGTTTCTGTGCTCTTCTTGGAGGCTAAGCTCCTAGGAGAGATTATTCTAGTGACTGCAGGTTGTTTTTCCACTTGCGTCTGAGTTGGCTTTGGTTGTGCCTTTTCTTAGGTCTCTTCCTTACTAACGACTTTTTCAGACTCTTCAGATTGAGTCTCATCGTCCTCTTCTTCCGATTCACCCTCCTCTTCACTAGCTACTTCCCCATCCCCTTTCTCATCGATTTTGTCATTTCCCTTGTCTTCATTCCCGTAATTCACATATTCTTCTTCTTCTTCGTTCTTTTTTTCTTCTTCCTCAACCGTTTTCTCTTCAATTGAGGGCTTAGTGGTGCGATGTTCTTCAGTGGCCGTCTCTTCCTCTTTTTCACTCTTCTCTGCTTCTATCTCCTCTTCTCGTGTTGCTTCAACTTCCGATTCTTTCTCCGGCTCTTTTTCTAGTTGTACCTCAGGCTCAGACGTCCTTTCTAGCTCTGGATCTGGGTTCTTTCAGGTTTGAGATCTTTTTACACCTCCTAAATTAGGGCTTTAAGAATCTTTTTCTCCAGTATGCCCGAATTGGCCTTCGTTGCCCTAAGTTTCTTGACGGGAGGTTTTTTCAGCACCTTGGCTGGGGCCTTCTTCCTCTTCTCCGTGGCGGGTGAGTTGTCAACTGGGGGTGCAGAGGAAATAGGTTGAATGTTAAGAAAAGTTTGTTCCTCTATTACCGGTATGCTTCCAGCTCCGACAGACTTGGTTGATGACTAGATTGGTGTTTCCTCTGGCATCTCACTGTCAACTTTTTTTCTTCCGCATGTAGATTTTCCGATGGATCGGCTTGATTGTGCTCCTACTCTAGTTCTCGTCATAGCTGGTGGAGAGCGGTGTGTGATCGGTCTGGGTTTTTGATTTTTTTTTGTGGCTGCGGAGACTTTGAAGAGTGGGTGAACATATAGGATTCTTTAATTTTTAGGTTTTAGTGATTTAGAGTGAGAAGTAGTTACTTTTCTAGGGATTTAAGAATGAAAAATGGATTTAATAGATACCAATCCATTAAATTAAGAAAATGAGAGAAATTTGGTAAAAACATAAAATAAAATAAAAAATGCACATTTAAATCGGATCAGATCATCTGTTGCCATTCATGATCCACTTGGTGTTCCATAACTAGAATTTATTTTTAATTTTCTTTAAAAAAAATTAATATACCATAATTGGGGATGGATGAACCATAAATAAAAAAAATTAATAAATTAACAATTAAAAAATATATATATTTAAAAAATAAATCAAAGACTTAGAATAGGAAATAGCACAGAAAATGCATTAGGCGATCTGGTGTGCATTTAAATTTGGTACGATATACTCCCTCCGTCCCGATTATATAATCCATTTTCTACTTGCACGTAAATTAAAAATATTTATGAAAACAAGAAACAAAAGCTAAACTTCCAACTTTAACCTTATTTAATGAAAATTAATAAAACTTAAAATTTAGCTCAACTTTAATGTATTAATTTTTTGAAACAAAGAAAATATACAATTAATGAAGTGCAAATACAATGAATATCAATAGAATTGATCAAATTCAAGTACATGCAAATTAATTAAGTTGGTCAATTTTAATTAATGTTTCTCTTTTTTTGAAAAAATAACATTTAAGATTTATAACTTTCACAAACTTAAATGTTCAATTTTTTTAATTTCCAAAACCTAATAAGGGTATAATTGTACATTTCCATTAAAAATAAAACTACTTATAATAATGGGACTATATAATCGGGACACGACGTGGACTATATAATCGGGACGGAGGGAGTAATATAGTTCGATCTTTATGTCGAACGACGGATCGAATCGTCGTATGAGCCAGTAAATAAATTAATAGAGATTGGGGAGAAAATAACATCTTTAATTAGAATTTAAGGAATTTGGCCTTAATTTTCTAAGATCAAATAAATTTTAGTCGCCTAATTTATGTACCTGTTGAATTTGATACCAAAGAATTGACCTTTATACTAGAAACAATGTATACAAACGTTAATTTATTTTTATTTTTATTTTGTTGGGACATATGTTAATTTACATATAGTTCCTAACCTGCCTTAATATTTTTTAAAATTTTAATTCTTAACAATAAATATTATTATTATTATTATTATTATTATTATTATTATTATTATTATTATTATTATTATTATAGTGAATTTAATAGTTGGAGATGAGGCATAGAAAGTTGGCGTGAAGTCAAATTGAGTATTTCTTACAATTTCAATTCTTATCAATAAATATTAATTATGATTTGTATGACATTTTTTTATTATTATTATTATTATTATTATTATTATTATTATTATTATTATTATAATAGTGAATTTAATAGTTGGACATGAGATATAGAAAGTTGGCGTGAAGTCAAATTGAGTATCTATACATATATTAAGGTAAAAATCATGTAATGGACAACGGTTCTGATATAAATCGTTGTATATTACACATTTTGTTTTAGACAACAGTTTTTGAATAATAGACAACAGTACTGACATTTATTGTTTTAAATTTTCTTCTTTTTTTTTAAAAAATTTTCCACGATGGTTTAGATTATAACCATTGTATGTTAATAAATTTTTGCAATCTTATTTATTATTTTTTTACTTGAAAATTTGAGATTTGTAACATTATTTTTTTATTTTTTTATTTTTTTATGCATAGATGAATAATTTGTAGTACTCTACATTTGTCGCCTAAAAAATAGCTTCATTTGTATTGCACTGTAATAATAATAATAATAATAATAATAATAATAATAATAATAATAATAATAATAATAATAATTTGGTATTTTTTCTATTTCAATTTCATCATTTAATTAAATAATTATATTTTTTATACATGCCATATATTCAAAGAAACCAAATGTTCTATAATCGTGGACATTATACATTGTTATTTATAAAATCGTAATGTTCAAAGTATTCCAATTCAATCTTTATAACATGGATTTTTATTTAGTTTCTAAAATTTAATTTTCTTTTTGTTTGTTGTAACTATACAAAATTGATCTTCTTATCTAATTAATTAATGCATGTGTCTATCATTTTATTAATTTTTAAAAATTGAACACAACATATAAAATTAAAAAATAATCATAATATTACAGATCTAAAAAATAATAATTATTTATACATCGCACATGAGAAATACTAGTTTCTTACAATTTCAATTCTTATCAATAAATCTTAAATATTTTTCTGAAGTGAAGTCACATTTTTTTTCTTTATAAAGTTGAGAGGGAATTGAACAGTGAACTCTGCTTACTCGCCATATAAATTATAAACTTAATTTGTTATGAGAAAAAAAAAATAAAAAATTTGCAACTACTATCAATGGAATGATTCAGATAAAACTCGACTATTTTTCAAATATATATAATTAAAAGGTCTTCATGTAGAAAACCCGACTCTTAGAAAACGGGCCTGAAAGCCCAATGGGCTTCTTAGGACCACAACCCGACAATTTACTCGGCCCAGGTAATATAGGCTCGATTTTTTTTCGAGTCTCTATTTTGGAAAATTCTATGCTACCCGTAACGTTAGTGTGCAAAGATTTAATTTTTAATTTTAAAATTATTTTTAAAATATTTTTGCAAAAAAAAGGGGGTAGATGTTAATTATGTTCTTCCGGATTTTTTATTTCGCCTCCTACTATGTAAATGATAATGTTGTGAAAATTTTTCACTATATCGTAAAAAATACACACCTATATCATTTGCATAATAGGAGGCGAAAAAAAAAAAAAACCTAACGAACATAATTGACATCTACTAATGTTGCCATTTATATAAAAAAAATTGTAAAAATATTTTAAAAAATAAAAAACTAAACCTGGCCGGGCACGGGTAACATTAAATTTTCCCCATATTTTACAAACCTAGCCTAGCCTATATATCGGGTAGGTTGAACTAGCTCACCGAGCTGAGCCGAGCCTAATTTTGACAGCTTTACTCATGGGGTAGCATAGACTTTATATGCTACTCCACAAGGTATTATTATCTTTTGACAAATAAAAATTGTGATGATTATTTTTATAAACATATGTAAATATGATTAGCAAAATACACTATAACTGCCACGTGTCAATATGTTTATAATTGTGAGTAGTGTCCCTTGAGATAGTGTATAATTTTCTTATTATGATCATATCGCATCAACAACATTTTAAAAAAAAAAATCGATATGGTATAATTAAGGTACTACTCTAACAAGTAGGGTATAATTTCCCGTGAGATGCTCCATCAAGAATAGGAAGGAACGGAGGCAACATGCGGTTGTGTTTCCATGACCCACATTTTTGTTTACTGTAAAATTTATGATTTTAATATTAGTTGTTATAAAAATAAAAATTAAATATAACATATTCGAACATCGTGAACATTTATCAACAACAAATTAAAATATACATCATAATCATGAAATCAATCAAGGGTAATGAATAATTAGTAATTTAAATTTAAAAAATTAATACCAAGAAACAATTATGAACTTTAATTCGGTAAACTCAACCATAACTTTAAATTACTATTCCTATTTAAATTTTTTACTGTTTCTATTTGAAATTTTGATTTATTTTATTTTATTTTATTCTGTATTTTTTTACATGGGCTGTGAATGAGAATCTCGAGATGAGTAATTACGGGGTTAATGTCTTGATTGAGTAGTCATTAGAATAAAGTATTAAATTCTTATTTCACACTCCTTCCGTTTTTGTATAAGTGTCATTTTAATATTTTAAAACTTACAAATTATCGGACCTTAATGTCCGAAGTTAATAAAATACGCGGGCATAATTCTATCCAAATCCCACGTTTATCTCTTCATAATCCCCGAAAATTAAAATATACAAATACTTTTTTAGACATTTTTATCCTTATTCACAATCCCATTTGTGACAAACCCTAAAAAAAATATATTTTTTTTAAATTGAAAAAATATATTTTTTCCCTCTATTTCTTGTCTGGAAGCATTATAATAGAAAAGAGAAAAGAGAAATGACATACCCGATGGCATGACCAATCTATGAGTAATACGACCTTTTATTTTAATTTCTTTCAATACTTAGAAACACTAATAGAAAAATAAAATCAAACCACTTGTTCATCTTCTCCACACAAAATGACGACTTTCTATTACAAATTAAATTATTGGAACTTTAAGCAATCCCATTTCCACAAAAATATTTATTTCCCATAGTTCTCTCTCCCAATTAGCATCCGCAAATGAAGCATGAAGTGGTTAATATTCTCTTCCAAAGAGGATCAAAAATTCTAACAAAAATCTCGAGAATTTCAGGCAAAACAAAAGAGTTGTATTCATTTATTTCTTTTCTATTTTTTTTTTTAAAAATTATTCGTATTACATCCCGTGCGGACGTGCAGTGCACGGCGAGAGATTTATGATAAATAATTTATACAAATAAAATAATTAAATTACAGTTAAATAATTAATAGAAATAATTATAAAAATGTATAAATAATATAATGTTAAATATATTCAAGTATATTCACTATTTATCGGCAGACAATCCATAATTCCATATCCATGAATAAACTTACACTTTCCATTCATTGTTTCTAATTAAAAAAATAAGATAATCGGTTAGCCTAAAATCCATTTCAATCGTAATAAAAATCATTTATAATTTTAGATACAATGAGAAAAACTAAGAAAAATTATTACACATCACCATAAATATAATTAAGAAAATTATTATATATACATCAAAGTCTTCCTTCCATATTGTGTGAAGTGGATATATAGGGCATCATCGAAGCACAATTGTCACAACTGGAGCAGCGCTTCCACAATTTGATTAATGTTTTACCATCATCTCTTTTATGGTATAGAACACTACAGACTCCATCTTTGACATCATATCATTTAATGTCTTTTTACACACAGATATGAATGTATTATACTCCCTCTGTCCCAATAGCAAGGGGACCTTGCTATTGGGCACGGGTATTAAGGAGGAAGAATATTATAATCAAAAGTAATATAAAGAAAGTGGGTTCCACTTTATTAAGGAGTGTTATAATTAAAAGTAATATAAAGTAAGTGGATTCCACACACTAATTATTTCTTTATTTGGAATGGGACCTTGCTATTGGGACACTCCAAAAAGAAAAGAGGGACCTTGCTATTGGGACGGAGGGAATATTAAATGTTGGGCACTTTTATGTATGATATGTAAAATATATGATATCTAACTATTAAAGAAAAAATGTTAAAAAATTTGAAATGTGTAGTATAAATAATTTTTGGATTGAACAAGGTGATATATAAATATTCAAACTGAAGGTCTAACATACTTGAAGCTCATTATAATATAAATTTGGTAACTAAAAAAATGTTAATTTTCAATAATTTAGCATAACTTGACTGCCCAACAATCATGATTCTAAAAATAAGCCTAGAGTCTCGCATATAAGTGAAATTCAATTAAGATTTGAGTGTCACAAATCACTTCATGAAACAATATCAATAAGAGAAATTATCTGTCTGAAATGAATCATTATTATATGATAATATAAAAATAATAAAAAAACATATATAAGAAATTAACTACTTATGCTAAATAAAATTATTAAGTATTTTGTATATAAATATATAATTGATCAAATTATCTTCACCAATGAAATACACAAAAAAAGTTTTATTTGTTAAATGGTTCAAATTTTAACTCAAAAATACATTTATTTTCAATATCGAAACACGTGGGATACATTAGACACAAATTTGAATTTACCTAATAAATTTAAGAAATATTAAAAAATGAAAACAATAATGAAGTTATATCCAAACATGAAACAATCCATAAAATATATTCATTGTATAGGTTTGTCTTTCATCAATTTTTTGCTCTTGCTGATTCATTCTTCATCAATAATTTTTTTCATTCAAAATTTTTCTTGGCATTTGCAACTAACACTACTGCGTTCATTTCCTATTCACCTTCCAACCTATTTTCAATCTTGTGAATAACATACTTTAAGCATAAATTTTATATTATTTTTAGTACCTACTATATTGCACAAAATATTCATAAAATGGTGCGAGTTATTATAAAAATAGATAAACACTTGTTAATTGTGTATGAAATTTGAAAGGTAAAATTAAATATACTAAGTAGCTTATGAAATGTGATCTTGCTAGTTTATAATTAAAATTAATAAATGAATAA
Source organism: Perilla frutescens (assembly GCA_026008535.1). Taxonomy (NCBI): domain Eukaryota; kingdom Viridiplantae; phylum Streptophyta; class Magnoliopsida; order Lamiales; family Lamiaceae; genus Perilla; species Perilla frutescens. The sequence goes on along the minus strand of BRKX01000008.1, from coordinate 1,114,702 downwards.
TCTATTAATATTTTATGAAATATCCATTGATAAGTGAAAATTTGATATATATATATATATATATATAATATTGGTATTAAACTTATATAAATTTAATATTTATGAATTCTTGGATGCGGATTTTTCAAAAATTACAATATATAAGTTTTATCTATTAAAAATATATAAATAATTGATAACTTAAATATTTTAGCTTCAAAATTTTAAAACTATTTAGAATTATGTTGATAAAGTCAATTAGTTCATTTAATTCAAAAAAATAAATATATTTAATTTAAATTTTTTCGATGTGGCTGGATTTTTTAATAGTTTTAATTAATTCTCTTTAATATATTTAGTTCAAAATTTAAATTTTAAAATATGGAAATTGACACACCGTCATTTTGTGTGTAAAATTACACCCGTGAACAAAGCCCGACAGATGCTTAAATTTGCCCTCAAAGGCTAGTATAACGTCCAGAGGCAGATATCGTCCCACGAGAAGTGTTTAACTTTTCTAGCTTCTTTTGTAACCTTGGGAAATTTGTTTGGAATTACTGTCACTAATTTGTTTCTGCACAACTTAATCTAAATAAACACTTAAATAATAAACTGGATTAAACAATATAAAAGACATGTTCAAGTCAAACGTGAGTTCAGTTTCGGTAGACATATGCAATCCTGGGCACAAACGCATAGATACCTTGATATGACCGGTTGTTTATAAAGAGCAGGTGCGGTCACCTTACACCCCCAATCCCTTCTTATTGTGTATGCTAAGAGCGATACGGTCGGCGACTTTTACTCCCTAACTACTCAAGACCTAAAGAAGGTAGTCACGCAGAGGATTTGCAAGGATAGCATCATTAAATTGGAGGGACCCAACACTGGAACATGGGCACATCCTCGGTGTGCCCACCAGATCCACCTATACTTTACTCTCCAAGCTTCGGCGCCTGTTTTATCACTTAGTCGCCCTTACTTCCACACTGACTTACATAAATAATAATTCAATTAAGAGTGACCAACTACCTAACCTTACCATTGACATGTCATCGTTCTACCCAAAATGAAGTTGAGAATCAATTCAAGATAAATTCAGATCAATAAGCCTCATGCATATGTTCTATCTCAATCCTATTCACATTCAACTTGAACACTAATTACTTAGCCAAAAAAACATGTTAAATAACAAAGCAAAAATAAATAAAAAACATATGATGAAAAGAAAATAAACTAGATTAAGATCTGGAACCAACTCCAGATTTGAGCAAAAACAGGTACGAGCATCAGCTGAAGGCAAACTGCCAACTGCTGTGCAGAATATTCAAAAGATAAATGCAGAAAACTAAATGCAGAATTGTAAAATGATATCTCGTGTGTTCCCAACTGGAAATGAAGACTAGTATTTATGAGTGTTAATCGGCCACAACTCAGCCCAGCCCAGCCCACGCAGGGGCACAAATTCAGTTGGAGAAAACCACTTCACCACAACGGTAATGCTTGCTAATTTTCAGGGGCCGTGCTCCATCCTTCTCTCTCCTTATCTCTTCTTCACTCTCTCTCTCTCTCTTTCTTTTCCTTCCTCTCTCCTCCTTCTGGACCAATGATTCCCCTTGTTTCGAAACCGTTGCTTACGTGGATTCATGTTGTTGAGTAGAGGAAGTTGTTGAACTTTTGCACTAAATCCGCAACAGATTTTCAAAGTTTTAGCATCTTCCTTATGCCCTCAGTAGAGTAGGCATCACAATTATGCCCTTAATGGATCCAAACGTGCTCCTCTCCCCCTTGTTACACTTTTATCCCTAACAAGACTCTAGGCACTATTAAAAGTACTAAAAATGAGTAAAAAGATAAAGTAAAAAGATGCGAAATTGAATCTTATCAGAAATTCTATAAACTTAAAATATATTCAATATTTAATATTAAATTCTATAAATATATGTAAGTTCTTCGATGAGGAGTAAATTTAATATAAAAAATTAAAATATATAAGTTTTAAGTGGTTAAAATATATTTACATTAAATTTTACTTTTAAATTTTTGATGAGGATCTTGATTTTTTAATTTATTTAATTTAATAATTTTAAAATACTAAATCAATATATATATTTAAATTATTTTATTAGAAAATTTTAATAAATTTAATTAAATGCTTTAATTTTATAATATTTAAATTTTTATAAATTTAATTAAATATTTAAATTTTCTAATATTTAAAATTTATTAATATTAAAGTAATAAAATTAAATATCAAAATATTACATTTGATCTTAATTATAAACCCCGTAAATAAAAAAATACATTTTGGGGACTTACAATTTATAGTTTGTTCATTTACACAAATATTTGCTTGGTTTCAATGTGGGATAAATATTACTTCAAATACTAAATATATTTAAAGTTGATAACTTAAGTATTCTACAAATTACATTTAATGATATATTTAAAATTATATTTATATTCTACAAATTTAAAACATATTGAATATTTGTCAGTTCTTTGACGTAGAATAAATTTATTTCGAGTTTACAAATATTTAACATTTAATGTATTAAAATCAATTAATTCATTTATTCGACTTTTAACATATTTAATTTAATATTTTGGATGTCAATATTGTATTTTTTTAATATATATAATTATTAAATATATTTTTAAAAATTCAATATCTACGGCATCCAAGATTAAATATATTTGAAGTTAAGATATTTTAAAAATGAAAAAAATAGTTATGTTAATCATTATTTTTAATTATTATATAATGAATAAATATTGAACAAAATCCATGTGGAATTATTCAAATATTATATTTTTAATTTCTATAGCATGAAATTGTCCAATTGTAGAAAAATTGATAGTTACTTTTACATTACTTTGAGTGCAGAAAACAAATAAAAGAAATAAATAAATTACAATAAAGAATAATTGAGTTTATAACTGCTATATTGCATGAAAATTAAAATTTCAAAGAATAAAATATTGTATTAGAACAATATATTTAAAATTCAAAAGAAAATCGAGTAAATTAAATAAAAAATTAATCAAATACACACAATTTGAAAATATAGGTCGGTAAAGCAACGAAATTATTCATGTTCACTTAATAGTGGAATTATTTTAAAGTTCCATAAAATAGAGATTGAATAATAAAAAATCAAATAAGATGGATGGAATTGTTGACTTCTTTGCATATGTGGCATCCCTACATCAGCGATGGACAGATTAACTCGTGCCCACGGTGAGTAGGAGAACGGTTCTCTATATTTAAAATTAAAAGTCAAAACTGAATCTGAGTTTGTATGGTGTATAAATATGGATATTAAATATAATTGAATATTATATAAAAATAAAAATACATACGGATTTGAATCATAATTATCCAAAATTAAAACGCAAAAGTGCGGTAAAAAATTGAAGATTAATTAAATATTTGAAAAATTAATAATAGCATGAGATAAAATAAATAACAAAATCGTGTGTATGTGTAATCATAATTAATACTCCCAACGTTTCATAATGGTTGTTGTTTTAGAATTTTAATCTAGAATTAACAATTAATTTTTTAGACTAATATATCCCTCCCTTTTATATTACATAAAATCATATTCTCTTATTTCCTAAAAAGTTGAAAAAAATTTCTCTCTCCATATATTTGTAAGGTTAAATTTGAAAGAGAGAGTGAAAATATTTAAAATAATAAATATTTTGACACAAAATAAAATTTTTAAAACAACAATCAAAACGAAACGGAGGGAGTAAATATTTCCTCCAATTCTTTCATCTAAGACATTGCACTCAATATTCATGGCTTCTAGCTACCTCTTCTCATTCTTTTATGCCTAGCGCATCATTTTCCGTAATATCAAAGTAGAAAAAAAAAAGTGTCGCTCCATCATATAATTTGTGCAAATATAAACATCACAAAATATGGACAGAGGAATTGACTTCATATAACAACAATACAATTAAAATAATCGATTGAAATTAAGTAAAATAGAAATGAAAATCAAATGACAATATAAAATTTGGATGGATTAATAAATCTTCAATTAAAATAATGGTGAAAAAAAGCATCAACAATACTAGTTAAAATATTTGAATTAAAATATTTGAATAGAAAATAAGAATTTATAGCATCAACCATGCAATACTGCATTTCAATTTATGGACCCTTTTTTTACGATCAATTATAGATTTTTTAGACGAAACACACGATACATCAAACACTTAGAATATATATTATTTAATTAAAATTTTTTGAAATTCATTAATTAATAAATTATTATCAATATTTGAATTTATGAATCAATTCATAAGAACCTTTATAATCCACACTTTTACACCATGTCGATATAAAAACAACTAAAAACTTATATATTAATTAATTATGCCACTGCAAAGATTGGTGGGTTACGTATAATTAAAATGTTTAATTTGATAATTTGAAATTATTAGTTTAGTAATTAGCTTTAACTAAATAAATAAAAATGCATTACTGCATTAGCTTCCAAAATTAATGTTGATCGTGACTCGCACAGCTGCACATATAATTTTACTCATTTTGGCATGCATAGAGGGCTGCTCACAGAACGAAAAAAAAAAAAAATGGGTCCTGCCCTTTTTCAGTTTTTAGGGCTCCAAATCCTTGACGGCTAGGGTTAGGGTTACTCATTTTATCTTTGATGATTTCTCCATATGAGTGCAACTCCATAACTTACCAGTTATCTGCATGAATTCAGTTACTGTTCGCCGAATCGGAGACGTGGAGGAGGTGGACGTTGGTGAAGGTGGGAATTGTATTGGACAGTTCGCGAGGGTAAGGGTGAGACGAACTCTTACAAAACCTTTACAACGATGTGTGAGGATTGAAGGGGACAAACAAGGAGAAGAATGTCTGGTTATACTTGGGTATGAAAAACTACCTGATTTTTGTCATGCGTGTGGGCGTGTGGGCCATGTCAATCGACACTGTGATGATGATTTGATACCAAAGGATACGATAGAATTCGGCTCATGACTCGGGGGGGTATTTCAGGAAAAGCAAGAGGGGGAGGGAGTTTTCTGAGGGGTACGATGAGTTCTTCTCGACAAGAGTGGGGTTGGGATATAGGACAGAATTGTAAGAGAGATTTGGAAGGATAGCAAGTTTTGGCCATATCTCAAAAAATGGCAGCTACTTTCTATTATGCAGATTGGGAATGAAATCTTGAGAAGATGGGGGAAAGATAACGCTGAGGTTTGGGTTGTTTCGTTGTATAGAGCTTGGAAGTTTTTGTGCAATCTGAAACACAATCCTGATGATTTAATAGAGAAGGTGAGAATGGAGAGCTCTCGTCTGATGCTGGCATCATTTAAGGAAGCTCACTTAGCTTGTGCTTCAAAACTTTCTTTGGGTGTTTCGGTGGGAGAGAAGAGATGGACTCCTCCTGTTAAAGGAGTCTTCAGACTCGATATCGACACTGCTGTGAACGAGGAAATTGATAAGTACGGAGTGGGGGCTATAGTTAGAGATGAACACGGCAAGCTTCGAGCTGGCCTCGCTAACCCAATTCAAAAACCGATGTCGGTCCTTGATGCTGAAATAAACGCGATTCTCTATGGCGTTGGATAATGTTTGCAGGAAGGGCTTGGTCCAATCGTTGTTTATTTGGACTCTTTATTGGCGGTGTGGTTGCTTAACAAAGAGTATGGGGGCGAAAACTATATGGAGAAAGAATTACCTATTTTAGCGGATCTTGTTAATTCAAAAGTTATTTTGGGCTTCCATCATATGTATAGGGAGGCTAATAGCATAGACGGACCGAGGGGGTGGCTGGTGGGGGCAGCCGCCCCCCCTCAAATTTTGAATTTTTTTACTATATATATATATATATATATATATATATAATTATATAAATCTAATATTTTTGCCCACTCTCCCAAATATTAATATTTTTAGACATTAGATATATTAATATCTAAGTATGATCCACATGGAGTTTAGATTGATGCAGCGAGATGATCAAAATAAAATAATACAAAATAAATAATTTTATTTAAAATTTTAAAAATATAATAATTTCGTTTATATTCTTACTTTACGAGACTTGTATAAGTTCATTTATTGTTACATTTCCCCCCTCTTTATTCTTATTAATATTTGAAGTTTATTTCATTATATATTTAAGGTTTTTTTTTATATTTATGGATTTGAGAATAAATACTTCAAAACTTTAATTAATGTTATGATTTTATTTATATTTTATACTTTCACAAATTACCTATAATATAATAGTATGTCATTATGCTCAAATTGTGCATTTAAGTTTATTTTTACTAATTTTTGTTGGAGTTTTGCAATAAATTTAAGTTACGGTTTTACATTCTCCCAATGTACATTGAGAAAGAAATTGTCGAGACTTTTTTATGCCGACTAAATCATAGATGAATTTAAAATTATGAAGAAACGTCGAGTACAACTTATGATGCCATGATTTTAAATAAATATAGCTTTATTTTAATTTAGATAAGTAATTGTGTGTGTGTGTGTTTTCGCCCCCACAAATTAAAATTCCTGCGTCCGTCCCTGGGCCTAATAGTGTGGCTCACTCTTTAGCTCATTTTGGAGCAGGGTGCGAGTCTATGCGTATTTGGAACAATATTTTTCCTCCATGGGTGAGGAACTTGGTTGATTAATATAAGTATTGGATCTTTTGATAAAAAAAAAAAAAGTTGAATATTATAATTATCATGTTCACAACCAACTTTATGTATGTTAATATGGAGAATAGGTTGAAGATCAATGAAATTAAAAAAGATAAAAGTTGCAGGAAAAGAGAGTAGCAAACAAAATTGATTTTTCATTATCGAGAAGCGATGATAATAAGGAAAGAGAAACAATCGATGCAGCGGTGAGATTGTGAAAGACAATTATAAAGAAAAAATTCCAAATATAGAAAGGAATTAAAAATCAATTAAAATTTGACTATTTCGAAAATTGTTTGCCACAACTTAAGATTTGATTTGAATAGAGAGAGAAAGAGCAGCAGCTAGCAAGGTCAAAGAGATAAAGAGATAGATTTCGGTCAAATGAACTTCAAAGTTCTCAATCAACGATGAATAATCACATCTCCTCAATGATTTGAAGTTATGACCGTGCTATTCTAAATTTACATCATAATAGTAATAAAAAAAATTAAAAAAAAATCAAGTGACAACAAAAGAAAATTAGACGCACAATTCAACATTTAATTAAAAAGATGAAACAAATAAAAAGATCAAATCAATGATCAATGCGAACAAGCAGTTTTTGGAGTTAAAAATTATGACATAAAAATCAAGTATTTATAAGCAACGATCCATCTCAATGCACGCATTTCAAATCTTTAATTGCATAAAAATATTGCATCCATTAAAATTTAGCATAAAATTTGCTAATCAATAATACTCTCTCCGTCCCATTTATATAGTCCCTATTACTATTTTGAGGTGTCCCAATTATATAGTCTCATAACTATAAATAGTATTAATTATCATGGTAATATACAAATATACCCTTGCTATGTATTGGAAGTCATTAATTTTAAGTAAGGGTAATAATGGAAGTTAAGCTTTAATATCTTGTTTTCATAAATATTTTTAATCTACGTGCGAGGATAAAGTGGACTATATAAATGGGACGGAGGGAGTATATGGTAATCAATCACAATAAATGCAACCTTAAAATTGATGAAACCACCAATTAACTAATTCTTAATATTTAATATTTATTGGTTAATAAATTTATATTAATATATTAATATTTTAATTATTATTTCAATTTTATATTAAAATTTCCATTTCTGGTAATGTATTTTTGGCGGGAAAAGACCAAGTTATTAATTAAGACATAACTTCTTGTCTTTATATATATTAAGATTAAGATTGTGGAAAATTATGGAAAAATAAATTAGCTAGTGTGATAAGTGTGCATTGATTAACAGGTCAATATGGAAATGAATTGATTGACAAATATATTAACAATATAAGTATGATAATATACTTGTCATATTTTATTGTACAATGTTCATTACATTGTATTATATTATTTATATATGAGATTAGATATATATATATATATATATATATAAATCATTAAATTAAATATACACACACACACGCACTATTATATTATAGTAAGGATTAATGATGTGATATATAACTAAATATTAAATCAATACATATATAGGCAATTTACTATTTTAGGATATTGTATATAGGCGGGAAAACTGAAATTATTATATATGACATACTTATTCGCTTTTATATATATTAAGATTGAGATTAAAATTAAGATTAAAAAATTATATATATATATATATATATATCACGGAGAGTGTATGTATCATTACTAAAAGTATATACACGATTTACTTGAATGAACAAAATTTACGGACGAAATTAATGGAAAGCATAATTAAATTTGTGTGATAGGCGGAAAATACAATTAAATCGTGATTGGATAGTGAATATATTATTTCTAAAAATATATACACAATTTACTTAAATAATTAGATAGTCATTGACTCATTGCAATTTTGTGTCATATTTTCAAACTCGCAATTCAAGTACTATACATGAAATGAAATTCATCTCATATGAAACATGACAAATTTGACCACAATTAATAGTTTTGTTGATTTTACTTTTAAACTATTAATATAGTTGATTATAAATAGTTCTATAACTGTTAAATGGTAATAATAATTTCAATTATAAATCAATGGAAAAATGCCATACACGCACATAAGTATTTCTAAATTGGTGTCTTTTAAATTTTTATATTTATTTGTCACAATATTCTATCTAACCATGTATATTAACAATTTATATGTTGTCTCAAATTTTACTATCATTATTTTCATAATGAGTTATCCAATTTTATAAATTTTTTAAACAAAACACTGTACCCCCATGTGATCCCGTGCATCGCACGGTTGCAATGCTAGTTTACTTAAATAATTAGATAGTCATTGACTCATTGGATAGCCTCTTATTTGATTAGTTGTGCCACAATTCAATAAATTGAATAAATTTTGTTGTATTAATAAATGATTCTTAATTTGAATTCTAATTAATTATACCTTCATTTCTATCATTAAAATAGACGATATTATTTTTGTTATTAAAGTACACAATAACAATAATCTTCAATATTAAATTTTTCATCATTTTGGTAAGTATGATAGTTTTGGTGTGAAAATAAATTAACTATTTTACCCTAGATTATCCTATTTTTAGATATAGTAGGATATGATGAGGGGCTATACATATATTATTGAAGGGATTTATTTTATTTTCTAGAATTTTAAAATAGTGAGGGTTAAAAGGATAAAATTGTCCCAAATATATTAATTATATTTTAAATAATTTTGATGGCTATGTAAAGAAAAATGGAGATTGTGTTTAGAATTTTCCATAAAATACTAGTATCTCGTTGTAGGGTCTCAAATCTTTTAAATATTTTGCTAAAATATGTTATTAATTAAATTGCTAAGTATTATAAGTCGTGCTCTTTTTAATAAAAATGTTCAGGCATGCATGTAATTATATTAATCATAGCATATATATTTTTTATAATGCGACGTCTTGTATTATTATTTCATGACAATAAATTTCATTCAAATTATAGAAGTCCACTTAAGTTCAATAGCCTAACTTATTAAATTTAATATTCTATTTTTTGGTTGATTAAGAATATCATAGAAAACATATTGCGCAAGTAAATGGAACACACAACCAACTTTGACTCACTTCATAAGTCACACACGTATATATACATACAAGAACCAAGTACATCAATTTTTTGGTTACATTCTACTAAAACTAACTAGTTGATCGCTTGATGACTTAACAACAGCGTTGGATAGCCTTTTTTTAACCAGGATTGAATTATATCGGCCAACCCAACAAAAATTTTCAAGAAAGTTATGGGGCACGGGAATCATATGAAGTAAAAACTTTATTGATGACAATATTTTGATAGATAAAGGATTTATTATATTATTTAGGGATGTATACATGGATCTCTCAAATATGAAAAAGAAAATGAAGAAAAAGCGAACGGTGGTTGAAGTTGAATAATAGATTAAGATGAAAGTGTTTGTTAACACTTTATGAAAGTACGCGAATATATGTTAACTTGAGATGTGGTATAGATATAAATAAAGCTACAATATAACGTATAGAACGTTATAAAGATCGATCTGGTTAACGTCGATGTGGTGGCCGTGGTGGGCGTGGGGATGGGGGTGGTGGTGGTGAGCGTCGAGGTGGTGGCGGTGGCGGAGGAGGAGGTGGTGGGGGTGGTGGAGAAGGTGGAGGGGGCGGTGGTGGAGAGGGTGGCGGTGGTGGTGGAGGAGGAGGTGGCGATGGCGGTGGCGGTGGTGGAGGAGGAGGTGGTGGTGGTGGTGATCTTGGAGGTGGAGGGGGTGGTGGAGAAGGTGGAGGGGGAGATGGTGGTGGCGGTGGTGGTGGTGGTGAGCGTGGAGGGGGAGGAGGTGGTGGAGAAGGTGGAGGGGGAGATGGCGGCGGCGGCGGCGGTGGTGGTGGAGGTGGCGGTGGCGGAGGCGATGGGGGTGGTGGCGAAGGTGGAGGGGGAGATGGTGGTGGCGGCGAAGGAGGAGGAGGAGGTGGCGACGGTGGCGGTGGAGGAGGTGGTGGTAGTGATCTTGGAGGTGGAGGGGGGTGGTGGAGAAGGAGGAGGTGGCGATGGTGGCGGAGGAGGAGGTGGTGGTGGTGGCGGAGGTGGAGGGGGTGGTGGAGAAGGTGGAGGGGGAGATGGTGGTGAGCGTGGAGGTGGAGGGGGTGGTGGAGACGGCGGCGGTGGAGGAGAAGGTGGCGGTGGTGGTGGCGGTGGTGGAGAAGGTGGAGGAGGAGGTGGCGATGGTGGTGGTGATCTTGGAGGTGGAGGGGGTGGTGGAGAAGGTGGAGGGGGAGATGGTGGTGGCTGCGGCGGCGGCGGTGGTGGTGAGCGTGGAGGTGGAGGGGGTGGTGGAGAAGGTGGAGGAGGGGACGGCGGCGGTGGAGGGGGAGGAGGTGGTGGTGGTGGCGGCGACGGTGGCGGAGGAGGGGGTGGTGGAGAAGGTGGAGGAGGAGATGGTGGTGGCGGCGGGGGAGGAGGAGGTGGTGGTGATCTTGGAGGTGGAGGGGGTGGTGGAGAAGGTGGAGGGGGAGATGGTGGTGGTGGTGAGCGTGGAGGTGGAAGGGGTGGTGGAGAAGGTGGAGGAGGAGACGGCGGCGGTGGAGGAGGAGGAGGAGGTGGTGGTGGTGGTGGCGACGGTGGCGGAGGAGGGGGTGGTGGAGATGGTGGTGGCGGCGGGGGAGGAGGAGGTGGCGATGGTGGCGGAGGAGAAGGAGGTGGTGGTGATCTTGGAGGTGGAGGGGGTGGTGGAGAAGGTGGAGGGGGAGATGGTGGTGGCGGTGGTGGTGGTGGTGATCGTGGCGGCGGTGGTGGTGGTGGAGAAGGTGGTGGTGGTGATTGTGGAAGTGGAGGGGATGGTGGAGGAGGAGATGGTGGTGGCGGCGATGGAGGGGGTGGTGGTGGTGGTGAGCGTCGAGGTGGAGAGGGTGGTGGAGAAGGTGGTGGTGGTGATCATGGCGGTGGTGGGGGTGGTCGTCGAGGTGGTGGGGGTGGTTGTGATCTTCGAGGTGGAGGGGGTGGTGGAGAAGGTGGAGGGGGAGATGGTGGTGGCGTTGGTGGTGGTGATGAGCGTGGAGGGGGAGGAGGTGGTGGAGAAGGTGGAGGGGGAGATGGCGGCGGCGGTGGTGGTGGTGGTGGAGGTGGCGGTGGCGGTGGCGGAGGTGATGGGGGTGGTGGAGAAGGTGGAGGAGATGGTGGTAGTGATCTTGGAGGTGGAGGGGGTGGTGGAGAAGGTGGAGGGGGAGATGGCGGTGGCGGCGGTGGTGGTGGTGGTGAGCGTGGAGGGGGAGGCGGTGGTGGAGATGGGGATGGTGGCGAAGGAGACGGCGGTGGCGGAGGTGGTGGGGGTGGTGGAGAAGGTGGAGGGGGAGATGGTGATGGCGGCGGGGGAGGAGGAGGTGGCGACGGTGGTGGAGGAGGAGGTGGTGGTGGTGATCTTGGACGTGGAGGGGGTGGTGGAGAAGGTGGAGGGGGAGATGGTGGTGGCGGCGGTGGTGGAGGTGATCGTGGCGGCGGTGGTGGTGGTGATTGTGGAGGTGGAGGGGGTGGTGGAAAAGGTGGAGAGGGAGATGGTGGTGGCGGCGAAGGTGGAGGTGGGAAAGGTGATGATGGTGGTGGTGAAGGTGGAGGAGGTGGTCGCCGTCGTGGTGGAGGAGGCGAATGTGGTGGGGATGGTGGGGGTGGAGATGGTGGTGGCGGGAAAAGCTTAGGTGGGGGAGGTGATGGTGGTGGCGGTGGTGAAGGTGGAGGCGGCGATGGGGGTAGAGGAGGACTTGGTGGAGGTGGAGGTGGAGGAGGCGACGGACAAAATATTGGTAGCGGAATTGGCAATGGAGGTAAATTTGAAGGATATGGTATACATTTTGTTCTTATAGTTGCATTGACAGTAGAGAGCAATGTAAAGAAGAAAGTAATTATAATATTAATCCACAATTTTTTCTCCATTATTGCTAATTGCCACCTATAATAAGCACAAATGTGCTTATTTCATTGCAAAACATTTTTGTTATGTTTCCATTTATATAGACATTACTCAATGGGTAATGCTTGAAACAATTTGCATGAATTTTTTTTTTTTTTGGAGCAAATAGATAGTCATAGTTCATTAATGATCAAAGTTAGGTTCAATTAATCAATGTTATTTATTAATATTTTTAAAAATTATACTTCCTCCATCCCGATTATATAGTACCTATTACTATTTTGGAGTGTCACAATTATATAGTCTCATTACTATAAGTAGTATTAATTTTTATAATAATGTACAACATCCTTATTAATTCTTGAAAATTAAAAATCTAACCATTTAAACTTTGAAAGTTATAAATATTAAATAAGGTTATTATTGAAAATTTAGCTATAATATTTTATTTTCATAAATATTTTTAATCTACGTGCGACTAGAAAATAGATTATATAATTGGGAGAGAGGAAGTAACTATTAGGCAATTTAATACGATGGTGCTTGCTAGTCTCTTTTTCTAATTTTGTCAAATTTTATAATTTTTATTTTTCCTCTAACTCTATTTGGTGGGAGGCAATCCGTAGTAAATAGTAAATATCTTAAACATATATAGCAACTAGAATAGTATCCATTTGATTACCAAGATGGAACATAATATAGCTCACTTGTAAATTGTCACTTCCAACTTATTGTATTCAATTATGTTTGATGCGTTGTAAATTTTTTTATCATAAAATAAAGGTTAATTATGTGAAAGTTCATGTATTTACAGCAATTAACAATAAAGTAAAAAATATAACAATATATTAAATACTATTCTAAATTTCTAACACTAAATTAAATAAGTAATTTTATCATATATATATGATATTCGCCGGTAGGAATGATAATGGATAACAGATCCTACGAGTACCTCATAAATTTCCCACGATGGGTAGAGTATTTACCCACTTAACGAGTATGACCTCGGGCACGAGTACACATAATTATTACTAATCAAATATTAACAAAATGGTTTTTTTATTAAATATTAACAATATTGTTAGTTTATAAATTTGTTTGTTTATTATATATATATTTTAAAAAAATATTATGATTGTTATTATCTGAAAAATATTTATTTTAAAAAAATGATAAGTGAACACGAATAAAATTTAGACTATATAAAATATTAAAATGTAACTTTTTTGTTATTTATTCCTATATTGTAAACTTGATCTATTTAACATAGAATAAAAATCCTTTATAAAAGATTACATGTTACATAAAATATATTCATACATATATTTTAAACTAAACAAATAATATTAATATATATATAGCATTTTGGAATGATTATATGAAAAAAATATTATTAAATTATTTAAATGGGTTAAATTTTACTAATTTTATACCTACTATGCGCAAGAGATGTGTGTTCATATATATGTACATAAAATATTTGTTTAATATATATACACATATATATTACTTAGAAAAGATCTATACTAAAAAAAATGAAATATGATTGAGCATATTATAAATATATAAAATCTAATTTCTTTTTTTTTTCTTTTGAAAAAAAAATTATATTACTACATCATCTATATAAATATACTTTTCATATATGTTTAAAAAATATATACATAAAATATAGATATATTATATTTAACTTTAATTTTTTATTTGAACTTATACATACATTTTAAATTTATTAAATATTATAAGTTATAAAACATTTCACGTGCATCGCAATGAACATGTACGTACTAATTAGTTAAAGTACGAATAATGACTATGGGTATGATTATTTAGATACCAAAATAATATAAAAATGGACATACAAAGTTGCTACACATACAGATACGTATGTAAATGGGTGAAAATATTTTTTTAAACGTGAACCCACGTATTATTGTCATCTCTATTCACCCGTTGAATTTACATGCATGCATGGGATATATATATATATATATATATATATATATATATAGAGAGAGAGAGAGAGAGAGAGAGAGAGAGAGAGAGAGAGAGAGAGAGAGAGAGAGAGAGAGAGAGTTATGAGAATTTTTAATTTATATAGCGAAATTAATTACTAAATAGGGTACCTAAGTCAAGAAATAACATTTCAATGCACGTGCTATATATATTTGTGCCCCACAGTTCATTCATCAAAAAGTTAGGCCAATTTTAAATAAAATAAATTGTCACTTCACTTGAATTAATTATTACTTAATTAATTTAATTTTGTGGTTGGATTCTTCTATTTCAAATAATATTTTATTTTGAACTCCGACATTATAAATAAGTTTGGTTGCATTTTCTATCACTACATTTAACTGAAATTGAAATTTTTAACAACCGTTTCAAAAATTTAGAGCAGAATTTTTTTTATTTTTTTTTGTGTCAATATATTCAAATCACGGCGCAATATTTTATGGAATAGTGTTCGTTGACTTAATTCAATTTTTTAAGCTATGTATATGATAGTGCTACTGCAAAACTACAAGACAAATAATTTTGAATAATTGATATCTGGGGTGATTAATTTTTCAATATATATTAAATTATTATTGTTTTGAGAGAAATATATATTAAAATATTAATATAAGTATATAATTAGGGAATGTATGTGAGCTAGCTATAAAGGCTATCAAATTAAATGCTTCTTTGCACTGCCAATCAAATTTAGTTAATTAATTTAGTTAATTTACTTCTTATTAACATTTCAGTTTTTTTTTTCTGAAATACATTTTCGAAAAATTCTTCATGATAATAATAATAATAATAATAATAATAATAATAATAATAATAATATTTATCCCATTTGATTTTTTGCAACAATAATAGAAAGCAAAATTAAATTTATTCAAATGCTTGATAAAATACGGTACTAAGTAGGGATGTCAAACTAGCCCGAAATCGATGGGCTGGCCCGAACCGCCCGAAAAAAAGGCGGGTTAGGGTCATATTTTTTAGGCCCGAAATAAATTTTAACCGAACGGGCCCGCCCGAACGGACCGACGGGCTAAACGGGCCAGCCCGCTAGGTCCGCGGGTTGGCCCGTAGGGCTGAATTTTTTTTTTTTAATCTGCTCTTATTATTATTTGATAAGAAACAAATGGATACTAGAAAATAGTTAGATTATACTTTCAACTGGTAACTTACTATTCTTTGTTCTTCTTTCCTTCTGTTGAACTTCGATTTTAATTTTTTATAATAAACAAATGAATTATTATAAAATAGTTAGATTATGCTCTTAGTCGACTATCTATTATCTAAATTTCTCAAAAAAAAAATCTCACTGTTGAAGAAATGGTCACTGCTGCGGAAGAGATAAATCCAATCAAATAAATTAGAATATATGTTTTGGAAACTCTTCTATAGAATATAGTGAAAAAAATATAATACAACTTGCAATCAATTCGACACTGAAGAATGCGCAGTTCCACTGTTTAACGAAATTCCTCAATGAATAAATTGTAATGCATAGTAATATAGAACTGTAGATTATGTGAGGATTTTAACCTATGCATCTATACAGATTGTGCTGCTTAAGTTCTCGTGTATCAACTTTGCTTGTAATTATATGATGCTTGTATAAACATATGATGTCTCTATTATAGTTTTGGATCTAATATAGGACATGAAAACTTACTATTTGAAAGAGTATTCTCCTTACACTTAACTTTTGTCGTAAACATGTTGACCCGACGGGCTAGCCCGAAAACCGAAGTTTTAGGGTTAGGGCCAAAATTTTTTAGCCCGAAAAAATTTCAGCCCGAAATGGCCCGACTCGAATAGCCCGATAACCCGATAGAGTTGGCCCAAAACCGACGGGCTGGCCCGTTTGACATCCCTAGTACTAAGCTTATTATATATGAAAGACTGATATTTGTAAGGGATGGTTCAATTCCACTCATATAACTATTTTCAAAGTCGCGGTTTGCTTCCGAAATATTTAGGTCCAGATTGCTCCCGTAAGTTTTTAAGGGTTCGGATTGGTCCCTCGATCCATTATTCCATAAACCAAAAGACGTTAATGTCCATCATTTCAGCTCACCAACGTCGTTTAATAGTCTATATTAGTTAGCGTGATCGGAGTTACGGGTTCAACATAAAATCCTCAAATCGATTCAAACTATTGCTCAAATTGTAGACAATGTGAGTTCGTGTTGGTTTATAGCTTCATTAATTCTGCAGAAGAATCAAATCGTGTGATGATGATGCATCAAATAAAATTCTGAGAGTTAGATGAAAATTTGAAATCGAAAGAAGCCAAATCAATCTTGTGATATGATATTAATTGTTGGGGAATTTCGGAGTGTAGGCATGAAACTAGAATCAAATTGGTCTCCGTCGAAACCATGATCTACAACACAAAAACCACCGCTGAAATCGAACTCCGCTGCAGTCGAGCCAAAGGCGACGGCTCCGCCTACGCCTATTTGAAGAGTCTTATAAATCATAATTAGGATGTTATAAATCATAAGGAAACCTAAAAAGAAAAAAAAATTAAAAATTTCATAACCCCCCCCCCCCCCAAAATCCCAAACCCTAATTGAGATCCAACAAACCCTAAAAAACATAAACAAACAAACAAAAAAATTAAAAAATCCTCTCTAAAAAACCCTAAACCCTAAATTCTAATTGGGTTAAATAAATCTTAATTGAGAATGAATAAACTCATTAAATCAAGTATTATATGTATATTTTTTTGTTAGAAGTGATATTTTTTAGTATAAGCTGAGAGGAAGTTTCAGGTTGGGTCTGGGATGAATTGATCTGCGAATTATATTAATAAAATCATTGATTCGTTCAAAATAAGAAGCTATATTTTTGTACATTTGATATATTCATTAAACTGTAACTTTTCACGCCAAATAAATTTTTCAGCGTATATACTTCATCTCATTGTGAAAAAATACGATTTTATTTTCTTCTAATATTGAGTGTTTCTCTGAGTCCATAGTGCTATAAAATTAAATTTCAATTTATTCTTCTCAGATCAATAAAAATTTAAATCATATTACCAGAAAATATTAAATTTAGTTATCAAACTGAAATCATATGTAACGTTAGTACGTTACCGAGACTGAAGGTACAATTATTTTATATTCGAATACTTTTTTTTTTACTTACACACCCAACATGTGGTATTGAGGAGATTCGAACTAGATATCAAATGAAATTCTATATATATATATATATATATATATATATATATCAATTACTTACCTTTTATCACATTAAACTAGATATTTAATGAAATTTGTTATACATATTCAGAAATTTGTGACAAAAAATACCATTTTTTTATCTTTCACAATACTCCTATACATAGTTTTTCTTCGATGATATATAGTTTTCAAAAGCTTATTAAGAGAGAGATAAATTAATTTATTTCTCCAACTTTTTTTCATATATATAGCACTACTCCGCTCGGATGCTCTATTAGTAGAGTGAGATTGCTTGATACTAAAAATTTGAAAGTTGATAGTCCTAAAATCTTATAGGTCAAAATTATAGCACTATTTTTTTCTAATATAATTTACCTCTTATATATAGTTCACTGATTATCAAACAAGAACAAAATTTACTCACAGTAAACCCTAGTGTGCGTTGTCAATAATACAGGCGAGATACCAAATTAAATACAATAAATTAATTAAAAAAAATTAGGCGACTTATTAGTACGATCGATAATATAATATTCCCTAGCTAGGCTAGCTTGTCTATATATTTCTACTTTTTGTGATTTCTTGTAATTTATTGTTTTTAATTTCAACTCTAACCCTGTTTTTTGATGGTGTGTTGGGAGACATTTCGAATCATGTTTGTTTGATTTTTTCACCTCTAAATCCATAGTAATAAAGGCCTTAATAAAAGGGCAAATTAAGTAAAAGATGGTCATTTGTATTCAAGACATATAGAATTTGAGATTCATTGTTTCTCTTTCATCCAACTCAAAAAATAGGTCATTCGATTCACAGAGATGGACCATAGTAGAGTTCAGTGACGGACCCAGAAGTTTTACTCAAGGGGACCCATTTAATAACATTATAAAAATAAATTAATATATATATATATATATAATTGTAAATTAGATACATAAAATAAATTGATAACAATATAAATATATACATAAAATATTTGGTTGGGACTTAAATTTTAGGATAAAAGTATATAAATATCAATTAATAATACTACATTGTAAAAATAAAATAATGTATAATTATAAATTAGAAACATAAATAAATTGATAACAATAAAAATATATACATAAAATATTTTGGTTAGAATTAAAACCGGGGGATAAAAATATATAAATATTTTATACAAGCATTGCTAATAGTGAAAATGAAACAAATAAATTGAAATTGTTTAGAAATTAAAAGAAAAAAAAAACACGAAAAAGGTAAATGATTGAAATAATTCTGAAATTAAAAGAAAAAAACCACTAAAAAAGTAAAGGTTGAATAAAAGATGCGTTTAAAAGGGCTTAAACCCCTAATTCAATGAAAAAATTATAAATATTGGCGGGGTGTCTTGTGTGAGCCTGTCTTAATTATGTGTTAAAATTCGTAAAATGGGTCAAGATCGATCCGGATTCAAACACCACCAAAATTACAAATATATAATTAAATACGAGTTTAATTATTATTTGAACATTCACTCATTATATATATTTTTACCCGTGAGACGACTTCAAGCAAATTTTTGTCATGTCTGATCTATTAGAATTTCAAATTTATGAACTTTCGGTAATAAATTCATCGATCACGTCACTTTTTTTATATTTCATATTTAATTTAGTATGAATTTAGTATTTATTTATATTGAAAAAAATACTAAAGCTATATATTTAGTATAACTTGAATTGAATTGTAAGTCGAAAGAAGGGGCTATACAGGGCTATATGCTTACTTTATTCGATAAAATTTGTTATGAGTACTGCTTATGTGGTAGTTACCTCATCAATTTTTATTTTAAAAAAAAAAAATTATATCAGAATTAACGATATATTTGTAGTTTCCCTTGATTTTGTTGACGAAGTATTTTCTTTAGATAAAAGTTAAGATGATTAAATCCAAGTTCTAAGGTTTGGCTAAATTTGGATTAAAAAGTATGTGTGAGTTCTCATCAAATAATTATATATTATTCTAAATAATATGTTTCTGTGTTTACATCTATATTCAATTTTTAGGATAAACTGCACTTTGATATCTATATTTTGGGTTCTTTTTCAAAAATAGTTTACTTTTTCATAAATACCTGACCTTTTGAATATACAATAAATATAACCTGAAATTAATTTTCGGACTTTTAGTTGCTGACGTGTATCTTTGGGCCTGAATTTTTTTAACGACGTGAAAACTATTTATGCCACCTCAATTGATCAAATAAAATAAAAACAAAATTCTATTTCACTCCACACCGACTATTCCCGCTAAACGTCAGCTACTAAAAGTTCGAAAATTAATTTCATGTTAGATTTGTTGTATATTCAAAAGATCAGGTATTAAACTGTTAATCATAAAATGTCAGGACATTTTAGTGAATTACTTGAAAGGTCAGACTAAAATATGATACTACCCCATTGTATTTTGATATTTCTATTTCCCCAACAACGTAAAAGCAAATTAAATCCTCCGATCAATAAATTTTAAAATACAATCAATTACATACGATTTTTGTGACATAAAATTGACCAAATGTTAGATTTAATTTGCAAAAACGTATCAAAGTATAATTTACCCCCAATCTTTTTCTTTTTTTTTTAGAAAAATTTACTCCCAATCTTTATAATAACATGATGTTCTAATTTGCATTGTTTTCTTTTTTATTTTTAAGATAAAAAAGGGAATGGTCATATAACGAATTAGTACAGTTAGGTTTATCTATCTTTTACTTTTCAATCAATTTATGGTTCTCCTATTTCTCGTACGTTTCTCTTTCTTTAACGATTTATTTAATTGTTGTTGTAATTAATAGTAAAGGGTCAAATTGAAAATTTGGGCAGGTAGTTAATCACTGCATTTTCTGTTATATTTCATGTTCCATGTCTTTATTTTTAAAAAAAAATCTATATATATTTTTAATTTATTTAATTTATTATGATTTTATTTAATTTAGATTTTTTATTTAGGGTTTATCCATCCCCAATTAGGGTATTTTAATTTTTTAAAAAAATAAAATTTAATTATGAAACACCAAGTGGAACGAGAATGGAATGTTCTGATCCGGTAGTTAATTTATCGGGCGGTTATTTGGTCTTCTCTCGAAAATTTTGATGTTCCGACTTCAATACTCATCGAGTGTGTATAAGTTTGTCTACAATTTATTGTGATTTGTCGAATAATTTTTTAAATTAGTTTGTTTGTGTTTTGTTGGCCTAACGATTGGGTGGTGAATTATTAACATAGAGATAGTTATGAGTTTGAGTTTTTATTAGATCGAAATATCATGTACAGTGCCTAACAACAATTATTATGGATGTTAATCAGTCATGCCCGTTTGAATTTGAGTTAATCCAATAGAACTATCCATAAACATAAATATTCAATTTTCGAGTTAGCCTGTCAGAACAATAAGATTACATAAATTTCACATCTATAAATTTATACATTGTCCTCCGCCACTGCCAACTCCTCCACCGTCGGCTCCGCCGCCTAGATCACTAATTCACTACCGGCCCTATCTCGTTATCTACTATTTTCTCTTTACTAGTCTCTATGGACAGGACAGTACAGTTAGAGTTGTCAATTGGGCTGGGCTAGCCCAGGCTCGGGTGAGCTTAGAGATAAAATGGCTTAGCCCAGCCCAGCCCGTTCCACTAGTGGGACTGGGTTAGGCTGGGCACATATATATTTAAGAAAATCCAGCCCAGCCCAACCCGTTCCACTAGTGAGTCTGGGCTGGATTTTCTTAAATATATATGTGCCCAGCCTAACCCATACATCGGGCTTAATGTGGGCCTGGGTCGGGCAGGGCCAGGCCTGAGGTGGGCTTTGAATTTTTAAATGATGACATTAATTTATATAATTATACTTAGTGAATATATATCATTTACATGACAAGATACAATTAGTAATATGATCTTATGGTATTAAATTTTAAAAATTGTAGTATGTTGAAACATTTTTTACATATGATGAAATAAATTAATAAATTAAAATAAGATGGGCTTGAAGCGGGCTTGGGTTGGGCTTGAACCGGGCCTTTGGTGGGCCTGGGCTGGGCTAGATTTCAAAAAAAAGGCCCATGTGAGCCCATTTCGTCAGGGCAAACCCAGCCCACTTAGCACGTGATTTTCATGGGCTGAACTGGGTCGGCCCATAACGAACTTGGGCTGGGTTGGGTCAGTCCGGCCCATTTGACAACTCGAAGTGGAGCCCTCTTGAATGATGTTCATCGAAATTAAATTAATTGGGTCATTTATTTTTTTATCATAAAACTAAGGAAAATTCCTAAACGTTTCCTGAATGTATTGCTATATTCAATTAAACATCACATTTAAACGAGCATTGAGTGATTACATGCAGCATCTGTTTTTCAATCTTTTTACCTTTAATCTTGAAAAATCATTTTGTGATTATTAGATGTAGTTCCAAAATTATCATCTATGGAAAATAAGGAATGCCTAGAACTCTGTTTGATTAATAGGGTTCAAATTTCCTGTTACACTTCTATGTGTTTCACTTCATGTTTCGTCATAAAATTTATGATTTTAATAATAATTATTATAAAAATGAATTAAAAAAGTTATAAAATTTAATTTTGAATTAATCAACCACAATAATGAATTATTAATTGAAAATTGAAAAATTAAATACTAAAAAAATAATTATAAACCCTAATTAGGTGGGGGTGAACTCTAAAAAATCTTAAAATTAAACTAAATCACAAAAAAATATAATTGAAGAAAAAAATGTGCATAATCTTTCCCTACAAAAATAAAAATATATGTAGTATATCATCACTAATCCAACTTGACGATCGAAATTGTGAAGATCTCAAACATTTTTACAGTCATAATACAAATAGATAATCATGCAAAGTTTGCGCGACAAAATGCAGCAATTAAAGAAATCATGACAATATATGTTAAGGCAAATATTTTTAGATTTTTATAGACTTTAAAGGCTCACTTCAAATTTATTTTTTCTTCCTCACCTCCTCATATATGTGCGTGAGATTATTTATTTCACCGTGGAAGAGATTATATGAGTGCAATTTGTATTTGTAGTTTTCCTTGTATTTTGTCGATGAACTATTTTATTTAGGGTAAATCATACTTTGATATTGTATCTACATTTTTGGTTCCTTTTTTAAAATAGCCAATTTTTTCAATATTAACAAATTAAAACAATACTCACTTCTTCAAAAAATTTGTAAATCTAACATCTAATCAACTTTCCAGCCCGAAAATCATACGTAATTAATTGTACTTTACAATCAATAAAAAAATATTAAAATAACTCTAAAATCAATAAATATTAAAATATGATCAATTACGTACGATTTTTTTTTTTGCCATAAAATTGATCAAATGTTAGATTTGTAAATTTTTTGAAAAAATAAGTACTGTTTTGTAACTTTTGGAAAAATGGATTATTTAAAAAAAAAGCCGAAAATGTAGATATCAAAGTATAATTTACTGTTTTATTTAAGATGATTAATTCCAAGTTCTATGCATGTTTGGAAAAATTTAGATTGATCGTGTTCCCATCAAAATTATGTGGGAGTTCTCATCAAATTATACATTATTCTAAATAATGTGTTTCTGTGTATGCATTATATTAAATCCAGCTTTTTTAATAGTACTAATCTGTATTTTCTTAATTTCTTTATTTATATTTTTTTATATAAAAAAGAAATTGTCGTATAACAAAATTGTGCACTTAGATTTGCCTATCATCAATTATTATTTCATCAATTTTGTGATTCTACGATTTCTCATTTCTATTTCTTTAATAATGTTTGTTAATAGTAAATACTTTAAAGTGTACAACAATGGGAAAGAATACCAAGTTAGGCTTGTTGTAACCAATTTATATTATTATATGTACGTCTATAATTTTTATTCCATGAAATGAAGCTCTTCCATTATGCATGCATGTTTATCATAAATACTATACTTATAATCTATTGTAATTATGATGCATGTTTTAATTCTATTACATATATAACCTAGCTTTATATATGTTTTGTATGCAGAGGAAGATACAATTATATATAAATATATATGTATATAATCATTTACATAGAAGTACAAATACATCAATTATTTGCCAACATTCAACAAAAATTAACTAGTTGATCACCACATAAACGTAACATCTCAAAGGCGACATCATCGAATGATTTGATGTGGACGAGAATTGAGCTTAATGGATCAAAGCTAGTCAATTTCTTCAAGAAAGTTCTTGTGAAGTCAAAGCTCTAATGGATGAAAGTATTTTGATAGGTGAGATTTTTAAGTGAAAGAGATTTATTATTTTATTGGGGAGATGGATACACACATATACAACAGAAGATTATCATGAAAGTGATAGTTGAACGACTTATGGAAGTTTATTAATATATTTTAAATAGTGAAGTGATATAGATTGGAGGGGAAAGCTATGGTAGTGGTAGAATTCATGAGGGCCGACGTTGAGGTGGTGGAGGTGGGGGTTGACGTCGTGGTGGTGGAGGTGACGGTGGGGGTTGAAGTAGAGGTAGAGGTGGGAGTGTTATTGGAGGGGAAAGCAACGGTAGTGGTGGAATTAAGGGCTGAGACGGGGGTGGTGGGGGTCGACGTTGTGGTGGTGGGGGTCGTAGTATGGGTGGAATTATTATTGGAGGGGAACGTTGGGGTGATGGGGGAGGTGGAGGTGGTGGAGGTGGGGGAGGAGGTGGCGGCGGCGGAGGTGGTGGAGGTGGGGGAGGAGGTGACGGCGGTGGCGGAGATGGTGGAGGTGGAGGAGGCGGTGACGGCGATGGTGGAGGTGGGGGTGGTGGGGGTCGACGTCGTGGAGGTGGCGGGGGTGGTGAGGGTTGACGTCTTGGTGGTGGAGGCGGAGGCGGAGGCGGAGGCGGGGGTGGTGGAGGTGGAGGCGGAGGCGGAGGCGGAGGGGGTGGTGGGGGTCGACGTCGTGGTGGTGGTGGAGGTGGGGGTCGACGTCGTGGTGTAAGACCTGCACAACAAAAATTGAGGGAAAAATGGAACCAAAACAGAGATGCCGTGTCGTGGAGAAAAACCACTGCCTTAAAAAGCGATTCCGGCAGACCCAAAGGTGCAAGCCTTCAACCCGGATGCTTCCCAAGGTTAGCACAGCGTTCGGCCGACGTGCGCACTCACGGCGGTCGAACTGGAAATGCAACGAACAGAGGCTCAGTTATAGAGAATTAGAGAAACACAAGAGAAGGAAGAACCTATCATATGATTTAGCCGATGACTTCTCCTCAATTAAATAGCTGCCAAAGAAATCTATCTCTCAGATTTGAAGACCAATTCTTCGCTAGAAAATAGGAGGCAGTTCAACCAGAAAAAGAGGAAGAGAAGAACGGCTCTTAGACTTTTTCCTAAACCTCAATTCTTCATCCCCAATCAACAAGATCAGATTATCAAAAATAAAGGCTTTGGACACAACACAAATAAATTTATGAACAAGAAACAGGCCCATAAACTCCACCCATGAAAGCCCAACCCAACTCATAAAATAAAAGCAAAGAAAAAGGAAAACGAAAGATAAAAGATAGAAGAAATATGCTGCCATTTCCAACACGTGGTGGGGGTGGTGGGGAAGGAGGAGGCGGAGATGGTGGCGGTGGCGGTGAAGGTGGTGGTGGAGATGGTGGTGGGGGCGGAGAAGGAGGCGGAGGTGGTGGGGGCGATGGCGGGGGTGATGGAGGTGGTGGCGGAGGTGGTGGATGAGAAGGAGGTGGGGAAGGAGGAGGCGGAGATGGCGGCGGCGGGGGAGGTGGCGGTGGAGATGGTGGTGGTGGAGGCGGTGAAGGAGGGGGAGGTGGTGGGGGCGATGGCCGGGGTGGTGGCGGAGGTCGGGGTCGTTGTCGGGGTGGTGGAGGAGAAGGTGGCGGAGGTGGTGGAGGGGAAGGTGTTGGGGATGGAGGAGGCGGAGATGGCGGTGGCGGCGGGGAAGGCAGAGGCGGAGACGGTGGTGGTGGTGGTGACGGCGGCGGTGGTGATGGGCAAAATAATGAATTAGGAATTGATGGAGGGAGAGATGGAGGACGTTGTACGCATATAAAAGTTGCATGTGTAGTAGCAAGCAATGTGAAGAAAAAAATCATAATATTCCATATTTTGTGCTCCATCATTGCTAATTAACTACTAATAATAAGCACAAAACGTGCTTATTTGGTGTGAAAAAAATATTGTGGAAGTTTCCATTTATATAGCCATTACTTAATGTAACAATTTGCATGAAATCTTTTTCAAATAGATATATAGTCACACTTCATTAAATCGAAGTTAGGCCGAATTGTCCCCTTGGGGATGGCCTAGTGGTAGAGTGGTGATATCTTGAGGTCAAAGGTCTCAAGTTCGAATCCTGGCTTGCCAAGTGTAGTTTACCTCCCCTGTGTGTTTGCAGGCTATTACACAGGGGCGGGATTTACCCAATGCACACCACGATAGCGGCTGCGGGTTACCCTCGACATCCAAAAGAAAAGTTAGGCCGAATTAATCAACGAGTTTTTTCATTAATTTCTTTTACATAAATTATAAACCAAGTTTTTCATCCAACCTAGTACAATTTAACTCGGGGAATATACCTATCCTAATAATATATCATCTCATTGACATTAAACATTTAAATCAAATAAATATACCAATATCACATTCAAAAATCACTTAATAGGGGGAAAAAGGGTTTTAATTATAGCGATTATGGTTATATCTTGTGTTATGAACACTATTTTGTTAAATAAATAAAAGAAGATTTTAAATTATTTTAATTAGAAATGCCAGAAACAAAATGAAGAAGATATCAAATGGTAATAAAATCATTGATGGTTTAGGTTTTATGACCCTAAGGTATTGTTATATTATACTACATATTCTCCTAGTTTCATAATAATTGATGGTTAAGTGTTATCTATTTAATAATAAAATCATTGCTAAAAATATTTTTTTCCCCGCCAAAAGTCATTACTAATTTTGAAAATAATTTTTTTATTATTAATGTCAATTCACCAAATAATATTCTACTATTAATTATGAATCACTTTAGCAAAAACTTCACATGTATGCTTAATTACATTTTTTTCGTAATTCGAGCCTAATTTGAATTTTAAAATTAAGTTTAAATAATTATTTTTTTCTCTTTTTTTGTTGGACTTGATCTTAATGACCATAATAACAAATGTACAAATTTCTATAATTCTCAATAGTTGTAAATTAATTTTATTTTGTTACGATAATATTATTATTTTTTTCATAATTATAATTTCTAATAAGTAAAATTATACATATCTCTCATTCGTGCATCGCCGGGAGATACTCTGGTGAAGTAAAAAAAGAGGGACAAATATACCATCTTCTCTCTCTACCTCTATCAAATTTTATGGAAGAAATTTCATCTAACAAATGTAAGTTAATATGTTGGAGATTTTACAGTGTTTTAATTTAATCGGGGTAAAATTAGGAGAAATCGTGTGAAAATGTCTAGAATATCAAATAATTTAAAATAAAATTGAAAGACTAAAACATCAATTATTGTGAAATTGGGGGAGTATATTTTATTTTGAAAAACTTATATTATATTTAAACTTCAAATCATCCACAAACATTGTTTGTCAATAATATAGGTGATATACCAAATATAATAAATAAATTTAAAAAATTTGGCGACTTATTTGTACGATAATATGGTATACCCTAGCTAGGCTAGCTTGTATATTTCCACTTTTTTGATTTCTTATAATTTTGTATATTTTTTCATCAAACAAAAAAAAAAAGTTACATTCGATTCACTGAGATGGACCATAATAGAGTTCACTTGTAAATTGCTACTCCAAGCAACAAACGGTCCAATCGATCATCAAATAAGACAAAAATAATAATAATAAAAAACTCTCAACTTGCATGATCCGGGTCAATCGATTGGCATTTTGTTTGGTCAATCAACCTATTAATCAACGCATTCTTTTGCCATGTGTATTGCCACATGTCATAATTTCATTAATCAATCATATTTTTATTGGATAAAATTTTATATTGTTATTATTTTGGATAATAATGTATTAAAAAATATAAAAATTATATCATAATTAATATATATTTTTTTGTCTATAAAATGAGCTCATTTTTTACATATTTTGAATCATACTAAAAAACCATCAATTTTCACTCATTTTCTCTCATTTGAAATTATGGATCCAAATTATTCAAATTATTTTTCAAATTTTCAAATTCCAAACTCCCAAAATTATCAATATTATCAAAACTCACATTTTTCTCCGAATCTCAACCAAAATCCAATTTCTGAAGAAGTCCAACCATCACAAAATATCTCCCGTAATCTTCGCATCATTATTGAGTTTATTGTTTAATTTAAGTGTACGAGGAATATATTATTATTATTATTGTAATTAATTATTTAAAATATGAAATAATTTATTAACTTTAAAATATAATAAAAAAAATAATTATCATTAATAGATATTGATAAAGAATCAAATAAATCAATTTTTTTTGGATTGGAGAGGATTGTTGGTAAAGTTGAAAGATTGTGGTTTTAGATTGTTGAGTTGATTGTGTAGGTGGAGGAGAGAGAAATGATTATTTTATTGATAAATTGGGTTGGTGGGGATTGTGAATGGGGGTAGTCTTATATTTGCACTCAATCGAAATAATTAGTTTGATGCATTGTAAAAACTCGTTATTATCATTATAAAATAGGGAAAATCAAACTTTAATACCTGCATTTTGGGCTTTTTTTTAAAAAAAAAATAACACATTTTTTCAAAACTAACAAAACAATACCCACTTTTATCAAAACATTTGTAAATCTAGCATTTTATCAAGTTTATGGCCTGAAAATTGTACATATGTAATTGTATTTTAATTTAATTTTTTTTGGGTTGGAGGATTGTGTTTTTACGCGGTTAGGGAAATAAAAATATTAAAATACAATCAATTACGGACCGTAAAATTGATCAACCCTTAGATTTGTAATTTTTTTTAAAAACTGGATACTGTTTTATTAATTTTAAAAAATGAGTTAGTTTTGAAAAAGAGCCCAAAATGTAGGTATCAAAGCAAAATTTATCCTTATAAAAAATATTCGACATCAAATAAGTAAGTTTACAAAACAAAACCAAACACATAAATCATAGAAAACACATTTGCAATGCCTTAATTTTGAGGATCAAACTTCATTTGATTTTTCTAAATTAAATATTGGATGGGGATCAGTTTTGTGTGAGACTGTCTTATGTGTTAAAATTTATAAAACGGATCAAAATTCAGATCCAAACACAATCAATTAAATTCAAATAAAATTACAATTGCACCATTGAATATAAGGTTGAATTCGAATATTAATCACCCGTTGTATAAATATTTTCTTGTAAGATGGTTTCACACTTTTTTTTTTTTTTAATCATAACCGATCTACTAGACTTTCAAATTTATGAACTTTCGGTAATAAATTCACCACGCCACCCCATGGGGCACAAGAAATCCTCAATAATTGAATTGACTATTAGATTCATTTCAAGGTCCACTTGTTTTATATATAATATTTAATATTTTAGTATGTATAATATGAGAAATAAATACTAAAGCCATTTAGTATAACTTAAATTAAATTTTAAGTCAAAAGAAATTGAGGGGCTACAGGGACTAACTAGCAATTTCCCTTGAACACATTACTATGTACAAAGTCAATACATTCTTATTTAGGATTTTTTTCCACCCAATTAGAATTTTTTATTATTTTTTAATATTTAATTTATATTTTTTTAATTAATAGAATTGATTTTAGTGTTGATTATTCCAAACTCAGGGTATATAATTTTTTAAAAATTTTAATTCTTAACAATAAATATTAATTAGGATTAGTTATAATATATTAAATCTTGTTTTTATGAAAAATATTATTAAAATTACACAATTTTGATGTTGGCAAATGAATGAGACGCATAATTTGAACTAGAGGATCTCATCTGGGAATTCGATCGGTCAATGTGCAAAATTGGTGGATCAAATAATTGTATTTGTACATTGCACGTTTACTTTATTTGAGAGAGAGGGTTATGTTAGCCTACACATTGTAGTACGTTTTCTTTTGTCGAGATGAAATATTTTCTTTACATAAGTTATAAAAGATTAATTCCAAGTTCTAAAATTATGTGATTTCTCATCAAATTATGTATTATTCTAAATAATGTGTTTCTATACATGTTTACATTATATCCAATCTTTATTAATAACTTGCAATTCTAATCAATTTGCATTGTTTTCTTTATTTTATTTTATTTTTATGATAAGAAGGGAATATCGGTAATATAACGAAATGCTACACTTAGGTTTGGTTATCTTTTACGTTTTCATCAATTGTATGACTCTCCTATTTCTCGTACGGTTCTCTTTCTTTAACCATTTATTTAATTGTTGTTATAATTAATACTAAAGGCTTTAAAGGTTTAAATTTCAAAATTTTGGCATGTAGTTAATTATCGGGTGGTTATTTGGTCTTCTCTCGAAATTAGCGGATCAGATCTACTGTGCCCACCGTACTATATTTTGTGTGCCATAATTATTTTTTTTTATTTTTTTTAATATTTTAATAAACCCTATAATTGGAAAAGAATGAATCATAAATAGAAAATTTAAACTAAAATAAATCATAATAAATTAAAAATTAAAGGGTTGGCATAGAAAATGCCGCAGGAATATTGTCATAGGTGATTTCATTTCCGAAATTAGGGGTGCACAAAGGGTTTGGTTGGGGGGGGGGGTTGGAAAAATTCAAGACCATTAGTATTTTTTTTTATTGCACAACCCAATTCAAATTCTCAAAAGGATATGACGGTTGGGTTGAGTTCATCAGGTTATGATAAAAATTTAATATTTTGAAATTAATTTTTACCAAAACTTATAGTTTAAAAAGAATTGACATTCTAGATCATTAATCACACATTTAAACAATGTTAATTAAAAACATATCAAATAAAATAAGATATTAAGTATGTCGTACATTATAATACAGATATAATTACTTAACAAGCAAAACATAATAGACAATTTCTTATAAAAAAGAAACATATAGACAATTATAATGACCTACAATAGTCCAGAAACCAAAAATTAAATAGTGAATATTAAAGTTCTCAACAATAAATATAAGTCTTAAAATTACAAAGAAAGTTTAAACCTTAAAAAAGTTATTTGTGCACATGTTTATGTAATTCATCTATAAATTGTAAAGAAATTTAATTACAACTAAAATTAAAACTTTGTAGTATGTATATGCCCGGGTTGGTGTAGGTCGGCTTCAAGACGCGTTTTAACTCGTGAGCCAACCCATTAAGGTCGACCTACAAAGTGTACCAACTGAAATAATTTAAGTTTATTTTCGGAATAGATCGTACAGTCCAAGTTCAGTTTGAGTTGGCCGGTTTGTTCGGCCTACACATATTTATGTGCACCCCTACTTGAAATGGGGTTTCACCTTAAATAACGTTCGTTAAACGTCTTTATAAAGCAATGAAAATCTTGATGTCCCAACTTCAATACTCATCAAGAGTGTATAAGTTTATATACTTTATTGTGATTTGTCGGTTTTTTTTTTTGTTAATATTATGTTGGCCTAATGATTGATTGGTGAATTACTGACGGAGAGGTGGTTATGAGTTCGAGTTTTTATTAGATCGAAATATCATGTGCAGTGCCGAGTAGCAATTATTAGGGATGTCAATCGGTCATGCCCATTTCATTTGGAGTAGTTATAGAACTATCCATTAGTATAAATCTTCAATTTTCGAGTTAGCCCGTTTGAACAGCAAGTTTATATAAACGTTAACATGTATAAATTTATCTATTGATATTCTTTTAATTTTAGCAAACTAACACTAATTATGATATATTTATCACAAATTAATTGAATAAATTATTTAAATAATTTAAACAGTTATATTTTGAGTCATTAAATTTAATTACATCAAACATGAAATTTTTAATATTAAACTATAGTTCACCTCCACCGCCACCACCGTCCCCGCCTAGATCACTAGTTCACTACCCAGTCTTTAATTCCAGACCAACACATTTGATCAGTGTTCAATTTTCACAAGACGAATGATGGAGATATATATCAAAATTAGATCTTGATATTTTATTTATATTATATTTTAAACTTAATTATATTTTATTCTATTTAGATTACGTTATAATTAGAAATTTATCTAATTCAGGTTTATATTTCTTATCTTCAATTCCAAGTTTCTCGTACATTATAAATAGATAGGTCTAGATTGTTATCAGGACAGTTGAAATTTAATAGAAAAAAGTATGATATTTACATGCGATTCGATATTCTTACTAGAATCCACGATATTATTTTGTGTTCTTTTTGGGTATTCTCACAATTAATGAATTATACACACTTCATAAAATGCGCTCATATTAATAAACATTTAAATCAGAGGTATAAATAAATCATACTAGATATTATCTATGTAAGCAATCCAATCATTACCTCATCAATAAACAACCAAATTGAATTCTTAATTTCTATCATAATAAAATGATATTTTTAATTTTAGCAATACACGTCATTTGCTTAACGACAATGCGTATGTCCGCATAGAACTAAGGAAAATTCCTAACATAACCTAACTATATTTTTATAATCAATTAAATTAATTTTTATCTTTAATCTGAAAAATCATTTTAAAATTATTAGATGGATTTCCAAATTAATAAAGAAATAAATATGTATACCAACTTCTAAAGAAATATTCCAAATATAACGTCTAATTAATAGAGAATATTTCAACACATTCCAGAATTCAGAAAGATTTTTCAACTTTAAAATTTTATTTTAAATGAAAAGGTTTTAATTTTTCAACTTTAAAATTTTATTTAAATGACAAGTTTTTTACGTGTAGTTAAAAACTCCCCTATTTAAACACACCAATTACTATTTCACCTTACGTCGTAAATTTTGCAAGTTGTTTGGGGAGTAGATATAGACTTTGTAATAAGAGTTAAAAAGCAAGAATGAGTCTTGTATAATATATTTATATAAATTATACTCTCTCCGTTTCAGAATTTTTATTATTTTAGGAATTTTATTGTGTCAAAATATTTATTGTTTTATATAGCTTCACACCCTTTCTTCTAATTTTAACCATGTCTAAAACCCTATAAAAACTTTAGATTTGATGTCATACGGGAGGGGTATATTAGTAAATAAAAAATCTTAATTCTCGATCAAACTCCTAAAACAATAAAAATTTTGAAGCAGAGAGAGTATACATGAGATCTGCATAATGGGATTTGATTCAAATGAGAACTAGTACATAATATATCAACGCAAAGTTTTTTATTGTCTTTTTAGTGTTTTTCTTATTGTATTTCAATACTATTTTTTAATGATTTTCTTATCGTCTTTTGTACCTAATTGTTTTAGCAACAAAATACAATAACAAAAACACTAAAATTACTGTAAACAAACCGGTTTTCACATTTACACGAAAAGCGCAGTCCCTATTATAATCAACCCAGAATAATGTTTAAATATAATTATAGTGACCAAGCTTCATTTTCAATTGGTATTAAAATTTTATACAAATAGCAAACCTAGTCTTCGACTAATGCAGTTTAGAAATTATGGCATGATCAAAGTATTATTTAAACGAATATAAATTATCGATATATATATATATATATATATATATATATATATAGTAATTACTCAGTCAACTCCTAATTAATAAACTGACTAGTTCTACTCTGTAGCCTGCATAAGCAATTTACCAACTATTTTATGATTCATATAATTATAGTAATTTTGTAGACTAGTTCAACATTAGTTAGGAGTGATTAGCTATATATAAACCAAATGATTAAGGATTTATTTCTCACAAAAATTGAGATTTTTAAGGATTTAGAAATCATTAACTTACAATAATATTGTCTCATCATCTATCTTTGCTTTGCAGCCATGAAGAGCTACCAAATGTGGGTTGTGTTAGCTCTCATCTTCACCCTTGCTGCATCTGCAAATGCTGTTCCATGGAAATTTTGGGCCCCCTACTCCGATTCTCCGCCGCCCTACAACTACGAGTCACCTCCACCTCCGCCTTATAAGTACGAGTCACCACCTCCACCACCATATAAGTACGAGTCGCCTCCACCTCCTCCCTACAAGTACGAATCACCGCCGCCCCCACCTTACAAGTACGAATCACCACCTCCACCACCTTACAAGTATAAGTCACCTCCACCGCCGCCCTACAAGTACGAGTCACCTCCACCACCTCCATATAAATACGAATCGCCGCCACCTCCTCCTTACAAGTATGAGTCACCACCTCCGCCACCTTACAAGTATGAGTCACCTCCGCCCCCACCCTACAAGTACGAATCACCACCTCCACCACCATACAAGTACGAATCACCTCCGCCCCCACCCTACAAGTACGAATCACCACCTCCACCTCCATACAAATACAAATCACCACCACCTCCACCTTACAAGTATGAGTCACCTCCGCCACCACCCTACAAGTACGAGTCACCTCCACCACCTCCATACAAATACGAATCACCGCCGCCGCCGCCTTACAAGTACGAGTCACCTCCGCCGCCACCATACAAATACGAATCACCGCCACCTCCACCTTACAAGTATGAGTCACCTCCGCCGCCACCTTACAAGTACGAGTCACCTCCACCACCTCTATACAAATACGAATCACCGCCACCTCCACCTTACAAGTATGAGTCACCTCCGCCGCCACCCTACAAGTACGAGTCACCTCCACCACCTCCATACAGATACGAATCACCGCCACCTCCACCTTACAAGTACGAGTCACCTCCACCGCCACCATACAAGTATGAATCGCCTCCACCCCCAGTTTACAAGAAGTGACCTCATACCACCACCTCTATATACAGAACTCCATCACCACCTCAACATTAGTGAACTTCCGCCACCTCCACCATACGTACCACCAGTATACTATTAGAGTTTTAAGAGAGAGAGAGAGAGAGAGAGAGAGAGAGAGAGAGGGGCTGCTACATGAAAAATATAGTATTTTTCATATTCTAGAAATGTGATTTAATCTTAGAAGAATGCATAATGTATGCAATGTTTGTGAACCACCATGTTCTTGTACTTCATAATACAATAAATAAGATGCATTAAAAACTGTTGTCATTGTAAACATCTGATGCAAGGTTTAGCTGCATTTTCTTCTTGACTATATTTCTCTGCCTTCATTTCACTTCGTTTGATCTGATCAAAAGCAATGAATCTACAAACCTCAGAAAATGATATCAAAGAGAGAACAAATGTTGGATAATCTTTACGGAGCAGAAACGAATTAGATTAATTTCAGCATTAACTAAAGAACTGTGGGATTGCAGTTTCTCAGTGTTAGAACACAAAAAATTGGATGACACTCTTATAAATATACGTAGATCTTCTAAACTACACACTAGTCCACTCTGCATAGCTTCTATGTATGAGAGAGAGAGAGAGAGCATAAATGTGTAAGAAATAGCTCCTTCGCAACGGAACATTCAGTCAATTTGTCAAATCATTGTGCTGATCATCACCAAATACCACACTGTTGCATACTGGACATGTCTGGAAAGAAGTGGAATCTGCTATTAACAAAAAATTTAAGAAAATGCAGAAAACATGCTGTGAGCTTTTAAAGATGGGGTGCCGCGTTACCTTGTTGATGCTAAGCCACTTGGAGCCACAGTCGGTATGGTAGGCGTGTTTACACGGTAAATTGATTTGTCTGTCCCCTCTTTTGTACCGCATCTGGCAAATGACACATCTGTTTTCCCAACAAGGAATCACGAAAACTTTGGAAATTAGAACTCTGAGGAAAAAGTGGCAGCATCTAGCGTTTTGATCATGTTTCTATCATATTAGCTATAACAAATTTTGTCCATCATAAGTTGGAAGCAAATAAAATTTGAAGGAATTAGGAGAAGTCTCGATTTAAGACTACTATAATTCCCCGGGAAAATAAGATCATCTGTAAAATGTCACCTGTCTACAGATTTTTTCCTTGAGAAAATCCCACCAGACTTGTGTTTTGAGGTTGGAAGTAGATTAATGAGCTCTTGTGAAAGTCCTTTGCTTTGAGTTCCCACTGCCTCGCCTAAATCGAGCAGTTCCTACATAAGCAAAGCATGAACAACGAGTTGTCTTTTCCGGGTAAATACTCTGCAGCAAGGGAATGCCAACAGATCAACAATTCAATAGGCTAGAAATGCTAAAGGAATATTGAGGAATGGTCACAGATAACATTTTCTTTGCAATATAATAAATTTGTATGTCTACTTAAGCACTTAATCTTGAGTGATACATCAAAACAGCTCACTCTGAAGTGTATCTTCACTCTTCATTTCACACGTATATATTGCAATCGATCCCAAGTGTAATCTTCCTTTCTTCTTAATGAAGGTCAAATCCTCTAGAGAAGAATGTCATGTTAATTCTTGTGTACTTTTATTAATCATAGCAAATAGGCACCGTTGGCAATCCTTCAGTTACATTCTCAGTTATACAGTACTTGCTCTTAATCTTAAGTGTTGAGCGAGCTTACAAGAAAAACAGTTATCGAGAAGGGAAGAATCCACATCCAAAATAAATGTTCATTTCCTACCTCGTACGTCATGGTATCAGGGTCAATATCATCTTGCCATGAGACCTACAGTAACACATGCAAGAAACAAAAGTTCAAAATCAAACATTAGCAGAATTCATCAATGGTGAACACTGTCATCGATCATTTCATGCAGAGTTTGACAGTAATAACCAGACGAGAAAGAAAAGACATCTCTAAGGACTAGAATAAGACTAGCAAGTAGCAACCATAACCATCTCTAACGTTCATTGTGTATTTGTGTTGTAACTTCCACTCAATTTCACTAGTAAATTGAGAATGAGGGGTGCTTCCATTTATCTTGCAAGCTTATTTGTAGTTGTACAAATTATTTCAAGGGACTTAGTCTCAAACTTAAAAACAATCTCGCTTCACGCTATGGTACTAATGCTCAACAAATTGAAACATGTAAGAATATGTGAAATCGAAAAGGTTCCAACCTCAGCATTGTCAGCATCTTGATCATCCGGTTCTCCTGCATGTTTGGGAAATGATATAAGAACATGCTAAATTTGAGACTTGAATGAGATTCCGGATTCTTAGAAAAAGGGCATCGGATGTGTTACAAATTTTCAGAGTAAATCATTAAAATTTGGTGTTCGTGTTTCACCTCAAAATGAATACTGAACAGACGGTAACTGAGAACTTACTTTCCTCTGGAATAGAATGCACAGCAGAAATCGTACTTTCTTCGGATGGTATGCCAACTGTCACAGGATCTTCTGTGGTTGTCATCGAAGAATATTCCCAAACTCTCCTGTTAAGGTCATGGTCCTCATGGAGTCCATAATAGATACCCTCTGGACCAGATTGGCCATATTTATACGAATTCATATGCATCGACCAATATACTGATTCCTGAACAAACATTATTTAACTTCATAAGATATAGTGTATTTCTTGAAGGCCTTTAAATCATTACTACATCCTACCCCAAGAATGTATAACTATAAATTTCAAGAATAGCAAAACATAGGAGTATAGGACATATCCTTGTCTAAGACGAGACATATCAAATGCATATAGAAACTCATACAAAGAAAGAAGAACAGGCAACCAAGAACAATGAACTACAGTTAGTAGAGATATTCTCCACTTCAAACTTCAAAGCAGCCCCTCTTCATAATCATTACCACCTTTGCTCCGAAAAAAAAAAAAGTTCAACTAGAAGTAATAATCTTTTGTTGTACTAAACTAATTTACATAGATGTGAAAATGCATAACAACAACAACAATAATGATATTCTCTTCACAAAATTGCATTAAACTCACTCCTAAATTTCTCCACTAATAAGGCTTTTGCTAGTATCAGGTAAATGAAGTGACCTTAACTCTGTATCTCAAACAAAGATCTACATTAGCCTTCTCATCTCATGTATCCATCGATTGTCCTATCATACGAACTAATTTCTGAGCCAATCAAGCAAATAATTCTTTCTTAACAATGAATGAAGCAACATAAAAGTTTACCTGATCATGCATCGGGCCCAAGTTAAGATAATTCAAAGGGGCTGTCGAAGCATTGCCAAAGAAATCAACGAAACCCTCCGAGACGGGGTAAGAGTAACCGCCATCCATGTAATGCAGCTCGAGTTGCTCATTCTCATTCATTCTTGCCTACAAAAACACTACTCTCCATAAGCCAATTGAACCAACAATAGTATAATAACTTCAATAATAGCAAACACTCTTTCTGGTATAACAAGAGTAGATACAAGAATTGCAGAACTTATATCTACAAGATTTCATCTAGAAAAATGAAAACTTCAAGGAATTCAAAAGCAGAGCATTTTTTAAGGAATTCCACAGTCCTCAAAAGTAAAAAAAAAGAAATGTAAGATATTATGAGAATACAACATACACTATTACTAAACCCCCCCCCCCCCCCCCCCCCAACATGAAATTTCCCATCCAAGAATCCACAATATACAGCTGAAGAAACCAAGAAACACCCTCAAAAAAAAAAAGAAACATTACACTCCCATCAGACATTCTATTCAAGAATCACCATGAAACAGTTGAAGAAAACAAGAAACACACCACTCCCACCAAACATCCCTATTCAAGAATCAACATGAAACATTTGAAACAAAAGCAAGAAGCCCACTAACCAGATAAAAGAGTAGCCTTGTATGCACAGATGGTGAACAACCAAGAAAACTGCGGGGGGGAGGAAAGGAGTTGCTAGGAGGCGAGCAGAGAGTGTGTGAGAGAGAGAGAGAGAGAGAGAGAGAGAGATTCACACGCAGTGATATGTGTAGATTCACACAGAGTGGCAGCGTGTTTTCTCTTTTGTCTGTCAGTGGTCTCGTCTGCTTTGCTTGTGGCGCTTATGCCGGATTTGAGCTGCGCTACACGCCACCCCCCCCCCCCCCCCCCCCCCATTTTGTATCTACGTCTGTCTCTATCTCCCACAACACTTTTGTCTTTTAACTTTTCAATTAAATATTATATATTCATTCCATTCTATGCTTCATTCACTACACACACACCATCCTATTTTATTACTATTACTACTTTTCAAGATTACATTACACCATCCTAAAAAAAGTAAAATATTGGAACATGAGAGAGAGAGAGAGAGAGAGAGAGAGGGGAATCGAGGAGGAGACAGCCGAATTCCGAAAATACTGTCTGCAAAAATCTTTGGCCTACACTCTACAGCTGTTACTGTACAAACAATGCCTACAAATCCATATTGCTTTGCTCTTTACTGTTTGGTCCCCTTCAACACCTCTCCTTAGTCAATGGAATTCAGATAATATTGTTTATTGCCTCTTTCATATCTAATCTCTCTCTCTCTCTCTGTTTTTTACTTTTAAATTTCTGGCTTTTCATTGGCTAATGTTTACTATATTTATTATCAAGATTTCGTTGTTGGGATGATCAACTACTGCTGTAGTGTACTTACTCTAAATCTTTAAATTTCCTTGCTTTTTATTGGTTAATGTTTGCTATATACATTAATTAATATCAAGTTTTCTTTGTCGGGATGATCAACTGCTCCACTCTTCTAATTAATCTTCTATGCATTCGCTACTACATATAATGTTGGAATCTTCTATGATCAAATCAATGAAAAACTGCAATTGTGTTATGATATGATCATAGTATCCATTCAGTATGGTTCAACTTTCTTGCATTGTATGTAAATTACGGTACTCGGACCATGGTTTATTCAGAATACGCTCTCGAGTAACAAGTGTGATCGAGTTTATTATGTCCGTCATGAAAGAGGGCAACGGGCTAAGTGTTCCATCAATACGGAAAGCAGTTCATTCGAAACATAGCTCAATTGGTGTGAAGATCGACCAGAGTCGGATAGTTTTTAATTTATGCCTTGCTATTGTTATGGGCCACTATAAGTTTTATGGTCGATACAACGTAAAGTACTTCAAACTACGAACATTTGTCGTGATTTACCTTGTCTAGTATCATCCTTGAATAAATAAGGAAAGTAGGAAAGAGAAAGATCATTCCATATGCTTTATGTATCTCACTAATAATTTAATAGTTTTTATTAAAAAAAACATTATATTTAAATTCATCGTGGTTTAGTTTAATTTTACAATTATTATATATGATTTATTATATCCAATTATGATTTATATATTTTTTAAGAATTTAATTTTCTTTTTTAGCTATTAATTGATTATTATGGTTTATTATTAAACGGTTAGAGTAACTCCCTCAGTTTCATATTATTTGATGTTTTAGCTTTTACAAGAGAAATTAAAAATTAAAAACTATGACAAATACACCCTTCTATATATTAAGTTATATTTTTAACATTTTTTTAATTTCTATCTCGTTGTAATCTACATGCCTAATTTATGAGATTTTATAGGGGTAAAAGGGGGAGGGAGGGTGTTAAAAATTGTGTAAGACATCAAATAACTCGGAACAAAATTTAGACCCTAAAACATCAAATAATGAAATTGAGCAAATATAATTTCTTTTTTTAAAAATTTCAATTATTAGCAATAAATGCTAATCGGCATGTGGACACTGCCCACTTAAATCCCAAGAATTTACCCTTGTGCAAAATGTGTGTAAATGTTGAAGGAATTTGTGAAAGTAGGTCTCCAATAGTTGTGCATATATAAAGCTAAAAACATGGTGTGATGAGATCAAAATTGGTCCCACCCAATGCCCTAATATGCAAGCAAAGAATTCTTTTTTTTTTTTTTCTTTTGACTCCCCCCATCACCTAATGCCCAAGCAAAGAATTCATTTTCTTCATCCAATGTTATCACCATTTGTGATTAGTAGACTTTTTAAAAGAAAAGTTATAAAAAAAAAAAAAACAAAGAAAAAACTTGTAGTAACCTGAACAAATGGCTTCAAAGAATCATACATTCAAAGAAAATTTTGGTGTATAGATATAAAAAGGGTATATTTTAGACTTTCTTGGAGAAATTGTAGTTGGGCTTAGATTGGAGAAGACATTTTTTGAGATGGGCTAAAGAAACTCAAACTAGATTAGAGGTGAAGATTGCTAGAAAAACCCCATACAATTCATTGGAGAGGTAATTTTGGAAAAATCTTGTACTTAAAAAAGGATTTTCAGCTTATATAATTTTAGGGTTGGTCTATTGTCAGACTAAATTAGTGTGCAACACTGTCAGACGGGTGCGTGGGCGTCACGTGCTCGTCTTTTTTTTTTCTGATTTTTCATTTTTTTTTTCCAAAAATAATATATCTCTTAATGTAAAATTAATTTGTTTAATTTGACGATTAGTGCCGTGCACTCGCCCGACGCTAACGTGTGGGCTTGTGCACTGCGCTTGACAATTGATTTTTTTGAATTAAATATATACTCTAAAATAAATTAGTGAACCCTAAAAATTAAAGTAAATTAATTTAATTTTTTTTATTTGGTGACTCGCGTAATGCACTCGCCCGATGTTAATGCGTGAGCTCGTACACTACTCTTGATAATTTTTTTTAAAATTAAATATAAACCCTAATTAGTATTAATAATCCCTAAAAAACCTAAACCCTAAAAAAATCATAAAAACCCCATAACCCCCTCCCCCTCCCAAAAAAAACCCTAACAAAACTTAAAAAAAGCACTAAACCCTAAACCCCAAAAACCCCTAAGCTCTACATTAAATGAAATGAAATAAATCATAATTTGAATTAAACAAACTCATATACGACAAGTTGTAGGCCTAATATTTTTTATGGTTACGAGTGATACTTTTTGTACTTTGGACTAATACTTTTTAGTGTTAGGAGTGATATTGTTTCTGGCAATTTTTTGTTTCTGAACGGGGTGAGCCAAGTCAGGATTGACTCACGTGCCTCGCTTGCCTAACCAACTGATTTTATGCATTTTGGATTTCCAAAGTCTGACAAAAGACTTTGTGATAATTTTATTTTTAGATGTATTAAACAAGATTCCAAGATTTTTTATTTTTATTTTTTTGGTTACGTATATATCGCTATTGATAACAAAAAACTATTAATCCGTTCATCCTTAATATATTTTTTGCTTAAGTTACAAAAATACCCTTAAGAAACGACCTTGCCTCTATGTTTGAATAATTCATCACAATGAATATCTTATCACTGTAATCAGGTGACCGATTATTAGGCTATACTAATAAAAAATAAAATAAAAAATGAAGCGTTCGGGGTCACATTGCTATTAAGTATAGGTTGAGATATTATTGTGAAAAATTCAAATGTTGAAATATTAAATATTATTTATCCGTTAAAAATCTTTTAATTTTTTTTGTAAAATCTGACTATATTTACGAAATTGTTGCCTTCTTTTATTAATTATGATAAAATTGCATTGTACATTGTTTTTAGCATTATAAATGTTGTATATATATGTAAGGGTGTAAACGAGCTGAGTTGACAGGGTTGAAGTTGTTTAAATAGATATGTTCATAGACTACAATTTGAAGAAACTAAAGGCCATTAATTTTTACTTTTATTTTATTTGCCAACCCAAACCTACTTCTCACAAAGATATAAGGGTTGGATTTATTTGAGTTGTGACAAAATTTTTAAACTTTGAAATCAATTTTACCAAAACTTAGTTAAAAAAAAATTGACATTATTCTAAATCATTAATTAATAGCATATCATAAACACTATTGATTAAAAAACCTATCAAATAAAATAAGTGCGTGTGCCGTGCATCATTGTATAGGCATAATTAACTAAACATTAAGCAAATCATATAGATTAATTATAGACAATTATGATATGATGATGAGTTTTTCTTTTTTTTTTACTCACGCATCTGACCTGTGGTATTGATATATTGATGAGTTACAATGCATCCGTGAACCAATCAATTAAGATCGGCCTATCACATGTATGCATCGGCCAAAATAATTTTGGCTTATTATAACAATATATAGGCCATGCACATTTATATGCACCCCTATATATTTGTATCATTGTATTTTCTAAAATAATTTAATTATATTTACGAAATTGTCACCTTCTTTTTTATAGAATTACAATATTTTAACATTATATATAGCATTAATGTATTTTCTATATATAATAATCTGACTATATTTATGAAATTGACGTGACCTCATTCAATTCTAAATTCATTATATATAAATTATTACAGTGATCTTAGCCTGTGTGAGCTAGAATGATGTGGTGATGATGATCAAACGCATTCATTTCATGTTGATCAAAATTCCAACGAAGAAAAATCATATATATTTATTACTTTATTATGGAGAGGATGAATTGAGCCACGGAAAATGACATTTTTATGCTTAAATTTATATATATACATGCCATGTTCATCTATTGCAGAGTGGTCCTTCGTTTCAGCATGATTATTGATCTGCACTTCCTCTTTATTTTCCCTTTCAGAGAGAGAGAGAGAGAGAGAGAGAGAGAGAGAGAGAGAGAAGCATGGTTTTGAAATGGATCGTTATAATTAAGTAGAGTCTACTTTTCTACGATAAAGACGGGAGAATTATATATACATATATTATATATATACACATACATATATAGATATATATATGATTGAGATTTTACTGCTGTGATAAATTCCTTTATTAGTACTAGTAGTGTTTGAGCAGTGACATTGTGAAATGATCTGTTCCCTGTCCAGGTACACCACCATTAAAGAAACCAAACACATGAAGAAGTAACTTTAAAAAGTCATTTTCTCAAAAAAAAAAAAAAAAAAAAAAAAAAAAAACTTTAAAAAGTCATAAATTCTGGCTTTTTTTTCATTTTTGGAAGAAAAAATAGGGTTTTTTTTTTGCTTGGTTCTTATCGTTTTCTTTGATGAATTGAATCGGATAATGTCTATTTCTTGCAGGATTCCCGGGATATTATTTTTAATGGACCAACTCAACGTGTCCAATACCCAAAAAAAACAAGAGTAATTGCACATACGTATGTCCTAAAAAACGTTGCACGTATACGTGTAGAATTTGGTTCGAACGAGGACTAGTTATGTTCATCTATTAATGTGTATATATGTCCACAAATACGATGCACATGTACGTATAGAATTTGGTTCGAACGAGGACCAGTTGTGTTCATCGATCTACTAATGCATATATAAGTCCTCAAATACGATGCACATGCACGTATAGAATTTGGTTCGAATGATGACTAGTTGTGTTCATTTACTAATGCATATATATGTCCTCAAATACGGTGCACGTATACATATAGGATTTGGTTCGAACGAGAAATAGTGATTGGTGTGTAAATGTGAAAACGGACTTGTTTACAATAATTTTAATTAGTGTTTTTATTTCCATATTTTTGGTACTGTTTTTTCTTAATGATTTTCTTATTGTATTTTGGTGTTAGTTATTTTAGCAACCAAAATATAATAAGAAAATCACTAAAGTCACAATAAACAAGCTTGGTTTCACGTCTACAAGCGAAATGCAGTCCCTATTATAATCAACCTCAATACATATATATATATATATATATATATATATATATATATATAATTAACACTATATATACGTCCTTGATCTTGGTTTTTTTATTTAAG
This sequence comes from Perilla frutescens, assembly GCA_026008535.1. Taxonomy (NCBI): domain Eukaryota; kingdom Viridiplantae; phylum Streptophyta; class Magnoliopsida; order Lamiales; family Lamiaceae; genus Perilla; species Perilla frutescens. The sequence goes on along the minus strand of BRKX01000008.1, from coordinate 1,070,236 downwards.
TAATAACTGCAACTTAAAATTACATAGTTTTGTAAGTTAAAATGATCAAAATACCCTAAAAATTTGTATTAAAAAAAATGACGTTAATCACACACACACACACATATATATGTGTGTGTGTGTATGTATGTATCACCATATAGTTATGATGAATTAATTGTTTATTTTTTAAATTTTTTTTTTACTCACACACGGTTTATTTTTCTCGGTTTTGAAGGGAAGAGGGAGCCAAGGGAGACGACTATCAATTTTTATCTTTAAGGGTAATTTTGTCCATTCACATCAAATTAGAGTGGACTAAAAACTAGGGTTTTAAATTTGCGCATTAGATTTCATGTTGCGTTATATTTCATGTTTCACTTTCAAATTACGAGTTTTTCTTGTATTTTTTTTTCAATTTTATTTTGTGATTTAGTTTAATTTTATAATTATTTTCTAGGATTCAACCCATTAATTAGGATTTATAATTATTTTTTATTATCTAATTTTCAGTTTTCAATTAATAATTCATTATTATGGGTAATTATTTAAAAAATAAATTTTATAATTTTATAATGCATTTTTTTTGTCGTTGATAAATGTTGACTGCGATATGTTATGTAATAATTAATTTTCATTTTATAATAAATATTATTAAAATTATAAATTTGATAGTGAAATACGGAGTGAAATACAAAGAAATGCAACATGAAATTTGAACCGTTGAATTTGAGGCCATTTTTTTTACTATTCAAAATTGGTTCAGGACTTGTTTGGTTTTATTTCTAGCTTTTTATTATTCAAAACACTAAAAACATGCTTGTTTTACTTATTTTCAGTTTTTACTTTTTTCAATCATATGCAATCTATTCAATCATATAAATATTATTGGATCTATTATTTAAATATCCATCAATCCATCTCAACCACACAAAAATTTATATTTTCATCCCAACCACATATTTAAATTTAAAAACAATAATCAAACAAACATATTTCCATTTTCTTCCAAACTTATAACTCTAAATATTAAAGCATTCATCATAACAAAATCATTACATTTTCTCAAAAACCAATAAACCTCGTGAATTGAACTGGAAATACTGAAGAACTGAAAATTAATATTGGAAATAAAACCAAACGAGCCCTTAGTTTCCCATATTGACACTACAAATTATAAGACGAGTCATATATCCCATCCGAGAAACACAATTGCGGAATAGAAGATCCAGTCCAATACATATATCCAGTATATCCCACCTTTTTTTTCTATGTATTTTTTCGCCGCCACCCCCCCCCCCAACCCACCCACAGTTACGCTTTTTTTTATATATATCCATACAGTGTAGTGAGGCCCTCCCAAGAATTTCCTCACTGCATATATATATCTCGACGGACAGAGTTAACAAAATGCTCAAATAGCCTCAAAGCTCGCAGAAGGTGTCGTTTTCGATGTACCCCCCATGCCGGTTAGGTTGAGTGGTCTATTTCATGCCTCACTCACTTTGTGATAATCCTTGAAGGGGAGTTGCTCTTTGTTTCTTGATGACTGCAGTTGCCGCTGCCTGCCCCCGGCCCCTCCTTTTCTTTTTCTTCTTTTTAAATAAATGAATTTGTGTGATTTGGAATCATCTGTGGAGATTAAAAAAAAATAAAAAATAAAAATCAGTTTCATCTTCTTACACACATCACATGTTTCCTACATGATGTCAGGCAGTGGCTAGCTAGCTTTTAAGTACAACCCTTGTGTTTGTTAACAACACTAGTAGTGTAGTAATAACTTAGTTGGATGTATGTAAATGAGCACATATATATACATATAAACAACAGAAATTGGGACCCTTTTCGATTTATGATCGTATCGTCGCATAATCTTGAAGAATGAAGAATTAATATTTGTGAATGGAGCTGCATATATATATATATGTGTGTGTGTGTGTGTGTGTTCTTCTTAACGAGTGGGACTACTGTGTATTCATGAATTTGCATATAAATTCGAGATATAGTAATTCTTTTTGTGCAGTTTTGTTTGTCCAAAACAAGGCCATAACTTTGAATCAAATCTATGCATGGGGTTTAATGTGGTCTGGGCCATTTCAATATATATATATATATATATATATATATATATATATATATATATATATATATATATATTTGTGTGTGTGTTTTGGTGCAGAACATCAAAGCTAGCTAGCTTTGATGTTATTTGGAGTGGGAGCCCTTGACATATTACATTTGTGGAAATTAAATAAGGGATATATATATATATATATATATATATATATAAGTTTCATTTACTTTGTGATATATATAGCAAATGAAATCAGCTATACCACTTTTCTCTATCTCATATGGTGTCCCATTTTGATTTTTAATCGATTTTTATAAAAAAAATTCTTCAATTTCAATTTTGTATGACTTAGTTTAATTTTATAATTATTATTTAGGGTTCATTCCACCCAATTAGGGTTTATATTTATTTTTTAATATTTATTTCTTATTTTTTAGTTAATATAATTGATTAATATGGTTGATTATTCCAAAAGTAGGATATATATTTTTTTAAAAATTTAATTTTTAGCAATAAATGTTGATTATGATTTATAATACTATAATAAAATTTATTTTTTGTAATAATTTTTTAAAAATATTAAATTTTATAGTGGGACATAAAAACTGGACTAGAGGATTTTATCCCTATATATAGGACATTGTACGAGTATTTAGGAAGATGATCGATTGAAGAAATTAGCTTCAAATTCCTTTTAAAAGTTATTTTCTTATCTAAAAAATTGAATTCAATGTGTTTCTACAATTTAATTCTAATCAATCATAAAAAAAAATCTCGAGTTTAATCTCCACCGCTTTCCGTCAATCAACTATAAAAAAAATTAAATTCATTGGTCGTGTGTTAGAGGCTATTAAAGTTAATTAATTAATCTTATAGTTAAAACAATTTAAAAAAAAATTCTAAACCTTTTTTCTGATAATTTATATATATATATACATATATATATTATTGTTTTGTTTAAAGCCCTAATTATTCAATTCTTAATTAAAAAATAAGACCGAAGATAAATAATTATATTCATTTATTCAGTTATATATATATATATAAGACAAGTAAATATATATACATATATGTACTAAGATAATGTATAATCATTATGACATTGGAAACCCTATATGTAGTTAAATGATTTTCATCATTTAATGGTCTACAACATGTGACAGTCCAAACCATTAAAGCTTTCAACAGTCGCACTTTTAATTTCCTTGTCATTGCATAGTTTTAACTTGTGTCAAAGAACAAAATTATGAAATTATGAAATATTCTGATCAATATGCCCTATATCATCTACATCTGTCTCTCAATTGATGTAAGTTGCAATGCAATTTTTATGACAAAATAGTGTATATATAGTTCAAGAATATTCCTCAATGTCTAATATAATTCGTACACATAGAGAGCTAGAGAGCTACCACAAAGACTTTCAATTAATGCAACTTATATACTCCAACGGTAAATCCCATGCTACGTACACTAGGCGACGTGGTGCATTACTGTCACACTAGACTTTTCCATGTGTCGCAATAAGTCTATCGTGACAGATAGGAGTTAGAGTTTTTTTAAGGACAACAACTTAGGCCGATTTGGAAAAAAGGACAAATTTATTGCGGGCCGAAATTTAAGGACATTAACATTTAAGTGTTGCGTCCGTAGCCCGTTCGGGCTGAAAATTGGCCTACGGACGCAACACTTAAATGTTAATGTCCTTAAATTTTGTCCCACAATAAATTTGTCATCTTTTCCAAATCGGCCTAAGTTGTTCTTAAAAAAAACTCTAAATCATGTAGGAGAAACAATAGATTGCCTTTTTTAAAGACAACAACTTAGGCCGATTTGAAAAAGGGGACAAATTTATTACGAGCTGAAATTTAAGCACATTAACATTTAAGTGTTGCGTCCGTAGCCCGTTCGGGCTGAAAATTGACCTACGGACGCAACACTTAAATGTTAATATCCTTAAATTTCGGCCCGCAATAAATTTGTTCTCTTTTCCAAATCGGTCTAAGTTGTTGTCCTTAAAAAAATTCTAACTCTGACAGATAGGAGTGTCACATTAGGTCTACCTTATCAATATATATTATGTCCACGAGATAATCCCATCTATAATAGAAAAAAATATTGAAATAAAAACGAAACACTATTGTCATAAAATATCATAAGATTGGACTAGTCACTTCATTGTATATGCATGCTTTATCTTCCCCATACTTGACTTGGGATAGATCCAATTCTATATGAAATACATTACATACATAACTTATATATATATATATAATAGTATGTGCAAGGGTAAAAATGGAAGGAGAGGGAGGGGGGGGGGGCAAATATCACTATCATGCAGGTAGCAGAAGGCAAAGTAGCAAATGCCAATAAAGTATGAGTGACATCATCTTTCTATCTCAACAGTTACTTCTAATCATTGCAAAAAATTGCAATATTTTTCAATACTTTTATTTGATTTTCCAAAGGTCCAATGCCAAATTTAATTTGACTAAATTGGCCATTAATGTAATGTGCAAGTTTACTTTTTGCATCAGCAAAAAAATGGAGGTCCCATTATAAGTCCACATCTAGCCTCAAAGTGTTGTCTTTGCCCACCTCTCCCTCCCACCAATTCCTCTCTTATTTTCTCTGCACCCAACTTATCAATCAAGGTTTTTCCTCCTCTTCACATCATCTTTAGTGGGATCCAGGTTGTGGACTATAGCTTAACAATTTCTTCCAAAACACAACCATCTAATTTATGCTACAGTCGATGGATTGCGTCCGGTTGACTATACACTCCAGTATCTGATCTTTGGATTCGATATTTTTTTGTCGCAACCTTTAAATAGTGTTACGGATCGAGATCGATACCTGATCTTTCGACATTTTCATAAAGTGGAAATATATGAAACTAGTCAGTCAAACTTTAAAAAAAATTAATTTAGCCACTAACTTTTAAACATACTTATTTTAGCCACAATAACTATTTTACCCCTGCGTGTTGCGCGCAGTGTCCAGCGCGCAACCCTTGCGCGCACATGGGTATTTTCATCCAAAGTGATTAAAATAAGTATGTTTAAAAGCTACTGGCTAAAATAAGTATGTTTTAAAATTAAAGTGGCTAAAATAGTTTTTGCCCCTTTTCATAAATCTAGGCCGGGTTGAGATTTCTGGGATCTCAAATGTGATGTGGTTTATCAGATCCTTGCTACAAAAAAATGTCTTTAGCTCGACAATATTATTTAAGACGACAAATGTAGTCACTTATAACATACTTAAGTAACTCCATGTTGTCTCTAGTTACCATGCGTCATCTCTAATGATATTTTTGTGACGACATTATGGTCACTTGAAAATATTTTTTGCGACGACTTCATGTTGCATAAATAAAGTGCGTGTTCTTGAAAGTTTGTCCCAAATAGATTAAAAGTCACTCTAAGTGACAACAATGTCGTCATCACAAAAATGTCAATAGAGACGGCGTATTGTTGCTTAAGTCTATTATAAGTGACGACATTTGTTGTTTCTAATGATATTATCTCTAAAGATCATTTTTTTATAGTGTCTCGCAAAGTAGAGAATGTAGACGGCAAGTCACGTCACATTTGAGATCCTGGAATCTTGTTTAGGTCGTAAATTTGTGTAAAGTTTTATAAGTCATGTATCATTATAGGGATGTCAATCGGGCTAACCCGTTTCGGTTTCGGTCCTATTCGGTTCGGGCCTATTCGATTAAAATTTTCTTTGGGCTCAAAATCTTCGGCCCTAACCCTTCGATTTTCGGGCTAGCCCGTCGGGCCAACATGTTTATGATTTTTTTTCCACGTGTATAAATTATATCTTGATAATTCTCCTAAATAATCATTATCTCTTATTCTTGAAATAAATTAATACGTGAAAAATAAGATAAAATGAAAAGAACATGACAAATACAAAATTTAATTAAGATCAAACTGTATCAAATGAAAGAAAATAAAAATAAATCACATGAAAATGATAATAATGTTCAATCATAATTTGCTCTTCCAAAAATAATCATTTTAAACTACACCACAAATCTATTTATAGCTTAATCTTTCATCTAATTTGAAGTACAATCTTCTTCTACTTTAACAATATTTGAAGCCCTTTCAACTTCATATTTGATTCCATCTTCAAAATATTTATCATTTATTAAAAGAATATAATAATATTATAAATTAAATAAATTAAAACATGATAAATTATAATAACTGGTTAGTCTAAAGAAATATAGGTAGGGATGTCAATAGGGTCAACCCGTTCGGTTTCGGGTCAACCCATTTCGATTTCGGGCCTATTTGGTTCGGGCCGAATCGGTTAAAAAAAATTCGGGCCAGAAATTCGTGGCCCTAACCCATCTTTTTTTTCAATTTTTTCGGGCCGGTCCATCGATTTCGGGCTAAATTGACATCCATATGTATCAATGTGTAAGTATTTGAAGGTTGGGACAAGAGTGCTATCGAACCCAAAGGTGGTGAATTAAAGTGTAATTAATATTATTTATTATCATCTATATTTTGTTACGCTTTATTTAGCATAAAAGTAAATGAATTAAATGGCTGGCTATTTGGGTTGGTTTCTTTGGGTAACTTGTTAAATATGGAGGAAATTATTAGTTTGAATATAATACACACACATATATATATCTATATAATTGGAAAAAAAAAAGGGATTGAGGAGCATGCATGATTTATTCCTGTTAAATTAAATATCGTTTACTAATAAGAAGGCAATTATATTGAATATTAATTATATCTTATTGTATTATAAAAAGTTGTGTATACTATTATCTCTATATCATGCATCAGTATTAGTATTAATTAGTATTATAAGAGAAAACACTAATTACTTTATGTGAGAAATCTATCTTGAGAAGAAATTAAAGCTGGTTAAGTACGTATAAGAGAAACTCATTCTTGATATTATATTAACATTTTAATTTTAATTAAACATCTAATAATAAAAATTTCAAGAGCTTCGTATTAGAATATATAATGTTTGATGCTCTTATATTATTTTGAAGTCAACACATATGTGGAATAATTTCCAAACTGAGTTCGCTTTTACAGTAGTGTGGATAATATAATTTAAATTATAATTCGATCATATATATATATATATATATCATTCTTTATGTGAAAAGATTGTTTGCGTAGAAACCATCTTTTCAAAGAGATACGACATGACAGGAACTAGTTATATCAATAAATAGGTAAGTCAATAGTAATTATTAGGCTGTGCAGTCACAAATGGACCTTCATGGATCAGAACCATTGAATTAAAGTTCAAAATACTGTGTATTTATCTCTGAATTGATAATGAAATGTTGAGAGAGAGAGAGAGAGAGAGAGAGAGAGATTGCTCTTTGCACCGCTGAATACATTATCTAGTGTATGTATCTAAGTTTTTCAATACTATATATCTATCTTATAACATTTGATCTTGCTAATTAGCCTGATAATTAATCGAGTCAGATTGACCTACAATTAATGCATATTTTAAAAATGATTGAGATATAAATGAGTCGAGCTACTAATGGTGTATTTTGGGTCTCAATACAATATATATAAATATATAAGCTTGTTTAGTTAAGTTCGTTAATTTACGAGTAAAGCTTGAAGTTAGCTACTTGCCTAGATAGCTTGAAAATATAAAATTATTAAATTGATAAATTTTAAATTTCTATACTTTAATTAGTATATTAAGTCTCTAATTAATTTCATTTATCATAAGAAAATAATGAACTTTAGTATATATGTACATTTGTGTATGTGTATTATTTAAATTCATAAAATAATTTATTTTTAAACTTAAATATAAATTTAGAACGTTCATTTAAGCTTTGATTTAACTCAATTAATCTCGTGAGCCTAGAGGTATTCGATAAATAAAACTTAAAGCTTGACTTCAACCCGGCTGAGAGTGCTCAAAGTGAGCACCAACACAGAGCTTCTCCATTTACAAGGACTTATTTTTTTTATTTTTTTTTTAAGTTTATGTATATATATTTAATATATATATATATAGTCATTCTCTTTCTTTCTGTTTGAAAATTAAGACAGCCAACATAACACTTTCTCTTTGTTTATATTAGTTTAATGTTGTGTTTGAATGTTATCGACTGTATCAATAAAGTATTTTAAATTTTTTTGTGTCAAAATATAATTGTAATATGCTAATATTTAAAATTTTATTACTAAAATTCAAACTAAATGTTTTCTTCAATAATAGGGTCCCAATTTTCATAATTAGCAGAGGGGCCTATAAATATTTAAGACGGCCCTGACTTGACTCAATATTAATGAACGAGTCGAGTTTGAACTTAACAGTACTCGACTCGATTACACTCTCAGATATATAGTAGGAAATTAAAATGAAAGAGTCCATCTAGATTTGCTAAATGGGGAAGCCAAAATTGTTTAGAGATCATCAAAGAAAAATGTTGAGAGTTTGGACATCTTAAAATTGCATAGAAAAAAACACACACACACACACTCGTGCACTCTTGGAAACATCAATATCATGACTACCAGTCAAAGCATGGACGCAGTTTTTCAAGTTAGGCTTAATTTAATTTTGGCTTAATAAAATAATGGTATATGCAATAGTACAATTATAGCTACAATTACCAAAATATAGTTGAAGATTGACTATTTACTATTATAATATTTGTCAATTTCTATTATTTCAATAAAATACAAACCGCCATTCTTATATCCAAGTTTAAGTTCAACAATTACTTACTACAAAAATTGTTCGAAGATGATAAAATAATTCTCAGTCCCGTTTTGATAGGCTAATGGAGATTTTTTATGAAGATTACAAAAAAAGATTGGGAAAGACAATAAATGAAAAAACTTTCTATTATATTCCTATTTATTTCTTTGATAGTCAATTAATTACTAATGTAAATAAACATATTAAATGAGGTTATATATTAATAAATTAGCTAAATATATATAGAAAAAGGCATATATATCGGGACATCCCAAAAGGACAAACAAGCTTATCAAAATGGGACGGGGGGTAGTTTTTATATAAATATACCACTTTTATAGTGCTTTATTAGAAACCCAATTAATGTTTATCACAACTTGTGAAATTTTATAATAGTAATAGAAAGACAAAATTATTGTAATTTAGTGGTAATATAAAATAAATACGATGTTGAGGGTGTATTTGTATTTAATAAGTTTAGAATTATCTCAAAATATGGATGACCTTCTAATAATTATCTTACTTTTCTTTCTTTTTTCTATAAATGGAATTATACAAGAATTGAAAATGTGTTGGTGAATACAATTTAATAGGTTGGAGAGGGTAAATTAATCTCAAATTTAGATAACCACTATGTTGCAATTATATATTAGTACTATTCAGGATCCAAAACATAGGTTATCTATCAATTCATAGCTTGAAAGATAAAAAAAAATATTAATTCAGTGAAAAATTATTCATGATTATCTATTAAATTTATTAAAAACAATTTTATAAAAATACACGATTTTAATTTGACATCTTATAGGTTGATAGTTTCTATATATCAATCATGTATTGAATTGAAAGTTTTCATTTTTTTTATGTCCTGAATTGATAGGTAACCTATCTCTCGATCGACCGGGTCATAAATTGTTAAAATTCCTGTGAAAAATATAAAAGTTATAATGCTGATTATTTTTTATATTTTTATATTTTATAAAAATACATGATTATTTCATAATTCTGAATTATTAATTGTGTACTAGGATATACCTTATCATCTTGATTTTTATGTTACTGATCGTATTATATTTTTTGTCCCATTAATATTAATATATATCGATCGCATAATATCATCCAATAAATGATACGACATTTTGTAACAATGGGTCTGTATTAATTAATTAGGGATTTTTTTTAGATTTGATCAGCTATTATTAATTTTTAAAAAATGATATACATACATGTTGGATGTTAATTATTTTCTAAAAATCGATCCAAGAATTATCCCGAATTTCTCTTCATTGTATAAAAAAAATCCCTCAGTTTCATAAAGATTGATGTTTTAATTAACTCTTAATTTTATTGCAAATTATTTGACGTTTGATACTTTTCAAAAACTTTTTCTCTCAATTTTACCTCTGTAAAACCTCCTCCGTAAATATATTGAAATTAAGGAGAGATACTGAGGAATACGGATTACAGCAAAAGAGAAATTAAAATATATCAAGAAAATATAACTTTGTACGTAAAACTTAAAACACCAATCTCTATGAAATTGGGGAGAGTACCATTAACGGTAAAAGATCTCGTCAACAAACTAATATTCTAGTATAACTAGTGTTACGGCCTCGATCGTGTAGTTCTTCAAATACTCCGATTTTCTTATCTAACTCTACTTAAACATGCATGTAAAAGTCATGTAATGATACTATTCAAATAAGGATAAATTAAATAGATCGAATATATATTATATATTTACAATATATATAGAAGATCGAAAGGAGAAACAACACCCACAATTTTATCATAGATATTAAATGACTGGGCCAAGTTTAGATGAGGTTTTTGAATTTGTTCACTTATGAAAAATAGTACGATACATATTTGTTGCAACCTAAAAGAGAAGACCTGTGTTCATGGACATTATATTGCTGTCAGTTGGTGACATGTTACTCTCTCTCTCTCTCTCTCTCTCTCTCTCTCTAACCTCTTTAATTATATTTCTATTTGTACCTATATTTACAGTTGATCAACAACATATAAAGTTATATTAATTTACTCATTGATTACACATACAATTTATAATAGTATTGTCCTAAAGTTTCAAAAATTACATATATTATATTGATACTCGACGTTTGCATAATCTAACTAATAAATCTAGTACGGGAGTAAATTTTTTCGACACCCAGAATCTAACGTGACTTGCTTGAATCAAGGTGATTGTTGCTAGCCAAGGTTTCAACTGCTAAAATCATATCCTTAGGGGGGTGTATTGGATTGAGATTTCATTGGATTTCGTTGAACTTTTAAAATCCGGGTGTATTCAATCCAGACTTTTAAAAGTCCAACGAAATTCTGGTGTATTCAATCCAGACTTTTAAAAGTCCAACGAAATCTTGGTGTATTCAATCCAGATTTTTAAAAGTCCTTTAAAATTCTGCGGTATTCAACAATCCACGGACTTTAAAAAGTCATTGATTTCTTTGGATTTCAGCTGGATTTCACGTGAAAATTACAAAGGATGAAATCCGACCTCTGGACACGAGATTTCGATGGATTTGGAAAACCCGGCGAGCGCTGTGTCCCAGCGGCCGGTGAGGAGTTGAAATCGGGCACCCCAGCCGTCACCCGACCCCAGCGGCCGCTGGTCTTGCCGATGATGGCACTCCAGCCAGCGGCCGCTGGCACCCAACGGCCGCTGGGATCAAGGTCGCTTGATTCTAGCGGCCGCTGGGTTTAATTTTTTTTCGGATACACCGATCGTTGTGTTCCAACGAGCGTTGGCGAGATGGATTTGAAATCCATTGAAATCGTTCAAAATCCATAAAAATGAAAACTTTCAATTCAATACATGATTGATATATATGCATGTTTCTATATATATTTAGCTAATTTACTAATATATACCCCTATTTATATTAATATGTTTACATTATGCATTAATTCAATATCAAATAAATAATGAGGGGTATATTAGGAAGTTTCTTGATTAATTGTCTTTCCCAATTCTTTTCTTAATCTCTGTGAAGAACCTCAATCAGCCTATCAAAATGGAACGGGGGGAGTATTTTTTTAAAATAAATGTGACAATATATATATATATATATAATTAATTAATGTTGTGTGGAATGTGGGATAGGCCTCGGAAACAGTTTGGTGAAAATTCTTATGGGAATTGACTTTTGACTAATGTTGAATTGATTATTCCCAGCAGCCGAAGTTAATTAATTAATTAAGAGTTTAAGTATTTGATGGATATATTAATGTGCATATATGTGTATAGAAGAAACAGTCAACACAATCTTCAAAGCAAATGCTGGATCAATTGAAATAGATTAATTTAATTTAATTGTTGGCTACATATATATATATATATAATGATAATTATCTATTTATACATGTACATATTGTATGTGCAAATCCTATTTTATAACCTATACTCCCCCATTTCTAATTAAGTGTCATTTTGGATGAATGCACACAAATTAATAAATTAATTGAGATACCTAATACATTGTAGAGGCCTTATTTCTATATAGGCCCAAAGACCAGGCCCACGGCCATTTAGAGGTCGAAGGAGTCGAAGAGGTCGACGCCTCAGTAACCGAGATTAAAAAAGGCTCAGAGGTCTAAGAAAGAAACCGAGGTTGAACAGACTCTTAAGGAGACCAAGTCAAAATGTTCGTTGAAGATAAGAAAGACCCCGTCAAAACCCTAAAAGGGATAAGAGGGATCCCCAAAAAATCGAAAATTAATTAAACCCTCCCTTATATATACGCTCATATCATAATGAGACGGGGGCATTCAATCATACTCTATCACTCATACAATATCAACATTCACTCATTCGCGTTATACATTCATACAATCAAGCCATTCATAGACATAATCCGGCACTCGACTAACTCAATACACACGTTCTATAGTTATAGAATTCAGATTCGAAACCTCTATTTAGTGCTTTTATTCGATTTTACGATTATTTATTAGCTTCGTTTCTGACTTGAGCGTCGGAGTCCGTTCGATCGTCAATCCCCCGACTGTCTTTCGACTTCATGTGTTTTTTGTCTTGTAGATCGTCGGAGCCCGAACTCGAAGAACGATCAATTATAGAATTTTTGACCTCTACAATTTTGCATTAAATGAGGACAAATATGTGAAAACGAGAATTTTATGTCTCGAATTTGTAGAATGACACTTTTTTTAAATAAGATTAAAATGGTAAAATGACACTTGTACAGAAACGGAGGGATTATATGAGTGCACATTATGTGCGTAGTGATATGATCACGATATATATCTTGAGTAATTACTGGTACAATAAAATATAAGATATTAATGCTACTTTTTAGGAGGATTATAAATTTAGGACGTAAAAGATGGGTAATCTATCAATTCAGGATCTGAAAGATGAAAATTATCAATCTAGGACCTCAAAAATCATGAATTTTGATTTCTTTTTATTTTTAATTATTTTATATTAATTTCCTTCAATTTTCCTTCAATTTTATATCTATTAAATCTAACAAAGAAATTGTTAAATAATTAAAAATAAAAAGAAACCAAAATTCATGATTTTCGAGATCCTAGATTGACAATTTTCATCTTTCTAGTCATGTATAGATAGTTTATATCTTTCAAGTCTTGAATTAATATATTACCCATTTTTCAGATCCTGAATTGATAATTCTCCTTTTTAAAATCCATATATAATTGAAAGTATACATATATATAGTAATTTTGGTTTGAATTTATCTACCCCTACATTTTTTTAGATATATATATATATATGCAGCCTACACACAATTGTGCATAGAATATCTCGACCTAGAGAGGTGATGATGATGATGGAATTCCAACCCTAGTTACACGTACACATTTAATTAAGTATTATATAATTGAAATTATGTTTAAAGAATTATAACTAGTATAATTGCCCTTGATGAAACAATTTTTCTCAACTCACAAAATAATAGATAAATATTTATTTCGAAAAAGGTACAAACTTTTTTTTTTGGGTAAAATTAGTACTGCATTCACTCTCTCCCTTTTTTGGGTAAAAATTACTACTGCATTCACTCACTCACTCATTCCCCACTCCTAATTGTCTGTATTTTTCTTTCATTTTGCAGCTTTTCCAATCTCTCTCTCTCTCTCTCTCTCTCTCTCTCTCTCTCTCTGTGGATGGCTGTGTATATATAGACACACACACACAAAACACAAACTCATCAGCACCACAGTGTCAGCTAATCTCTGCAGCACACTAATGAATTAATCAATCCATCATCAAATCAAACCAAAAAAAAAAGAAGAAAAAAAAAAAGTGATAATTTGATATCCTTAGCTCATCTCTAAATCATGACAGAGCCTTACTATAATTTCTGGTTCAACTTCAGTAGTTCTTCTCCTCTCCAATACACACAAAACTACTCATCATCTTCGTCTTCGTCTTCGTCTTCTTCGACAAACCCTCATCTTCCTCAGAGAGAAGCCCTCCCTCTCCTCAACAGCCTCAACCTAAGCCAAGAATCGCAGCAATACTCATGCAGTAATCACCCCATGAAGCCTGAAAAGCCTCGAAATTTCTGCGACGAGAACGTGACGATAGCCCTACAGATAGGGCTCCCGATTAGCCCTAATAATTCTGATCATCATCATCAGCTGGGGATGGGGATGGGATCTAACGGCGGAGGAGAGGCCGGCGGTAAAGACGGCGCCGATATACTCTCCGGTCTGCCTCTGAACCGGCTGAATATGGGTCAGTATTGGATTCCTACACCTTCACAAATCCTCATTGGACCTACTCAGTTTTCTTGTCACCTTTGTTGCAAGACTTTTAACAGATACAACAATCTCCAGGTATATAATTCATACAAGCCCTAGCTCTACTTTCTCTCTCCTCTCTCTCTCTCTCTCTCTCTCTCTCTCATTATCCCTTTCTTATGCTTCAATTTCCATTGTATGTGTACCTTTGTGTGTGTGGGAGTGCTTCAATTTCCATTGTATGTGTGTCTTTGTGTGTGTAGAGGAGAGAGAGAGAGAGAGAGAGAGAGAGAGAGAGATTAAATTAAAGCTAATCCTTTTATTGATCTAATTAATTAAGCTTTCTCCCACAGGAAACTATGTATATTTTTCTTGATTTGATACATCCCATGAAATGTATATGTAAAATTAATTTGGTCTTTTTTTTTGTTAATTTCCTAATTAAAACCTGCAAGAATGAAACTTTTAAAGATATATGTATAAGAATTAAGATTCCCAAATGGGGAAGAGGTTTATATTGCTTTATTCTTTCAGCTATATATGTGTTAAAAGTCTTGAGATATTCATATAATAATTATTTTTTATTTAAATTATTATTATTATTTGTCTTGTCAAGGAAAAACAAAAGTCAGTTTCAGATTTCATTCAACAGTAGTTGTTGTTCATGTCTAGTGTCAATCAATCTCCTATGTTTTGCTCTTTTCAATCAAATCTTGAAAAGAAAGTGAAAATAAATCTTGCCTTTTCTATCTAAATCCCTTCATATGTAACTTCAAATTCGGCCCTTTCTCATTTAGCTTTTACACAGATTTGTAAGTGTATCAGAGATTCCTTTTCTCAATGATCATCAAACAATTTCCCTTCAAAATTTTGATGTATATTATATATATATATATATATACCTACTATATTTATTAAAAAGATGAATTTCTTCCTATATATAAATATAAATATTTTGTGAATTTGTAACTGGGAGCTTTATTAATGTGTTGAATCTTTGAAATATGTGCAAGAACAGTGTTACTACTACTACTATTATAACAAAATTCATGTGTGGTTGAAAATAAAAACTGACAAAGTTGCAAAGGTAATAGCAGTTTCAGATAGATGTTTTTTTTTTTTTCCTCATCAATTACTCAACTGCAAAATGTGAAGATCCACTGCTCTAACTGCATATAAACAGCGAATGGCTATTCATCTGTCACACCCCAATGCATATTATAATTTATTTCAAAACTCAACTATGCAAATCCTTCATAATTACTATTATGTCTATCACCATCATCATATGGAGAGGGAAAATAGAGGGAACATTTTGCCTTTTTGTTTAGAGTTTATTGAGATTAATTCTATTAAGTTAAAGATTTTGAAATTATACAAATATATATACATATATATATATATATATGTTTGTTTGTTTGGCAAGTTCAAGAATATGATCAATGAAGAACTCATGATGAATATTACTTTGACATGCATTTCATTTTGTGAGAAATTTATGCTTTGATTACTTGTTTTGTTGTTGTTGTTTTTTTTGTTTTTTTTTTTTTTGAAAATAAAGATTGGTTTGTGCAGTAGAGTATACATATCTTTCAGCTAGGATTAATACCCTATATTCAAACTAGAGATATGAAATAATTCTCTCTTTTTAGGATTTAGATGTAGAATTTGATTTGGTTAATTCAGAATATGCTTATTAAAGTATAGTGTGCGAAATTTTTGATTCAAAAAGAATATATAGTTTACTTAATTATTTGAGGAAAAAAAACTATTTTAATTTGTTTTTGAATTAAACCGTATATACTTTATTTAAACTATTCTTGCATGATGAGAAAAAAGGCAATTGTGCCTTTGAACTAAACCGTATGTTCAAGAAATTAAATATATACTATAATATAAGAAATTAAAAAATTATCCTACCTAGGTCAAAGCAAGTTCATATTTCAAGGCTACAATTTACTTAATGTTCCTCGTTAATTAGGTTAAGGTCCCAATTCACTAATCAATAGATCTAGCTTAATTTATTTCAACGTTAGTAACATATATAGTTATAGCTCACTTGAATTAATATCATGAAAGAAATGTAGCTCTAACATATTTTAATATCCCACTAGTATTTCATAAAAACTCGTGTGAGACAGTCTGATGTAATATAATATACACAGATGCACATGTGGGGGCACGGATCGCAATACAGAAAGGGCCCGGAATCTCTACGAGGGACGCAGCCGACGGCCATGCTCCGGCTCCCGTGCTACTGCTGCGCGGCTGGGTGCAAGCACAACATCGACCACCCGAGGGCTCGGCCCCTCAAGGATTTCCGGACCCTCCAAACTCACTACAAGCGGAAGCACGGGACGAAGCCGTTCATGTGCCGGAAATGTGGGAAGCCGTTCGCCGTGAAGGGCGATTGGCGAACCCACGAGAAGAATTGCGGCAAGATTTGGTATTGTTTTTGTGGCTCCGATTTCAAGCACAAGAGATCCCTCAAGGATCACATCAAGGCCTTCGGCCGCGGCCACGGGGCCTACGGCATTCCAACTATTGACCATCAGAATCACTTTCGAGATCAAGATTATGACGATGAGGATGAGGATGAGGACGAGGATGACGATTCTATATCTGAGATTGAGCAAGCTGCACCTGCAGGAGATCATTGATCATTAATCATTAATCATTGGTCATTAATCATTAATCTATCTCCAAACCACCACTAATTATGAGCTGAGGTTTAATTTGTGCTTCTTGTTGAAAGTTTTTTTTTTTTTTCTGGGTTATTTGGTGCATGTGTTTGGATATATTACGGTTTATATATATTGGTATGGGAAAAATCCTGCAAGATTTTTTCTTTTTCTAGTATTTAATTACTATTTAGAGGCTTAAATTGTAAATGGCATGGATTGTTGTTTGTGTTGTTGGTGTAATGTATGAGGGTTTTGAATCTTATAATTTCATTTCATTTTTTATTTTACTTTAATTTATATATAGTATGTTTGATGTGTGTGTGTGTGTGCAGGCAGTGTTAGCTATGTGTATGTTTCTCTTATAGTAGATGATCACACTATATATATAATTGAGTACTACTTATATGTAAAAGATTATTGATTTTTTACTTATATTATGTTATGATTATATATATATATAACATTTTAATTTGAGAAACTCAACCTAAACAAATATTTTGTGAGAATTCATATATTGGCTGCCAAACATTTCACTTCATGCTAAACAGTAAACACCCAAGCTTGATTACTTTTGAAGGTTATATTGTTTTAGTTTTGTATGTTTCTTGACTAGAAAATATATGCAAATCCCTAATTCGAAATATATATATATATATGTAAAGGAAATTAAAATGCATGCAACGCAATCACAATATATTTCTAATTAGTTATAATATTTAATCAATTAAGATATATTTTTATATGTGTATAATATTATATATCTATATATATATATATATCATTAAAATGGGTTCAAATTCCGTGTTACACTTCTATGTGGTTTACTCCGTATTTCACTATAAAATTTATTATTTTAATAATATTTATTATAAAATAAAAATCAATTCTAACCTAAATAATCATAGTCAACATTTATAAAAAAAAAATGAATTAAAAAAGTTATAAAATTTAATTTTGAATTAATCAACCATAATAAAAATTGAAAAATAAATACTAAAAAATAATTATAATATCCTAATTGGGTCGGGTCAACCCTAAAAAACAATCTTAAAATTAAACTAAATCGCAAAAAAAAATATAACAGGGGAAAAAATATATAAAAAAACACTTAATTTAAATGTGTAATACAGAGAATGTAATAGAAAATCTCAAGTGAAGATTTTGTAGTATTAAAAAAATTTAATTGTTTAATTACTTCCTATTTCAACTGTAGAGTGTAGATTATTTGCACTCTTTTTTTAATATTTCAACTAGCATCTGGCTTTCTGACTAATCTAGATTTTTAAATATATAAAAAGAATTATAATATAAAATGTACAGATTCACATTGTCTGGCATATTAGTCTGTATGAAATCTACCATCAAATAATATACTATATCGAATGTCTGGCATATTAAGGTTATAATTAAATATTTTTTAAATAAAATAATATATTAATTAATAAATCAGTCAACAGAGATTCTGTCAAATGTCTGCATAAAAAAAATTACAAAATAGATAGATTAATTCAGCTGTTTGCATGAGAATAAACCTTCTTTGTGCGTTATTGCTAAAAAAAATAAAAAATAAAAAATAAGAATAAATAAACCTTATTTGTGCTTAATTTCATGCATGGATGGATCATGGATGTCAGTAACAATTAATAAAAAGTGTTTGGTTGTAATTCTTCATTAATCTTTAAAATAAATTAATTAAGACGATTCGTTCCGCCTCATATCAAATCTTATTAGGATATATTTTTCTAAAAGAAATGCATATTTCATATTTAGATATAAAGTTAAAATTGAGAGAGAATGTGTCAAAATATATATGGTAAACGATAAATACTAAACGACAATGATGAAAAACCATATTGGTCGCAATTTTGAACGGTCGAGACCATGACATTTCGAAAACTCTCAATCAATTTTAAGATTCGACGTCGAATTGATGATGAAATCGATCTCGACTCGAATTTCATCGAAATCCGCATGCACAGTGGGTATTTTTGGTTTTTGCAAGACTATACAATCATCTCCGACTACAATAATTGACAATATGGATACTTTTAAAAAGCTCTCTCCGTGAGTTTTCCAATAGTACCTTCGGTTTGCCGATTTGACACCAGATGACAGAGAAATTAGCATCAGTAAAAAGGCTAATGGAAAGATTTGACTGAGCCAGAATTGAAAATTCAAGTGTCTTATTAGACCTGACAATCAAATTCAAATGTTCAATTAGACCTAAAAATAGTTCAAGTGCTCATTTTTGGCCTCCATGCAGCCATTTCCCATTGAGCTCTAAGGGCAAACAAGTAATTTGCCTTTCAGGTAATAATATATCATCCACGATATATATTTTTAAGAAGAATTGTCGATTCAGAACCTGAAAGATAGGTAATTTATCAATTCAGGACCTGAAAGATGAAAACCCTCAATCCAGGACCCGAAAGATGAAAATTCTCAATTCAGGACCTCAAAAATCATGAATTTTTTATTTCTTTTTATTTTGTAATTAATTTTTAAAAAAATCTTTATTGGATTTAATAGATAATTAATGAAGAAATTTTCATTGAAAATTAATATAAAATTAATTAAAAAATAAAAAGAAATTTTGAGGTTCTGGATTGAGAATTTTCATCTTTCAGGTCCTAGATTGAGAGTTTTCATCTTTCAGGTCTTGAATCGATAAATTATCCATCTTTCAGGTCCTGAATTAATAATTCTCCTATTTTTAATGTAATTAAATTAAAATATATGTTATATATAAAATCATGAATTTATCGTGTTGCTTCACCACCTTCGTTCACTACTACCAAAAAAAAATCTACACATTCAGTCTTTCTTTTACCACGCGGCACCACTTAAAAAAATCAATCCAAAACTTGTGTTAGGTCGTCTGGCGGATTAAGATCTTAATCGAAATTCATATTCAATTGCAGTTTGTACTTATGTCACTCCGTGTTATTATACGGGTCAAGATCTTGACCCGAACTCGTATATGTGGCATTTTCCAAATTTCGTAAGTGTTTTGATAGTGTTGAATTTAATGGACTAATGAATTTTGACTCATCAGATGAGGACACGTGACTTCGCATTGACTACATATCATAGAGATTTGTAAAATAGTTGTGAAAATCAAGTGTATGCCTTCTTGTGAGTGGAAAAAGTTTAACTAAAACAATAGAATCGAAAAAATATTTTTTTTTTTCTAGAAAAATCAGTGTGTGGCATAGATGTTATAAATTTAACAGAAAAAAAAAATGAAAAAATAAAACATCAACTCCATTGAGCTGGCTCGTGATCAAATATCTCGAGTTCTAACATGTATGGTGCAATGGAGAATACGATGTAGAGTAGATGTTTGGTCTTACCAGAAAGCGCTATATACAAGAAAATATCAATTTTGGTCTCACAAGATATGCCTCAGTTCAATTTTGATCTCAATACTATTAATTTTAGTCCCAAATAGAGTAAATATCGATTTTGGTACTGCTTTTAGCTTTAAAATCATGGGACCAAAATTGATATTCTTAGACCTATTAAACTAAAACTAAGCGATTTTTTTAAAATATGACCAAAAATGAACCGAAATCGAACCGAAATGTGTCCTGTGGGACCAAAATCTGACACATGATTTAAATTTATTACACATGATTTACCCAAAACACATTCCAAGCGCAGTTTGTCGTGCTACGGGTTCCTTTGTCATAAAATTAAAATTAAAAAAAAAAAATCAAAACACGATTTCTAAAATAGCATGGCATCTGAGTAGGGGGTGATACAAGTCTGGCTCTGACATGTACAGTTAGCGCTAAAATCAAAACACGATTTCTACAAAATGCGATCAAATGTGAATATGATTGAAGAGAGAGACAAATAGAGCGGCAATATCACATATCATAATCCCTAGCTATATGCTACAAAAATCATCTCAAATTCACATCATCAACCAAACACAGCAGCAGCAGTTACTGCAACTATCGTGCCAACGCGAAGGGCGACGTTCCTCAAGCTTTTCGAGGACGGGCCGACTGGTCCCAGTGCCGGAGAAAACAGCGGCCCCAAGCTTGAATTCGAACTGCACCCAAGAACACAATATCAATAAACTCAGTGTCAGTATTTCTCTCTTTGTTTTCGAAGTTCATAACAAGCAAGCTGGTCTAGTAAATGGATAAAACAAAGTGTCCCTTACCTTCCTGTAAATCTACAAGATCCGTAACCTGCCACGAAAATGGAGCAACGGGGCGTGTTAGAATCTCCATAGCCACATATTTTAACAAACATACAAATGCACAGGCATGGATACAGTAGCTGCTAATGCAGAAATGTTAATGCTATTTGTTAAATATCCCACATTGATTGGGGAAAGTGGCATGTGCCACTTATTAAAGGTGAGGGCAACCCACCCCTTACAAGCCGGTTTTGTGAGGGTGAGTTAGGCCCGATATCCATTTCTAACACTATTACTACTTGCTAGCTTAGATAGTATTGACAGATCGATATCCCGACAAACGTATTGGCTAATGGCTACACGAGGCTATGGTAAAATGCAGGTCTTTCGATAATTGATCAGAACTAGTTTGTATAGAGTTAGCAGATATGATATACATATGGAAATCTAATGTATAAGACTAGCTAGAATATAGTAGCATCCAAGAATGATAGAAATCGAGCTTTTGTAATATACATGTAAGAAGATAAGGGTTCGACGTAAACTTACTAGGATCGACAGTAGTTATTGTAGCAGTGCCGCCAAAATCACACGTCCCACCAGAGCTGCGCATTTTCTGATAGTAATCATTATATGCATAAGAAGCATGATTCTGCAACGTATCGGGGTTATAACAAGGCTGCCCTTTCTGAATCACTACACAGTTAGCTTGGCCGTGCCCACAAGCCCAATTTAGACCATCTTGCAGTGACTTCTCTTCTGCACCTGATCGAGCAATACAAAAAACTCTCGAAGAATTCGTGTCACTGCTCTCTGTATTACTCAAACTTAGGTCATACACAGGAGTGCCGTTAGTGAAAAGGACACCCCAGTTTCTCTCAGAAATCGGCCCCGGCCTTTTGTCTTCATTGAACAATTCATAGATGTATGTGTTGATAGGAATGGTGGGCTGACTAGGCGGGCCGGAATCATTAGACACGCGCCTTATCAAATTATTATTGTACACTTCAGCGTTTCCTGCAGTTGCATCGGGTTCGCTGCCACCACCAAACCACGGCCAGCCAGTTTCAGTAACAACGATGGGGATTCCTGAAAAGTTGAGAGCACCTATAGCGTTGTAAGTAGCATCAACCAAAGCATCGAACATACTGTCGTAGTGGAATAAGGTGTTTGGGTCGACAATTTGCTTGACGGGGGAGAGTGGCTTGAAAAGAGCATATTCAAGAGGGAAAATGCCGTTGCTCTTAACATATTCGTAATAAGGGTAGGCATTTAACATGTAAAAGGACTTCGTGTTTCTCAAGAACTGGAGGATCTGGATAATAGTAGAGTTCGACGTTGTGTTGAAGGTGGCGGTAGAAGGAGGGAAAGGCCGAGAAATAATGTCCATCGAATGTGGTGTCGAGACTTTAACTTGATAATTGAGATTCGAAGCAACCAGGGCTTTATACAGGTTCTTCATAGCAGGAGCTAGAATAGGTGCAGCATTCGGAAGCGAAGTAAGCACTTCACTTCCCACAGCAATCGCTGTAATATTAGTCGAGGGAACATAAGCTGCAACGTTTTTATTAACCCAGGCAGCTGCCGTCGAAGGTAATTCTCCAACACCCAGGACTTCCTCGTTTGTAACACTAACCATAACTTCAATGCCAGTGTTTGAAAGAGCATTCAGCATATGGGCATCAGCATCGAAAAGACGCACATGAGTTATTTGATGAGCTCTGAGAATTGCAACTACATCAGCAGCAGACGGTAGGTTCGAAACATCGGTTCCAATGTTTACACCCACGAATGCCCCTGCATGATCGATCAATCAGAAAACTATACTTCAGAATTCTAACATAAAAAAATATATCAAAACATTTTGTTTTGTTAAACATTTCTTAGTAACAAAAGAAACTTATAAATCTTAATTCACAAGCCAAAGAAACTAATCCAAGTAAGAATTAAGATCATATGAATAATTAACCATCATATCATTCCCTCCCCTGCCAGAGTAGCAATCTGGATTACCTAGTTCAACATTTCAACGCTTAAGTTTAGATTAAACGAAGCTCAAAACTGATTTATAATCAAATTTTAGAAACCAACAATTGCAAAATGCCAATCAAATACAACAGGTAATATGTCTCTAATATTTTGGCCTGATGTTTTATAGTGAGTGATCATTATCTCTATCATCCGATAATCAAATGTTAGAAGTTAGACTCCATCCAGGAGAACGGTAGGATATTGGTGTCGTTGACAAATACCGTCAACTTATGAAAGATAGTCAAACACAGGAAACCTGTATATCTAGTGAACTCGAACAGGTAATCAGGTATGCATAAATAATGAGCAGCAATTATATATCAAAGGACGCTAAAGTTCACGGACTCACCAATTGCACTGAAGAAAAGTCCACAAAATAGCAGGATAGCACGAAGCCATATTTGGAGCGTCATCAGCTAGAACTAGAGTGTTTGATCCTCAGACAACAAAATATGTCAAAGAAACATAGGAAAAAGGTCCTTAGCCTTGAATATTGGACAAACACATGGCCTTCGAGTAATTGACAGCAAAGCAAACACCAACAGAAACCTGCATCAATAATCAAAGTAAGTCTTCCATTTGCTTGTGACTCACCAATACTGTATATATGCAGAGATACTCGCACACGCACAACCATTTCAATACACACCATGCATCTATAAACATCTGATGTCCAGTATGCAAGAAAAATCCTCTTTTTAAATGCATACACTGAGTACTCATCGCAGCAAGACACGTCCATGAATATATGAGCTCAAATATTGCAATGGTGTGTATGTCCATCGATGAACTAGCATACAACACACATTGCTCACGAATGCAGGCAGAGGTACTTTGTAAACAAACTAACACATGCACAAATGAATTAGGTAAAAATGATAGGGATCACAACGGGACTCGTGAAAATATCTCAGAATTACTAATGCAAGTTAACTAATACGAGCAGGAATGGACAAATTAAGCTCGTGTACCTGAAACCCCAACTCAATTTGATTCACAAAGAGATCACAATCCAACATAATGCTACTGAAAATTCTTAAATGAGAAGAAAAAGAAAACCATTAGGTAAGAGGTCTACTGATACATCTCATGGTAAATCACCTCCACATTGAGTCACATTACAAAACAACTGAAAATTGAAGATTACAACATTCCACAGAACTCAGATCTCAGACCCAAATTACAAGATTCAAACTTTGGCAAAAATACACCAAAAAATACAATACTAAATTAAGAAATCTTCTTGTTTCCCAGATCACAACTTTAAAAGGAGGGAAACAATATCTAATTGAGAATGACTAATCACCCATATACAAAGAAATTGGTAACACTAGAAAAAGAAGAAAAAAAACAGAATCTAGGAGAAAACCTTGTGATAAAGAAGTAGGCGAGGTAGCAAGACTACTGCATTATTATCAACAGAAAAACTTTTCCTCAACAGGTTAAAAACTGAATCTTTATGCAATAATTTCACAAGGGCAATAAATGCAAGTTGAAAATTACAAGAGGCCAAGCAAAAACCAATGCAGACACAGCTCAAGACAAGAGGAATGCCCAATAATCCTTACAAAACTGCATTAAAAGGCCTAAAATTAGCAGGAATTTGAGCAGGAAAAAAAAAAACTCACTGACGGAAGCAGACAGGAAAGAAACAGAGAGAGATGGGGTCACTTCCACATACAGCTGCAGAAGTTTCTAGCTTTATTGTGAGAGTGTATAATATTGCAAGAGCAAAAATTGAGGTGGCTCAGGTGAGAAATAGACGAGTGAAACTGTGAAAAAGAGAGTTTTTTTTCTTCTTCTTTTTATAAAACAATAAAAACAAGAGTGAAATAGTGAGTTGGGAGGAACTAATGAAGGAATGTAATGAGGCAGGCTCTTCTCTTGAGCTGGGTGGGGGGTGGGGTGGGGTGGGGTGGGGGGGTGGGTGGGGGGTTTCAAGACAGGGTGGATTCTTGTATGACTCATGTCCGCTCCCATGATAGCTTTTTTTAAGGATATTAATTTAATGCATTAAAATAGTCTCGTTGCATTCTCACTTGCAAGCATTCAAATTATGGAGTTGGAATTTTCTGTTCCACTTTTTCGTATTTCATTTTATATTTTATTATTAAATTTATAATTTTAATAATATTTATTATAATATAAATAATCATAATTAATATTTATAAAAAAATTGAATTAAAAAATTATAAAACATAATTTTAAAAAAAATCAAGCATAATACTAAATTATTAATTAAAAAGTGAAAATTAAATAATAAAAAATA
This sequence comes from Perilla frutescens, assembly GCA_026008535.1. Taxonomy (NCBI): domain Eukaryota; kingdom Viridiplantae; phylum Streptophyta; class Magnoliopsida; order Lamiales; family Lamiaceae; genus Perilla; species Perilla frutescens. The sequence goes on along the minus strand of BRKX01000008.1, from coordinate 1,044,572 downwards.
ATTATAAATCTCTAATTGGGTGGGGTGGAGTGTAATACAGAGAGTGAAATAGGAAATTTCATTTGCTGAAGTTTGTGAATTGAAATCCTCTATTGCACATTTGGTGTTGCATTCCACATTGCACACTTGATTTTTTTAATTTTTTTTTCAAACTTTTTTCTTTGATTTCAATTTCTTATACTTTAGTTTAATTTTACACTTATTATTTAGAGTCCATCCTATCGCATTGTAATTTTTTGGTCACATAGTCTATTAGTTCGACACTTTTGGTCACGAGTGTTTTTTTTTTGACATTTTTAGTCCTAAAACTAACACTGTATTTTTTATTATATTTTTTTTCGAAGTTTTTTTTCCATATATTTTGTCAAGAATTTTGCTTAACAAAAACCGTATATTAGCAAGAAGCATGAAATGGTTTTGTTAGGCATTTTGCTTGATATTTTATTGAATATTTTGCTGAAAATTTTCTAGATATTATGTTATTTTGTTGGGTATTATGCTAAATTTTTTGCTAAATATTTTCCTCTTTTTTATTAATGATTTGCTGAAAAATGAGGCCAAAATGTCCTTTGAATAAATATATATATATATATACATATACTACATTGAGACTAAAAATATCGAAAAAATATATTTGAGGTCAAAAGTGTCGAGCTAATAAACTATGCGACAAAAAACGTAAGATACGAGACCAAGAGTAATTTAACCCTATTCTGATGGGACTAAAAGTGAAATTATCCCTATTATTTAATTTTTAATTTTTAGTTATTAATTAATTATTTGAATATTTAAATACTAAAAAATTATATTCAACCCTAAATAACAAATGTAAAATTAAACTAAAGTATGATAAATAAAAATCAAAGAAAAAAATTTAAAAAATTCGTGTGTGCAATATGGAATGTAACACCAAATACACAATGATTGATTTCAAATGGAACTCTGGCGAGGTTAAATTTCGTTTCACAAATCATGATTTTGATCCAAATACTATCAAAACACGCCTAAAATTATAAACATATCATTAAATGCAAATTTTGATTTAATGTTTGACTAATCCTAACGAATTTTGATGTCAAACGGTCCAACAAATTTATATAATATTTTAAGATTTAATTTTTGGGTTAATTACAGAAGTTAACGTTTGCACCATTTTGTAATTTTCGCACAACATTTAAAAATTTGCAATTCATATTACAATCTTTAATATTTTTACAATTGTAACATTCCTAATATTAATCCGACATAAAATGACATTTTATGGAGATGAAATGGATGGAGAATCTTGATGTATATAGTGAATTTATATAACAATGTCATTTAGGTAGCCGGAAATAACAGTAAAGTTGGATTATAAATCGGACACATAGGATAGATTTGCCTGATTAATATTGGGGATAATACAATTGCAAAAATATTAAAGGTTGTTATATGAATCGCAAATTTTTAAACGTAGTGCGAAAATTACAAAATGGTGCAAACGTTGTGTTAAATTCTGCAATTAACTTTTTTTAAAATATAGAAATGTGAAATGTAAGAACTTATTTTACGTGGGTGGGTAACATACTTTATAGTTAGATTCTCTTATTCATTATTATTTCAATATAAATTGCGTATAGATTTAGCTTGGTTGTTATAGAGGATTTCAACTATAATGTGCGTAAATATTTGTAATAAATTATTTTGTATTATATTTAAATTGTCTAAATTCACTAATTGATGACTTAAAATATAAAGATAAAGATAAGTAAACTTAGAGAAACTCCAAGAGTTCTATTTGCAGCTCGGTAAACATTAAATGTGGTGTGAATGCGCTAATTTCGTTCCTCCAATAAAATGCTTTCTGACTCGGCAATTTGAGGGGGCGTGAATAATACCTCAACCAAATAATCAAGGTACTGTTCTCTCTCGGCACTTCAATTTCTTCTTTTTTTTTCATTAGATGTAAAATAAATTTATTTGGTTGATTTTTTTTCCTATTAGATTTTTTTCAGTTGTTTTAAAATTATTTTATACATTGATTAAGTAAATACTTAATTTAAACATAGAACTAAACACAAAATACATAATTAATAAAAAAATAGAAATACATAAACATTTCAATAACAATATAAAGCCACAAATATATTGCAATAAACAGTACAAATACATAATTAATAAAAATACAAACATAATACAATAAGAGTAAAATATTAAATGATCTATTATGAAATGCTGATTTTTATTTTGAATAAATTGATTGTTTTTACATGAACCTTTTAATTTTTGTAAAATAAAAATAATATTTAATTATATATTAATTAAAAATAAAAAATAATGAGCAAGAATATTAATATATATATATATATAATCATATTCAATTAAACAATTTAACAAAATTAAATCAATAGTAAAAAGTATAAAAAGGGAATATTTCATTGTAAAGTGATGCAATTAGAGATTAAATTTAAAATCTGTAATTCTAACTATACAGTAGAGTAAAGTTAACTGTATTCTGGAGAAAATTGTTGGAGGATTTGAGAGAGAGAGAGAGAGAGAGAGAGAGAGATAACATGGAAAAAAAAAGGACATGTATAGCACAAATTACAAGTTTTAAAATGTATTTTCATGAAAATTGATGATTTATTTTATTAATTATAGAGATTTGAGATCGCGGCTTTAATAATAATTTTTACGTGCCAAATGGAAACCGCAATTACGATACCATATATTTTATTTGATAAATTAAATCAGCAAAAAACATAAAGAAACCTACTTCCTATTCTTTTTTTTTTTCGAAATTTAATATTATAAGAAGTCATTTGTTTACATTAATTAATTAGTTATATGTTTTCTTTCCCTAAAACTCCACCACAGTTACAATGAAGATTAATACTCTATTAGTCCCGATTATATAGTCTCGTTATTATAAATAGTATTAATTTTCATAGTGGTGTACAAATACACCCTTGTTAAGTCTTGAAAATTAAAAAATTAATCACTTAAATTTTGAAAGTCATAAATATTAAGTGAGGGTATTATTGAAAGTTTAGATTTAATCTCTTATTTTCATAAATATTTTTAATCTACGTGCGACCAGATAAGAGACTATATAATTGGACGGGGGAGTATACCATATCTAAAAATTCCTTCACTTGAAAAAACTAATAAATAACCCCTCAACATAATTCTAGTATTAAATTTTATTTTTCTGTAAATATTTACAAGATTTATGGAAACTTCACTCAGATTATTTTTAGCAAATTATTCTAAAAAGGTCACTGTAGCATATTTTTTTCTTAATTCTTAAAGAGTGAAAAAAAATTGTTGAGGAAAACAGAGGAGAATTATACTCCCTCAGTTTCTAAATAAGTATCATTTTAACAATTTAATTTTGTTTCACAAAAAGTGTCATTTTACAAATTCGAGACAGAAAATTCACATTTTTCTCATAATTACCATTGTGTATTTATTCAAAATGACATTTAAACAGAAACGGAAGAATTATGTATTAAGTTTTTTTTTTAATTTAATAAATTTAGAACGCAATCTAAGATTTAAAGTGGAATCCAGGAGGGTGCCAGAAAATAAGATCTGACAAAAGGCAAATTCTAAGTGGGGCCCACGTTAGTCTTCAAATTTTGGAAAAATAAAAGTTAAGTAACGTTCCAATTTTTTCATGACCAAAAAAGGAATATTCATCATATACTTACATGTGTATTATAGAAAGGTTAAAAATTTATGTCAATGTAGGTGGAAATTATTATTAGGGTTGTAAACGAACAGTTATTGGCGAGCTATTCAATCTCGATTTGAGAAAAAATCATTCTTTTTTAAATTGGTTAAATTTGAGTTGGAATAAAATAGTATTAAGTTCAGTCAGCTTGTAAATATATTTGAACTTGAACTAAATTAAACGTGTTCATGAATATTATAATTGTTTCGAATAGGTAAATTAAATATGTTGTTTTTTTCAAAATTGAGCTTGAACATGTAAATTAAATGAGTTTTGTTTTGAGCATTCAAGATCGGGCTCAATTAGTAAATTTTCGAGCCTTTCATGTGCGGAACTCGAACTAGAGAAAAAAAGTTCGAATCAAGCTCGAACATCAAAGTATTCAACGTAGTTTGGTTGGTTTACAATCTTAGGTAGGATATTACACAATCATGCCTTTGTATGACAACATTCTATCTACGTTGGCGAACAATTTATAAAAAAAAAATATGCACGTGTAGGATAGGTGAGCAATATAGGCCGGTGAGATTTGTGGATAGAGGTGGCAATTCGGGCCGCCCCGCTTTGGCCCGCCAGGCCAAGTGAAAAAATCGACCCCGTGTCGGTCTGATCTAAAAAATATTTGGGCCTATATTTCAGAGGCCCGAAAAAATGGGTCGGGTTGGTCGGCCCGCCCATGGACTTAGTGTTTTTTTATTGTTTTTTGGACCTAGTGGCCCGGTCCATTCGGGCCACCCTCCATTTCAGGTTAACTCGAAATTATTTCTTGATTAATTTTTTGGTCCAATCCGACCCGCGAACTGAAATTACCACCCTTATTTGTGGACATTTCCTATTTATGCCTCTAGAATTTTAGATAAATTTATTGTTATACAATCACTCACAACTCATTCAGGCAATGTTTGGTAGCCTGGATAAAGCCATATTAGTAAAGGTATCCAGCAAGAATCGTGTGTTTGGTAGTCATTGCTTGTTCACGCGAGGCTCAGTCCTAACGCAAGGCTCGGGGTGTAATTTACTGATTCGGCTTGACAATGTATCCGACGCCCCCCTCGATTACAGTTTCTAGACAAGGTATCTGACGTCCCCCTCAGTCTACCAAATAAAACAATGTACCAAACAGATGTGTAAAGCAATCTAGTATTTATCTTAATAACCAAACATACAATTAAAATAACTAATACACAATTATCTTTCAAAGCAATCCAAATATACCAAACATTACCTCAATATATACGAATTGCACTTTATATGAATTCAACCTAAAAGATAATTGGAAAAGTAACATGTCTGAAAAAGAATAGGAAAACAAATGGAATCTTTTGCCTCATTTAGATCTAAGGGCAAATATGTCCCCCCAATTCCCAAACTCTTCATAAATTTTATTTTTTATTTATTTTTGGGAATTTGGGTAGGAAATTAGAGCTTGAATCCCGTTCTCTCGTTCGGGTGATAAATATCACTGGACTACATGAACGTGGTAACTCCTCATCAATTTTATTTGCTACTATGAATTTCATTTTGTTAGCCTAATATATTGTTTTGACGTGGGGTTCGAAATTATCCTTTTAAATTTTACCATTAAAATAATCGATACTATGTGTCTAACTTCATATTATGTGAATTTTTTTATTTATTTTTTTTGGCATTATTTAGGTCGACCTAAAATTCATGAATTGTCAATTTTATATCATCATTATAATAAGGTCCAATGCTTATTTACTATTATAGTATTATTACTATTTATTTACAATCACAAATTTAAAATGGGTGATTCTATTCACAACCCCATTTTTTCTCTTTACAACCTCTTTATTCATTTAAATTATAAATAATATTTCGTTAGACATATTTAACCTCACAACCCAATTTTTTCTCTTTACAACCCCTCTATTCAATTAAATTATAAATAATATTTTGTTAAGCCTATTTAACCCCACAACCCCCATACTTAAACCCTTACAAATAAAATAAAACCCCCTAATATATAATCCTCACTCTCTTGTTCCTAACAAAACCATTGAGAAAAAACTGAAAAAAAAAAAAAATTATTTAAAAGAAACGCATGTTGGGAGAAACTTTATTTACATTTATTTTTTCTAACTAGCTTAGTGATGCATCATTGTTTTTTAAAGAAAATTAAACATCTCTTCTAATTTAATTCCGATGAGAGAGAGAAGTCCAAGAACTCAACTTGTCCAAAAAAAAAAGACAACTCGAAAACCAACATTATAATAAATTCCAATTCTTGCAAACTTGGACATTTACTTCAATTTTAATTCACATCTTGTAGATTTGGTTTGCTTGCAATTTTTATTTTTTTACAAATTAGTATTTTCTTCAAGTTATAGTTATCAAAACCAAAAAACAAAATAAGAAAAAAATGAAATACTTGAAAAGGTTATGAATTTTTTTTTTGATAAGGTTATGAATTTAACATTTTTTTTAAAGGCACTTCTTGAAAACATTCTGCAAACCTGAATTAACATATAGGAAGAATGATTCATTTTGCTTTTTCAAAAATTTTATTTTTGTTTTTTTGTTATCGAGAGAAGAGGAAGAATAATAAGGGCGAAAAAGCACAACAAAATTTTGTTTTCATTTTTTTTTTGTTTCTGCAAATTTTGTTTTCGTTTTTTTTGTACATGGCGTTTTATTTTTATTTGTTAGGATTTTATGTGTGGAAATATAAGGGAAAAAAAGTACAAAAAATATTTTTTATATTTAAATTCGTTAGAGTTTTTTTTTTTTTTTTTAAGTTGTGAGGTTGTATTTGATTTTGGTAGAGAATTAAATAGTGGGGGCTATACAATGGGGGTTGTATTTTTATTTTAGTAGTTTTAATTAATAGATGTTATACAATGGGAATTCTATTTTATTCTACTATAAGTTGCAGGGGGTTACAAGGATAAATCTGTCAAAAAAAATATTATTTATATTTTAATTAATTTTAGGGGTTGTAAAAAGAAAATTGGGGGTTGTGAATAGAATTACCCATTAAAAATGGATCGATGTTATCAATTGACAATTACTTCATTCAAATTGAATAGGCCCCCCAATTGAATATTTATTAGGCTGGCCCATTAAAATATAAATGGGCTGGATTTATTTTGTACGTCCATTTTATTTTAGGAAAATTTTAAATATAGTGCCGTTTTACTCTTCTCCTACTATTTTATAAAATATAAATATGATAACACGATATTTATATATTTACACTTTGATTAATTACTATTTTCAAATTAATTAAATTCGAACGTATTGCCTCTCATATTTCAAAGTACAGTATAAACCGTCAAAAATAATATTCATGTAGAAAAAAAAATTATATATATATATATATATATAAAATAAAGGTGGCCACAATTTTATTTACTTATCTATTTTTCTTTTTGGAGAAAATCAAGGCCTGATTGTTAGAAAAAATATATTCAATTTTCAGAATTTAAATAATTCAAACACTAACTGTCAAAACCACTTGAATGCCAAAAATATTACAAGTTGAACAAAAAAAAAGGTTCAGATACTGAATTGTAAAATTTTAAATATGTTGGACACGAAAATTATATTTTCCCCCTAAATTAAATTCAACAAAATATTAAAAGAGTGTTTCTAAATACATCATTTATTTTTCTAAATACACCTAACACCACTAGATAAAATAATTCAAAAATAAACACTTGTAAAACTATTTAAAATGCCCTCGCTAAATTAAAAAATAAAACCGAAATATATTTTTGGATTGAGAATGTATTTATAAATTTTATTTTGCATCGGGATCATCGTAGAGATAACAGTTGATGTCCATCCAGAACACCATCGTTGAAGCCTTGCTTAGGCGACTCTCATCGGAGAAGAAAGGATGACCATTTGGAGACGGTGTCGCCGGATTTTTTGTTTTTGTTTTTTTGTTTTAATTTTTTTTATGTTTTAAATAATTAAAAAATTAATTTTCAAAATAGAAGGATAAAAGAGATATTTACTACGGTATATAAAGATAAAGTGTAAAATAAAATAAAATTATGCGTAGTGTATAAAATAAAAATGACTTATAAAAAAAAGTGTTAGTGCATTTAGAAAAATATTTAATAATTTACTTAATTAATTATTTCACAAAAAAGTTAAAACAAATTGGGCCCACTTAGAGCCTAGCTAGTAGTGTTGACTACATAGATCGAGGAAAAATATTAAATAAATTGAATAAGTGATAACCCATACGATCTTATCAGAATTATCCATAAAAAATAAAATAAAAAATAAATAAATTGATAAGACATTCTAAATATTTTATTTTTAAATATTTACGCTTTCGGAATTGATTAGTGGACACCATTTATTTTTTATAATATTTTTTTTTCTTATCATATTTTCTTCTAATTTTATTTTATTTTATTTTTGTTGTTCTTCTCATATTTTATTTTTCCCCTTTTTTCAAGAACCATCTTTTCTTTTACGAACATATATATAATAATTAATTATTGCAAAAAATTAATAATCTCCATTGCTTTCTTACGTGGCTGCTTGTAATTGGTGGAGACAGCTATTATTAATGGATTAGGTTTGTTGTTGGATCTCAATTCTTTGCCATTATCCTAAACTAATTATCATCATTAATTTTTAGTTTTCTATTTTTTTTTTCATGCCTTTCATTTGTCAATTGGTCGACCTTTTGATGTTGACACATTATCTAAATAAGTTTCTCGACAAAAATAAATAAATAAATAATTGAGTCGTACGTTTTGTTATATAAGAATCAACGATGACTATGTTTAATTTCAAATATTATGCTATATATATATATATTCAAAATTAAATAAAGTGCCTCTATGATCTTAGGAATACTTTAATAAATATGAATTGAGAATTACATGTATTTAATTAATAATTATTAAATATGTGATATTTATATTAAAATACTCCTTCCGTCCCGATTATATAGTCCACATTTCTATTTTGAGTGTCCCGATTATATAGTCTCATTATTATAAGTATTGTTATTTTTAATAGGAATGTACAATTATACCCTTATTAGGTTTTGGAAATTAAAAAAATTAAACATTTAATTTGTGAAAGTTATAAATCTTAAATGTTATTTTTTCAAAAAAAAAGAAACATTAATTAAAATTGACCAACTTAATTAATTTGCATGTACTTGAATTTGATCAATTTTATTGATATTCATTGTATTTGTACTTTATTAATTGTATATTTTCTTTATTTCAAAAAATTAATACATTAAAGTTGAGCTAAAATTTAGCTTTTATTAATTTTCATTAAATAAGGTTAAAGTTGGAAGTTTAGTTTTCGTTTCTTGTTTTCATGAATATTTTTAATCTACGTGCAAGTAGAAAATGGACTATATAATTGGGACGGAGGGAGTATAATTAATAAAATTATTACATACTCCCTCTGTTTTTAATTAAGTATTATTTTGGATGAATGCACACAAAATAATAAATTAATTGAGTTACCTAATACGCCATTGCGTGAATATATTAAATGAGTTAAATATAGATATATAAATACATCAAATGAGAATAAATGTGTAAAAAACATGAATTTTTTATCTCGAATTCATAGAATGACATTTTTTTAAAAATAAAATTAAAAGATTAGGATGATATTTATTTAAAAAGGGAAGAATATTGATTTCGGCCGATCCAATAAAAAGAACTAACATCCAAATAATAAGTATTAATTTGTAATTATCCGAACCATAAAATATATTCATTAAAACACCAATATATTTATCCAAACAATAATAATGTAGCAATTTAGAAGAAAAGATAATAACATTGATGTTTTTTTTTTTTCGAATCGTCTCCTTTTTAACATAAATTTTACACTCGGGGACACTGAGGCTGAAAATCAAATCAAGTAACTTGACACGTAACTCATGTTCGTTCGTTAAAAGTTCGATTCAATAAGCATATTAAATGAACTTGAACATAATTTTGTGTTTGATAAGATTTAAAGTTTGGTTTAAATTTGAACTCGATAAGTAAACATTGAGCAAATATGTATAAAAATATCAAATTACTCGAGTTTGTCTGGTGTTCGGCTCGATCAAATTTTATCTGGTGTTCAAACTCGACACTCAATTAAATATTACAATAAGGTGAAAATATATGATAATATCCCTATTTGTCGCCACCATTGTCGCCGATGCCACTCTCTCTCTCTCTCTCTCTCTCTCTCATCATAATAATATCTAAAATCTTATCTTCTTCTCTATATAATAAAACATATATTCCTTTGTTTCTATCTCATTCAAATATCTCCTCCTTTTATATATAATATATATGTATTTAATTACAATTGCAGAAATAAATCACTCTCTCTCTCACTAATTCTCACAAAATTCTCGTGAATTTCCAGTTGAATCAACCAAAATCATAGCACCAAGAAAAAAATCTGATTGTTGAATGGACTGTTGCCTCTCCTACACCAAGCCCAGATTCCCAACTCCGCCGGCCGCAGCCGCCGCTCTCCGCCGGCCGATCACGTTCGGGCTGCGCGCGGGGCGGAGGCCGCCGCTGATCGTGGCGAGCAGCGCTAGCAAGTGCGACTTCGGGGGATTGAACGCGCCTCTGGAGCCGAAGACGCCTGCCGGGAGGCTGTTGAGCGGCGTTTTGTTGGACGATCGCGGCGGTTTTCACGCCGCCGCGAGGAAACAGCTGGAGCTGCTGGCGGCGGAGAGGGATGTGGCGGAGGCGCGGCTGCAGCTCAGCCTTGGCTCCGATGAAGCTTGCCTCCATAGGTTGGTGGCCGCAAATTTTTTATTTTTTTATTTACAATAGTTATGCAGATTTATTATCTTTTACCGAGTTATGAATTGAGTTTTGTATTGTTTGATGATTGATTGATTTGTGTTATTTTATTTATTTAATTTAATTTTCACTCAATTCTTGATTTTGTAGTGAGGGGATTTGATTGTAAGTTGTTAGAATCTATTGATTTGATTGTTGATTTATCTAGATTGTTAAGAGATAGTTCATTGAAAAATATAATTTTTGATAGAAATATGTAAATAGTTGTGGTTGAACTAGGTGGTGAATGTGGTGCGCTTGAGCTAATGAAAAAAAAAAACAAAAAAACTGCTTGATTAGTGTAGGGTTTAAGTGAAAAATGATTGCTTGAGCAACAACCTTATTCTTTTGATCAAGAATTTGGATGGTTATATTGCAATAGATGCATCTTTACTAGTGGTTGCATACTTGCATTGCAGGTGGTGGAATAATATAAAATCGAGGTGAGAAACTATAGGTTAAACTTCGATAGTAGTAGTGTCGATGAAATTTGCTCACAAGCCTCCATTGTGACAAATCGTATCACGTTGGTTCTTACACTGTTTCAATATCCCTTTTCTTTGAAAAAAGGGTGAAAGAAACTAATTACAATTGGTGGTATTTGAGCTTATCATTGTTGTTAGAAAGTAAATGTATTGGATTCTCTTTACGTGTGTAATTTATCCGTTGTGCTTGACATTGTTTTTGCGTCATTGTAAAGATTCCAGCAATATGCTTGTATTTTCTTTTTATGAACTGGATGGCACATTTTAGGATAAGCGCAAAGTCCTTGAGAATGGCATGAGCCGGGCCGAGGGTGTACTAGTGCATCGAGTTCCTCGAGAAATTGGCTGGAGGAGGGTGTACTAGTACTGCTACCGGACATGGTGTTGCCTCATCAAGGAAAATATAATCTGCTGATGAATTGCTGCATCTGTGTTTGATGATTGTGGGAGTGATTGCTTCGAGCTGGGGACGTTTGGTGCTGGAGACGTGGATTATACACGTTACTACGTTTTGCAGGCGTGCAGTTACTGGAAGTAGAGATATAGGATTGCTTAAATGATCAGTTGTTGAAATAATTAAGTGTAGGCCAAACCTGAGAAAAAACCGTGGTAATGTTGATTAATTTATGCGGCGCTTCTGCAATTTCCTACTTTTCGGCTGATTTTTGACAATGAATTGCAGGAGAATTGCTGACTACAGATACCATGAATGCCGGGATGCAGTTGAAGATGTCATGTACATGCTTATCTTCTACAAGTTCTCCGAAATGAGAGTCAATTTAGTGCCACGGCTTTCCAAATGCGCCTATAATGGTAGGCTCGAGATATGGCCTTCAAAGGACTGGGAACTCGAGTCTATCCATAGTACCGAGGTTCTGCAGATGGTGAGGGAGCATCTTAGTGCTGTCGTTGGATGCAGAGCCAACTCCAACGTCACGGACAGCTGGGCCACGACTGAGGTACAGAGGTTTCGCCTCTGTGAAATGTATGCTGCTTCTATCTTGTATGGCTACTTCTTGAAGACTGCCTCCTTGAGGTACCAACTCGAACAGGGTCTAGACCTGAGCAACTCCCTCTCTGGCATCGGAGCTCGGGGCCAGCTTCCCGTTTCAGAGATGTTCTCTGCAGGATCAAACTACATCGCCTATGGCCGTGTCAGCAGCCCGAGATCTGCCCCAGCAACTCCAAGATCGTATACACTGGGGAAGAAGCCCAAAAGTTTGAGATTTTACATGATGGGATTCGATCAAGAATCAATCCAGATGTGTGCAAAGCCCAAATCCAAGGAGGCATTGAATCTTCTTGAGAGACACAGCTCTGCTCTCTTCGGGGATGAGGAGACGGGCTTGCTTGAAACAGACGACGTGATCACTACCTCATTCGCAAGCCTCAAGAGATTTCTGCTCGAAGCTGTTGCCTTTGGCTCGTTCCTCTGGGACGCAGAGAACTCTGTGAGTGATGTATATATGCTCGAGGATAACTGAGCATGCCTAGCGCGATCTTTGCTCGTTTTTTAGACATATTTTGTATAGATGAGATCTCTTGCTTTCAGCTCGTAAAGAGTTGCAGCTAGCATATGTGGAGATGTATATATGGTTGAATAGTGTATATATAAACGTTCTTGATGAATGCCCCGGTAAAGAAAATTTTGCTCTTTGTTTTTCTCCCCGTTGTTTTTTAGCTACGTGTATATTGATGATGTCATTACTTTAAAAGAAAAATGAGTAATCATAGCTTACTTTTTCTCTGGTTCAACACAGAAATGGAGATGCCTTCTAGAATCTGCTATGCAATAAACATAAGATTTGTTTTATGTTACTCATTCATCAACTTCAATTTTTTAATGTTGTAATGAATTTTGAATTAGTTTACTTGATGACTTTGAATTGTTAAGATGTGAGGACAACAACCACCCCTCTAAAATATATATCAACTAACAAATTTCAACGCTGCAAAACCATATAATATCTGTCTCATGATCAAGAAACATCACTGCAAGAAACTCCCTCATTTTCTCCATATATCAATGGCAGTCTTCCTCCTCAAGCTCGTATTCTCCATCCTTAGCGCGCTGTCAAACATGGCAACGCGTCTCATCTTCACCACAGCAGCCCACGTGGCCGTGCAGATGATCCAAGCCCTCAAAGTCCCGGGGGAGAGAAGCCAGCGCATCCTAGACCATGTCAAGAGCATGATCACGACGTGCATGGAGTGGTTCTTGAATCTGGCAGTCGATGCAATCACCTCTGCCCTGTCTTCTGTCTTCGACTTTGTGAAGGAAGGAGTGTTCAGCTCCTCGTCTGGACTGACCGGGGCTGTGGCCGGATTGCTGGAGAAGTCGAGGACTTCTCTTGACGAGGCATTGAAGGATATTCCGGAGGTGTTGGAGGCTTTCTCAGAGATGGTTGGCAAGATCATCACAGATTTTTTGAGCAACTGCAGTGATGCTGTGGCTTATGTTACAGAGAATGTTTTGAAGTGATTAAATTTGTTCAAGTTTTGAGTAGATAATCAAACTATAGAATAGCAAAATCTCTCTCTTTTTTTTTAGATTTCTTGAATCAGAATAGTGGGATTTGTTAGTGAAGATTATGTGCAAAGTTACTTGATTTGATTCATTTTGTGTTTCCTTGTCTTGAAAGGAATTGTGAAGGGCTTGCTTGTTCATGAATGAAGTCAACTTTATCATTTCTAGCATCATTTCGATTTCATGAGTTCGAATTATACGAACACACTTTCTTGGTCGATTTTGTTCATGGAATGAAGTCAACATTCTCGTTTCTAACAATTTTTCATTCCGATTTCATGAGTTTGAATTCTACGAACACTTTCTTGGTCGAGTCATTGTTTAATGAAATGGTTTTACTTAGTCAAACACACTATGGTGGTTGCAAAATATTTGGGTAATTTCCATGATTGAGACTGCTTTAATATTTTGATGTTTTTTTTTTTTTACAGGAGCTTTAATATTTTTATGTTAATTTCACTGTTTACTTAAACGAGATATACATAATTATATTTTTTATACCAAAAAGAAAAGGGGAAAAAGAGACGAGATATGCATAATTATATTTCTTATACCAAAAAGAAAAGGGGAAAAATGAATAGATGATTATTAATCATAATAATAATTGCACATTGGTAAAAATATGATAAAATGGCCACCTTTAACTCTCCACACACACACACCAAAAAAAAAAAAAGAAAGAAAAAGAAAAAAAGAAGCCCTTATAATTACTCTATTTTGTTTTGGAGATAAAAAGCCCTTATGATAACTTAATTGGTGTAGCAAACGAAAATTTGACAAAAAATATAAGGGTAATTCTAAACAAACCCCCAAATTTATCGATGTAGCCTGAAAAAATAAAAAATAAAAATGAAAAAAACTATTCAAATTCTCATTTTTGTCCTTTTAGCCAAAAAATAAAAATAAAAATACATTACAAGAAAATTGTAGTGTCAATAATGTTTTTCATAGAAATAAAATTATTTATATTATAATTAATCCTAATTGAGATTTATTGCTAAAATTTAAAAATTTAAAGAATTATACACTCTAAGTTTGAAATAATCAACCTCAAAAATTAATTGTTGTATATTAACTAAAAAATAAAAATTAAATACTAAAAAATAATTATAAATCCTAATTTGATAGAATAAACCTCAAAAATAATAATGTAAAATTATACTAAATTAAAAGAAATTAAAATTGAAGAAAAAAATGAACGAAAAAGTAATAATTTTAATATTTGGTACACGATTGACACACGCAACTTGGGACTAGAGAATCTCAAGTGATACCCACATTCCCATAAGTCGCGATAATATTTTCTTCAAGTTGTTTTTTGCTAAAAATTAACATAAGAGAGTTGTACAACCTAATTTACCATCAAAATTTACAAGAAAAACTTTTATTTATATTAGAGAAAATAAAAAATGTATGAAGGCTCAATATGTTCTGAACTAACTTCTTTTAATGTCTTAAAAAAAATATCATACAAATTATGTTGCATTGTTCAAATCACCCATGGAAAAAAATTACTCTACCAATTAAATCGGTTAATTTATTTGTTAACTCCTCTTTGTTGAAATTTGAACGATGGAATTGTAAAATAAATCAAGCAGTTTTGAAGAATGGATCTTATGATATTGGAATCTTTAAAGTTGAAGAAAAACGTGGTTATAAGGGCAAAATTATTTTTATTTTATTCATTTCTGTGTTTTTTTTTTAATTTACACACCCGATCTGGTGGTGTTGAGGAGATTTGAACTCGTGATCTTTAGTCTCCAACCAACCTCATTCCACCATTAGATCATCCCATCGGGACAAAAGTGTAAAATTACCCAAAATATAAATTTAAAGTATTGGCTAAGTGGGTCGAATTCATTCGAACTACATGCACTCATATTGGACTTTTCTCAAAACACTAACCCAATCCCAACTCATTCCAATTATTCAATTATATTAATACGATGAATACTAACTAAGCTAGATTTGTATGATTTTAACATGATTATATTAATTATAATAGTCATAAAATATGCATGTCATTAAAAAGATTTTTTTTTAATCTTGCTAATAAAGAAAAATCACAAAGAAACGCATTTGTATTCGGACAAATCAAAAGAAGTTCTTCTAAAAAAAAAAAGCTATCGAAGACTATTAGTATTCACACCATTAGTAAGGGTACCACTTATGAAAATTTTAGTCGATCATGAATTTGCCACCTAGGCTCGAGGAGAGGGCATTAATGTCATTTCACATATTTGCTTCAATTTGACTTACATCTCTATTTAAATCACGGTTTCTCTTAGTTCTTCCATTGAAATCTTGGCTCAATTCTCTTATTTGTTCTACACATATACATATATACACATTCACATATATAATATTTTTTCCCTATAAAATTCTTGAAATTATTAAGATTTTTTTTTTGGAGTATTTGAATTTAGCATGGCGGGGAGGCTTATAAATGCACTTGTTTACTACGGTTCCGTCGATGGAGCCGTTGGTTTGAAGGTAAATGTTGATGAATTTCTCTACTTTTTTTTCTTCTTCCACGAGAAAAATTCATAATTGTGCTTTCTTGGTAAATCTCGCTCATGTGCGGGTATATATATATATATATGTGGTAATTGGATCGTAAGTTTGTATGTTTATATTATTGCAGCATGTCGAAGTTACAATTCCTAATCCAAGTAAAGATGAAGTTTTGATAAAAGTTGGAGCCACTAAGCTTAAATATATATAAGTTATATTAAGTGTTTAATAAATTAATAAGACTACTAATTTCAATTGTTTTAATTTGAATTAGGTACTGATGTGGCTGGAGAGGTGGTCGAGGTTGGATCACAAGTCCAAAAATTCAAACCGGGAGATAAAGTTATTTCCATTTTGAATATTTATGTAAGTGACAAAATAAATAGTCGATATTAAATGATTGATATGAGATTTCTTGTTACATTTTTTAATGTATCAATAGACCGCAGACGGTTTATCTGAATATTGTGTGGCTAAGGAAAAAATGACAATTTCTAGGCCAGCTGAAGTGTCAGCTGCTGAGGGTGCAGGGCTTCCTATTTCTGGTGTCACTACCCTAATAGCCCACACACTATGTTGGGCTTAAAGTCAACGAGCACGGGCACGATCCACAAAAGAACATCTTAGTCACTGCTGCTTTGGGAGGAGTTGGCCACTACGTTGTCCAGCTGGCGAAGCTGGGAAATGCGCATGTGACGGCCACATGCGGGGCCCGTAATGTCGAGCTAGTGAGAAGCCTCGGAGCGGACGAGGTTCTCGATTACAAGACAGCTGAAGGGGCATCTCTCACGAGCCCATCGGGCAGGAAATATGATGCAGTGATACATTGTGCGTGAGCCATTCCTTGGTCGGTTTTCGAGCTGAATCTCACTGAAAACGGCGTCGTAGTGGATCTAACTCCGGGGCCTAGTGCTATGTGGATTTATATGCATTGAAGAAAATTACTTTTTCTAAGAAGAAGTTGTTGGCTTTCATATTTATGCCCAAAAATTATCAAGATTTGAAGTTCCTGATTGGATTGGTGAAGGAAGGGAAGCTTAAGATGATCATTGACTCGAAACATGCTTGAGTAGAGGTGAAGAAGCTTGGAGTAGAGGCATAAGTGGACATGCAACGGGGAAGATCATCGTAGAGCCATAATTTTAAATCGGGATACTCAATTATAATATAGAGTTTACAATAGAGGATTTCGTTTGTGCGATGGTTTTTAATTTGATTAATATTGATACTATATATTTTTATTTATAAGCTCGAAATAAAATAAAAACTTAACGACGTAATTAATCTCATTTCACCTAGTTAATTGTTGGAGATAGTAACGAGTTAGAATTTATCCGTCTATCGCCTTTATGTGGAATATTGCATCTCATACGACGCTCATATGAATGTAGATGAAATCATCTGCTACACTTTAAACAATATTAAAATTAGTTATTGACGCGACATTACCAATTGTCGATACAACGAGCTTTCCGACTCAATAGTATTGCTCACTTTATGTAATAAGCTAACGAAATTGTCTGATTTAAAATATGATATTTTCTATTCTAACTATCGGGTTTTCATCATGTATATTTATTTATTTTTTAATAAATTGATAATTATTTTAGTGAACAATTATAAAATTTTAAGTAAATCGATGTGATAACAATATGATAGTTAAAATATGACATCTAACATCACAAATGATGTTGTGACAACACACAAACCAAACATGTACATAAATGGACTATTATGCTAAGATAAACCGCATTCAATAGCTAAGTTTTCAAAGTTTAAAATTTGATCTTTTTTTAAATAGTTCATTTTTCAAAATTAACAAAACAACACTTACCTTTACAAAAATTTTGCAAATTTAACATTTGATTGATTTTACGACCTGAAAATCATATGTAATTTATTATATTTAAAGATTTCTTAATTGAATGATGTTTTACACGGATAGGGAAATAAAAATATTAAAATACAACCAATTATAATTGATCATCAAATGCTAGATTTACGATTTTTTTTTTGAAAAAATAGTACTATTTTGTTAATTTTGAAAAAAATGATTTTTTTAATCCCAAAATATAAATATTAAAGTGTAATTTTTCCTATAAACTTTGATACTATACGTAGCCCTTTTTGCAATGTTGATCAAGATCTATCATTCTGTTAAATTACAACATTATTCAATATTCACGAAAACTTAGATTTCTTTTTCAATCGGGATAGAGAAACGAGATTCGTACTCAAATCTTTCGTCCTTACAAAAGAGAGGATCGAGAATAAAAAAAACTTAAAGACTTAAATATTCCTTTTCATTGACACTCTTCAAAGATCAATTTCACCTTACTACCTATCTATACTATATGACATTAATTGTTATTCAAATCTTGATTCGTCTAATAAATTTTAGGCCCGACACGAGTTCTTGCAAATGAACAAAGTTCGTAGCCACACATTCATGTCGGAGACAAATCAAAACAAAATGAAGTCGTTGAAATATTCAAAATGGTCTACGTATTTTTTATGCTCCAAAATAAAGAGAGATCACTTTTATCAAAAGGAAATTGCTTTCGAAGCTCCCATCAAAGACTATTCGCACCATTGAATTGAACATGTAATTCATGATCATGGATTTGCCACGCCTGCACAATGAAGGGCATTCTTGTCATTTCACATCTTCATCAAATGAGTTAATTAATAGCCCTCTTCCCCTATTTAAATCTACTTTTTCTTGATCCATTATATTTAATTTCCATTGAAAATCTTTAGCTTCTCTCTTGTTTGTTTAAGACATACACACACACACACATACATACACACACACACACACATATATATATATAGAGAGAGAGAGAGAGAGAGAGATTCTCTGATACTGAAGTCATGGCGGGGAGGCTTATGCGTGCACTTGTTTACGACGGTTACGTCAATGGAGTCGTTGGTTTGAAGGTATTATTATATATATCTTGATACTATATATAATTATATATTATTACGAATTTGATTTTAATCGATAGTTATGTTTTTTTTTTCACCATCGTAATTAATTTCGTATGTATATATGTCTTGTTGTAGCATGTCGAAGTTACAATTCCTAGTCCAAGTAAAGGTGAAGTTCTAATAAAAGTTGAAGCCACTAGCTTAAATCCAGTGGATTGGAAGGCAGCCAAGTTCAGAATTTTGCTACGTCCATTTCTTTCAAAGACTTCTCATTCTCCTATTCCATGTAATTTTTTTTTAATTTCCTTCTTACGGCTTAAAACTTTTGAACGAGACGATGATTCGAGCATATTATAAGTGTGTGTTTGCATGTGTGTGTATATTAATGATGTCACATATACGTGTTTGTGAGAGTTACATTAATCTATTAGGTAATGATGTGGCGGGAGAGGTGGTCGAGATCGGATCCGGGGTTCAAAAATTCAAACCGGGTGATAAAGTTGTATCCGTTATGAATATTTTTGTAAGTGGTCACAAAATATATAAATGCTCAATTTTAATTAATTAATTAATGTGAGATTTCTCATTACATTTTTGCATTTGTATAATATATTATACCAACAGACAGCGGGTGGTTTATCTGAGTATTGTGTGGCTAAGGAAAAAGTGACAGTTTCGAGGCCAGCTCAGGTGTCAGCTGCTGACGCTGCTGGGCTTCCCGTTGCTGGCCTCTCTGCCCACTTGGCCCTGACGCACTACGTCGGGCTTAAGCTCGAGCACGAACACGAACACGATGAAAATGAGCCCCGGAAGAATATCCTGATCACCGCTGCTTCCGGTGGAGTCGGCCACTACGCTGTCCAGTTGGCGAAGATGGGGAACGCGCACGTGACGGCCACGTGCGGGGCCCGCAACGTGGAGCTAGTGAAGGGCCTCGGAGCGGACGAGGTTCTTGATTACAAGACGGCCGAGGGGGCATCTCTCACCAGCCCATCGGGCAGGAAGTATGACGCCGTGATACATTGCGCGCCCACGGTTTCTTGGTCGGTATTCGAGCCGAACCTCGTCGAAAACGGCATCGTGGTCGATCTGACTCACCCACCGTCGACTAGGGTTATGTGGACTAATGCAGTGAATGAAATTAGTTTGTCTAAGAAGAAGTGGTTGACCTTCACTTTGAATCCACAAGATGATCAAGGGTTCAAGTTCCTTGTTGGATTGGTGAAGGATGGGAAGCTTAAGACGATTATCGACTCGAAACATGCTTTGAGTAGAGGTGAAGAAGCTTGGAGTCGAGGCATAAGTGGACATGCCACGGGGAAGATCATCATAGAGCCATAATTTTAAGTCGGGATGTTAAATTACAATATGGTCTGAATATATGATAAATTACCTAATATTCGTTACGAGTGATCAATGACAAACGAACACAAGTTCTCTATCCTCATATAAGTACGACTGGAAATCAACCTAAATAATTCGATACTCGATCCATGCTCATTTGTTAAAAGTCCATTTACACCCAATTCAGTCAGCATATCAAACAAGTTTGAACATAGTTTCATTTTTAATAACATATAAAGTTCATCTCAAATTCGAGTTTGATAAGTAAATTGAAGCAAACATGTATAAAAATATCATACTATTCGAGGTCAACTCATGTTCAGCATCATAATTAATCAAACAAACTCAAACATAAACTTTAAAGCTCAATATAATTCACACAAACTTGAACGAGTGTATAACGGATCGAATCGACTCGACTCGACTCATCTCATTTACCAACTTATATCGCGTTTCGTTCGATTTTGTATGTTGTATATTTGGTAACTGGCATTTGATGGCCCAATTGAAATATGGGCCTAGAGCCCAAGATCGACTGTGGCAAATCGGTTAATATCGCGAAAAGAGGAGGGTAAAATCGTCATTGGATAAAGCAGGGGACCGATCCCCCCTTCCCCACCACTTTTTCTATTTTATATTATATTGAATTAATGTCTACCAAAGATAAATTGATTAATTAATTAATCAATAAAATTAAACAAAATATCCCCTTGCATATTATAATATTAATTAAATTCATATTATAATGCGTTTGGTTTCTTCCCCAACGCTACTTCTGCGGAGTTTTCTGTTTTTATATTCATAACGTAGCTCCATTGATCCAACTCTCTCTCTCTCTCTCTTGTTTTCAACGATACCTGTCTTGTTACTGCATTCCTGATCCGAATATCCGGTTTCTCTCTCCAGACTCACACAGGCATATCTTTCTCTCTCTAGATCTTCATTCTCTCGCTCATGGCGTGTTGTTGTTTCTTATGAGGTGAGCTCACTTCGCCGCTACGCTCTTGGTTTCTGTCGCGACGGTTGTTGCGAGAATGTTTTCTCAGATTGTGTGCTTGTGGTTTTGATTGGTCATTTACCGCGGCAATATGAATTTCCTTAAATGACTGAAATTCTGGTGCTCTATTTTTTTTTTCGCTTCAGAAAATAAAATGATTTCTTCTGTCTCAGCTGATCATAGTGAGTATTGCTGTGTTTATCTTATTAGACGTGACTTTTTTCCTGCATAAGTTTTGCTTTTTTTTCATCTTCTTTTTTAATGTATGCTGCTTTTTATTTCTTTCCTTCCTTTTCTTCTGTGGTGGAACCTAGTCTTTGGATTTTAGATTGATTGAATTTTTTTTTAGTGGATTTTTTTTTATCTTTATTTTTATGCTGTTTGCTTGTTCTTGAAAATTTGATGCGGAATGTATTTGATTCTTGAGGTGGTCGTATTAGCTACTTCTGTAATTTCTCTTAAAATTTAATGGTGAATTAGATGTTTCTTTGATTATTATTATTATTATTATTATTATTATTATTATTATTATTATTATTATTAACCTAAATGATTCTAAATTTAATTTTGTTGATTGTACTTTTATGGTAATAGGGCTCAAAATTTCTAGCTTGGGATGACTTTGCATCTGCAGTTGTAACTTTGCTTGAGATATTAATTCGTGATAAACATGTGGCTGTTAGACTGTTAGTTGTTAATTCATTTGGACTGCAGGTTTAACATGTGTTTATTATGTTTTTTTATTTCAAAAAAGAAAAAAAAAGTGTTTATGATGTTTTCCAAATGCTGTGGTATTTATGTTTCCATTTTTAGATTTTGAACCATCTTCAGCTGCCGTTTTAAGGTTCTACGATTTTTCTGATCGTTTATTTCTTACATTTTTGACAGATGGACAAGATTTGGGTTCATGGATGAGTTCGTGGTGATGATTGTCGATAAATTTGGGAATCGATTGCTGAAGTCTTTGTAGCAAGGGCGTGCTAGGGCACACAGGCTGTGCTTTAGATGATAAGCACTGCTTGCAGCTATTAGAGGCTGCAAACAAGCATGTTGATATCATTTTGGTTGATATTTAATCATTCTTACGATGAAAAACCAGCACTTTACTACACATTGTATTATTTGATGGACATAAGCACAGAAGTGTACATACAGTTAGTTGAAGAGCACTGTTTAGACAGTGTGGATACCTCTTTAAAGTGGTTAAAGACTCATTGAACTAACTTCGACTTTCCAATTTTGTGAAACAGAAAAAATGGATAGGTGAGTTTTTGTTGCGATACTCCTTTTAATATGGGTGCTCTGGCTTTCTTCTGGTGACTTTGAACATTACATTACAGTGCAGTTTTCTTTTTCATTATCCTTCCAGATATAAAATTTTGGAAGAAATTGGTGATGGAACTTGTGGCAGTGTATATAAAGCCGTAAATATTGAAACATCTGAGATTGTGAGCAATATTTATTCTCCTTCATTTCTTGTCTGTTTCCCTATGGAGTTCCATGGTCTGGATAAAAGTACCTCATTTTAACATCTGATATCTGTTCCAGGTTGCAGTCAAAAGAATGAAGAGAAAGTTCTATTATTGGGAGGAATGTGTGAATCTACGAGAAGTGAAGGTATGCTAGTCATATTGATGGTACCTTCCAATTGGAGCGGATAAAACATGATGAAACTGGAAGGTTGTATATGGAGTGCTGTTATTACATTTTAGCTAACAGTTCTTTATTTCCCTTCACTGCAGTCACTCCGAAAATTAAATCATCCTAATATCATCAAGTTGTTGGAGATTGTCAGACAAAATAACGAGCTTTTCTTCATATTCGAGTACATGGTAACATTTGGTTGCACGTTCTTTTTTCTGTTCCCACGTGCAATTTTTGGTTTTCGTTCAAAGCTGCAAACTTTGCATAATAAACTCCCCCAAAATGTATACAGGAGCTCATTTTATTCCTTGTACCTTCTTGATATAGCCATTTTCTGTATGTTTCAGTAACTGATAACTATTCAAAACCTTTGGCTTTATATTTCTAGGAATGTAACCTATACCAAATAATGAAAGATCAGCAAAGATCTTTTTCTGAAGAAGAAATTCGAGCCTTGATGTCTCAGGTGCTGCTAGGGCTCACACATGTGCATAAACATGGATATTTTCATCGGGATTTAAAACCTGGTATTGATATATTAAAGCTTTTATTGCATGCTCTGTTTCACGTTGAAACAATATATATATATATATATATATTGATGTACTGCTAATTCTTTTAAATCTTTATACCTTCAGAGAATTTACTGGTTACAAATAACACAATAAAGATTGCTGACTTTGGTCTGGCTAGAGAATTATCATCATCACCTCCTTTTACTGATTATGTATCTACACGCTGGTGAGGCATCTTTCATCATTGTCAATGCACCTTGTCCTGTAATTTTTAGTTAGACAGCCTTAATTTATGCTTGATGTGTGTTTTTCATTTTTGGAAAGGTATCGAGCTCCGGAGGTGTTGTTGCAATCTGCGTCCTATACTCCTGCCATTGGTATGCATGGCTATTACTATCTCACACGTCATTCTATTGTATAAGTTTAGGAAACTATTGTATTCAGCCGTTTTTCTCTTGACTTCTTATTTATGATCTCGGTGGGTCCTTCCAGGCACTTGTATGAAAGTGCCATGGATATAATGGCATACTTAAGAAGATATTTTGGAAAATTTGCTTGTCTTCTCCCTTTTCGACTTTGACTCCTGAATGCTCACCTCACAGATATGTGGGCGGTTGGGGCAATACTGGCTGAACTTTTCACTTCGTGCCCGATTTTTCCTGGGGAAAGGTGATATCATGATTTATTTTCTGAATATATATCTATATGTCGAATGATTATGTTGGTTTTGATTTTCCAAAATCGACTTGTATATATGAGCAGTGAAATTGATCAATTATACAAGATATGTTGTGTACTTGGTGCACCAGAGTGGAATACCTTCCCTGAGGCTACAAATATTTCGCGATTAGTTGATATCTCTTATTCAGATGTGAGTTTTCTTGAACTTTGCCATTATCCTTGATCGATTGCTCTCTTAGATTTTACTGCTGGATACATTTTAACTGATTTTGATGTCAATCTTGTTAGATCCATCCGGCTGATCTTTCTGATATTATTCCAAATGCCAGCCTGGAAGCAATTGACTTGATCAAGGTAACTTAATGTTGATTTTACTTTGCCATACTTTGGCTGGTGTGAGCATCCGTAATGTACGACTTTTCTACTTTGCAGCAACTTTGTTCCTGGGATCCATTAAAGAGGCCAACAGCAGAGCAATGCTTGCAGCATCCCTTTTTCCATGTAATATGATCATACTTTTGTTTTAAGCTTACCCGTTCCCGGTACATGTACTTAACTTCTGTCGATTATTAGGTTTCTACGCGAGTTCCGCGTCCAACTGGAGATGCAAAACTAAGTTTAGGTAATTCTAATCAGTGTTTGGCATACTTCTCACCAATGTGAACATGTCTATGATTTGTTCTTACATTCTATTATGTGTATAGGATCTGAACCTAATCTTGAACTGAACTTGTGGAACTTTGGCACTTCAACTGATGACTGCTTTCTTGGCTTGACGTTGGCAGTAAAACCCAGCGCTCCGAACTCGGGTAAAAGTTAATTTTCTTGGTTTATAATCGTTATTTGTCATTTTCATTATGGCATGCCTGCGTGCTTTCTTTCATTATTTCTATTTGCACGTGGAGAATAGGAGCACAAGCATGTCAGAATTGACTTATTACAGAGTCATGACATGGATGTATGAACAGTGACGGCTCATAAATTTTATTCGGGGGGCCCTACTTACAATAATAACCTAATTTTAGAAAATAAGATAATATGTCCATCCAATTTGATGAGGTCAACATTAAAAACTAATGGGGTAAACCAAAGAAAAAATATATATGCAATAAGCAATAAATTACCTAGTTCGAATTAAAAATGAATTATATTAAATTCTTGGTGAATTTCTAAGTTGATTTGACAAAGATAAGTAATAAATGATGCCTTAAACGTTAAATTGTATATATATTTTTAAATTTTAAAATTAGTATGACAAAATTATTAAAATACCTCTATGATTTTTTTAAAATTTCTGAGTGTGCCACTGCCTCCCTTGGCCCCTACGTAACTCAGTGCTTTGGCTCAAAACAAAATAGAATCAAACTTTGGTAATAAACAGTGAATTATTTGATTGTATCTGTTCATTGTTCTTTTGCCTAATTCAGTGATATTTTTAGCTTGTAGATTTTTTTGCTCTTATCTGAATTCTTGTTCCTTTTCGAAAATATGCCGTTATTCTGATGAGCAACTTTAAATCTTGTAGAGATGGTCCACACGAATCAAGGCAGCAAAGAAGTATGTTCCTTAAGTTTCATGTTTTTGCTTGCTTCTTTTTCTACTAACGAGATAAACATCCTCGTTTATAGAAGTTTATGATCTCACTCGTGCAGGACATGATGATCTGCCCCAGTTTTATCGATCATTCACAACAATCAGGTAATATTTGTATCATTCACAACAAAATTATTTACCTTATTAAGTTTATCTCTTTCCTCAACAAGAGATATTAATTGTACGGTTCTTGTTTCCAGTTTTCTGGTCGCTGTTTCCTACCAATCACCGCGTAATAACTTCATCAGTCGAACCTTCTTTATCGCTATCTTTCAGGTATGCCACACGTTTGAAATGTATGCTCGAATCTCTATTATTATGTTCTTGTCGTTATACTAGCTATCGAGCTCTTGAAGTCTTGAATGTTCAAACATTCCTCATACAGATGATTCGAGTGTCACGAAGCACGATTATATACGCTCTATTACGAGTGAAAAAGGAAAGAAATCGACTTATTGGCTATTGCATGTGTTAAATCTCTACTGTTTTTCACCATTTTCAGCTCAGTATCAAATCCATCAATCGGAGTTCCACAATCAGCAGCAGGATTTGCGATGTCTCCGTTTCAGTCGAGCATTTTAGACCGGCCGTTGCTCGCGACGTCGTCGGCCTTCCCGCAGGGTCAGTACCTCTGAGATATAGGCGTGTTTTTTACTAGCAATTTTTCGACATTCAGCTAGAGACAGAGCTGTACAAATTTCATAGTGAATGCAGTTGTTTTCACTTGTAAAGAAACACGCTTTTCCCCTTTTTTCACATTTATAAGAAACGTTTCTGATGCACACATAGGTGTAACGCTTGATGTGGAATTGTGGATGATGATATGTATCTCCTTTTTATGAGATGACACGTCAGATTCACGTGTGAAAATACACATCGATTTTTGAAAAATAAGGTGGAAAAAAATATTTTCCATGTAGTATAAAATGACATTTTGTACGTCAAAATTGTAAAATCGGTACGATATAGTGTTTTCTTTGTGTAAAAATGATGCCATTATGTATTAAGGTGGATTTCTTTAACTTCATTTTTGGGTAAATTACACTTTGATACATATATTTTGAATTTTTTTCATAAATAATCAAAATTTTCAAAATTAATACAACAATGTTTTTTTTTTTAAATTACAAATCTAACATTTAATCAATTTTATGACCTAAAAAACGTATGACTGATTATATTTTAAGATTTCTTAATTGAGAGATTTTTTTAATAGTAAAATACAATTAATTACATGAGATTTTTTTACCAGAAAATTGAGCAAATATTAAATTTACAACTTTTTGGAAAAATGGCATTATTTTGTTAATTTTTTAAAAAAAAGTGAGTTATTTTTGCAAAAGAGCAAAAACTGTAAGTATCATAGTGTAATTTTTTATTTTTTTTTGCTTTTTATAAAGTCAACATGTATTTTCACACGTGAATTCAACGTGTCATCTCATCATTCTGATACAGGATCTTTTGACCCCAATATAGATATATTTTCAAAACATAAAGATAGTGTCTTTTTTTGAATATTTTGAAGGTCTACATTTTTCAGAAAGTTAAGAAAATATATGATATTTAAGCAATTTTTAGTACTAACATAATCCTTTGAGCCTTGATCGAACTCATGATTGAAAGCCAATTTAAATATTGTGAGTGTATTTTAGATGAAACTATACAAATCATGTGTAAAATAGTTTTAAAAAGGGCAAAGAAGTTTGGAAGTTAATTGACCTTTCTCTTCCACATGAATTTTCACTGATTCGACTAATTACGAACAAAGAAAAAATGAAAGGCGAAAATTTTTGTGAATTGGAGTGTTGTTCTATTTTCATAATCACTTAAAGATGACAACTTTACGGATTACCGTGTTTAAATTGTCGGAGATTAGACCGTGTAATAGAATTAAATAAGAACAAAAGAAAATGTTGGGTATTAATTATAATTTCTAGAAGGTTAGCATATAATTGAAAATTTGTTAATAATTTGTGACAGAATATGATATTAATTCTATTAATAATAAAGAATAAGATAGTAAATCTAAAGAATATGCGGTTGAATTTCAAGCTTTTCAAAATAAAGAAGAAGTAATAATACTAATAATGATGATAAGCCCAATGTATTTGATCTTCACATATTCTCTTCATAGGGAATCATCACTTGGAAATGAGCAAAAGAAAAGAGGATATTATAGAGTAATTGACAATTATCATATTGCATTAGCAATTTTGGTCCACATATTTCCAACCCATGTGTTGGTAGGTATGGACTTTTGTAGTGGTTAAAATAGAGCATTGATTGGACACTTAAAGTATGACTATAAATAAACACTTATCTCAAGAATATTAATTTTTCATTAGTAATTAATGTTAATTAAATGTGCTAAACTTTTACAATCTAATTCTGAGTGTTTTGAGCAATAATATCATGTAATGTTGGTATGGTCGGACAACTCTTACTAAAGGCTTTTTGATGGTACCCTCAATTCGTCAATTGGATGTCGGATAGTGGAGTAATTGGACGGACAAAACTCGAGGGCGTGAGTTTGTATTCGTGACTTAGACTGAAAATTTCGACATCGATTCAATGTTGAATATCAAAATTGAATGAGGATTTTGAAACTTCAAAGTGTGTGCTATATAACCATAGTCCATAGTTTCAATTTATTAAATAGACAATTGTAGACGATACAATTTACCCTCAAATTATACCGCCAAAATTTGCATCTTTTTTTTATCTTAAATACTGATGGAAAATTAATATTTTTTTTTTTTGCGGAAGAGGCCAATTGAGTTATTTAAAATAGTTCAAGGGGCCCAATGAACTGAGCCATTCTTTAAGGGCTTGTTTGCTATGTAGTATAAGAGTGTGATAGATACTTATGACATCCTAACACTATGTTTGCTAACAATATTAAAGTTCATATCCATTTATATGGTGTAACATATCACACCTTGCAGGTAGAATATATAATACCAAACAGAATTACTAAAAATTGCAGACTAAATTAACCCTGCAAATATTAATTAAAAATCTTATAGTATAATATTCACACAATATATGGTAACTAATTAAATGATATTTTAAAAATTGAAAATTTATAGAGAATCTAATACATCTAAGCAAACACTATATTATTAATACATATATTTTAAAGGAGTTTCTATTTGCACAACTGAAATTACTCTTTGCACTTCCCCTACTTAATGTACAACTAGTTTTACTCTTTGCACTACACACAATTACATCAATACCCTTCAATTTAAAAATATTTGATTTACCAAAATAATTTTGAAAAAAACACAATAACTTAAAAAATTAAAAAAAGAAAAAGAAAAAAATTGAAACCCCTCCCCTCGCCATCCTCCCTCCCTACCAGATCCAACCTCCCCTCGCCATCCTCCCCCCTCCCAGACCCAACCACCGAAGCCACCCCACCCCGACCCCCCACTCCTTTATCTTCTCCCCTGCTTCATCTCCCGCCACTCCCCGTCACCATCGCCGCCTTTCTCCCCGACGGGCTCACGTTTGTCCGGTTGGCCGGAGATGAGGACCGGAAGTTGTACTTGGTAGGCGGGGTGGGGTTCAGTGGGATTTCGAGTTGTATAAAAGTGTAGGAGTTTTTTTTTTTTATTTAATAAAAAAATAACTTAAAAGGGTATTTATGTAAGTTTCAATTTATTTTATTTTTATTTTTTTTCATTTGTGGTACAAAGAGTAATATTTGTGGTGCAAATAGAAACTCCCATATTTTAATACACAAAAGCAAACATGATATTGACAGTAAAACTCATATCATGTCAAAACATATCCAACCTTATACCATACTGTCTAACAAATGAGCCATAAGTATCTAATTAGGATTGGGTCAAAATACTTTTAAGTGTGTTTTTTTATATTTCCCCAACTTTATATAATGTTATATATGCAATGACAACAAATAAATTTTTTTTTGGGGTTCCAAATGAGAGACAACTAAATTTGATGAAACTTGCGTTTATATTAGTTTTTCACTTCACTAAGTTCAAAATTTAAAGGAAATGAAAATTTATTTCAATTTGTTATGTTCAAACAATTAATTAACTAATACAAATTCTTAATAATCTACATGTCATCAGAATATGCATTGCATATTTTTTAAATTGTCCATATGTTCGATACTTCATTTTTTTTTTATTATGTGGAGAAATCTGTAATTAAATTGAAAATTGAGACATAAATTGAGGATTAAAATTTATTAGGCGTACGGATCAAGACTTGAATATATACACTATAAAAAAAATAGTAAATATATAAATATATCATTAAATTTCGATTTGAATCCGAATATTAATCCGTCTCACAAATTTGGACCCGTTTGACAAAAAAAAAATAAAAATTGTACACAAGTTTTGTCAAACAAGAGGCATAAATTCAAATTCTTCCATCTTTTCTATTTTTCTGTAAAACACGTTTCTCTCTCCTCCCTCTTTCTCTCTCATCCTCCACCGCTATAAATACAACCCCTTGCTTAGCGTTTCTCTCTTCTCTTCCCTTTGGGGTTTCCTCAGAGGCGGCCCCTTCCGTGAAAAAAAAAAGAAAGAAAAAACTTAAAATTCCTCAGGATCTGAAGATGACAAACTGAACATACTTAGCTGCAAAAACCCAGCAAAACCCACAAATTTGATTATGGTTATTTGTTTATATACACGAACAATTTTGCAAGAAATAATAGGTAGAATTCCTTTTTTTTTTTTCTTTCAAGATTTCTCCTTTTTGCTGTTCTTTGATGATCTTCACTGTTTGTTTCGCAAACAAGCTCAAAGCAGCTCTCGAAATTCGGTTTCTTCAATCCTCTTTCTTGTTTTCAATGCGGTTAATCGCCACCTTTTTCTTAGAGGTGTCCTTTTTTTTTTCAATTCGGTTACTTGGTTTTTTTTTTTATATATATTTAATCTGGGCGGATTTGATCTGCTTGATTAATGTCAATGCAGTTCGGATTTTGAGTGTAAAGTTGGTTGCTTTTGATAATGTGCAGCTCTGTTTAGAAACATATTTGACTGAAATTCGCAAATATTATTGAATGAGAGGGTGTTTAAATTAGGAGCTAGGATTGGAGTGTTAAAGAGTCATAATGTGTTCTACTTTTTGACTAGTACAACGTTTTTTTTTGGTTGCTTTGATTTCCATTTCTTGATAGTTATGGCGTACTTGATTAGAATTTTGCTTGATGGGCAGGTGTCTGATGCATTTATGATATGGTATAGTTGGTTGAAGTTCCGATTTTTTTCAGGTGATGAATCTTTTAATACTGGCATTGTTGTTGGGGTTGAATCAGTTGATCATAATGGTTGTTTTAAGTGTCTGCGCTCTCTTGTTTCCTAATCCAGCAATTCGTGTTGCTGAATTTCGGATTTTGACAGTGACGGGACACCATGTGTTAGTGGTGGGGTTGGAAATGAATGCAAGGACATGGTGCATTGGCATCATAGTTCTTCTTTCTGGCCGTTTCCAGCACTGGGAAGTTCCGGCAAGAAAATAGGGAATCTTGTCACGAATCTCCTCCATCACTTGCAATGTCTCGCTGTTTTCCATTTCCGCCACCTGGATATGAGTTAAAGGCTAGACTTGATGATGTGAATGTGATAATAAAGGTTTGTGGTTTGTGTGAATGATCTGATCAAGTGGCACCTATTTTGAACGATTTCTTTGGATTTCAGCTTCCAAATGTTAAATGCATCGTTGTTAGTATGTTGTACTTGGAGTTTGAAAGATACTCTTTTGAAGGTCTTAAGACGATGGCATGATCATGAGTTATGTTGACGTGACATAGTGTTTCCACGTAATGTAGCATTGTAGTGTAACTTTTCCGACATGGTTTATTCAAAGCTCGTGTTGAATGGTATTGACAGTTGACAGTTAGTATGATTTTGGAAATTAGGGCTTATAGCTTCTGTTGAGATGATATGATAAACTAAGAAGTTGCAAGTATATTGGAAAATCAGTGGTTTCACCTTTGGGAGATTGTTTCTTTCAACTAAATGTTTAGATGTTGTGCACCTGTATGTGTTACACCCTTCATGAATTTATCTTCCATTTTTCCTATAATGTGTTCTGTCACGATGGTTATTTGTTTTCCTACAGCTCGATGTTAAAAATCTTTCGATCCTTAATTGAAGTTGTAAGAATCACCTTTCAACTTTAGTTTTTCATTCATGTATGTACTTACTGTTTTCACTATTTTTATCTTGATTTAACCATAATGTCATTCTGTATAAGCTACTTACTGATTTCTCTTTATTGCTATCCGGATTTAACCGTTATGTCACCAACTCTATCAGGATAAGCAAAATCATAAGAAGCACAAAGACAAGAAGGAGAAAGACAAGAAAGAAAGAAGTGAGAGAAAGGAAAAGGAGAGAAGTGAAGATAAGCATAAAGACGACAAGAAAAGAAAGCGGAAGGAACACAAAGACAAGAAGGATAAGCATAAAGATAAACAGAGTTCCTCGGTGGAGGAAAAAAGTGTGGGGTTCTTGGTGAATGAAAATGGTCTGAAACATGTTCCACAAAGTAAACCGAATGATGGAATCCCTGACGAGAGAACTGTTGTTGAGTTGGCAAATAGAGTTAGAAATAATGATGGAGCAACGAGCAACCATATGGTTCAGAAAATCACAATTGTGGAGAAGGAAAGGGCTAATTTGCTGGGGAAGGTGTTGGAGAATGGTAATGGCATGGTGGCTATCAAAGAGAAGAGAGATTACAGCAGGATGGCTAATGTTCAAAGTGCAGACAAGGTTGAGAAGAGAAACGGGGGGAAAGAAACAAACGGAAATACTGTTGTTGAAGGGGATGGTAGTAAGAATGAAGATCAAAATAAGAAAACGAAAGCAGAGGACAAGAAAAGGAAGAAGGAGAAAAAAAAGGAGAAGAAGGAGAAAAAAAAGGAGAAAAAGGAGAAAAAAAAGGAGTTGATGGGGTTTAGTAAAGAGAAGTTTATTAAACAAGAAACAAGTGATGGTAATTTTCTTGATTTTCACTCCAACATTCCTTCAGATCTTCTGAAGGAGAACGATGACTGCCGGGGAAAGCTTCCAAAATTGAAAGAGTTGAATGGTCTTTTACATGGTGAGTTATTTGCTTTTTTCATTGATGGTTAACTACCATGCAAAAGGTTCTTTTTTTTTTTGTGTTTCAGTGGTTCATATGAATAGAAATAACTCTCTTATTACTTTTCATGAGTGTTCATGTGTATGTGAGTTAGTACTTTTTACCTAATATGTTTTGTTACTTTCTTAGCCAAAGACAACGGAGTTCGGCCCAACAATATGTCCAGGCCTGTCGTCGTGTCTCATCAAGCTGGTCAAACTGGAAGTGGTGTTCATCCTTCTCAAAATACTATTAATTTGGGTGTGGGGAAAAGTGTTGTTATTACAGATCAAAAGGTCAATGGCAATGGCAAGCTTTCATCCCCTCAATCTGTGATTGACAATGTAAGGAATATTGGGCCTTGCCATACTACAAATAAGGCAAAAATGAAGAATGGTATGGTTAGTATCAATGACCATGCAATGAGTAACGGCGTTATCTCCCCTCACATCATTCATATTGAAAGAAAGATGGAACCTTGCCAAACCAGTAATAGTGTTGCAGTGGTAAAGAAGATCATCAACCCCAGTGGTGATGGAAAAATTCCACCACCGCGTTCATTTGTGGAGAATGGTGGAAAAATGGCCGTGCAAGCGCCAGATGTGATGCATAACAAAGAGTTAAGGATGAATGGTTCTTCACAATGCAAAAATCACTCTTCATCAATGCTGCTGCCATCTGTTTCTCTGAAACGAAAGGAGAAGGTAGCCACAGCCATGAAATCCCCTCATCCCGATTTGAGATATTTGAGCCAGATACTCACTGTTCCTGAGTTAGTAGAATGGCCTCAATGCGATGATCAGGAATGGCTGTTTGACCAGACAAAGAGGCGCAAATTGGCCTCCCCCGAGATTCAGTGGACGAAACAGGTCTGGTCAGAAGCAGTAGAATTGGAGTCTGCAGAAGTTACTGCATTGCCATATGTCATTCCTTACTAGACGCGATCCTCAGAAATGTGGTTTCTTTTGATCACCTCAATTGGCACAGAGAGAGAGAGAGAGGGAGAGCATCTGCATGACATCCTCCACACCGGTGTGTAGGTAGCATTGCTTTCGGGGTTTCTTGTGCTGCTGTCAACTGCTAATGTCGGGTGCAGACGGGTATATCGCCTCTTCTGTCATCCGACATCTGCTCAAGTTTGTTCTGCTCAAACGACACGATCATCTGGTGAACAACTTGATACACACACTATCATTCATGCATGCTTCGTTCAACTTTTGGAGATTCCTCATTGCTCTTTCTCATTTTCTTGATTGTGGAAGAAGGCTTTTCTTTGTCATGAATTCTTCAAAAATTAGGTGATTGCTAAAATCTTTAGACATGCAATACATATGGTATAGTAGAAACTGATTGATTTGTGGGGAAATATTTTGTAGGATTATTGATTTTTCTCCATTACTTTGAGAAGAGAGATTTTTCTTGTGGTAGTTTTTGTGTAAAATATGGTGATCCTGTGTTGTACACACATACTAATACTAAGAAATCAGAGTTTGGCTTTGTTTTTTCAAGCTCTAGTATTTATTTATTTATTTATTTTTTTTTTACCTTCATTCCAAAGTTTTTATGCCTTCTACATTGTCCCAACTAATGGGAGACAACAAAAACTTATGTAACATCGTTTCACGAGTCAAAATCGGTCATTTTGGGGTTCTTCATTGATTGGCTTACCTGGTCTCTTAAACCTTTACAACGGTACACGATTGTGTATTGTGACAATACGCAAAATAAAATAAAATAATTTTGAAATTATTAAAAAATACCCTAAAATAAAAAAAATTAAGTCTGAACACATCCAGAGGTGTTCGAATGTCGAAGTACAAACACAATAAGGATGTTCGAATTTCAATTTTCGAACCAACCCCATATTTTTTCGAAGTACATGAGTCGTTCGAATTAATATTATCGAACAAGTTGAACACGTTTGAAATTATTCTTCCAAATCGTTTTTTTTTTATTTTTTTAAAGGTGTGTTCGAAAATCGAAATTCGAACACGGTAAGGATGTTCGTACTTTAATTTTCGAACCGATTCCATATTTTTCAAAGTATAGGTGTCATTCAAATTAATATTCTCAAATAAAATGGACATATTTAAAATCGTGTTTTCGGATATATTTTTTTAGACCGAAGGGCATTAACGTAAATCAAGATAGGACACTATTTAAAGCCCTTGGGGGGTGTTGGAGTTGCCATCAAACAGCAACAGAAAAACAAAAAATGCCGACATCCCATCTCAGATTCACTCTGAAACACTCCTGCAAAACTATTGAACAAATCCACCAAATTCATGCTCAAGCTATTACCAATGGCCTCTTCTCTCTCTCCCCCTCTCTCTCTCTGCTTCTCACTGATATTCTCCATTCCTTCGCCCTTTCTTGCCCTCAACAAAAAAACTCCGCTCAATTCAATTATGGCATCATCTACATCACTGAGATTTTCAATCTCATCCAAAAACCTTCAACTTTCGACTACAATAATATTATCCGGGCTCAAACCCTCCTCGGCTCTCCCAGTACTGCCTTGATTTTGTTCCTCGAAATGCGGCGAAGATCGTTGGCGCCGGATTCTCACACATTCCCTTTCGTTCTTCAAGCTAATGGGCTTCTGCAGAACTCGCATTCTCTTGCAAAGGCTCTTCATGCTCAAGTCACCAAGTTCGGGTTTTTGGATAATGTGATTTTGCACAACACGCTTTCTCGCACCTACTGTATGTTTGGTAACGTTGATGGCGCGAATGGGGTGTTCGAAGAAAGCTTGTTTAGAAATGTCGTGAGTTATAATATTATGCTTGATGGATTTGTTAAGGCTGCGCAGACTGATCGTGCTATGAAGTTGTTCGACAAAATGCCAAGGTCATTTAGGGATGTTGTGAGTTATAATGTTATGCTTGCCGGGTTTGCTAAGGCTGGGCAGATTGATCAAGCTAGGAATCTGTTCGAAGAAATGCCAAGGTCGTTGAGGAATGTCGTGAGTTATAATGCTATGATTGATGGACTATTTAAGGTTGGAGAGGTTGATCGTGCTAGGGAGCTGTTCGACGAAATGCCAAGCTCTTTGAGGAATGTCGTGAGTTATAATGCTACGATCGATGGACTTTTTAAGGCTGGAGAGATTGATCGTGCTAAGGAGCTGTTTGACGAAATGCCAAGCTCGTTGAGGGATGTCATGAGTTATACTGCGATGATTGATGGAATTTTTAAGGTTGGAGAGGTTAATCGTGCCAGGGAGCTGTTCGACGAAATGCCAAGCTCGTTGAGGAATGTCGTGAGTTATACTGCCATGATTGATGGACTTTTTAAGGCGGGAGACATTGATCGTGCCAGGGAGCTGTTCGACGAAATGCCAAGGTCGTTGAGGAATGTTGTGAGTTATAATGCTATGATTGATGGACTTTTTAAGGCGGGAGACGTTGATCGTGCCAGGGAGCTGTTCGACGAAATGCCAAGCTCATTGAGAGATGTCGTGAGTTATAGCGCTATGATTGATGGACTTTTTAAGGCGGGAGACGTTGATCGTGCCAGGGAGCTGTTCGATGAAATGCCAAGATCGTTGAGGAATGCCGTGAGTTATACTGCTATGATTGATGGACTTTTTAAGGCGGGAGACGTTGATCGTGCCAGGGAGCTGTTCGACGAAATGCCAAGATCGTTGAGGAATGTCGTGAGTTATACTGCTATGATTGATGGACTTTTTAAGGCCGGAGAAGTTGATCGTGCCAGGGAGCTATTCGACGAAATGCCAAGATCGTTGAGGAATGTCGTGAGTTATAATGCTATGATTGATGGACTTTTTAAGGCTGGAAAGGTTGATCGTGGCAGGGAGCTGTTCGAAGAAATGCCAAGCTCGTTGAGGAATATCGTGAGTTATACTACGATGATTGTTGGACTTTTTAAGACTGGAGAGTTTGATCGTGCCAGGGAGCTGTTCGACGAAATGCCAAGCTCG
Source organism: Perilla frutescens (assembly GCA_026008535.1). Classification (NCBI taxonomy): domain Eukaryota; kingdom Viridiplantae; phylum Streptophyta; class Magnoliopsida; order Lamiales; family Lamiaceae; genus Perilla; species Perilla frutescens. The sequence continues at coordinate 1,007,758 of BRKX01000008.1, read as the reverse complement.
TTGAGGAATGTCGTGAGTTATAATGCTATGATTGATGGACTTTTTAAGGCTGGAGACGTTGATCGTGCCAGGGAGTTGTTTGACGAAATGCCAAGCTCGTTGAGGAATGTCGTGAGTTATAATGCTATGATTGATGGACTTTTTAAGGCTGGAGACGTTGATCGTGCCAGGGAGTTGTTTGACGAAATGCCAAGATCGTTGAGGAATGTCGTGAGTTATACTACTATGATTGATGGACTTTTTAAGGCGGGAGACGTTGATCGTGCCAGAGAGCTGTTCAATGAAATGCCAAGCTCGTTGAGGAATGTCGTGAGTTATACTGCTATGATTGATGGACTTTTTAAGGCCGGAGAGGTTGATCGTGCCAGTGAGCTTTTTGACAAATTGCAAAACTCATGTTGTGAAAAGAACGTGACATTGTGGAATGCAATGCTTATGGGTTTGGCTGTTCATGGTGATGGCAAATCAGTGCTCCAATACTTATTAAGAATGCTGGAAGATGGTGTCAAACCAAATGGGGTAACATTTTTAGCTGTTCTCGTGGGCTGCAATCACTCCGGACTTATCAATGATGCAAAGAGAATTTTCATGGAGATGGACAGCGTGTATGGTGTTACACGAGAGGTAGAGCATTACGGATGCATGGTTGATATGCTTGCGCGTGCAGGTCTGATAAAAGAAGCGAGGGAGATGATAAAGCGAATGCCGATGGGGGGAGATGAAGTTGTGTGGGGAGCACTGCTTGGAGGTTGTAAGAAATATGGAGATGTTGAGGTGGCAGAGGAGGCAGCCAAGCACCTGATGCAGATGACACCTGAAAATGGAGCTGTGTATTCGTCTCTGGCGCATGTTTACGCTAACCTAGAGCAGTGGAATGACGTAGTGAAGGTGCGGAGATTGAGAGATTCCCCGGGGATCAAGAAGAGGGCTGGTTGTTGCATGATCCAGTTGGATGGAATCACGCACAAGTTTTTCCCGGGAGATCGTTCGCATCCGTGCACGAAAGAGATATACATCGTCTTGAATGATTTGAAGCTACATCAATCCGAACTACTCAAGAATTCATAAACTAGCTGGATTTTGTTCTGAGACTGGGTTTTGAGCAATTGAGCACTGAGATTGACCCTTGGTTCCAGGTTAATGATGATATTTTAGTTTATAGAAGTCTCTTCTTATTGATTATGTTATATAAAGGGAGTGAAACATTATTTGCTGTACTGTATTCAGGTTCAATTTTTCAAGACAAATTCAACAAGAAAAAAAAAAGATATCTAAAGAGGAAAACATTGTGCAGTTAAATATAAGGTCCAATTGGCTCCCTAAACAATAATCGGAGGAGCACTCTGACATTTGATCTAAATTTTGCCTGGTTTAGACCCTAGAACTATTAAACCCTTCCCTGAACTCATAAACAGCACAGTGACTGTTTTCTCCGGAACTCTTGTCATTATTTGTGATTATTTTAGTAATGTTTTATCATCTGAAAATGTCACAATTATTATATGATGGCTGCTGCTCTATGTTCTTTCTCTGCAGTATGAAACATGCGGTAAGTTTCGATTTAATTTCTGGTGGAAAACTGAATATTGGAACTTTGGTTGGAAAAACTTGAAGGAAATTTATTTTTTTCTGATTGAAATAATGCAACTTGTTATTGTATGTCATCTATTCTTTCCTTTTTGCTGTGCCTTTTTTCTTGATTGTCAAATTCGATGTTTGAACTCAATCTAAAGAAAATATATTCTTCCTATCTGATCATTAATACTATCAATTATTTTGATAAAGAGTAGCAGTAGTTTTCCTATAATAGTATACCTAATTTGGACGATTCTCCATTTCCAACCAGTTTCTTTTTTGGCAGCTTCTTTCAATGCATAGGCTCACCAACACACCAACTGATTAGTTATACCAGGAATTTACTAAGAATTTGTATGTCCAACCACAGGGAACCGTATCCAACCTAAGAATTTGTATGTCCAACCACAGGGACCCATGTCCAACCATGTTAGGGCTCAATTTGAATTCTTCTTCCCATATCATGTTTATCAAATCCATGTTACAATTCCAAATGGATGCTGAAAATATTTGTAAATTTGTGAAAACCGAGCCTTCATGAAAGGTATGCATATTTTTACCATATTATTTCAACAATCTGAAAAATTGTGTGAGAATATTTTTTTCAGATTTTAATTCGTGATTTTCCCTCATATCTGTAGAAGAAAAAACTCCAACATAGCATTTTCTACCAAAACAATTCCGATTCCGCCGCAATGAAGGTGCAACTCATTTTCATTGTTGACATTGGAGCAATGTGTAGGAGAAGCAGTGGTGCCAGCCTTTGGAATTCATGCCATTTTAGTTAGTTTTTTTGTGTCTGTCTACCAACCCTCCTAAAAAGCTTGGGAGAAAAACGCCACCTGACAAGCAAGGTAACAGTTCCTTGCAATGGCATGGAAGAGATTTATTATCCAAGTCTCCATTTGTAATTTTCTATTTTGTCATTTTGTCTCATTTCTCTATTGCTTTGACTACTCAAATCTTTTTTCTTCTTCTTTTTTTATCCTTTCCTCTATCTTTCCCCCAACTCCATATAAATTAGTTACTGTTTTATAAATAACTTTCCTATTCTATTTTTTTCTTTTTTCTTTTTTCTTTTTCTATTTTCATATTTTTTTTCTTTAATTTGGTATGAGATAAGAATTAAAAAACAAGTGATGGATGATGAGATGGGATTGATTTATGTACTGTTTTTATAACCAGCTTCTTAACATTATCTCTCATTCATTGTTTAAGTGCTTCATGTATTCATCTGTTTATAGTTTTGATATAATGTTTGTAGTTGTAGTCGATTTACTATAATATGATATGGATGTGAAAGAAGAAAATATGTTATGGTAGTTGTTCATAATGGTTTTAGCAGGTTAAACGCTAAGAATATGAGATATGTTCCAGTTTTGGGAGTTTGGTCTCGTGCATTTTTTTACTTGTATAGTTTTTATCTAATATATTAGGAAAACTTTTGGAAATGCATGTGGCCGTGTGGGTGCTGTAAAAAGTGGAGAACATGTGTTGGTTTTTGATGATTTAGTAGCCAAAGGAAGGACATTGTGAACAACCATAAGGACTTTTAGGTGCTGAGCTTAAATTTTCATTCCATTGTTAAATTTCATGCTTTAAAATATATATTCTATATTCGACATTGATGCTTTCTATTGACTACAAAATTGTTGGTGCTAACATGTGGTTGAGTGTGCATGAGTTATTGGATTGCTAAAGGCCCAGAGGTTATGGTATTTCTTAAACTCAAACGGTAATTGCTTCCGACTTGAATGAGTGACCTTTTATACTTTACTTCCTATTGAGTTTTTGTGAGTTAGTAATATATTTCCCTTTCATGACATTATCTCAATTACTCAACTCAATTTTGCTGGTTTAGGACTTGGCTCTTTCATTTTTCTGGTGTGAAATGGAGCCATTGCTTGATTTTAGTGAAGCCAATTTCGGATGCACTATATATTCTGCATGACGGGGGTCATCATTCAATTTTTGTTCTGATTTCTGCAGCAACACATACATAAACCGAGTCTTTTTTTGTTTAGGGCTAAAGTCGTAGACAATTGCTTTTGTAGTAGAAATTTTAATTTTCTGATGTGCTTACAACCAATTAATTAGTTTTTCAAAATACAATGGTTCCTACTTCTCATCTCTTCTGTTAATTAACTATCTTATTCTATCTTGCAGTTTTTGCCTTATTTCTACGTGGTGTTCCTCACAATTGTTCTCACCTTGTTGGCGATGGAGAAGGTCTTCTCCTTCTCTTCACTCATCCAACTACTATGCCCTAACCCTTTCTCCCTCTATTTCTTGCGCTCAATCGTCTCTATGCCCTAGATGAACCTCAACCTAGCTTATCTCCGGTATCCGACCCACTGGACGGAGGTCTCGCCGATATCCACCCAATTGGCAACAATTCTGGCTGATATCAACCCACTTTCCTACTTTTAGTAAGAAACATTTGTAACCAAAGTTATATATTTTTGAGATTATTGGATTTTATGTGCGTGTTTGCAGCTCGTCTTGCTTGAAATGTGGTTTGTTTGGAAGATGAGAGAGATTTTGTTTAGAATTCGGTTCTGCTATAATTTGTCATAGCATTTGCCCATTTTTTTTGGTTCTTTTTTTGCCAATCCCCTTCAAGCTTTAGTTTCCCCATTTTTTGAACCGAACACTTCCAAGATTTAGCTTCTCTCGATTTGATGAATTCGCAAGCTTCTGGAAACATTCCTTTGTGTTCAAGAGGAATTCAGAGTAATTGTTTCTCTCTGTATCTTATTTTAGGTTGTTTATTTTCTGCTATCCTGATTTTGCGTGAAGTTGCTGGGCTTAAGCGCTTGACGAGGCTATCCATTTGCCATTTCTCGATAAGGTGAAGTTCTATGTTATACAAAAAGAATTGAATGTTATCAGGGTAGAAAAAATTGTTGAACTTTATGTTTTTGTGTCTGTTATTTTTATCACAGAGGTGTATTCTGTTATTGTCTGATGTCGCTGAATTGCGGAAGTATGTTCACCGTATCTCATTTCAACTTATATTGGGTGTTACAGGGGTTGTCTTCTATTAGCTAATCATCTGTGCTAATCATATTTCAAGATTGGTTATATGGTTTGATGTCTTTATGTCTCAGCTTTTTAATCATTCATGATGAGCTTTCTAAATTTTTAGATATGCTCAACTCAGTAACAGATTACTATTTCCACATCTTTTGCGTTTCACATCATTGCTATCTTTATGTGGAATCATCAAATCCTGAGGAGCTAACAATTTCTTATATGTCAACACACACTCTCATATATATCTGCAGAAAAATCATTTATATTTAGGTAAAATGTTAAGACTTTCTTTGCCTTCATAACTTCTTTCTTATTCTCCTCTCCTCATTATTTTTCCCTGATATCGTTATAGCACAACCAATCAATGAAATGTCCATTTTATATTGCACATAGCATAGACATGTGTGTGGAATCTAATACTTCAACTACTCTATGATGATTTCTAGATTGCACAAATCAGTGCAGTGCAATGGTTTTCAATCATATTAAATGGCAAATTTGTGGTTTGCTGCAAGCCTGAATATATTTCTCATATGTGTGTGTGTGTGTGGAGACATTCTGAAGCACCCAATCGTGTGAAGCAGTTCTGCTGCTTTTTCCTTCTTGCTCGGAACTACTCTTTTCTGGATATTGTTGTATCTGTCGGTTTCCTATGTGATTTTGAGAAAATTTGTTGATATTCTTGTTCTTCATGTAAATTTTCTTTCTGAAACACGCTTTATGTAATTCTAAATGCATATGAATGGTTCCAGTTAATTCCTCAAAACAAACAAGTAGACTAGTAACTATTGGTTTTACAATGCAAATTATGGAACTGAGCCTCTGTCTGCTGCCCGATATATTTGGAGTAAATTGTGAAGTCACGCGTGCCTTTTTTCTTCTTCTTGCAGATACCTACCTCTAGAAATAGGCTGCCTTAGTAATTTGGAGGACTTGGATCTTTCATTTAACAAGATGAGGAATTTACCGGATGAAATCACCTTGTTGAATTTGTTGATATCTCTGAAAGTTATTAACAATAAAGTGGCCGAGCTACCAGGGGGATTTTCTGATCTTCAAAGGCTGGAGAACTTGGACCTTTTGAATAACCAGTTAACTTCCATAGAGTGTTTAGAGCTTGAATCAATGAATAATCTTCATCTCTGAATCTTCAGGTATGTATGCATGATACTGACAACTAAAAGGACTTGACAGATGGCAACATTCCTTAAGTTGTTTTTTTTCTGCTCTCTGTATCTTCTTTCAGTTGTAGGAAGTGCAGCAATTTCTCTCTGTAGCGCTTAAGCCCAACAATTTCTCTCTGTATCTTATTTTAGGTTGTTTATTCAAAGTAAATTAACTCAGATAATTTTTTCATGCCTTAATCAATTCAACCTTTTGACCATGAAGATTATTTATTGATTTATTTCCAACAGCACCAGCCACCAGCAGTAACACAAAATCAATGCTAAGTATGTCCATCTACTCCATATGTGGCCTGCAATGATGCTCCTTATGTGATTTTTTAATGTCTATGCTAAGGCATATTGGCAAGTTTTATTTTCTTCATATTTGAAACTCATGATATTAGATAATCCCACAGATTTCATAAATCTCTGACAGCATCAGCAAATCACATGTTGAAATGTCTTTCTTTTCGTTGGTTCATTTTCTTCACCCGTTCTACTGCTTTTGAGGACAATGAACAGTCTTCTATCAAATATGCATTTTAAAATGGTCTTCTATCTGAATCTGTGAATAACCGCCAATCCTCTGATGGCCCCCACTGATATGAGTAAAATTTACAGGTTGTTGGTGTCAAGGATATTGACACTCTCAAGCGAAGAAGGCTTATTAGTTCCCAGCAATAGCCTTCTGTTTGTTTTTTGTTTCTTTTCCACTTTTTTCTCGTTTCATATATATTTCAATCTTTGTGTTCATTAAGCTGTAGACCTCTAATATGTGTCTTTTCTATATTTGTATTGTATCTATTCATTTCAATACGAGGATATGGGGAGGCTATTCAATGAAGAAAGGTCCCAATTATGCTCCAAAGAGCAAAAAGGTGGTTACTGATTAAACTTGTGAGAATCTACAGAGGTAATACATTGCTTCCTCTTTCTCTTATATATATTTATTTCTTTTTTTTTTTTTTTGCTTTTAAGATAAATAAAGTGGCCAAATAAGTAAGTTGGTGCTTGTAGCAAGTTTTAGTTGTACTGGGACTAAATCTTGTGGCTGCTCATACTGTAAGTTTGCTTTTAGTTTCCAAAAATTTCCTATTTGCTGATCCTAAACTTTTCTTGTAATGTGACAGTCAACTATGGATAATTAACTGTCTACTTTGGAACTGCAAATATTTTTCAATCTCCAATTTTCGAAACATGATTCAGATAAGCTTGCAAATAATGATAGTTTATTCGTGTTCTAAGAGCTGCTTACATCTACCCTTGCTGCTCTGCTATGCTATGCTATTCTTGTGCCTAGTCAGATCTGTAGCTTATTTATCCCTTAATCAAGTGATGAGTATAAACTGCAATTCCCTTGTGCTCTTGAGTATAACAAGTTAGATCTCTAAAATTATACTTTTACTTCAGAAATATCATGAAGGAACAATATCATAGAGAACACCTGCTACTTCAATAGTCAACGTAGAGGGCAATGTATGTTCTTGGTTTTTCTTCAAAATTGGTTAATGTATCATGATTCCTCTATTTCATCAAGAATTTATGTGCTAAATAGAACAAAATAAATTAAATGTAGATATAACAAAATAAGTGGCAATGGACCATGCAATTTTATTTATTTGGTTGTGTAATAATTGATGTTTGTAGAAAACATGTTTAGCTAAAATTGTCAAAGATGCTGATGCAATTGGGAAACATAATACTCAAGTATAGCTGAATGAGAATGGTGATTGGTGATCTATGTTCTTGAATGTTCAAATGCTATACTCAGTTTCTGTGATCCAATGACTATCCTAAATGATCTCCCACATGACTCGGGTCTGTGGGATGTTAAAATGCTATAACAAGGATTTAAGTGCATATTTTATTGTTGGTGGCCGGTCTAAATGAGTATAAGTAGATATTCTTCACCTGTTACTTTTAAACTGAAAACAGAAATTAAAAAGCATTGAGAAACAAGAAATATGGGCTATGTTTACTTAATATACTAATATATCATGCTACTGTATACCTACTGGTGTTGTCTAAAGTTTAAATTAGTCTCATTTGATACTACTGTATACCTGATGTTGTGTCATTTTGAGTTTGGATCAATGTTTGTGACTCTATACCTAAGGACAATGACATGAAACAAATGAATATCTTGTGCTTATGTTCTTTGTGCTCAACATGATTATATAATTCATCATGATTCTAAAGAATTCTTAACTTATGTGTTACTATAAAATTTAATTTAAGCTGTTCATTTCTATCTATAAAAATTGTTTGACATGGTGAAGTACTTAGTTACTTTGACTTTATGATCTTTGAAATTTAAGTTTAATTATTTAAATATGGATAGATACAAAGAGAAAATGCTTGCTCGAATATCTTGCACATATCCTTATCATTGACTAATGATAAATATTCATGTTTATTATTACTTGTTATATAAAATTTTCAACAGTAATTATCATGTATTCTACATCCTCATGAATAATATCTTTGAACCATTGCTAATTTTATAATTCTAGTTTCTAGTTTTTAGATATTTAGTTCTCATACATTGAAATTGGTATTTTCAATGTAGGGGCATATCCAACCTTATTCAAAACAATGTGAATGTGGGTATTACTTGTTGCATTTCATGAAAGAAATAATCGAAGGATTTGAAGAGAATGAGTTCATTTCCATAATATCATTGGTAATGAAGTGTGCATTCTTTATACAACTTCAGTACAATATTATTGTTTTTATTGCTTTTGTGTGTAGTTTCAAAAAAAATATTATTCTATAGATGAGATCAATGAAGTTCGAGTGGAATGGAGGACTTGTGATCGATCATTTGTAGGATCAAGGTATTTTGAATTTCTATCTTCAACTAGGCGTGTTGGAGCATATTATCGAGATGCATTGCAATTACTTGCAATTATCATTTTTTGGATTTTCATTATAGCTCTTTTAGAGCTTCTTTGTATTAGACTAGTATAGATCAGGCACGTGTAGCCTATTATTAAACACCATAATTTTTTTAAAAATTGTAATATTAATAAATATTAATAAATAATTTTAACAAAATATTATAAGTATACATAAATAGTATTGTATAGTATACTCGTTTGAAAATAATATGAATTATTTGGACATTCACATCAATAATTGTATTTAATTTAGGGTTAATTACTACAAAATACACAAACTTTGACAAGATTTGCAAATTAGACACAAACTTTAAAATTTTGCAATTAAAACACAAACTTACATTTTTTTGCAAAATAGACAAACTTAAAATTTTTGGACTAACGGAAAAATGAGAATTTGCGACATATAATTCATTTTCACTTATTAAAACCAATGCAATGACATCTAAATCGAAAGGTGAACAATTTTTATGGCTTTGCGGTTTTCAAATTCAATTGATTTTAAAATTTTGCTTTGAGTTTGTCTATTATGCAAAAAAAATGTAAGTTTGTGTTTTAATTGTAAAATTTTAAAGTTTGTGTCTAATTTGCAAATCTTGTCAAAGTTTGTGTATTTTATAGTAATTTATACATGTCAAAAATTTTATCTAAGATTTGAAAGTGGTACAATATATATATTAGAAATAGTTGATATTTATTTTATACAATCAATTTTACGTGTAATTTTGTAGTAGATATGGATATGATACATTTTTTTGTAATAGTTTTCTAGTTATATTACTAATTAAGAAAAAAGTGCAGAAGTAAATAGTGCATCAATTATTATGTGGGATTGGATCACATAGATCCTTCATTGAACGGAGAAGATAACAATGTTAATAAAAACACATTAACATAAATCTTTCCAGACACCAAAACACACTTTTTACACTAAAATTTATTATACAAATAATTGAAAAAAAATTACCACCAGAAATCAACAAACATTAAATATTCATAATAATTGCAGATATGTAAAAATTGTGTCTAAAGTTGAATTAGAGGATAATATAGATAAAAGCTAAAGTGGGAAGTTAGGGAGGGGCATGAAATAATATTTTAAGTCTAACACTTATACTTCATTTCTGGGTTAAAGTTAATTACAATGAAAACACAACAAAAAAAAACTCACAATATATATCCTATTTAACCGGGATAAAAATTTATCATGAAATTTTATTCTAGAATTTAACAGCAAAAAATGCATTGAAAGCATAATATTTTTTTCCCCAATAATTTGTACTAATTTTTCGTGTGTAAAAAATGTGTGTTAGTGGGTGCTTAAATCTAACTGTGAAAAATTATGTGTTAGATTGTACTTGTTAACATCGTTAACTTTTTCGTCCAAATAAATGTTTACATGGTGTAATTTTTAACGTAGAGAAGACTATTTGAGTCAAATAGATGAGAAGAGGGTAATAAATTCCACTAGTAATAATCGACCATTTGCATTTTCCCTACCAAGAACTACAGATAAGTGAAAAACACACAATATTATTTACTGTAAAAAAAAATTGCACATAAAATTTGTAAAACTATATAATGAATCAACCAAAATTTGAAATATTACTGTTAATGAAGGATATCTATATTATTTATAATGTGAATCTATATATTCACATTAAATCTTTTCTAGTTTGATCTTAATGTAATCTTCAATACTTTCGTTCTTATGTGTGTGTGTGTGTGTGTGTTTTTTTTTTTTTTTTGTCTCTTCTTGCACTTCAGTAGCCTACAACTTTGTATTTTTTTTCTTTCTTTTCTCTCACTTTAGTTATCTTCGACTTTTTTCATGCATGATAATTATGTCTAAAGTCTTCAAAACTCCATATGCACTTTTAACTGCAACCATTCCACTTTCTTGAATTTATACAAATTTATCTCTATAATAGCCATAATTAATGATGTGGATATTATGTATATATATATATATAAGTAAATAATATATGTAATAAATTATGCAAATGCAATAATATACATATATTATATTCCCTTCATCCTATTTTGATAGATTTATTTGCCTTTTTAAGATGTTCCGATATATAACCATGTTTCTATATATATTTATCTAATTTACTAATATATATCTCCATTTAATATGTTTACATTAAGCATTAATTCATAGTCAAATAAATAAATAGGAGCATCTTAGCAAGTTTCTTGGTTAATTGTCTTTCACAATCACTTTCTTAATCTCCGTGAAAAATCTCAATTAACATATCAAAATGAGACACAGGGAGTATGTTGATACATTATTTAGTTATACACAGTTGAAAGAAAATAATTTGTAAGACGTAAGTCCTAATATTTTCCCTAATATATGGCATGCATTAATAATAATAATAATAATAACAATAATAATAATAATAATAATAATAATAATAATAAGCAATTATGGAAAAACTCTATTTGAAATAAAAACATGTAAAGTACTTACTAAACTTTTTTTTTTTGCTGATTTTTATTTTATATTTAATTTTATAAAATTGTGTTGTATTTTGTTTTCATTGTTATTGAATGCATTTTTTTTCAACATTTTACCTTTTGTTTATCAATTTTTTATAGGATGTATATGATACACTGTATCAACTTCTGTAAATACTATCAGTCCATTAGAGATGAAATAGATTTTGTTGACCACAAATGTCATGACAAAATAAATTATATAATCCTTAACTATTGTAACTTCAATTTGAACTTCCTACAAATTTTATAAATTTATAATTAATTAATATATAATTACAAACAAGATTTATAATTTTTTTGAATTTAATATGTTAAACTTGTAAATAATTATATTTAATTGAAATTAAAATTTTTGTTGGTGCAATCGTGTGCACTTAATTGTTTATCATTTATTTTGATAAATCATGTGTTTTAGCTAAGGATGGTCTTTGAAGAGATATAAGTGGAGGTGTAACTGAGTCTACTCAACTCGTGATCAATTCATAAAATAATCGAACTTCATTTGTAGTTGACCGAATCGAGCTAAAGTTACTTTAGTGGCTATTAAGCTTGATCTCGAGCTCATGTATACATAACTTGATAAGCTCACATATTTTCTATATAAAATAGCAAAACTCCCTCTTTCACATTTAATTTATGAATCTAGTGTAAAAAATGGAGTACCACTTTTTAATCATCTCTCTTCCTATCCATTTTATATCAACAAAACACAATTTCATTTTTTTGCTTTAAAATTTCATCGTCAATCTAGATATGCCTCTAGAGCAAAGAGGTAGGCGTCGTTCTTCACCACTATCTCTCTTCTTCTCCATTTTCTCTCAACAACAAATAATTTTAGACGTGTCTCTAAATTTTGCTATGAAATGATGCTTTTCCTTGCCAACAATCAACATTTTTGTGGTCCTTAATCTATTCACTTAATTGCAATTTATGCGACAAAATATTTCTAATTATTAATATATTCCATATTTTTTTCTTCTCAATATTTTTTGTAAGTATTGCATTTTTATCTTTATCACAATTTTTGCTTTGCTCTATCAGCGGAAGCTTGTGAAGAGATCTCGATCGAAAGAGACACTATTTGATAAGTTAAACAAACATTTTTCTTTAAAGCAATCGTAAAACAAACTGAAATTTCTTTTGATGATATATTAATACCGTTAAATTTTATATATATTTGTATTGTTGCATTTTCATGTTTGGATATAACTCAAATTCATTGGTCAAATGAAAAGTTTTTATATTGTTAATTCTTAATGATTGTTTCAGAAAACCTTACTGGTCTAAAATGGTAAAATAAAATTGAATATTCTTTAAAAATAGATGAGATATAACTTTATATAGATTACATGAAAAAGAAAATTTGAAAGAAAGATAACATCCATTAAATATATATTGAAAGAATAAAAAATGAGAAAACTAAATAACAAAATTTTACATGAAATTATCAATAGTCAAAATACATAGGAAGTTATTTTTTTATGTTGATGAAAATGATTTTTTTTATTTCTTTGTTGGATTCAAAAACGAAATTTTGACTTAGAATTTTTCCTTAATTTGTTTAATATGAAAACTAATGTAGTATATTATAATATATATTTTTGGTAATACATAGTATGTAAGATCATTACCTTTTCAAAAATCAAATTATAATATTATATTTCAATAAATATTATACATAGAATATATGACAATATTACCCTTAAATTAAAGTAATAATAGGGATATAATAGGTAGATCAAATTTTGTAAAACATGACTCTTTTTATATAGTAGTAGATATTAGAGATGACAAACATTTTAATATTTTAGGTCATCTTAACATTTTTTTTTGGATAATATTTCATCATATTGTATTTTTGGATAATCAATAATCATATTGTATTTTTGGATAATATTTGGCCATGTTTTGGATGATCGATAAATTTAATTTAATTATTACATTATAATGCACAGGTGAATACAACAGTTTTTGTAATTCTTTTACAACAGTAATAACTGTTGTCTATCATAGTTATATACAACTCTGAAATATCAATTTACAACGGTAAATATCGTGGTATATGTAAAAAAATACAAACTGTGACTGTGACATATATTATTAATATGCAACGGTAAATAAAAATACTGTTACTTATAATATTAATATACAACAGTAAATTTTATTTTTACAACAGTAATTACTGTTACATATAATATAATGATTTTATACAACGGTAAACTAAGATATACTGTTAGCTAAGGTATTTATACACAACGGTAATATCAAAAACCATTTATAATGTGTATATATACAACGGTAAAAACGGTGATTCACCAATAATACACAACGGTGAATCACCGTTGTATAAAGTAGTGACTATACACAACACCACTATATACGACGGTAATGAAAGAGTATAGACAAAGGATATTCTCCATTGTGTATGACCTTTTTCTTACATGAATTTTATTTAATTGATTGTATTTTAAGATTTATTGATTGAATAATTTTTTACCTGGCTGGGAGAATATGAATTTTTAAAATATGATCAATTATGTATGATTTTCGGTTGTAAAATTAATTTAATATTAGATTTGAATGCTTTTTTTTTAAGTGGGTATTGTTTGTTAATGTTGAAAAAAAGCTCAAAATATATGTATTAAAATGTAATTTGCTATTAAATACTCATTAGGAGAGTATGTTGAGTCTATTGAGTCATTAAATATCTTCACTAGGAGGAAAACAAATTTGTTAATTAGTAATTCATATTATATTTATCTTGTATGATGTAGTGTGAATTAGTAATTCATCGTCGAGCACGTATCTTCCATTTCTAATTGAATAATGAAAAAATATCTTATTTTCATCATGGAACATGTATCTTGAATGATGCATCAATTCATAATTGAATTTATATACTAATATAAAAAGTAGTTATCTTATAATTTTTTTAGTTTATTTATTATCACCTTATTTTATATTTTATTTATGAGCACTAATGCAATCATTTAATATATTAATATTATAATTGTAAATAATTTATTAGAGTAATACATTATTACTATTCAAGTTAATTGCCTCTACAATCACTTACTTTTACTAGGGTTTTTTTATTATTATAAATATCACTTTTTTTCTTTTTGTAATTTTGACATAAATAAACCTTTTTTTATAAATTGTATCTCTCCTTCATTTACGGTTGAATTAAAAGTAATGTTGAATGTACATCACACACTCCATTCATGCAACAATCATATATTGTGACATCCGATGCCTAATTAATTTTATTGCCATGTCAGTTTTATAATCAACCAGAAATAAAGTAGATGTTTAATTTACAAAAAAAAAAATCAATTTTTATTAAAATTACAAAATAAAAAAATGATGCTTAAAACAAAAAACCGGATAAAATTTATAATTTTAGAGACAATCAACACATGCAATTCTAACAGGGGAGTTTCTATTTGCACCATTAATTTTACTCTTTGCACCACAAAAGAAAAAAAATATATAATTTTGAAATTACTTAAATACCCTTCGATAAAAATTAAGTCAGGACAGAGACGTTCGTATGTCGAAATTCGAACACAATGAGGATGTTCAAACTTCAATTTTCTAACCAACTCCATATTTTTTTTTGAAGTATAGGAGTTGTTCGAATTAATATACCGAACAAATTGAACGCGTTCGAAATTATTCTTCCAAACAGTTTTCTTTTAAAGGTGTGTTCGAAAATCTAAACAGTGAGGAAGTTCGTGAAGAGGTCAATGGTTGGTACGAGAGTTGCTGCTAGAAATTAGGAGTCCACTTTAGTTTGTTTAATAAAGTCGAATTTTTTGGGCTGATTTAATTTCTTTATTCTTTTTGTAGTTTGTTAGCTATTTCTTAGTTTTCTGTTATGATTGTAAAGGCTATATAACAACCTTTTTATTATAAGTTTTTGCTCTCAACCGTTCGTACTCCAATTTTCGAACCAATTTCATATTTTTTTAAAGTACAAGTGTCTTTTGAATTAATATTCTCGATGAAATTAAACGTGTTCAATATTATATTTTCAGATATATTTTTTTTAGACTGAAGGGCATTAACGTAAATCAACATTAAAAGGGTTAGGAGGCCCAGATAACACTATTTAAAGCCCTTGGAGGGTGTTGGAGTTGCCATCAAACAGCAACAGAAAAACAAAAATGCCAACATCACATCTCAGATTCACTCTGAAACACTCCTGCAAAACTATTGAACAAATCCACCAAATTCATGCTCAAGCTATTACCAATGGCCTCTTCTCTCTCTCCCCCTCTCTCTCTCTGCTTCTCACTGATATTCTCCATTCCTTCGCCCTTTCTTGCCCTCAACAAAAAAACTCCGCTCAATTCAATTATGACATCATCTACATCACTAAGATTTTCAATCTCATCCAAAAACCTTCAACTTTCGACTACAATAATATTATCCGGGCTCAAACTCTCCTCGGCTCTCCCAATACTGCCTTGATTTTGTTCCTCGAAATGGGGCGAAGATCGGTGGCGCCGGATTCTCACACATTCACTTTCGTTCTTCAAGCTAGTGGGCTTCTGCAGAACTCGCATTCTCTTGCAAAGGCTCTTCATGCTCAAGTCACCAAGTTCGGGTTTTTGGATAATGTGATTGTGCACAGCGCGCTTTCTCGCACCTACTGTAGGTTTGGTAACGTTGATGGCGCGAATGGGGTGTTCGAAGAAAGCTTGTTTAGAAATGTGGTGAGTTACAGTGTTATGCTTGATGGATTTGTTAAGGCTGCGCAGACTGATCGTGCTAAGAAGCTGTTCGACGAAATGCCAAGGTCATTTAGGGATGTGGTGAGTTACAGTGTTATGCTTGATGGATTTGTTAAGGCTGCGCAGATTGATCATGCTAAGAAGCTGTTCGACGAAATGCCAAGGTCATTTAGGGATGTGGTGAGTTACAGTGTTATGCTTGCTGGGTTTGCTAAGGCTGGGCAGATTGATCAAGCTAGGAATCTGTTCGAAGAAATGCCAAGCTCTTTGAGGAATGTCGTGACTTATACTGCTATGATTGATGGGCTTTTTAAGGCTGGAGACGTTGATCGTGCCAAGGAGCTGTACGATGAAATGCCAAGCTCGTTGAGGAATGCCGTGATTTATACTACTATGATTGATGGACTTTGTAAGGCGGGAGACGTTGATCGCGCCAGAGCTGTTCGACGAAATGCCAAGATCGTTGAGGAATGTCGTGAGTTATACTGGTATGATTGATGGACTTTTTAAGGCCGGAGAGGTTGATCGTGCCAGGGAGCTGTTCGATGAAATTCCAAGGTCGTTGAGGAATGCCGTGAGTTATAATGCTGTGATTGATGGACTTTTTAAGGCTGGAGAGGTTGATCGTGCCAAGGAGTTGTTCGACGAAATGCCAAGGTCGTTGAGGAATGCCGTGAGTTATAATGCTATGATTGATGGACTTTTTAAGGCTGGAAAGTTTAATCATGCTAGGGAGATGTTCGACGAAATGCCAAGCTCGTGGAGGAATGTCGTGAGTTATACTGCTATGATTGATGGACTTTTTAAGGCTGGAAAGTTTAATCATGCTAGGGAGATGTTCGACGAAATGCCAAGCTCGTGGAGGAATGTCGTGAGTTATACTGCTATGATTGATGGACTTTTTAAGGCTGGAGAGGTTGATCGTGCCATGGAGCTGTTCGACGAAATGCCAAGCTCGTTGAGGGATGTCGTGAGTTATAATGCCACGATTGATGGACTTTTTAAGGCGGGAGACGTTGGTCATGCAAGGGAGCTGTTCGACGAAATGCCAAGTTCGTTGAGGAATGTCGTGAGTTATAATGCTATGATTGATGGACTTTTTAAGGCTGGAGAAATTGATTGTGCCAGGGAGCTGTTCGACGAAATGTCAAGCTCGTTGAGGGATGTGAGTTATAATGCTATGATTGATGGACTTTTTAAGGCTGGAGAGGTTGATCGTGCCAGGGAGCTGTTCGATGAAATGCCAAGCTCATTGAGGGATGTCGTGAGTTATACTATTATGATTGATGGACTTTTTAAGGCCGGAGAGGTTGATTGTGCCACGGAGCTGTTCGGCGAAATGCCAAGATCGTTGAGGAATGTCGTGAGTTATAATGCTATGATTCATGGACTTTTTAAGGCTGGAGAGATTGATCATGCCAAAGAAGTGTTCGATGAAATGCCAATCTCATTGAGGGATGTCGCGAGTTATAATGGTATGATTGATGAACTTTTTAAAGCTGGAGAGGTTGATATTGCCAGGGAGGTGTTCGGCGAAATGCCAAGCTCGTTGAGGGATGTCGTGAGTTTTAAAGCTATGATTGATGGACTTTTTAAGGCTGGAGAGGTTGATTGTGCCAGGGAGCTATTCGATGAAATGCCAAGCTTGTTGAGGGATGTCGTGAGTTATACTGTTATGATTGATGGACTTTTTAAGGCTGGAGAGATTGATCATGCTAGAGAACTGTTCGACGAAATGCCAGGCTCCTTGAGGGATGTCGTGAGTTATACTGTTATGATTGATGGACTTTTTAAGGCTGGAGAGATTGATCATGCTAGAGAACTGTTCGACGAAATGCCAAGCTCATTGAGGGATGTCGTGAGTTATACTGTAATGATTGATGGACTTTTTAAGGCCGGAGAGGTTGATTGTGCCAGTGAGCTTTTTGACAAATTGCAAAACTCATGTTGTGAAAAGAACGTGACATTGTGGAGTGCAATGCTTATGGGATTGGCTGTTCATGGTGATGGCAAATCAGTGGTCCAATACTTGTTAAGAATGCTGGAAGATGGTGTCAAACCAAATGGGGTAACATTTTTAGCCGTTCTCGTGGGCTGCAATCACTCCGGACTTATCAATGATGCAAAGAGAATTTTCATGGAGATGGACAGCGTGTATGGTGTTCCACAAGAGGTAGAGCATTACGGATGCATGGTTGATATTCTTGCACGTGCAGGTCTAATAAAAGAAGCGAGGGAGATGATAAAGCGAATGCCGATGGGGGGAAATGAAGTGGTGTGGGGAGCACTGCTTGGAGGGTGTAAGAAATATGGAGATGTTGAGGTGGCAGAGGAGGCAGCCAAGCACCTGATGCAGATGACACCTGAAAATGGTGCTGTGTATTCGTCTCTGGCGCATGTTTACGCTAACCTAGAGCGGTGGGACGACGTAGTGAAGGTCCGAAGATTGAGAGATTCCCCGGGGATCAAGAAGAGGGCTGGTTTTTGTACGATCCACTTGGATGGAATCACGCACAAGTTTTTCCCGGGAGATTGTTCGCATCCGTGCACGAAAGAGATATACATGGTCCTGAACAATTTGAAGCTACATCAATCCGAACTACTCAAAAATTCATAAGGTTTTGAGCAATTGAGCACTGAGATTGCCCTTTGGTTCCAGGTTAATGATGATATTTTAATTTATAGATGTCTCTTCTTATTGATTATGTTATAAAGGGAGTGAAACATTGTTTGCTGGTACTGTATTCAGGTTCAATTTTTCAAGACAAATTCAACAAGAAAAAAAAAAAAAAGATATCTGAACCAGAAAACATTGTGCAGTTAAATATAAGGTCCAATTTGCTCCCTAAACAATAATCGGAGGTTAAACCCTTCCCTGAACTCATAAACAGCACAGTGACTGTTTTCTGTGGAACTCTTGTCATTATTTGTGATTATTTTAGTAATGTTTTATCATCTGAAAACGTCACAATTATCATATGATGGCTGCTGCTCTATGTTCTTTCTCTGCAGTATGAAACATGTGGCAAAGTTTCGTTTTAATTTCTGGTGGAAAGCTGAATATTGGAACTTTGGTTGGAAAAACTTGAAGGAAATTTATTTTTTCTGATTGAAATAATGCAACTTGTTATTGTATGTCATCTATTCTTTCCTTTTTGCTCTGCCTTTTCTCTTGATTGTCAAATTCAATGTTTGAACTCAATCTAAGGAAAATATAATATTTTGGTATGAATTTTGTACAGGTGTACTAACATTGGAGTAACATTCTTCCTATCTGATCATTAATACTATGATTTATTTTGATAAAGAGTAGCAGTAGTTTTCCCTTAATAATATACCTAATTTGGACGATTCTCCATTTCCAATCAGTTTCTTTTTTGGCAGCTTCTTTCCAATTACGTAGTTTTTTTTAATGCTTTTATCTCTTTGTATTTGCATCTTTTAGTTAGTTTTTTTCATGCTTTTATCTTGAGAGAATATTAATCTACATTATTGTGATCTCTGCGGGGAGAACAAAAATTTAACGGGATGAATACTCACCAGGGTATAGGAACGTCTCTTTGTTTTGTCATGTGTTAATGAAACTTGATTTCTAAACTGATTTGAGGTAAATTTACTACTTTATTGAGATGTTGATATTGACCATAAACAAAGCAAGCGGGATCTCTTGGATTTTGTCTAATGTAATTCTTAAGAGTTAAGAGGAATGCATCTACTTTTATCATATTTTAGCTTCTATTTCTGTATTTGAATTGTCATTTCACATTTCTTATGTGCATGCAGGGATTTCACATTTCTTATGTGCATGCAGTGCAGGCACTAAAAACAGAAACTAAGAAACAAAATATGAGAATATAAGTAAGAAAAAGGTTTCAACTTCTATTGAGGTAACTCTATCTTGAGAAATTGCAATTGGATGTGTATTTTGTATGTGGAAGTATAAATGTTGACTTACATTCCTTCCGGGCTTTGTGTCGGGGTTAGAGTTTGCAGTATGGTTCTATTATTGTCGTCATTGTGCTTTGAAGATAAAATTACTTCATGTGATTTTTTATTTTTTTTGTAGATTCCCAAGTTTCTCAATCCATTATAGTTTCTGTGTATTTGCTACAAAATTTTATCTTGATTTGTTATGCTTACTCTTATGATTTAGAAACTGGTTCGAGCTGTTGTTAAATATCACCTCAGGGTTTCTCATCATAAACTTGCTTTAGTTGTTTCATATGTTCATTTTCTAATGCCTTTTGGGTTTCTGATGGAGTGAATTATTTGTTAAACATAGCAGACACACATGAATGCTCTGTTAATCCTCTTCTCCATTTGCCTATAAAATATCTTCCTACCTTTACTAGGTATCCCAATATCATAATTGTATTTTTTCAAGTGGTAGTGTATTTACTGCGCATCCTATCTTGCACTAGATATTTGATAAGAAGAAAGGACAGAGTTTGATGTAGTCGTACCTTGATATTTCCATACAGAATGCTGAAGAGAATAAAGAGTGCAACAACTAAAGCTCATTTTTTGTGTGAACATTAGATTAAGGTAAACCAATAACAACCTTAAATTCTTCTTTTTATCCATTTAGCTATAAATTCATGGTTACTTTTTTGAATATCTGTTTTACATGAATATTTATACTGTTGTAGTTACAAAAATCGAAAAAATATTATAGTGTTTGCAAGCATATTTCGCACCATTCTGATGGAGGTAGTTAGGCGAGATGATACTTGATTTTGATCTTCTTTCTTTTTATTTGGTAGATATGTTGTGACAGCTACTATATGTGGTTACATGTTGAGTGTGCCAACATTTTAGCTGAGGTTTTGAAGGTTTGCCCATGAATCTTATATATTTAGATAGAGTTTGTGCTGCTACAATATGTTCAGTTTGCAACCAAACTACAAAGCTTATCATTTGATGCATGTTATGTTTCTAGGATCTAAAAAACATGATGTACTTTTGCCCTGAATGAAAATGAAAGTCGACATCTAAACTGATGGAGAGTTAACATTCCTCTAATTTGGAAAAGATTTTTTTTTTCTACAATTAATTTTGGAAATTTCCAATCTTGTGCCTATATAATTGCCTTGTGTTTTTACATGCATGATTTTTTCTTTGTTGCAAGGTAACAGTTGCTTGCAATGGCATGGAAGAGATTTATTATCCAAGTCTCCATTTGTAATTTTCTATTTTTGTCATTTTGTCTTATTTCTCTATTTTTTTTCTACTCAAATCTTGTTTTTTCTTCTTCTTTTATCCTTTCCTCTATCTTCCCCCAGCTCCATATAAATTAGTTACTGATTTATAAATAACTTTCCTATTCTATATTTTTCTTTTTTCTTTTTCTATTTTCATATATTGTTTTGTCTTTAATTTGGTATGAGATAAGAATTAAAAAAAAAGATGATGGATGATCAGATGGGATTGATTTATGTACTGTTTTTATAACCAACTTCTTAACATTATCTCTCATTCATCGTTCAAGTGCTTCATGTATTCATCTGTTTATAGTTTTGATATTATTATTTGTAGTTGTAGTCGATTTAGTATGATATGATATGGATGTGAAAGAAGAAAATATCTTATGGTAGTTGTTCATAATGGTTTTAGCAGGTTAAACACTAGGCATATCAGATGGGATTGATTTATGTACTGTTTTTATAACCAACTTCTTAACATTATCTCTCATTCATCGTTTAAGTGCTTCATGCATTCATCTGTTTATAGTTTTGATATTAATATTTGTAGTTGTAGTCGATTTAGTATGATATGATATGGATGTGAAAGAAGAAAATATCTTATGGTAGTTGTTCATAATGGTTTTAGCAGGTTAAACACTAGGCATATCAGATGGGATTGATTTATGTACTGTTTTTATAACCAACTTCTTAACATTATCTCTCATTCATCGTTTAAGTGCTTCATGTATTCATCTGTTTATAGTTTTGATATTAATATTTGTAGTTGTAGTCGATTTAGTATGATATGATATGGATGTGAAAGAAGAAAATATCTTATGGTAGTTGTTCATAATGGTTTTAGCAGGTTAAACACTAGGCATATCAGATGGGATTGATTTATGTACTGTTTTTATAACCAACTTCTTAACATTATCTCTCATTCATCGTTTAAGTGCTTCATGTATTCATCTGTTTATAGTTTTGATATTAATATTTGTAGTTGTAGTCAATTTAGTATGATATGATATGGATGTGAAAGAAGAAAATATCTTATGGTAGTTGTTCATAATGGTTTTAGCAGGTTAAACACTAGGCATATCAGATGGGATTGATTTATGTACTGTTTTTATAACCAACTTCTTAACATTATCTCTCATTCATCGTTTAAGTGCTTCATGTATTCATCTGTTTATAGTTTTGATATTAATATTTGTAGTTGTAGTCGATTTAGTATGATATGATATGGATGTGAAAGAAGAAAATATCTTATGGTAGTTGTTCATAATGGTTTTAGCAGGTTAAACACTAGGAATATGAGATATGTTCCAGGTTTGGGAGTTTGGTCTCGTGCATTTTTTACTTTTATAGTTTTTATCTAATATATGAGGAAAACTTTTGGAAATGCGTGTGGCCGTGTGGGTGCTGTAAAAAGTGGAGAGCATGCGTTGGTTTTTGATGATTTAGTAGCCAAAGGAAGGACATTGTGAACAACCATAAGGACTTTTAGGTGCAGAGCTTGAACTTTCATTCCATTGTTAAATTTCCTGCTTTAAAATATATAATCTATGTTCGACATTGATGCTTTCTATTGACTACAAAAATTGTTGGTGCCAATGTGTGGTTGAGTGTGCATGAGTTATTGGATTTCTAGAGGCCCGGAGGTTATGGTAATTCTTAAACTCAAGCGGTAATTGCTCCCGACTTGAATGAGTGACCTTTTATACTTCACTTCCTATTGAGTTTTTGTGAGATAGTAATATCTTTTCCCCTTTCATGACATTATCTCAATTACTCAGCTCAATTTTGCAGGTTTAGGACTTGGCTCTTTTCATCTTTTCTGGTGAGAAAATGGAGCCATTTCTTGATTTTAGTGAAGCCAATTTTGGATGCACTGTATCTTCTGCATGACGGGGGTCGTCATTCAATTTTTGTTCTGATTTCTGAAGCAACACATACATAAACCGAGTCTTTTTTTTTTAGGGCTAAAGTCGTAGACAATTGCTTTTGCAGTAGAAATTTTAATTTTCTGTTGTGCTTACAACCAATTAATTAGTTTCTCGAAATACAATGGGCTGTGATTTTAATGTATTTTTGGCTTCTCACACTTGAGAACTTTTTGGGAATTTGATAAAATCATTGGTTGGGGGACTATGATAAAGTGTGTGGGTGTTGGTTATTTTCTATCTTTGAATCTGGTAATTTAGAAAAACCATGAAATGTGGTTTCTTTTGATCACCTCAAATTGGCAGAGAGAGAGCATCTGCACGACATCCTCCACACCAGTGTCTAGGTAGCATTGCTTTTGGGGTTTCTTGTGCTGCTGTCAACTGCTAATGTCGGGTGCAGACGGGTATATCGCCTCTTCTGTCATCAGACATCTGCTCAAGTTTGTTCTGTGCTCAAACGACACGATCATCTGGTGAACAACTTGATACATACACACTATTAACTGAAGAAATTCATTCATGCATGCTTCATTCAACTTTTGGAGATTCCTCATTGCTCTCTCATTTTCTTGATTGTGGAAGAAGGCCCTTCTTTGTTGGGAATTCTTCAAAAGAATAGGTGATTGATACAATCTTTAGACATGCAATATGTGGTATAGTGGAAACTGATTGATTTGTGGGGAAAAATATTTTGTAGGATTGTTGATTTTGCTCCATTACTTTGAGAAGAGAGATTTTTCTTGTTTTTTGTGTAAAATATGGACATATGGTGATCCTGTGTTGTACGCATATACTAATACTAAGAAATCAGAGTTTGCTTTTTTTTTTTTTTCAAGCTCTAGGTTTTTTTTACCTTCATTCCATTTCTTGATTTTCTACATATTATATTTTTGTCGAGTATGAACTACTATGGTACAACTTTTTTTTTTTGTTGTTGAAATTAAGTGCAGATTTAACTAGAATATTACATAATTGAAAATTAGAAAGAAATTCTAGAAATATGATGATGTGTTGTATGATAAATAAAAATTATAGATGATTAATAGTAGCCATATGACAATCCACTTGCATTTGATATTATATATACAAGATTGCAAACGTTAAATCTCCCAAATTATTATATTATTAAATTTTAAATTTATGAATAAAATATTTTGTACATCCGAGTGATACACTAGTTATGAAACACCAATACAAATAGATATGAATATTGCACATATTATCTATTTGGCAATTGAACATTGGTGAATCTAAAAATTTATTGCGTGATTTTCTTACCTTAGAATGGAAATAACGAGAGTAATTTTTTTAATATTTTTTTTCAAATAACCAAACTTACCTTGTTTTTTCTCGATCACTATTCTACCAAAATAGAAACGCCATGAAAGAATGCAAAACATAGATTCATTTGAATAATTCTATTTGGCACAAATTGTAAATAATTATGTTAAATACTAAATTATGCTTATTAGATTATTTATTTTAAAAGAATTCAAAATTTTAAATTTCTCTCATTTCAGTCATTTTTCTATTCATTTAGGCTGATATCTATCTCCCACCATTTAATAATTAAACTCTTCAACTTTTTCATTAATCACTTATTAGCGCAATTTAATTATGATTATTTGATTAATAAACGTACAGACGTGTATTACAAGATAATTAACTTTATGATTTTATTCAATTCATAGTATGACAATGAGTTCAATTTTATTATATATCAAAAAACGTTCATAGAAGATAATTAAATTTTGAACTTCAATTCTTCAATTAATCAAAATATTTACTCAATTTATGATTATGTGATTAAAAAATATTTAAAAATTTGTTGATTGCAGTGAAAATTTAACAAAGATAACATATGATGAGAAAATATGATATATTTAGTAATATATAATTCATTCCTAGCATGTTTATATGCTTAAGGCAAGTTTTTTCATTGGCATTTTAATTAGGCAAAAACAATAGTATAATTGATATATGACACTTATATATTAGAAATAGAATCATCGGTGGTGTCAGTAATATCAATCACCGAAATATTTTTAGCTTCTTCTTCCTTTATCTTTTAAACTTACTCAAGATATAGCTCGTACAAGTTAGACAACGAATGCTCATCCAGCAAAAGTCGTGGCTCGTCAACTCCAAAAATTTTGACTTCTCTTATTAACAACTCTCCTCTTCTCTCACGTTTCTTCATTAGTGCTCAAATTGTAACTTGGGTTGCAATACTAAATGCAATAAATTAGCTAGATTGACTTGTATTCCTGATGACTAGATAAAAATCATGGATAACTTATTTTTTAAATCAAAATATACTATATAAATTGCATTCCTTATATTTTTTAAAACAAAATATACTATATAAATATCAATATAGCATATTCATGTTCAAGTACAAATATTAATTTGAGTGGTTTAATTTCTGCTTTTATTTTTTTAAGACAAATTCATTGTACTTGAAAATTGGTGTTGAAAATGTAGGATGAATCTCATGCATTATTAACCATTCATGCATTCAAATTGAATATTGGGAAATTGTATAGAAACTGAGGAATAGATTTTAATCAAAATTATATAAAGGGTGATAATATCATTTTACATTAAAATTTTATTAAATTCTACATTTGTTCCGACACAATTTGTGCCATTTAGCATTGTCGAATTCATTTTTTTACTTCCTTAAAAAGTCCAATTTTAAAAAAAAAATTATTCATTGTTTTATATAACGAGGGACTTCTACAAAATTTTATGTTTATTAATATTTCATTGTATTGATTTTTAGCAATTTATTAGTTATTAGTTAAATATGCGGCAGAATATATTAACAATTTTTATTTTTATTTTTTTGAATTTAATAAAATATGTATTAACTATTTTTATTAGAAAAGTTAAAATTAAAATAGAAAAAAAAAGGAAATGAAGAATCTCCGCCGTCTTAACTTTTCTTCTCCGCCGCATTCCGTCTTTGAGCAGCATCCGTCGTCGTATTATCCGGCCAGCTGAAGAGCTTCACAGAATCATCTTCTTCGTCGCCGCCTACTCAGGGTTTCTCCGTCAGTCGAGGTGGAAACTCGTCGGCGGAACTCCGACAACCCTCGGTGTCGTCTTCGAACAATGGAATTTACGTGGTGTTTATTGCAGCAGCAGCGCCACCGTTTCTCCAGCACCGCAAACATCACGACGCTGTTCAACAAATACGTTGATAGAAGCAACATCCACTCGTGGAACTCAATCATCGCCGAGTTAGCTCGGAGCGGCGATTCAGTAGAAGCCCTCAAAGCCTTCTCCTCCATGCGCAAATCCCACCTCAAACCCAACCGCTCAACCTTTCCTTGCACCATTAAATCCTGTTCTGCACTTGGTGACATCAATTCAGGAAAGCAAGCCCACCAACAAGCATTCGTCTTTGGCTATGTTTCCGACATTTTTGTATCGTCTGCACTCATTAATATGTACGCCAAGTGCGGACAGTTGGGCGATGCACGACACTTGTTCGACGGAATTCCTCAGAGAAATGCGGTATCCTGGACGTCGATGATTAACGGGTATGTTCAGAATGATTGCGCTCGAGAGGCACTGTTGCTTTTCAAGGAGCATTTGGTTGAAGAGAACAGGAATAGGGTGGAGGAGGGAGATTGTGTTGATGGGGTTACTATGGTTTCCGTTCTGGTTGCTTGTTCGCGTGCTTGTGAGAAGAATGTGACACGCGGGGTTCACGGTGTTGTGATCAAAAGAGGATTGGATGAGGTTTTGGGCGTTTGTAATACTTTGATTGATGCGTATGCCAAATGTGACATGCTTGAGTCCTCTAGGAGTGTTTTTGATGGGATGAATGAAAGAGATTTGGTATCTTGGAACTCCATGATTGCGGTTTGTGCACAGAATGGGGTAGCCGAGGAGGCGATTGAAGTTTTCCGTTCAATGGTAAGGATTGCAGAGTATAATGAAGTGACTTTGTCAGCAGTGTTTTTAGCTTGTGCACATGCTGGAGCTCTTCGAATTGGCAAAGGCATACACGTTCAGGTACTACTTCAGTAAAACAAAGATGCATTTGGTTCTATGGAAATTGACTTAAACTTTTACTATGATGACTGATGAGTCTTATTTTGTTGTTATTATAGGTCATAAAGCGGAGTTTGGAGAGTGACATATTTTTGGGAACTTCTATCATTCACATGTACTGTAAATGTGGAAGAGTTAGTGCAGCAAGGAGAGCATTCGACAGGATGAATGAAAAGAATGTAAAGACATGGTCCGCCCTGATTGCTGGTTATGGAATGCATGGTCAAGCAAGGGAAGCTCTCGAAGTATTATCAGAGATGATTCGGCTTGGAATAAAACCTAACAGTATCAGTTTTGTATCAGTCCTCTCAGCCTGTTGCCATGCTGGCCTGGTGGATGAAGGATGGCACTGGTTCTGTACAATGCAGCATAGGTTTAAAATAAAACCAACTGTAGAGCACTATGGCTGCATGGTTGATCTCCTTGGTCGGGCAGGTTATCTTAAAAAGGCTTATGATTTGATCCTGGAGATGAGGGTAAGACCTGATCTTGTTATTTGGTGTTCGCTTTTGGCATCATGCAGGATACACAAAAATGTGGAGCTAGGGGAGATCTCTGCTAGGAAATTGTTTGAGTTGGATCCAAATAACTCCGGATATTACACATTGCTTTCACATATTTATGCCGATGCTGGTAGATGGGAAGATGCAAAAAGAATGCGGATATTTATGAAAAGGCATGGAGTTGCTAAATCCCCTGGATTTAGTCTTATTGAACTTAAAGGTAGGGTTCATATATTTCTGGTTGGAGATAGGCAACATCCTCAGCATGAAAAGATCTATGCTTACCTAGAAGAATTAACTATGAAGATTCAAGAAATTGGTTATGTAGCTAGCGTGGGGTCAGTTCTTCATGATGTCGAGGAAGAAGAAAAGGAAATGGCATTACAAATTCACAGTGAGA
Source organism: Perilla frutescens (assembly GCA_026008535.1). NCBI lineage: Eukaryota > Viridiplantae > Streptophyta > Magnoliopsida > Lamiales > Lamiaceae > Perilla > Perilla frutescens. The sequence continues at coordinate 979,740 of BRKX01000008.1, read as the reverse complement.
AGTTGGCTGTTGTTTTTGGAATTATGAATTCGTTACCTGGCACAATCATCCAGGTTATGAAGAATGTTAGAACTTGTGGAGACTGTCATACAACCATTAAGTTGATAACCAAGATTACAGAGCATGATATTGTGATAAGAGATCCAAAACGGTTTCACCATTTCAGCAAAGGTACCTGTTCATGTGGGGACTATTGGTGATGTATTAGGGTGAGAATCTAGAAGATTTAAGATAACTCAATCCAGAAAAATTGCAGTCGGATTCCCTTTCCTTGTGATACCAGAATTCTGCCATTGAAGAATTACTGATTCATGAAGAGTGGCAGCACATCGTTGTTACAGTCATTCGAAAAATGATCTTATTACAGCAACAAATGTGATTGGTTTTACAGAAAGTGAGACTTGTAATAGAAGGAAACTGGATCACAGCTAATGAATTTGCAGCTACATCAAATGAGATCAGGTAAAAATGAAAATCATTTTAGACCAGTTAAATACGAGTATGAGAAAGTGATGAACGAGGTTGTTGAGACCAGTTGCTAGATGTCTTGGTTCAAACTGGTCAATGATCAATGACAGACTCTCAATTTTGGACCTTGGCTTTACTTTTCTGAATGTGATGTCTTTCAACAACAACATCCACCACCATTCTGTTCAGGACTCCAACGCCGTGCTACAAAACAATCATGTTACCTCTTGCATTGTTCATAGATAATCTTGCGAAGGGAGCAATTCTCCCTTAGAGAGGGAAGTTCTTGCTGGCTGTGCTGCAGGCCGGGCCACTTCTTCAGACTCTTCTTGTGGCAGGGCCATTGCCTAGGTGGCGGAATCCAGCTCGGGCGTTTCAGATATCTCATCCTCTCTCATTCACGGTTTGATCATAAGCCAGTGTCCAACCTCGGACAGTTGTTGCAGAATTCTTCTCAGCCCTTGTCGTGTGCTTCTTTACAAGTTCATTCATCAGTGCCAATGTTGAGATTTGCTAATTTGGTGTCTAATGCTTCCTTGATATCTAATGCAGATGCCCCTTTGCCCAAGAGACAGAGATTCTGTTGATTTTAGGACTGATTGATGCTTTTGTTAGATGATAAGCAATATTTGATGTGCTTTTATGGTCTTTAATTCATCTATATATTATCACATGAAATGTGTTTTTTTCTTGGTATTACCATTTAGAAATTGTTTAGTCTACACATTCAAGGTTTGCTCTTTATTATCATCACCACTATAGATTGTTTCATCTCAGAAATCAAGAGACCTTAATAAAAATGTACAGTGAATTTATTATATTTATAGGGGTATTATTGTCATTTTCTTCTTCAGTAAACTTGTGCTTGTAAGAACATCGAGCATATTGTCTTCTCGTTCTTCCTCTTCTTCTCTTATCTATAATGAATTGTCGCATAGATCTTGTGTTGTTTTGATAGGAAAGAGTAATGAAATTTGAATCATTTGCAGTGCTTTGTTTCTCTACATTGCAATGAAAGTTTCAACAGAATAGTGTTTCATATGACCTAAAAAGTTAATAAAGTATTTTAATTTGAGTTTATGTCTAATTATATTCTCCTAATTTTCAATCAAACGGATTAAATTAAATAAAGTCCACGTGTATTCAAATGAATGTTTAAATGCAATTATTTCTTGATGCCACGAATGAATAAAATTGAAATAAACAATTAATTGGCTATTAAATTTCATTTGACTTCACATTCTCTATTCATAAAATAATTTCAATTCCCCAACTAACCTTTCAATTTCCTTTTTTTCTTTTTAAGTGAGACCTCCACACTTAAATGAAATTCATTATGAGTACTAAAATAATGAAATAGATGTAGACATTTACATTGACATTTACATTTAAATAATGATAAGGCGAAATGTATACTTATATTCTGAACTTTGGCTTTTTTTTTTAAAAATGTCCTGAACTTTAAATAATATCAAAATATGTCATGAATTTTGATATTTTTTCTAAAAATGTCATGAACTTTGACTTTTGTCTAAAAATGACTCGAACTTTAAAAAATTCAAAAAAATGCCCTGAACTTTCCAATTCTTTTGCAAAAATGTCATGAGATTCAATTTTTGGCGACCGATTAGTGACGAGGCATACCGAAGTCTAGCATGTCAAAGTGACGTGGAATTCGTAATTTTTTTAAAAAATAAATAAATAATGACAACATTGTTTTCCGCTTTCATCTCCAAAATTTTAACTTTTTATTCCAACAAATGTCCCATACCAATCCAATTTGAAGAGAAAAAATTATTCTTTCCATTCATTTCGAAATTCTCAATCCTAATGGAAAAAACAAATTAAACGTTTTCTTCTCATTCCGCCCAAAATCCCAATCCGAACAGAATCAACCCAATTTGCTGGAAAAAAAATGCACTCCCTCCGTCCCAATAACAAGGTCCACCTTTTTTATTATTTGCCAAACGGGACGGAAGGAGTATATCCTTCAAATTGAGATTTAAAAAAAAATCTATTTTACTTTGACACGTTGGACTCCGATACGCCTTGTCATTAATTCGACGCAGGAAATTAAATCCTATGACATTTTTACAAAAAGGTGGAAAGTTCATGACATTTTTGTTATTATTTGAAGTTCAAGACATTTTCAGAAAAAATATCAAAATTCAAGACATATTTTGGTATTATTTGAAATTCGGGACATTTTAAGAAAAATTGGTCAAAGTTCGAGACATAAGTATATATTTGGCCTAATAATAATAATAATAATAAATTGGAAAATCCATCAGATTGACACGTCACTAGAGGTGATATCCCAATCACTCTTATTTTACGCAATTCCGTTTGGATTCTCTCTCTCTCTCTCTGTGGTTTTTGTTGTTGAATTTCGACAGTAAGCTTCTCTTCTCTCTCTAGAATTTGGAGTAAGTGAGCGATCATGGGTGGCGATAGTTACTGCTTTTCTCTCCCTACAACTGGTACTTGAGTTTGTCTACTTTCATATATTTTGCACACATGTTTTATATGTGTGTGTGTGTGTGTGTGTGTGTTGGTCTTTACGTATATCTGGTGTATATTTGATGATGGGGGAGAATACTTTATGTTTGCAGAGGATTTATCGTTATCAGGCAAGGATTCCGCACATGAGTCCATTAATTCAAGGTTCTTCATTTAATGTTTACTATAAAACTTCATAGTTTCCTTAATAATTCGGAGCTGATTGTTGCTGTGAATTTTATTATGGAATAAATTAAAAAAATTGGTTGTGTTCAGTGGAGATGAGGAGGGTTTGAGGCATAAATTAGAGAATGGTTCGGTGATGAAGGATGCAACTTGGATTGATGAAGCAGAGGCTGCTGAGAGGCAGAGGTTGAAGGTTTACTCACAAATTTTGAGGAGTTATGAGGATTTTCAGCCTAGGGTTGACAGGTTGGAGGAGGCTAAAAATAAAATTTTGAGGTATAAATTGGTGTTTAATGCATTCATCATTTTTCATTCTTTAATTTGAAACCAAGATTTTTTTTTAAATCTGCAGTTTTTTGTGTAGTGTAATGGACCTTTTGGCTTCTTAATCTGATTTTTTTTTGCTTATAACTGTGGGAGGCTTAGTCGGATAATCTTCATGGTCTCTATGCCGTATGAGTTCGAAAGCTTTCGAATTTGAGTTCGTGTAATCTTTCTCGATAACTTAAGTTCTTAGAGGTGCAGTGAGAGTTATCTGAAAAATGCTATGGAATTAAGAGGAATATCTAATGTTTTAGCAATTCTATTTCACAAAACCTTCATTTTTTTGGGAGATTTTTGCCAGTTTTTAGCTTATGTTTGTGTTTTTCATCATAATTGCTTTATATCCTAATAGTTTCTTGTTTTTATCCCTGAGTTTGATTGGAACTTGAAAGCCATATAAGGTATGCATGTAGTAGACATTGATCTTCAAACACGAAAGCCCCATTTGAGCGAAATCGAACCAATGCACTGTTGATTGTTCTGTGTCTGATTGCTAACTGAATCAGTTTAGAGTGAGCTCCCGATAAAAGCTAATGCTTAAAGCACCTTGTCCGTGTGTTTGGGATGTCGTAGATTTGTAACTTAGCTTCCATGAACTTATTGATGGTTTTTTTTCTTCATTTCAGCTATACTCCGGGTTCATGGGCTGACAAGGCAGCTTGCACGGAGTTGAGCGAGTATGATCGGCCAAATGCTACATCACTCTTACTAATCGGCCCCAAGGGTTCTGGAAAGAGCAGTCTTGTTAACAAAATTTCTCGGGTTCTCGAGGACAGGGTGTTCCTACCAGGAAGAGCTCAAGTGTCAAGTAGATATATTATCTCTTTTCTTTTGTGTTCTGTAATACTTATGTTAATGGTTTTCTTTTATTTTTTTTACTTTTTTTGGGTTTTTTTACTTTTTTTGGGTTCGTCATTCTTGAATAGGTAGCTCCTCTGCTGGAGATGGGACCTTTTTCCTCCACGAGTACATGATCCCAAGAGGTTCTGGTTCTTTCTGTGTATATGACACTCGCAGTCTGTCTCTCGACTCATCCGAAAACCTGAAAATGATAAAGCGTTGGATGACAAAAGGAGTCCGTCATGGGGAACTGATCAGAAGGTCACATATTGCATAAATTATTATGATAGTTCATGTCGAAATCATCTCTCTTTTTTGTGTGTGTGATTTGGTTTCATTTTCTCAGAAAATCAGACAGTGTGACTTTAAAAGCTCAGTTAAAGTGTAAAGCTCGGAGGAGTTTATTTTCCGGTCAGGTCAGGCCAGTCGACTTTGTCATATTCGTCGTGAACGGGCTATCTGTGTTGGAATCAATGTATAGTGCTGATGAAAAGAAGAAAGGGCACTCTGAAATGATTGCTGCAAATTTCAACAATCCATTGTTGTCGTTTAAAGGTACCAGCTACAAAACTTGATTGTTCTGTTACATGAACTCTTCTCTTATATTCTCAAGAATGGGAAATGTTGGCGTGTTCATTTTGTTCATCTCAGACGACAAGCCTGCAATTGCAGTAACGCATGGAGATCTGCTGCCCCTTCCTGATCGTGTGAGAGTACGTGCTTATCTCGGAGAACTGCTCGGTGTCCCTCCAACCGGACAAATCTTTGACATCCCGGGTATGAGATGCTCGTATGCTTCACTCTTGGTGGTAAGTTTTGCAAAAACATCATTCATGTTCTAGTTCTACATATGCTTGCAGAGAATAATGATCCAGCCACCACATCAACAATATTCGATATGTTGATTTACTGCCTTGAACGAGCTGACAGAAATCTTCCCGTCAAAGACCTGTTCGCGGACAAGGTTTGTTTGCTTTCACGACGTTTTATTGCAGTAATTCGTCAGCTTCATGATTCTCGTGTAACAGCATGTCTCAAATCGCGTTTCTTTTCACCCATTGTCTAGGCTGTACATGTTTCAAGATAATTCTGCTTCTTATTTTGATCATTACTTATGGAAAGTGTGGTATGCAGGTACGCGCCGTAGCAGGTTTGCTCTTCTGGATCGCTGCAGCAATGATCGTCGTCTTTGGAATTCCGGGGCTCCACCGGAGTAAGCCTCAAGCACCACCGTTCAAAGTGGAATGGCATAAGATTCGACATTTGTGGTTGGAATAGGTAAATTAGTTGATAGCTTTGTTTTCGTTTCAGACAACAACCATCGTAGTATTCGTAGCTAATCGTTGAACAGCCTTTGATAGTTATTGTAACAATTGCATTATCTTTAGCTTTCGACAACGAAAATTGATTATATCATGTCAACAAAAGTAGACTTCATCAATGAGCAAAATCGTGCATTTCAAATATCTCAACAACCAGATATTTGAATATATAAATGTTAAAAAAAAATCGTGTTACAAGCAGGGAGCAAAGTGATACAGGTTGCTTAGTGTGTCTCTGAACTTGGTAAGAACTTACTTCCTTAGAGAGAGAGAGACAGAGAGACAGAGAGAGACTCAACAAGGGCTCTCCAGAAAAATGGTATATGGCTGACTAAAACACATTCCTATTGCAATCAAGAATCAAGATTTCACAAGGTTGAATGAGGGATGATCTGCAAAAACTTCGCCCGTGCTGTAGGATCGGTCGAAAATCGACCTAGTACAGCGATGGTGGCAGTACTGCTTCCGAGCTTCTCGATCCCTCGAGAAATCATACAAGTATGACTGGCTTCGACAACTACAATGATATCTTCACCTAGGACCGACGAAACTACCTCAGCTATCTGTCTGGTTAGCCTTTCCTGCACCTGGAGTTTGAAGCCATAGAAATGCACTATCGACTGCAGAAGGGATTTTCCGACAGAATTGACCCGGTTCGAGCTGTAATAACCTACGTGCACGACACCGTGAAACGGGAGCAGATGGTGCTCGCATTGTGACCAGAATGGCAGATTCAGCTCAGAACAGATGTGTTCTTCGCCACCGCTGAAGATACCGGGTCGGACGAAACCATTGAGCTTCATATCCACGTTCGCGTTCTTGAAGTTCATCAACCAGTTGATGAATCGAGCCGGGGTTTCCACGAGATCTTTCCTCAACGGGTCCTCGCCCAAAGAGTACAGGATCGAGGAAACTGCAGCGAGCAGAGTGGAATCCGATGCAGCCATCTTGCAGATGACCCGAGACGGGCACCAAGATTTGTCGAGTGAGCCTCTGGTGCGGGCGTCTTCAACACTCACACCCCGGAATCTCAGAAGGCCGAGGAAATCAGTCCAGATTCCGGCCTTCTCATCATCAAAAACTCCCGACCCCGAGATAACCAATAACTTGACCAATCCTTGGTGGTTTGGGTCGGAGAGGGGTGATCGGAAATTGGGGAAATGAATGTGGGAACACTGGAGGACCACAGCAACTCCAGTTGGTTTGATACTCTGCTGCAGAGCTGCACAGACTTCACCGGCCAAACGCTGCGGATCTTGAAGGCGCTTAGCGAAAACTTCTGCAACTCGAGAGAGCTTGCTAAGTCCGACAACTCGCTGACCGGATGGGACGTAACCTACATGACACTTCACCTGGAAAGGAAGCAAGCAAGACTCGCAATACGAGAAAAGATTGAGATCCCGAACAATGACAAGGCCGCCCGCCCCGCCGGCAGAGCCTACACTGCTCTCCAACCCAGCTTCAGGAAATAAAGCACCACTGACTATGTCCTTCACATTTTGGTTGTAACCTGATCATGAATGAGAAAGTGAGGATCATCACAACAAGAAACCTAAATAATTTCTCAGGATATCAAATCCAATAAAAATGGCACCATCTTCAAAATAAGTTGTCACCATATTAACTCCATGAACACTACCTAGACTATAGGAACTCCTCTACATTAGGCATGTTAGAACAACAGATGAACAAGCTTCAAAATACTTAATGATTGGATCAGTTGCAGTACAAGCTGTGGAGGACGACGAGGCAACACCATATAAAACCACGGTGCATATAGACCACGAACGTTGTTACTGAATGTTCAAACCAACTGGGGGGAAACTTAACTTCATGGATCACATCCAAGCCAACATATGGCTACTATGATCAGGGCACCAGAGAATCAAGAATCAAGAATCCATCTTTGGTTACACATGATTATATTAGTAACCAAATTCGACTCAAATTTCTTCCTAGAATCAATAACTTGACCTCAAGTCTCTTTGCAGGGTACACTTATTCATGATCTAATCTTCTATATATCATATTAAACACCTGCGAGTAACCTAGAGCATTGGGTGGCTTCATTCTTTTATTCTTTATTACCTAGAGCATATGTGTGAAGTAAAATCCTAATGTGACAACTAAAATTGAACAGCTTCAATGTTCATTCTTCGTTCAAAACTCTGCAAACTCCAGTATATCTATGAACCACACACACACACAAAACAGAGAAGCACAAGGGCAATAAAGCATATGTGTGAAGTAAAATCCTAATGTGACAACTACAATTGAACAGCTTCAATGTTCATTCTTCATTGATAACTCTACCAAACTGCAAACTCCAGCGTATCAAGTTATCAAAATATGCTAGTTTAACTCTCTCTCTCTCTCTCACACACACACAGATAATAATTGAAATACAAAACAGAGAAGCACAAGGGCAATGAAGAATCACCTCGAGTACCATCTCGGAGGGCCTCAGCGACGCGAAGAGGAGTCTTAAGAAGGCCTTCGCGATTGATATCCTCACCCAAACCCTGCAAGAGAACTCTCACAGCATCCTCAATGGCCACAGTTTCAGGATTTCTCTCTCTACCCAGCTCAACGACATTCACTCCATTCTCTACTTCCACATGATAATGACATTCATCCAAAACGCCCATTGACAGTTAACAATAAATTCAACGGTAAATATCCACAAAACCAGCTCAAATCGAAACCCACTTGATATTTCACCCCAACAAGAAAAAGAAAAAAAAGCCCACTTGATATTTCACCCAAAGATGCAGCTTTTGAGCACCAAGATTCAAACTTTAACGCACTACGAAGAATTACAACAGAAAACGCTTCAAACAAAAACCCACCCAGAGAGAGAGAGAGGAGTGAAGAAGGGCAATTGTAGCGAGGAGATGAAGATAGTGAGGGATCAGGGATGTGTGCTTGCTAATTGTTGAAGTATATGTATATAAATAGGAAGAAAAGGAGATGAAAAAAGAATAAATGTAGGGTTGCAGTTGGTTTTGCCCTCTCCCTCTCTCTCTCTCTCATAGAAAATTTGGTTCACCAAAAAATGGGGCACAGATTTTCGATGTGACGTTACTTTGTACAACTGCCGCCGGATGTGGGTGGGTTGGTGAAACTGTCGCTTTCTCCCATGTTTTTCTTCCTTTTTTTTTTTCTTTGAGCAAATCTGATTTCTTCATTCAACTACAAATTTCCCCAAATCGAATTTATCAGGTGAATTTTTTATTTTATTTTTATCGTAATTACAATATTTTATACACATCCAAATTTTAATAATTTAAGGTTGTGCCCCCATTCGATTTTTTTTTTTACTCACACATCCAATCTGTGATATTGATGAGATTCGAACTTGTGACATTTGGCTTTCAAGCAATCTCACTCCACCGCTAGGCCATCCCCACCGGGACGGTTGTGCCCCCATTCGAGCTGCGTGACGAGATCATCTATTGCATTTTTTGTGATTTTTTATTTTTTTTTAATTTTAATTTATTATATTTTAATTTAATTTTACACTTATTATTCAGAGTTCATCTTATTCAATTATGGTGTATTATATTTTTTTAATATTAAAAATTTCAAATAATCAATTGAAAATTAAATAATAAAAAATTATAATACATTTTAATTGGATAAGATGAATCTTAAATAACAAGTGTAAAACTAAACTGGGGTATAAAAAAATTTTAAAAAAAATCGAATGTGTAGTAAAGAATGTAACACAAAAAGTGTTATAGGATCTCGCATGGGACTAAGTTGGGGTTCAAATTTCTTGTTACACCCCTACGTGTTTCATTCCATGTTTCACTATAAAATTTATGATTTTAATAATATTTATTATAAAATAAAAAAACAGTTCTAACATAAATAATCATAGTCAATATTTATCAACAAAAAATAATGAATTAATCAACCATAATAATGAATTACTAATTAAAAATTAAATACTAAAAAATAATTATAAACCATAATTAGGTTTGGTGAATCCTAAAAAACTATCTTAAAATTAAACTAAATCACAAAAAAATACTCCCTCATAAATTAATTGAGTTACCTAATACACCCTTATGTGAATACATTAAATGCGTTAAATATAAATGTATGAATGCATTAAATGAGGGTAAATATGTGAAAAATGAGAATTTTATGTCTCGAATTTGTAGAATGACACTTTTTTTGAAACAAAATTAAAATGCTAGAATGACAATTATATAGAAACGGAGGGAGTATAATTGAATAAAAAAACATATAAAAAACACATAATATGAAAATACAATACAGATAATGTAATAAGAAATCTCAAATGCTCGAGTTTGGCATAGATGCATTACTATACTCATGATTTCATATGTCAAGAAATAAATATTAAATAGGAACATATAGTCAAATAAATAATTAATAATATAAGATGGTTTTTAGGGAAATAATATAAGATCTCATGTTTGTAGAATGACACTTTTTTTGTGGGGATAATTGATAAGTTTAAAATAAGCACTCAAATAAAAAAAAATAAAAGAAGAAAAAAAGAAAAAAAAAAGATAACAACTTGAAGCAGATAAAATCGGCGGCATGGCCTCATCCGACAACGGCGGCAGAAGCCCATCACTTCACCCTATCCACCACCACCACTGCGGCGGCGCCCACCATCACCACCACCACCATCATTTCTTTTACGTGTCCCCCCACTGCCCACTCCACCGCCCTATTTTGCAACCACAGAATCACTCTCCGTCGTGCTCTCTCTCTCCTCAAAACCCAGAACCCTTCGCTTCAATTCCGCTCCATACGCATCCCAATCAAACATTCACTGATGTCAAGTAAGTTTTCAATCCATAAAAATCTCGACTTTGCTTCTCAATTGATGCTCTCGCCCCTAAATTTATTGATGCAATTTGTGTTCTACGCAATCTTTAGGGTTTGATGCTTGGAATTTGGGAATTGGAATCGTTATAGCCTGCATTTTGTTCTGTGTGAATCTAGCATTTAAAATCGATTTAGGGCTTTTAGTGAAGTGCGATTTCTTTGCTACTTGTTTGATTTTCATTAATTTGTAGTTTTCCTCTGCAATCTGAGTATTTAGTAAAAGAAAAGATGACCACATTTTACTACTATTGAGTAGCTTCAATCATCTCAATGCATTGCCTCTTAGAATAGTCTAGTCGGTGGAACGAGCAATAAAATTTAAATCCCGTCTCCACGTTTTAGGTCGAGCTACTCTGAGCATGTACGTTGTTGTGGGTATATTTAAAAAAAAAAGAAGCCATACCTTAGTACATCTTGCACTTTTTCTATTATTGTTAATGATGATTATGATTGACTACTTACTAAAAACTATTTGCTGCATCTATGGATGCAAGAATGGTTGAGGATGAGATTGAGAAGCGGGAAGACGAGGAAGACGAGGAAGAAGGAGACCCGATGTTCGTTCTAACCGATGAATGGAGGGATTTCTTTGCAAAATCCGAGGCCAAGAGGAGACTAGGTGATCTTTCGTTTATTACCATGCTTCTGCATAGTTTACTCACACTTACATCTCACAGCTTTCCATTGATGTCGTGCAGCGAAGAAACAAGCTAAGAAAGGGAAGAAATAGACGAGAAAACGCAGCTCGTTTAGGCCTTACTCGAGCATTGCTGTGAGTTTGCTTCTGTAGACATTGATCTTCCCTTGTCTGAGTGGTTTTTCGATTGAATGTTCTGAGCTGGATGGATTTTGGATGGATTGCTGGTGTTTTTTGTACCTTAAATCTTCCCAAACATTGATCCATGATCAGCCTTGAAGATTACTATACTTGGTTTTTTAACTTTGTCGAAGCGACGGAGAGTTTTGCTGAAGTATAGTATTCAATATGCACGTGGTGTGTAATACGAAAATGCAACAGAAAATCTCATTATTCCTAAAAATGTCGTGTTGTAACTACATGGTTCGTTTCATACCCGCAAACTGCAGAAATCGTGCTCTACCCGAAGAGGGTAGGATAGAATTTCTTATCTTAAGTTCAATACAATTCGATACACCATGAAGGTTTTACTACACCAAGACACCATTTCTCGGCTATTTTGCCTTCACTTCGAACAGTAGTCGTAACGATGTCGCCTTTTTTTTCGAGTTTCTAAGACTTAGGGAAGCCTCTGCATCACTTGTGGAAGCTGAAACGAAAGTGCAGCCGGGAGGCATCGGTGTATTGTGTTCGTGGTTTGTAGCAGACGACAATTTGAAACGAGAGCCGTGTTACTATTGCTACTACGAAAACACAGTCATCCGGGTAGCTTGTTCATGGCAGCATTGATCCTGTCATCTGTCATCAGTTTGTGGCTGTCGTAGAAATCTAAAATCTCCATTGCAATGTTTTTCACCTGCCGGAGTTAAGTAACTCAGAGAAAATCGTAGGGGCAAAATTCACACGGGGGTGTATAAAATAAGTCGAGGCTTACGACGTTCATGTCAACTCGAAGCTCTTCAAACCAAGCCGTGTTTTCCTTCTCCTTCTGGACGCTCGCAATGTATATGCAAGCTAACGCAATCAAGTGAGGAGGGTGCACGAGAATCAGATCCATCTTGTACGTGTCATTAACGAGCCCCCTGCGAAAATGACAGTAAAAACGGGCCATCACAAACCCGCGAACACATTGAATGCAACAGAGACGAAATATTATGCAAAAATTCATCCATTTCCCCAACACAGAACGGAAAAGAAGTTGCCCTTCAATGACGAGGATAGATAAAGAGAGCTGAATGCGCGTAAAAGATTAATCATGCATCGACAGATTCTAAAAGGTTACGAGATGATCAGCTATAAATGCATTTCGTAGATAGTAAAACAACAAAACGGGAAGCCAATGATTACCAAGTTTGTTGTGTCGAATCACTCATGCCGGCATCCTGAAGCAACCTAAAAATTGCAAGGTCCCTGTTAGAATAGATAATCTTGAAAGTTTCTAAATAATGCAATCATAGACATTCAAGATTATATGTGGAGTTCAGAAAATAATCAAGATTTTCGATTTTCACTCATCCACGTGAACCAAGAAAAACACACGACTTGCTTATATATACTCTCCTTCATGCATGTCTCGTATAAAAAGTGGTTCCTGATGATGACTAAAGAATTGGAAAAAAACATCATCAAGGATCGCTACATGATTTTCCGTAAGACTTACTGAGACAGTGCTCGATAAGGATGGTATACGACTAAATAATAGTTGAGGGCTTCCAAGATTTTCATTTCCATCTCTAGTATCTCTTTAATTTCATATTTGTACTTCTCCTCAGTATCTGCAAAAACAAAAGGGTCATTGCTCTTTCCGGTTATCATGCAAACAAAGAAAATAACTGGATCGAAAGGGAATGATGATCCACATTAAAATATATTTACTCTGTATTTTCTTGATGTAAAAAACAAGAAGTCTGGCCTGCACTGTGCTTTCTTCAGCTTTAGCTGCCAAGTACAAGCAAGTTGGAGCAACGAGGCGTGGATTATAGTCCGTCATACTTCTCCTGAAAACAAAAGAATTGTGTTTGCTCACTGTTGAATGGCCAAGAAGATTCTTATTCAACAATTACTAAATAGGTGTGGATGGCATTAAAACTTGAAATTTTGTTCTAAACATTTGACCTCAGCACACCGCGTCGTAGCTGAATAGGCTTAGTGACACATTTGAAAATTGGAACAGAAGGAAGTAGATAACTCTTAGCATTTTGAAATTTTTTGTTGTGAGTTGCAACAAATAGGCCGTAAAACGATCAATATCCTACAGACCATATAACCACCTGACACAATTTTTCATTTGGTTTCCTCTAGTGGCAAGGTAAGAATGGAGAAAGTCTTATGTTTATATATAAGCTACTCCTCTTCAAACACCATGTGAAATTTATGAGTGAACAATATCCAATTGGCTCGAGTTCTATAATAGAAAAGTGAGAATTTCAAGCAAACGATAGATAAGTCATACCTGGTAAAAACACGTCTCATGTATGTAATGGCTGTAGCAACCACCCTGAGAAGTTACTCAACGTGTAAGGGATCTCTTAAATTGATGGAAGTGAAAATATAAATGCAGAAGAACTCGTTTGTTTCACTTTGTCAAAATGTTAAGTAAAATGAGCCTTTGCCACGGACATATTTTAACTGCCCGTTGGAATACAGGAGATAAAGCATTTCCCTAGATGCCACCAACAATACTAGGAGAGAGCATCTAGGGTTTTCCTATTCCCTTTTCATCATAGCACAATATATATACTTATGAAAGGCTTCGACCCTTCCACCAACTGATTTTTAATTGCACGAGCCTAAAGCGAGTACAAAACACCAATCAAAGAGATGGGGACTCTCGTCAGGACTTAGGCGACTAGGTATCTCGATAAATCTGATTCTAAGCACCGACAAGAATCATATTAATAACTGCACATGATGCTTCCTCTATTTTGGACACCCCAATTAGAAAAATCACACTATCTGACCTAAAGGTTAATAACTGCAAACCTCAATCAACATAAGCCAGAAGTTTCAAAGCTTCTTATGTTGTACACTTTCAAGTTTTTCATCAACACCGGTAAATATATTCTATGTACATAAAGCAAAAAAAGTGATGCACCAAAAGGTTCGATGCCTATGATATACCACACAAAAATTAGAGGATGTGAAGGGTTATGTCTTCCTTCATTATCTTGAGTCACTGTAATTCTACTAACAAACAACTCTAAGATCTAACAATAATCTTTATCAAGCGTCATGCTAAGCAATAGAAAAACAACTAGAAAGAACAACTAACGAACAAAAAACACCACACCTTTGCCGCACTTTGACATACTGCGCCAATTTCACAATATCTGTCATCGAAAAGGGAGGTTAAAAAACGAAGGCAAAACAATTACTCCAATCTGATAGATGAAACGGCCAACACTATTTCCAGTGAAATGTGATAATGAGAGCCGAAAAGAGCTACATTGTAAATAACACACGACAAGATCAAGTCATCAAACCAAAATATGTCACAAAAACTCTGCACCAAAGCATCATAAGTCATAACATATGAACACACAACAAGTTTTGATAGAACACAACTTCAAGAAAACCAAATTGACAGCTAGTTCAAGGAAAATAAATACCTTCAAGCATAAAATTAAAAAGAGCACCATATTTCAATTGCCACAAAAAAGCAAGAAAACAAAAGGGATTTCCACAGTATTCTTGATCATCACAACAAAAGCTATCTAAGAAGAAGAAGAAAAACATTACAGTTAGTCATGTAGAATTTGATGAGCTTGGCATCTTCAACGGTGATGCCCCTTTCTTTATCAACTGGAAACACCACATCCAGCTCTTCTGGGTCCAGAAGCTGTTTGCTATAATGCCACAATCAAATCCCCCCCCAAAAAAAGTAAACAAAAATTCGTAGGAAATTAGACAAATTAATTGAACCAAAACGCCCAATAATTTATATTTAAAAGGGGGCCAAAAAGGGATGGAAAAGACTCAGATTGAATACTTACTAGTGAGATGAAGTCCAGAAATTGGCAGCCATGGATTTGCTTTGAATGCGTCTGCTTCAGCGACTCTTTACCAAAAATCGATTCTTTTTGTTTCGCCAAAACTCTTTTATTCAAGAATATAACAATTCTCGAGCTTAAATGAATTTTAGGAAAACCCCCAAAATTTAGTTCGATAAATTTTTCCTCACTTTTGTTTAAATCTGAAAACTAGGGAGCTAAAACGAACCAAGATTAAGAGGCAAAAATCATGAAAAAAAATGGAATAAAATTAAATGTAACAAAAATAACATATGAAAATGGGAAATTTTAATACAAAGAGCGAGGATAATGGGCAAAATATTAATAAACAAAATTATGAGAGGTCAAATATTTTTTTTTTTTCTCACAATTATAATTAAAGAAGAAGAAATAAACATTTCAATATTTATTTATTTTGTATGACTGTGGTAACTCACAACAACAATTTGAAAATACGTACTAAATAAATATTGTTCGTGTATAAAGGTGAACTCCGTGGATTAGGTCTGTAAATAAACAGAGACGCTCATGAATTATTCAGAATTCAGCTCAAAAAAATTCGTTTGAAGTTCATTCGTTTTCTAAACGAGCCGAGCTCAAGTCTCGAATCGAGCTCGATAAAATTTTTGAGTTAAGCTCGAACATATTAGTATTTGGTTCGGCTAGCTCGCGAACATGTTCGAGCTCGAGCTTTTTAATCGAATATGTTCATGAATATTATAAATAATTCAAACGGGTAAATAAAATAAGCTATTTTTTTCAAACTCGAGCTCGAATATGTAAATTAAACTAGCTTTTTTTTTAGCATTCGAGCCCATGCTCATTTAGTAAATTTTCGAGCATTTCACGAATCGCGCTCGAATCGAATTCGAACATGACAAATATTTATCGAGTCGAGCTTGAACAAGAGAAAAAAAGCTCGAGCCGAGCTCGAGCACCGGGGTGTTCGGCTCGATTCAGTTCGTTTACAGCCCTATTCATGATAAACAAGGAGGGTGTGTGTTTGTGTGCAATAGCCGATAATCAGACATTATAAATTCGTGACATTTACTCATAAAATATACCAGTTCATAGGATTGTGCAAGGACTGCTCCGACTGAAAAATCAAACAGGGTACCTAAAATTGGGACATTCGATCGATTTTTATATACTATTCAGTCGGTCCGATCCTGAAAAAAATGAAAACGGATTGACTGGACCGACCGAATAAGGTTTACAATAATATATATATATATGTAATATTATATGTATTAGTGTATTTCTATTATTATTCACATTTATAGTAATATTATATCATAAATATTCATAATATTTCTAAATAATAAATGTAAAAAGGCGTAGTAAAGTGTAGAATAAATTAAAACTCGGGAAGAAGAAAAAAAAACAAAAAAAATTAAGTCGAAGCAACTAGAACGATCAAAAAATTTGGTCGGTCTTCGATTTGATCCTAAAATTTTATTCAGTCGGTGCGGTTTGTAAAAAAATTCACTCGATCCATTCGGCCATGTCTTATCTGTCCTGTTCTGGACCGATCATTTATACAACCCTACCACTCCACCACTAAATCATTTTTATAAAGCCGAAGTCTTGATATCTATAAATGCGATTTGATATAGATTTTTTTAGGTGACAATTTGATATTGTTTTGAGTTGGGCCCACATTTTAGAGTTCATACAATAAATGGGCCATAAACAAAATGGGCCTGTCTAAGCCCAGATAACTATTATTTTCTTTATTCTATTTCTAAAAAGAAAAAGATTAGATCAAATATATCCAACATAATAAATTAATAATAGGTGTTTATGTGTAGATAAGACGATTATAATTTGTGTTATTAGTTATTACTTACGCAAATCAACTGCAAAAGTTTAATAAAACCCTAAAGAAACTCACAAAAACGTATATAAAAAAAAATTATTTTCCTACTCAATGAAGATTCTTTATATGAAGACTATAAATTATTTAACAAAATATAACTTTAATCAATTATATATGTTAAATATGATTATAGTGAATTTAATTTTACTATTTAATTAATGAGCTTTTAAATCGAGTTTCATAAAAATTGGCAGCTATTACCCACCCAAGCTACAAGTTTGATTGAACTTTGCGTAGATCAAAATCAAAATAATTCCGTACTCGACTCAACTAGACTCGATATTTTTCGTACTCTCATATAGTGGGCGTAAACCAACTTTTGTTTAGTAATTAGTGTCCCACTAAACCAACATCAATTACCCTTTGTTACGCAATAAAGCCAATATTTTGGCCCCCATGCGTCTCTATCAAATTGATAATACCCTAAAAAGTTTTGAAAAGTCACAAAAATTAATAATTGTTCTCGACCCTTTTTTCAACTTGCAAAAATTAGACGACTTTAATCACTAAAAACACATTACAAGTGGATAGGCGATAGGGATTTTATGGTTTGTTAATGTTTGGTTTTATTTAAAATTTCAATTTTTAAATTTTTCGGAAATTTAGCTTAATTTATATAATTATATTTTTAAAGAAATGAAAAATGTGTTTGGATGAATGATTTTGGCCTTTTAGATTTATATGGATGAATCCACTTGCCAAAATTCACATCTCCATCTGGAATCTGAAAGCTGAAAATTATCAATCTAGGACCTAAAAAATGATGTGTTTCGATTTCTTTAAATTTTTAATTATCTTTAATAATTTATTTATTAGACTTAATAGACAATTAATAAAGATTTTTCGTTTGAAATTAATACAAAAATAATTATTTTTTTTTAAAAAGTCAAAATAGATGATTTTTGAGCTCTTAAATTGACAATTTTCATTTTTCAGATCCTGAATTGATAGTTTCCATCTTTCAGGTCACGGATTGATAAATTACTTATTTTTCAGATCCTAGATTGATAATTTCCCTAATTATTTTTATCATATCTATTTGTCTTAATACTATTTTTCTTTATTCATTTATCAAAACCACATCTATCTATATGAACTTTCTTGAGGTGTTAAATATTATTCTATTATCAAAAGCAAATATTTTTCTTTCTTGTTTTTTTTCCAAGAGAAATAGGTCGTGCACGTAGCATAGGACCTACCTATTACAATTGAATGAATATATCATGACTTGTAGCGTCGATGAATTTCTAATTAAAAAAAAAAAACAATATCCTAATAATAAAAAAAATGGATAAGAACGAATTAATCTTAGTAGGAGAGGAAAATGACAACTCACTTTATTGTTTCACTTTCACATTTAACTATTTTATTGCTTTTATTTTTTCCTAGGATTTTTAGGTAGAGTTTGGATGGAGACCTCTTTCTTGTGTTCACAATTCTTTAATCATTTTTTAATCTTTTCCTTTTCCTTAGAATTTCTAGGTAGGTTGGATTTTTCAAATGTATAGGTCACGAGTTTTTATTTATTTTATTTTGAGTCGGAGCGGTGAGGCTCAAACTCGAGTCGTACGTCATCGTTTTACACATGAATTTTTATTGTTTTGGTGTCATCGAAGGGAACATTTGAGATTTTCTTTAGTGGTAATGCATAAAAATAGCCCTTTTTATTTAGTAAATTATGTTTTAGCCACTTTTTTAAAAAATATAATTTATAGTCACTTTTTCGCTGAAAATACTTAATTACCCTTCATTAAAATTGTGAGCTGCACGACTAAAGTGCACTATCTGGGTACAGGAATGAAATATGATCGTGTAACAGTACAAATTAATATTGCTACATGAGTGGGATGCACGATTAAGTACATTCGTGCAACATTATAAATTTATATAATGTTGCACGAATTGAAGGTACACTACTAAGTGTATTCATACAATATTATAATTTCACATTATTGCACAACTAGAATGTACGGTATAGGATTATTTTGTCCAAATAACTAAAAACATATTTATTTTTTTTAAATAGTGATTAGAAATATTTTTTTGCTAAATCAAAATAGCCATTTAAAAAATTTTCTCTTTTTTTGTTCGTTCCACTAATTCAAGGTTAGTCCACTTCCACCGGCCAATTACACCATGAGATGGTGGAGACTATTTTTGATTATTATTGGGTTTTTTTTGGGATTACTAAATCTATGAATTTTTTCTTCTTTTTTTTACTTACACGTCTGAACTGGTGGTATTGAGGAGATTTAAACTCGTGATATTTAATCTCTAAATAACCTCACTCCACCACTAGGTCATTCCCAACCAGACAAATTTATAATTTATTTAATTCATTGTGATTATCCAATTTAATGGTATCTTGAAGCGGCCTAACCATTTAAATTGTCTAAAATGTATAAATTAATTCTATATTTCACTTTCATAGACTTAGATTTGAAATCAATTATTAATAACAAAAATATCTATGTGCTACCACTTCACTATGATTTGACATCTACAGGGAAGGATGGCTCCCCCTCAAATAAATTCCAAAACTAATTGTTCCCATATATACACATAACCTTAAAATGATAAATAATTTAACCTAGAATTATCAATTGAGGATATGAAAAGTAGATAATATGTTAATTAAGGATTTGAGAAATTAAAATTATAAATCGAATTATCAATAAAGGATCTGAAAAGTAAATAATATGTTAATTAAGGATCTCAGAAATGAAAATTATTGAAGCTCAAAAATCATAAATTTTAATTTGATTTCTTTTTTATTTTTAATTAATTTCATATTAATTTTCGCTGTAAATTATTTTATAAATTATCTATTAAATATGGTAAAGAAATCGTAAAACGTGATTTTTGAGGTTCTAAATTATCAATTTTCATCTCTCGATTAATATTTTTCATATTTCGATCCTGAATTAACAAAATTACTTATCTTTTAAGTCCCGAATTGACAATTTTCTTGATTTAATATAATTCTTCCGATTTATAAAAATCACATACATAATACGAATCTCAATCATCTAAAAAAAACTATAATTTCATCTCTCCTACTAACTCGAAATTTGAATTGCAAAAATATTGTGAAACATTAAAATCCTATCTCATCTTGCATTCATCTTTTATTACATTTACATAACTCAAAAATATGAAATACAAGAAAGTAACACGTATTTACATCCCAAAAAAAAAAGTAAAAAGTAAAAAGATAAAAATAAAAATAAGAGAGAAATCATGATTGAGCACGCATTCGAGCACCCCAAGAGACTCTCTCACTCCTCGAAATGTTCTTGCTTCTCCTCTTCAACTCATCGAGCTGTGATTGCCACTTCATTTTCCACTCCTCTTTTTCCACCGTCCTCTAAATTTCAAAAATAAAATATTTTAGACGAGATCCTCTATTCAAAATTTAGTTACGTAAACTCCGCGAACAAGAACATTTAGTCATATAGGATCTTCTATTTAAGACACGTAATAAAATGACTTCATCAATACGCGACACGGGGCTGATAGTAAGTATGAAACCCGATTTGGTTCGATACCCGACTCATATTCGTTTAGTAAATTATCATTTACCCTCGATTCAATAAGCATATCCAACATGCTTAAACATAATTTCTCATTAGATAAGATTTAAAACTCGACTCGCATCTAATTTGATTAAAGCTTGTTTGAGTAATCAAACGAGATACATCTCAAACAAGTTTGGACAAGCGTATATTCGAGCTCGACTAGAGCATTTGCAGCAGAGAAATAAAGTCGAATTGATCAGAGAAAAACTCAAAAACTGTACCTCGTCATGGGCCCCAGCATCGTGCGATGCTCTCCTCTGCGGATTGGTGAGCGTTTCGTAAGCCCGTTTCACCATAATAAACCTCCCCGTGTTCTCGTCCACTCGGTCCGGTGGCGAAACGTCCGGGTGGTACTTTATCGCCATTTTCTTGTACGCTTTTTTGATGTCGCGAATCGAACTCACGCTTTCATCGATTCCCAGCACTTCGTACGGCGACCCTGCGGTTCCTGCAGTTACGTCGTAGAAGGCCGCAATTCGGGCCGAATATCGGGCCCCGCGCGGCCCGGATCGGTTCTCGATCGAAATTATCGGTTTCGACGCCCGTGAGGCGAACGAGACTGATTCCGGGATGCGGGCTTTTGTATATTGATTGGGCTTTGGGATTGTGTGAGCGGCTGATTTCGGGCCCGATTGTGCGAATTTGCAGTTCATTTTCTTCGATTTTTTTGCTTAATGTGGAGAATTATTCCGTGGGATTTTGGTATTTATTGGGAGCCCGAAATTAATGATGGTTGACACGTAAGAGGTGACGTAATATATCCCAATAATTTTCTTTTTATTATTTGGATTTATTGTGTATTATTTTGGAAGATTCTGTGGGTGTTATTTTTACTGTTGTAATAAATCTGTGATGAACCTTGGAGACCAGATATCTTCTAGAAGTCGACTTTGAATTTTCTTTCAACAAAAAGTTAAAAGTTGATTAATTGATGCCATTAATGTGATTGTACGTGTCTCGTAAATAGAGCGGTGACCGACTGAACAGCTTACGAGCTATTCAGAGCCCAATTCATAAAAAAAAATCTATTCGGAACTCATTCGTTTCGCTACATTGAATCGGGTTCGATAAAATTATCGAGCTGAACTCAAATAGAATAGTATTATTCAACTTGGTCAGCTCGCAAAGATGTTCAAGCTCGAACATGTTCATGATATTATAAATATTTAGAACATGTAATTAAATTAAATAAGCTCTTTCTCGAACATTTTTATTAAATGAGATTTTTTCAGAATATTTGAGCTTAGGTGAGATTAGCAACATTTTGAGCATTTCACGAGATGAATTGGAGCAAGACAAATTTGTCGAGTAGAGCTTGTATAAGAGAAAAAAAAAAAACCAATCAAACTCGAGCTTGAACATTAGAGTGTTATAAGGCTCGTCTCGATTCGACTCGTCTACAACCCTATTGATGAATAATTAGTATAAATTTCACACAAATTATTTTGATAGCCCGGACTCGACATGGGATACCAAATTAATTTAAAATAAGTATTGAATCAAAATATATTAAGGGACAGTAGGGATTCAAATTTTTTGAAGTATGAAAGAAAAGGTATTTACGGAGTAATTTTAGAATTATACGAATTTTTTTATTCAATTTTTTACATAAACTAATGACCAGCATATATTTACACATATAAACATATTTTAATTAAATATACATGGAGGAAAAAAAAAATTCGGTCTAAAGGGTAATTAGTGACATTTATTTTTTTTAAAGGAAATGAGAAATTTAATTACTCAAGTTACATATTTTTTTTAAATTATACATCAATATCTTTTAATGATAATAATAGAAGAAAAATAATATAAGTTGGGCTAATAATAATAATAATAAATACAAAACTAAAAGGACAACCAAAAATGGATCCAGTAAATTTTCCAAAAAAAAAGGACAACTCATTAGATTTTAATTTATTCCAATTCTACAAAGATTTAATTTTGTAACTAAATCATGTGATTCTAGATATTTTTGTCGTGCCGACAAATACGTACAAACGACGACGTTTTATATTAAAACTCGTAATAAATAATGTGATATTTTGCTTCAATAATTTTGGTTTATTGAGATGAGACAACTCGCAAATAGCAATTAGCAATGCTTGCTTGCCCTTATACGGAAAGATTAGTCTTATTTAAAATTTAATGTGAGATTCCACTATTGTTAATCTTGCCAAACAACCTTAAAATAATAATAAAAAAAAATATTGCCAAACCACCACCAATATCACCGTTAATTAATAATTATTATCAATTACATCATACTGTCTTCTCCTCCTTTTTTGGTGGGAAGTTCAAATTTTTATTGTTTATTAATTTTATTTATACGGTGCGATGGATTCGACCTATAAAGTATTATCAGAATTCAAGTTCGTTAATTTTGACAATAAACTCACACTTTGATAGGAACTCAAGCCAAATGCTCTAACTCCACCACAAAAGTTAGTTTAAAGGTGGAGGGTTTACCATCGACTTAAGTACTCATCCACAATTGGATGTGGATTCGATCTGGGATCGTATCATTCCACTCACCTTGATAAATCGGACGGTCTCAAACGGCTCACACTCTAGACCGATTTGTTACTAGGTAGCCCTTTTTCGAGTTGGATGACTCACACTCTGGACCGCTTCGGCACCAGGTAGCCATTTTCTAAGCCGGAAGCTCTCGATCTGGGTAGCTTTCACTCTGGACCACGTCGGCACTAGATAGCCCTTTCCGGGGAGTTCTTTATGAAAGCATCAATGATAGAAATTCAAGGATGGATCGTTAACCCTCCACTTAAGTACCCGTCTACAATTGCGTGTGAATTCGATGTGAGATCGTATCACACCCACTACCACTAGATCACCCATGCTTCATTGCGTCGTGTTAGCACAATAGAGTTCAAAAAAATATCAAAATTGCAATAATCCCAAATTTAGCATTAATAGAAGTTTTTTTAATACAATGACCCAATTTAAAAAATAAATGAAAAACACAAAGACTCAATTTTAATAAATGAAAGTATAAGCTACCTAATATTGAAGATAAATACAACTATTACTTAATCCACGCAAAAAAAAAAAAAATAGAGAGACCTAAATGTGCATACATGCCAAAGAATAATTGATATGTTATTATCAACAAACAACAACAATTAAATGTTGGGCTGAAACCTTTAATTAATAAGAATGATAAACATTATTTGACTTGGGATATATATTTTCCTAGTAAATTCTATCCATATCAATTAAACCTTCTCGCATTTATGGTCATATATTATCGAAGATTAATTATATATATATTTTTCGTGTATTTTATTAGAAAAATACCGCTACTCCCTCAATTTCATAATATTTGATATTTTAGCTTTTTAATTTTGTCTCAATTATTTTATCGTTAATAGATAAGAGGGGTAATGTAATAAATTTATCATATTTTTTACATCTTAATTTTTATGCAAAAAGCTAAAACGTCAAATATTATGAAAAAAACGGAGAAGGGTGTAGTAGATAGATAAATTGTACTTATATAAAGGAGTAGTGATTTTTAGCCAGATTCTGGCTAGCCAGAATCTTTTATTATTTTTAATATTTAATTAATTTAATTAATAAAACACTAATTATTCAATAAATTTACATTGATGCCCTCCATAATAATTATGACAACTCTATATGCGCTTCAATTCAGAAGAAATCGAAGATGGAAAAAAAATAAAGAAGTGAAGAAAAGAAAGAAGATGAAGCTACGCCCCTTTCTTCCGATCCGCTTCTGTAGTGATTTTAATAGTTAATTACAAATCATTAATTTCATGACAGAAGGATAATATAGTAAAAACATAACATTTAATAATTAACATAATTAATTTATTAATACTACAGTTTTATTAATCATCAAAAAATTAGATTCTGGCTGGCTAGCATTATTCTATATAAAAATACAAAAACATCAAATTTGTGGGGCTAAATAATTTATTGCAAATTGATAAGGAGGAAAGAGGAAAGTAACGTTAAGTAATGTTGTGAAATTGATATTTTTGTTGGATAAATCTTAATACGTCTTTCACTCTAATCACACTCTTAATTTTTCGACACGTGTCTATCTTAAGCATTATTATGCTAAGACAGCAATTTGAATTAGTCTACTTCATAAATAATTAAGCTTAGTAGTAAATTACTACTGTGCCCTTTATCAAAGTTAGAAATTACCTAAATTTGACGTGGACGTTCAATAGTTCATCCATCCACATTAATGGCGTGACCAATCTAATTACGTTTAATAATTACATTTATATAGTACTAGTTATTTATTATGAACATATTAATAATTTACTTCGACTTAATTAATTATGTTTTAATTTGGAGTATGAATGATGAAGACTCAAAAATCGTAGATTTAATTTAGATTTTTTTTTTCAATTTCAACTATACCTTAATATTATTTATTAAATCGGGATGGATTATTTATTTATTTGTTTTTTTAGGGAAAAGATGGATTATTCATTTAACTAGTTCTGCAATAATTCTTCAACCGAAGAATTAATTTTTTCAAATTTTACCGATAATTTCTTCGAAATTGATGTAAATTAAAATGGTGCGCCATGAACAATAATATGGGAAATTATTTCCTTCTATTTTTAGTGCATGGAAGAGGTTTAATAATATGAATATATGATTATTTAATCCCTAGCTAATTGAATATTAATACATTGTTAATTTTGGTAATGTAAATAATTTTCTTTACTTGGAAAGTACTTTGGAGATTTGGCTTGATTTTCAAGATTATTTTTTAGATTATTTCCAAATAAATCAAGTGAATCATTTGTCAAAGTAATTCACAAGTAATAATAAGATAATAATTAATGTATTGAACTCAATAACAAAAAATAATTTCCAAAATTTGCAATGACTTTAGGAAAAAACTATTTTTGATAACAATATCGTTA
The DNA here is from genome assembly GCA_026008535.1 of Perilla frutescens. NCBI lineage: Eukaryota > Viridiplantae > Streptophyta > Magnoliopsida > Lamiales > Lamiaceae > Perilla > Perilla frutescens. The sequence goes on along the minus strand of BRKX01000008.1, from coordinate 954,200 downwards.
TTAAATAGATAGATAAATATAAATTTAATGAAAGTTATTTAATAGTTTTATGTATTTAGAAAAAGAAGGGCAGCTCAATGATTAATTGTAGTTTTTTCTTCCATATAATTATACGTGTCAATTACCATCTTATTGAATATTTCGATTTTGAAACTATCGAAGAAATTAAATTCGTTAAAGTCTTAATAATGAGTCAATTGGGGGATAATGTAAAACAGATGGCGAAAATAATATTAATTATTAATTACATATAATCATTATAATCCTTGTAGTTTCACTAAAATCAACTAGCTCCACTTGAATTTTTTATATACGATTTAAATGTTTTTCCTTCATATGAATTGGTGACAGCCAATCATTAAATTATTAGTGATGAGCAATAAAGTCCAAATATAAGGAAAATCGAGGAAAAAAAAGATGACGATGTTATATCCCGATATATAGGTACGTTTTTAAATATATTTAGCTAATTTACTAATATATATCTATATTTAATATGTTCACACTAAATATTAATTCAATATAAAAAAACAAATAGGAGCATATTAGAAAATTTTTTGATTAATTATTTCTACCAATTGATTCGTTAATGCCTGTGAAAACTCTCAATCAGCCTATTAAAATGGGACGGGGAGAGTAGTAAAAATCCAAACCCATGAGCTTTTTCTAAAGTAACTAAAAAAGGGCAAATTTACATCATTATATACACATTCATATATACTTTCTTTTACACCATATTACAATTTTATGACCATAAATACTAAACTTAAAAAAAAACTAATTATTTCCAAAAAAAAAAAAAAAACTAATTATTTCCCCCAAAAACAAAACTATGATGAATGATTAATTAATTAATTAGTAGAGTTGCGCATTCTAGCCCCCCACGTCGTTCTCCCCCTACAGTCGCGTCGCTGCAGTTCGTCCAATTGAGACTGCCACCTCATTTTCCAATCCTCTGTTTCATCACTTCCCTGTTTAAAAAACACAATAAAAAAGTTCAGAACATAGCATTATATATATATATATATATAATTAATTTACTTGATATATTTTTAAGGATAAATTACGTTTTGATATTTATATTTTGGACATTTTTTCAAAATCAACTACTTTTCAAAAATTTACAAATCTTACATTCATTTAATATTCATATTTCCTCTTTCTAAAAAAAAAGTATATATTCATATTTTCTCAGGTAGAAAAAAATAATTCAATTAAGAAATATTAAATTACTTACTATTTTCGCGCCGTAAAATTCAATTAAATTTAAATTTGTAAAATTTTTGAAAAATTACTCCAAATATAGATATCGAAATGCAATTTAACTCTATTCATAAACTCGAGATGAATATCGAGAATTTAATTAAATGTGAGACTTTGATTGCACGATCGCGGTGTACCTGATGACGTGGCCTCCTCGGAGAGAAGGAGAAATTTGATCCGACGGCCAAATCTCTGTCGTAGAGGGCTCGTGTTTGGGGATTGGAGAGCGTTTCGTAGGCCTCATGCACCATAATAAACCTCCGCGTGTACTCGTCGACTCTCTCCGGTGGGGAAACGTCCGGGTGGTACTTTCTCGCCATCTGTTTGTACGCTTTTTTGATGTCGGAGAAGCTGCTCCCGCTCTCTCCAATTCCCAGCAGTTCGTACAGTGTCTCCTTCGTTTCCAGCGGGGGAGCGTAGAAGGCCGATATCCGGGCCGTGGCTCGGGCCCTCTGCGGTTTTCGGGCCGGGACTCTTTGTTCCGTGAAGGAAATGTTAGAGATTTTTTGTGGGATTTGGGCTTCGGGCTTTTTTGAGTGAAATTGGAACGTTAGATCTGCGGTTGAGATCATTTTGGAAGTCATTTTTTTTTTGCTTCTTGTTTTAGTTTGAGATGATGATGATGATGTTTTTTTTGGAGGTGGTTTATGATTATGGTGGATTTTTTGAAATTATTTATAGGAAGAAAAGAGGTGTGCGGGCTAGGGCCGGGCCCACATGATTGTTTGTATTACCGGCCTATTGTATTGGATGTATAGTTTCATTAATATGTATGAATTTTATGTTATGGTCAAAAATTACATTTATCCAATTCCGCGTGTGATGGAAACACACGTTATTAGTGAATAAGTAGCTGTAAAATTGTGTTATTTTGTTTTATAATTGATCTTGAATTCTAGTTTTGTATTTGAAAAAAAATTGTGAAAATTATTTAGCTTTTAAATAAAAATTATTTCAATTGTATTACAAAAAAATAAATAAAAATAAGATAGGGGATAAGACATTAGGGGCTCGTTTGCTTATAAGGTTGGATATATTTGACACGAGATATGTTTCGTCATTTAAGTCTATAAGATATTAATATCGTATTTGTTTTGGTGTATTAAAATATATGCATTGATAATATAGTACTCCCTCCGTTTCGTTTTGTTTGTTGTTTTAGAATTTTAATTTATAATTAACAATTAATTTTTTGGACTAATATATCCCTCCCTTTTATATTACATAAAATCTTATTCACTTATATTTTCCTAAAAAGTTGAAAAACTTTTCTCTCTCCATATATTTGTAAGGTTAAACTGGAGAGGGATGATGTCAAAACATATAAAACAACAAACATTTTGACACAAGAAAAAATCTAAAACAACAAACAAAACGAAACGGATGGAGTATTTGTTTAGATGTATTAGATTCTTTATAAAATTTCAATTATTAAAATGTCATTTAATTAGTTACCATGTATTGTGTAAATATTATATGGTAATTTTTTAATTAATATCTAAAATGTTATTATAGTCTGTAATTTTTAATAATTCTGTATGGTATTATATATCTCATTTGTAGGGTGTGATATGACATACCATATAAATGGTTAATATATGTCAGACTCTAGCATAATCATGGGCTTTAATATTGCTAGCCAGCATCGTATTACTGTGTCATATGCATCTATCGCACCCTTATATTACATAGTAAACAAACTCTAAAATAAATTAAAAAAAATCAAAATTGGGTCCTCAAAAAAAATATAAATATATATAATAAGGGTATAGTATAAAAACAAGATTACAACAAATTGTTAATTCAATGTTTGATAGTTACGAACATAAATTAAAAATTACATTTCAAATTAATTTTTACATCTACATTGAATATTGAGTTGATAACACTCATGTCGTTGCTTATAATGATAGTATGAACAAAATTGTTTATGCCAAGTGACGTCCAATGTGCAATTCAATTCATACGTGGCATTTACTTTATTTTATAATAATTTATAATGCTAGCTTGATTTATATAAAATAATTAAATTACTAACATTATAAGTGACACGTAGTCATTACTTATTAATTATTACAAGACCATCTCCAATCCAAATACTCAAATTCAAATTCAAAATGCAGTAAGCGTCACATCAAACAGTAATTTATCTTCAACCCACAAATCCAAACTCAAACTCAAAAGAATATTATCATTATATTCAACATTTTATTATTTATCATATTTATTTCAATAACACCCACATATTTATCAAAATTTATAAACTGAACCTCTTATTTTTTGTTATATACACAATAATGTATTAAATTTAATTATAAATATATAATTCTTTACAGAATTAAATATTAAATATGCATGACCGCAAAAAACTAGTTTTCCACGTTTATTAAAATAGGAAATTACACAACGTGAGAAAATTACACAAAGATGAGAAGAAAATTACATTAAAATTAAATTCATTCGTAAACATGCATTTAAAGTAAAATAAAAGAACATGATCATTAAAGTAAGATAAATCTCTACCTAAAAGATGAGAACAAAACAATATGCAGGAATTAAGAAGGACTGTTTTGCAATTTTAGATTTTTAAAAAAGCAATACGTAGGGATGAACAGTACATCTGTTTATATGGGTATATACTGTTCAAATTTAAAATTTTACAGCAAAATGGCATTGCATTTGAAGGTGGATTGAAACAGTTTGTTAACTGCAAAATGAGATTTGCAGTTGGATTAGAGATGGTCTTACCGATAAACTTACATAAAAAATGCTCACCAATTTATATATAATTCAAAATAATTTCAATCGCTCTCACAATTAGCTAAACCACCAGCCTAAATTGTTATTGTCGAATACAAATTGTTGACATGGCACTTTATATGGATAAGTTTATAAAGAATTATGTATCTCTCATTAAATTGTTTATTAATTTATGCAAAACAACGTACAAACTGCTGTAACTATGGGCAGGTGGGAACACATCAACCATGGTTAGTTTTTTTACGTATTGGTAGCATTTTTGTTTGTATGCAACACGTTAAGTAATTAATGTTAATTCACCGGTGATCTAGTTGGCCTAGTAACGAGTTATCAGTTCGAATTTGATCGTGCTTTACGAGTCTCGAATGATTCAAAAATCAAAACACGGTTATAAGTAGTGATTACGGATATTAATTAAGGGTTGACTATTGTTTAAATTACTCCCTCATTCCTATTTTGATAGGCTGATTGAGATTTTTTCACGGTGATTAAGTGTCACTTTGGATGAGTGTATACATATTAATAAAGACATTAATTAGATAATCAAATTACTTTAAACACCCTTATGTGAATACATTAAATGAGTTAAATATCATTGTTTTAATGCGTTAAATGATGACAAATATGGGAAAAATGTGAAATTTTTACCTCGATTTCATAAAATGATATTTTTTATTAAACAAAATTAAAGGGTTAGAATGACACTTATTGTGAAACGGAGTGAGTAGTAAATTAATTAAATATATATAGAAACATACTTATATATCGAGACATCAAAAAATGACAAACAAGCTTATTAAAATAGGACAGAGGGAATACGAACTTTCAATAAATTCATAATTCCGACACAAATTTTGAAAATACGTTCGATTCGGAATATACTAATCTCTAAATAAAAGTTAACCCAAAAAATTGTAAAATGACTTGATCAAGTAAGATTGAGTCGATATGGACTTATTGACTGCATCTATGGTCAATTCTATAGAGAATTTTAACTCTTTTTTACCTAATAAATTAAATCATACCAAATTCGAATTCTCATGGAATAAATCAAAATAAACCGATTCTACTTATTAATTAATTAAATTTAATTAATATGGGTTTACACAATTTTCACGCATTTGGAAACCGGCTGCCCATAGAAGACTTTACGATTGGATACATTCAAATATTATTCAAATATTGTAGATCTCTTTAATTTTAGGGCCAGTGGTATTTTACTTTTATTAATTAATTGACACACAGTCCCTTCGTCCCGTTCATATAGTTTATTTTAGGAGAATTATCAATTCAGGACCTGAAAGATAGGTAATCTATCGATATTCAGGACCTGAAAAATAAAAACGCTCAATCCAGGATCCGAAAGATGAAAATTTTCAATGCAAGACCTCAAAAATCACGAATTTTGATTTCTATTTATTTTTTAATTAATTTTAACAATTTCTTTATTAGATTTAATAGATAATTAATGAAGAAATTTTCATTGAAAATTAATTAAAAAATAAAAGAAATTTAAAATTCGTGATTTTTGAGGTCCTGGATTGATAATTTTTATCTTTCGGGTCCTGAATTGAGAGTTTTCATCTTTCAGGTCTTGAATTAATAGATTACTTATCTTTCAGGTCCTGTATCGACAATTCTCTTTTATTTTAATGTCTCAATATATAGGTCAGTTTCTATATATATGTTTAGCTCGTTACTAATATATACTCCTATTTTTCTCTAAAAAAATATATATACATACTCCTATTTAATATTTTTACAATGAACATTAATTCATTGTCAAAAAAATAAATATGGATATATTAGAAAATTTGCATGTTTAATTGTCTTTTCTAATAATTTTCTTAATACTAGTGAAAAAATTCAATCAGCCCGTATAAATGGGACGGATGGAGCTGAGTACGTATTAATTAGACATCACGTGTTACATAATTTCACAAGATATATATAGGTGTCATTACTATTTTGGGGTGTCCAAATTATATAATCACATTGCTATAAGTAGTATTAATTTTTATAGTAATGTACCAATACACCCTTATTAGATCTCGAAAATTAAAAAACTAACCACTTAAATTTTTGAAAGACGTAAATCTCAAATAAGGGTATTATTGGAAGTTTAACTTAAATATCTTGTTTTCATAAATATTTTAATCTAAATGAAAGGAGAAAATGACTACATAATTGGGACGGAGGAAGGGAGGGGGAGTCGAGTTTCAGGTGAAAACTTTAGTTGGTGTGTTAATTAGAAATTAATCTCAATAATTCAATAAAATGGTTTAACATAACATTAAAAAAGAAGTGACAATTTTGTAAATAGTAATACTATCTAAGAAAATATATAAAATGCTAAACTACTACATATTACACTGCTAAAAAAAACATATGGATAATATTTTATCAAAATAGAAAAGAATGTGACAATTTCATAATCATATATAATTAGATTATTTTAGAAAATGCAATGTTAAAAATTAAAATAATTCCTACATAATGTTAAAATTACAATATTTACAATAATATTTTTTGCATATAAAAATTAAATATCTTGATCAGCCATCCATCTAATTAGTTTAAACGGTCAAACTTGAAATCTAGGTTAACACATTAAAACTTGGACCACACTTGATCCATTTCATATATATATATATCATTTATAAAGACAACTATATGCCTTACAAATATGTGTATCTATAATCCTACCACACTTAAATCTTTGAGTCCATCTTTAATTTATAGATGAAAGTACTATAATAATTAATTCTCATTTTTAAATTTTATCTTATATTTCAAAATTGGTACTGTATAAAATTAATACATATCTATATTGAAATTAAGTATTTACCAATAAACCATATTAAAAGGAAAAAGGCATCGACGAGTATGCAACCATGTTATGACCATAAATACTCTCTCTCTCTCTCTCTCTCTCTCTCTCTCTATATATATATATATATATATATATATAATAGTATTTGACTTTTTATTGATGTTATATTAATTCAGCCTTCATCTACAAACTAATCTTTTTTTTTCTTTTTTTTTTTTGTGTTTATGTTTTTTAAAATACAAATAATTATTATTTGTAGACACGTAGAGACCTTCATCTCGAGCTCATTGTTGGAAACCAAAATTAAATTAGAAGAGTCAAAAGTCAAAACCAATGCCCTAATAAAACCAAAGTCAACCTTTAAATTGTGATCAATATTAATTTGTTTTCCACACGTCGCCAAAACTCATTAATGATATTGTTGGGAGTTGCGACACACGGAACAGATACGAATTTATTATAAAAAAATTATGACCGAGTAATATTAATGTTTGACATCGCTTACACTTTTGTTTTAAAATTTTCAAATTCATATATTGATATTAAACGTTCTTACAATATACTCCCTCCGTCCCAATTATATAGTTCATTTTCTACTTGCACGTAGATTAAAAATATTTATGAAAACAAGAAACAAAAGCTAAACTTCCAACTTTAACCTTATTTAATGAAAATTAATAAAATTTAAATTTTAACTCACCTTTAATGTATTAATTTTTTGAAACAAAGAAAATATATAATTAATGAAGTGCAAATATAATGAATATCAATAAAATTGATCAAATTCAAGTACATGCAGATTCATTAAGTTGGTCAATTTTAATTAATGTTTCTTTTTTTTTTTTTGAAAAAATAACTTTTAAGATTTATAATTTTCACAAACTTAAATGTTTAATTTTTTTAATTTTCAAAACCTAATAAGCGTATAATTGTAAATTCCTATTAAAAATAATACTACTTATAGTAATGTGACTATATAATCGGGACACCTCAAAATAGAAATGTGGACTATATAATCGGGATGGAGGGAGTAACAAATTTAGCATGGAAATAAATTTCTGATGTCGTATCTCAAATTTGACGTGACGTGCTAATCTCATCAATCCTACAAAGTCATGTTAGATTTGGGATACTGGGACTTTTGTTCTGGTGTTAGATTAGTATTATTTCATTGTTTGTCGTAAAATTAGAATATTTTTTGTTAGAATGTATTATTTCTCCCGTCCCGATTATATAGTCCGTATTTCTATTTTGAGGTGTTCTGAATATGTATATAGTCTCATTATTGCTAACTTAACTTGCATATAAATTGAATTTGATCAACTTCTATTGATATGAATTGTATTTGCACTTCATGAATATATAAATAAACAAAACCCTTTATTCGTTCGTCTTCCAAGCATACGTGTTTTTTTAAGGGATTGCATTAAAATTTTGGCGCAAACTTTATACAAATTTAAAATTGATTTCACAAAATTTTATAGAATGTGAGTGACTGTGTGATTTTTGGAGAAAAACATTTGAGTTTCAATAGTATCAAATCTTTTAGATATCAAGATATTGTAAGTATTGATTTATATCATTAATTATATATTTTGTTATAAGTGTTATTAATTTTCATTAAATAAGGGTAAAGATGGAAGTTTAGTTTTTGTTTCTTGTTTTCATGAATATTTTTAATCTACACGCGAGTAGAAAATAGACTATATATAATCGGGACAGAAGGAGTTCTTTTTTTTTTTTTTTTTAATATAGAATATGCACATATTTAATTATTCGAAATTAACAGTTTTTCATTTTGTAAAAAAAAAGTTATTTTTAAGACAGAAAAAGCAATTACAACATTTATTGATTGGTTAATTTTTCTTTTACTTGATCATTTATTGAATTTGGATATGGATTTGGATTGACTAGATTTAATTAAAATTGGGTAATATTTAATCGGGTCCAGACTTCTTATATTTAGGCCTTTTTCAATTGTCAAACTTGAAATAAATATTCAAATATAATAATTAATTAAAATTGACATTACTTTTACACTAAAAAGGTATTTGAAAGCGTAGATATTTTTGGAAAATAGAAAAAAGTGCCTATATTTCAAGAACATGTAATAAATTAATTCCAGATTTCTATGATTTAATTTCATCGCATGTTAATGTCACATGATATTAAATTAACATACATTTATTTAGCGGCAATACAATTGTTAATGTTATAATAAATATACATAGATGAGTAAAATAAAATATAAACAACACATAACTAAAGTATGGTGTTTTATTTTTAAATTAATTCATTTTATGTCGCAACTATAATCTATATAGTGAGACATCAATTGTGGACCAGAAAATTTAATCTTAGCACATATAATCTCATTTTATATAGAGTTGGGGAAATTGGACCCATGATATTCAATCATGAAATTATCACTCTAGCAATTATGTCAACCAAATGAGTTATTTATGCATACGACTTATGGTGTTTGTATTCAATAGAGATAGTCATCCAGTCGAAAATCGACGAGTTGACTAGAAAATTTCATGAAAAATAGGGTTAGGGTCAGAAAATTCTAGTCCGAATTGACCAAAACTGAATAATCAAACATACCGATAGAGCTAGCCCAATATTGAACAGGTTGACTCAAATAATTTGAATTTCTATTGTTTATTTATGCATACGACTTATGGTGTTTGTATTCAATAGAGATAGTCATCCAGTCGAAAATCGACGAGTTGACTAGAAAATCTCATGAAAAATAGGGTTAGGGTCAGAAAATTCTAGCCCGAATTGACCAAAACTGAATAATCAAACATACCGATAGGGCTAGCCCAATATTGAACAGGTTGACTCAAATAATTTGAATTTCTATTGTTTATTTTTATATTTTGGATAAATATTAAAATTTTCATGTTTGATGTAATTTAATTTAAGCACTAAAAATATAATTGTTGAAACTTAAATGATTCATTATTAGTTAGTGGTAAGTTATGTTATATTGAATGTTAATTTGTTAACATTATAAGTTTGGGCAACATGAACTGGTAAATTCATACATGTTGAGAAAAAATTTGTAAACCTTCTGACCCGATGGACTAGCTCAAAAATCGAATAGAACTAAAAATTTTCAGTCAGAACCTAATAGTCCGATAGCCCAAATAGTAATATAATATTGACCATAAACCAAACGAACTGACAAGATTGACAGGTCTAAATAATATTCATTAAGGCCTACTTCTAAAATCGAATTTATCACAGAAAAAACCCATATTGTAAGTTTTTTTTTTTCTTTCAAACTCACTTGTGTACATTGGAATAAGTTACGAAAGTGCTAATGTATTCATGTTGGATGTGTAGAATAATATTTATATATAATCGAATAGAAAATAAGAGATAATCTAATTATTAGTTAAAAGCAATAGAAAAATAAAGAAGAATTGTTGATTTAGGATCTGAAAGATGAAAACTCTCAATTTAGGACACCCGAAAGAGGAAAATTTCTCAATTCAGAACCTCAAAAATCACGAATTTTGATTTTTTTAAAAATTATATTATATTAATTTTCAATGAAAAAACATTCATTATTATCTATTAAATCTAATAAAGAAATTGTTAAAATTAATTAAAAAATAAAAAGAAATCAAAATTCATGATTTTTGAGGTACTGAATTGAGAATTTTCATATTTTCGGATCCTGAATTGAGAGTTTTCATTTTTCAGATCCTGAATCGATAGATTATTCACTTTTTAAGTCCTGAATTGATTATTCTAAAAAAAATTACGATATTTAGTTTGGGCCATGTAATTTGTGGGCTTCTCAACTTTATTATTGGGTTGATGGGCTAGGATTCATCAATATATTCCCTATTATATCTTTTGATATTTGAATGGAACATATGGTTATTTCGATTTTAGGTAAATAAAATAAAATAATTTAACTTGAGTTTAAACAAAATACTTTAGTCTCACCTCTTAATCTGAAGGTCATTTGAATATGTGTATACATGAAGGTTCTGTTTTATCTTTCTTGTTTATTTTATTTTGAAAACTTTCATATAAATTCAATTACTTACGTATACACAAACGGATATCGACGAGCATGTGACGAAAATGACAAAATTAATTCACGAGATGCTATATCTAATGATACTTATCATGTTTCATAACTCGTATTTTAATTATACGATGACACGTACAATTCAAATACGATGTGAAATACAAATATGAGCTTTGCTAATTTGTTTATGTATAATTTTTTTTTTATATCATTTAAAGGTTCTTTGTATGTGTTTTTTTGTGTACATTATTTCACCAATAATAATTTTTTTCATTAAATGCAATGCAAACACTTTGCTTTTAGCACTTCTTGTGGTTATAAACAACCTCTTTATTTTTACAGCTATTTCAATTTTGATCATGATCTTCGCATGAACATTGACTAAATTAAACCTACTTTTGTCTTTTTTTTTTAAAAATTTATTTTCAAGTTTATGCTATCGATTAATTTCTCATTGCTTTCACTGCCACGTGTGTGTATCGAAACAGGACACACAACATTGTTTGAGGAACGAAAAAAATCACGGGAGATCATCTAGTCTGAACTTGTGTGTGCGAACCCTCAAAATTATTACTTTTTCTTTCTTTTTTTTTCAATTTTAATTTCTTTAGGTTTAGTATAAATTTACAATTTTATTTAGGATTTATTCCACCCAATTAGAAGTTTATAATTGTTTTTTAATATTTAATTTTCATTTTTTAGTTAAAATAATTGATTCTTGGGGTTGATTATTCCAAATTTAAGGTATATAATTTTTTAAAATTTTAATTTTTAGTGATAAATATTAATTATGATTAGTTATAACATAATAAATTTTATTTTTACAAAAAAATATTATTAACAATATATAATTTTAATATTGGCACACGTTTGACACACAAAATTGAGACTAGAGGATCTTTACTCATTCTTTGAGGAACGAAAAAAATCACTCGAGATCTTCTAATCTCAACGTGTGTGTGCCACCCTCAAAATTATTACTTTTTCTTTCATTTTTTCTTCAATTTTAATTTCTTTAGGTTTAGTATAATTTTACAATTTTATTTAGGGTTTATTCCACCCAATTAGGGTTTATAATTATTTTTTAATATTTAATTTTCATTTTTTAGTTAATATAATTGATTTTTGGGGTTGGTTATTCCAAACTTAAGGTATATAATTTTTTAAAATTTCAATTATTAGCAATAAATATTAATTATGATTAGTTATAATATAATAAATTTTATTTTTACAAAAACTATTATTAACAATATATAATTTTAATATTGACATACGGTGAGTACATAAAGTTGAGACCGGAGAATCTCTACTCGAAAAAATCATCTAATTAAATAAATCTCTATATAAATGTGACAAGCATACTCGTTTAATTCATGACCTATCTATCGTGGACACAAATAAAATTAGCATGTCATGTCATTTATTAATTCATGCCCGATATAATAACAAAATAGTAAAAAATCTATCTATCGTGGATACAAATAAAATTAGCATGTCATGTCACATATTAATTCATGCCCGTTATAATAACAAAATAGTACAAAAATAGAAAGACATATGTGATAAATATTAGTGATTTGATAATCTCTTTTGATAAGCATAATTAAGTTATTTTCTAATAACAAAGATATACATAAGAGATATATAACATATTGGAATGTAGGGGAGATTATCAAATCATTGGTGCTTATCAATATATACATAATTAATGGTTTTTGCTCACCTATTTATATAATACAATACTATCTCGACTAATTATATATAATCATATTATTTAATTTTTTCAACTAGCTATATATAATTAAGTGTGTTATTATATTTTTTTATATATTGATAATTGAATTATTATAAATCCATACGAGATATAACTTCAGACCATATTAGAAAATCATATTAAAATTTGATATCTAAAAAGCGTTGCAAATGCACTCATGTTGTTTTACTTATAGGACACATATATACATATTTATTTGTAAAACTATTAATCAAATATTAGATTTACGAAATAGTATTCATTATAATTAATTAAACCTCTATATATAAACGGCATATATGTAATAATTAATAATCATGAGAGAGCTATATATAGAAATTAATTGATTTAATTAGAATCAAATTGAGTTTAATTGTATACCTAATAACGAATTACGAGAGATATCTATAATAACTAATTGGATTAGAATGAAATTGAATTTGTATACCTAATTAATAAATAATTATGAGAGATATCTACAATAAATAATTGGATTAATTAGAATGAAATTGAGTTTACACGCCTAATAAAGAATCATGCGATATGTACATAACACATCAATAATAATTTCTTGAATTAGAATTATATTAAATTGAGTGCGTTACATACCCAATAAAGAATTGTGAATGTGCACACATTATACATGACTAATTAATGCACATTGCAACATTTTTCACTTGAAAATTTATTCATAATATAATATTGGGTGTATAATCAAAATAGTATTCGATATATATATATATATATATATTTATAAAGTTAATTAAGATTAATTAAATTCAATTAAAATACCATCACTATCACTTTTAATTTTCTCCCTACGTTACAATTGCATGGTTATAAAACCCCTTTTGGAGACCATCTTCACCTAAAACCTTCATGGCATCTTCACCACCACGGCCGCCGCCGCGATCACCGCAGCTTCCACCACCACCGCCTCCCGACAGATCCCAAAATGATAAAACCACCACAGCAATGGAATTGAAAACCAACTCTTCACCAACTAATCATCATCATCAACAACAAAACTCATCCAAATCAAGCAAGAACTTCTCCGATCTCACCGTCGTCATCAACTACGCTTGCTTGATAATCGGCTCCATCGCCGCCTCCCTCCTCACCAAATTCTACTTCATCCACAACGGCTCGAGCCGCTGGGTTTCCACGTGGATTCAAACCGCCGGTTTCCCGCTCCTCCTCCTCCCCACCTTCCTCCCTTACCACCTCCTCCGGTCAACGCCGCGGCCGCCGTTTTCTGGGTTCACGACGAGGCTAACACTACAGTCCATCTTCGTCGGAATGTTCTTGGCCGTCAGCAACTACCTCTTCTCATGGGGAACCTCGTACCTCCCCGTTTCCACGTCGTCTCTCCTTCTCTCGTCGCAGCTGGCGTTCAACCTCGTCTTCTCCATCGCCATGGTTAAGCAGAAGGTGACGTTCACGAATCTCAACTGCGTGATTCTCCTCACGCTGAGCTCGGTGCTGCTCGCGCTGAGCTCGAGCGGCGACCGGCCACCGGGGCTGACCCGCCGCGATTATCTGATCGGATTCTTCGCCACCCTCGGCGCGGGGCTGACGTTCGCCGTCTACCTGCCGGTGATGCAGATGATATACCGGAGGGTGTACTGCTACGCGATGGTGGTGGAGATGCAGCTGGTGACGGGGCTCGTGGCGACGGCGCTCGCCACCGTGGGCATGGCGGCGGGGGGCGGGTTCGCGGACATGAGGGCGGAGAGCGCGGCGGGGTTCGACGAGGGGACGGCGGCGTACTGGTGGACGATCGGCGGGACTGCGGTGGCGTGGCAGATGTCGTTCATGGGCACCGCCGGGATGGTGTTCCTGACGACGTCGTTGACGGGAGGGATATGCATGACGGCGCTGATGCCGGTCAATGTCGTCGCCGGCGTGGTGGTGTACGGCGACAAGTTCGGCGGCGTGAAGGCGGTTTCCGCCGTGATCTGCGTCTGGGGTTTTTGTTCCCATCTCTTTGGAATGTATGTGAAGAGTAAGAAATTAGAGGATCGCCGGAGGAACCCCTCCGGTGATATTGATATGAATGAGATTGTCGTGCATAGTTAAAACCTAGAACGAAATCGAGTTTCGTTCAGAAATAGTGTTTCATCTCGTATTTCAATGTATATATCGTTAACATTGTTAGAAGAATAGTAATATCTTAGGTTATTACTTTTATGAATATGGTGTGTGAGAATGATGGTAAATATTGGAATTCTCTAAATAAATGAATTGAGCCATAATTGTGAAGAATTGTTTATCGGATCAGATCCTCCTCTGAGCTCAACCGTATTAAATTCTGTGTGTCATGACTATTTTTTTTTTGATTTTTTTTTTAAAAAAATTAAATCATAATGAATTAAAAAAATGATGGTTTGGCAGAGAAGATACCACAAGAACTGTCACAGGGGATCTGATGTGGAGTTTATCTTTAGAGTAAAATTCGGTTTATCTAGTGTCACAGGGGATCTGATGTGGAGTTTATCTTTAGAGTAAAATTCGGTTTATCTAGTGTACATGTCATCGGGGATCGGATATGGAGTTTATCTTTGGAGTAAAAGTCCTTGGACAAAAGAAGAGTTGTTGCTAAATTAAATCATGTGTCCTTGTTGACACATTAAATATCTTAATTTAGTTAAAATTATTTTACATATGGTATTTCTTTTAATTCCAACTATATAGGAAGTGATTAAAATTATTTTAAGTGTGGCATTTCTTTTAATTTTAGCTAGTAAGGTGTAGGGGAATCATTTGTGGTATTTAGGGAAAAAAATAGGGAAAGGTAACAATAAGCATAACTTATATATATATATATATATATATATCTACATATAACAACTAATCTAAATTAAAATAGAGCTATATTTATTTAAAATTTTGGCATTGTAAGTTGTACTCGACGTTTCTTCATACTTTCAAATTTATATATGATTGAGACGACATCAAATGTTTTTGCAATTTCTTTCTCAATGTACATTAGATGGCCTGATCAATTTCTTTATCAATGTACATTGGGGGAATGTAAAACCCTAACTCAAACTTATCGCAAAACTCCAATACAAATTAATAAAAAAAAGTAACTTAAATGCACGATTTGAGCATAATGACACGTTATTATATTATAGGTAAATTGTGAAATCATAAAATATAAATAAAATCATAACATTAAAGTCTTGAAGCATTCATTCTCAAATCCATAAATATAAAAAAAATGCCTCAATTACATATAATGAAATAAACTTAAACAACATTACTAAGAATGAAGAGGGGCAATGTAACAGTCCCCTTGGAGATGACCTAGTGGTGGAGTGGTGTTTCTTGAGGTTAGGGGTGGAAATGGGCCAAGCTGAGCTGGGCTTTGCTTTGGTAGGCCTGAGCCTATTATACGAATGTTAGGCCCAAACCTAGCCTATTATCTATTGTAGGCCCTTTAATAGGCCCAGGCCTGGCCTCTTTAACAAAATGAGCTAGGCTTGGGGCCTTATAAAAGCATATTTGAGCCTACTTGAAATTATTTCTATTTTTTATTCAACTAATATCAATAATAACAAGAGTAACATATCTAATAAAATACACATAACATATATCATGTCAAAATTAATACTAAATAAAAATGACGATAAAAATTATTTCATATTTTAAATAATAAATATATGTGGTTTCAATATATATATATATATATATAATAATTTATATTATATTATATAAATAGGCTAGCCCGTTAAGCTTATTGGGCTTTTTTGAAAACCTAAGCCTAGACCTACTTATCAATATAAGCTTCTAAAAAGGCACGAACCTGGCCTTTTTATTATATAGGCCAGGCCTAACTAGGCCCAAAATAGGCCAGGCCATAGGCCCCTGTCGGGCGGCCTGGCCCATTTCCACCCCTACTTGAGGTTAAAGGTCTCAAGTTCGACCCACCACCAACACCACTAGGCTCACACCTGGCTTGCCAAGTGTGGTTTACCTCCTCTGTGTATAGGGATGTCAATCGGGCTAACCCGTTCGATTTCGGGCTAACCCATTTCGGTTTCGGTCCTATTCGGTTAAAATTTTCTTCGGGCTCAAAATCTTCGGCCCTAACCCTAACCCTTCGGTTTTCGAGCTAGCCCGTCGGGCCAACATGTTTATTATTTTTTTTCCACGTGTATAAATTATATCTTGATAATTCTCCTAAATAATCAATTTTTCTTATTCTTGAAATAAATTAATACGTGTAAAATAAGATAAAATGAAAAGAACATGACAAATACAAAATTTAATTAAGATCAAACTGTATCAAATGAAAGAAAATAAAAATAAATGACGTGAAAATGACAATAATGTTCAATCATAATTTGTTCTTCCAAAAATAATCATTTTAAACTACACCACAAATCTATTTATAGCTTAATCTTCCATCTAATTTGAAGTACAGTCTTCTTCTGCTTTAACAATATTTGAAGCCTTTTCAACTTAATGTTTGATTCCATCTTCAAAATATTTATCATTTATTAAAAGAAATAATAATATTATAATATTATAAATTAAATAAATTAAAACATGATAAATTATAATAACTAGTTAGTCTAAAGAAATATAGATAGGGATGTCAATCGGGCCAACCCGTTCGGTTTCGGGCCAACCCGTTTTGGTTTCGGGTCTATTCGGTTCGGGCCGAATCGGTTAAAATTTTTTTCGGGCCAGAAATCCGTGGCCCTAACCCACCTTTTTTTTCGGTTTTTTCGGGCCGACCCATCGGTTTCGGGCTAAATTGACATCCCTACCTGTGTAGGTTTGCAGGCTATTACATAGGGGCGGGGTTTACCCAGTGCACACCACAGTAGCGGCTGCGGGTTACCCTCGACATTCAAAAAAAAGAGGGGCAATGTAACAATACAATTATCTTACATGAGTCATAAAGCAGTAATATAAACGAAATAAAAATGCTTATGAATTTTTAGATAAAATAATTTATTTAATATTATTCTATTTTGAGCCTCTCACTGCATCAGTTTAATTCTCATTTGGGTTATACTTAGGTATTATGTCCAATGCCCAATATATAAAAGTATGTCACTATGTAGGCCTATATTTATGTATTAATTAGTACATGGACTTATTTGTGTTCAATATTTAGTCTATTGATTTTATTAAACTTTCAAATTAATTAAGCTTTATCTTTTAGCATATTTATATATAAAAAATTAGGTGTAAAAAGTAAAATCATATATTTAACGTGCACATATCACTATATCGGTATATCCCAAATATCCAATCCATTAATTATTTTTAGGAATATGTCTCCAAAAATATAGTACTGTTAATTTTTATATTTGACCACTTTTTATATTTATTCTTGAACCATTAGCCAGATTACTTCAACCAATTACATTAGTAACATTGATTCCATTCAATTATCTGAATTTGATGTTGAGTTTTCTTTATAAAGATTCTTCTTTTTTCTTCTAGCGAACAAGAATAAAATAAACTTCTTATCATATATACATATATATATATATATCTATATATATATATATTAAAAAAATGCAAAATTTAATTTGTTGCATCTTGATATATATTCTCGAGTGTTAATATATAAAAATAGCCATTTTTATTTAGTAAATTATATTTGTATCCATTTAAAAAAATTATTTATAGCCACTTTTTTCGCTAAAAATACTTAATTCTCCTTCATAAAATTGTGAGCTAGCATTATTTGGACACACGAATGAAATATGATCGTGTAGCAATGCACATTAATATTGCTACACAAGTGGGGTGCACGAATAAATCAATTCATGCAACATTATAAATTTATATATACTATTGTATGAATTGAGAGTATACGACTGAGCGTAGTAATGCAACAATTCAAATTTACACTACACGACTAATTCTATTAATCGTTTCAGCTTTAAAATTTTACATTATTGCACGACTAGAATACACGACAGAGAATTATTTTGTCCCGACTAAAAACATATTTTTTAAAAATAGTGACTAAAAGTATTTTTCAATAATTCAAAATAATTATTTAAAAATTTACCCCTATTTTCTATATGTAAAATTTTTTATTTACCCCAATTTTCTATATGTAAAAAATTTGGGGGGTTTAGGGTTTTAGTGGATTAAAACAGTCACCAGTCAATTTTGTGTCGCACGCACACAAAATTTAACAACCATTTCTCTCACCTCATTTTTAGCAATTTTCCTCAAATCTTTCCGCCACCACCAACTGCCACGCCGCCGCCCGCCGGAGCTGCTTGGATCGCATTCGGAGCTTCACAAATTCCGCCTCCGATATCGACGAATATGTGCTATAGGTTACTCTATTTTGCTCTGTTATATATATAGAAAAATACGTAATTTTAGATTGTTTGATTTCTGCAATCGTTTGTCAATGGCGAGAGGTTCGGCAAAACGCCTCTTTTCTCTATATTCCTGCAAGAATAGAAATCTGTTTGTGGTGAGGAATTTGGTTTCTACTCGTTTCTTCCATCATTCTCGCCCTTCCCTAGTTTGTGGTAATGCCGCGCTGCAAATCCCCAACCGATTGCCGCAGCGTGAGCTCGTTCAATTTACGAAATTTGGTTTATACCCCGGTTTTCGCGGGCATTGGTTTTGCTCCTTGTCAGAAGATGAAAAATCCACCCCTGATTCAACTGAAATTGTTCAAAATGAAGGCGAAGGCAATAATCGTGATGAAGAAGAAATCATATTGGAGTCTGAAACTGAAAATATGGAGCTAGAGGAAGGATCAAATTTTGCTGATATAGCGAATAGGGATCCATTGGAAATATACAAAAAGCTTAAGGATGATCCGAAGAGTAGGATACAATCTCGTAGTGATTGGGATAGTTTGAATGAGGTTTTGAGGTGTTTTGCCCTGTCTGGTTGGGCTTCGAACCAGGCTCTAGCCGCTTACATTGGTGCCTCATTTTTCCCCTTTGCCGCCAGAAAGTTCAGCAGTTTTTTCTTGAAAAGATGTGGCGATGGTTTAGCTAAGTACTTGGTGTCGGTCGGCCCTGGTGATGAATCTGATAGGTTTTTGTTCCCAATCTTCGTTGAGTTTTGTATGGAAGAATTCCCTGATGAAATTAAGAGGTTTAGGGGAATGGTGGAGTCTGCAGACATGACTAAGCCGCACACTTGGTTCCCTTTTGCTAGGGCAATGAAGAGGAAGTTTATTTATCACTGTGGCCCGACTAACAGTGGAAAAACATATAATGCTTTGCAAAGGTTTATGGAAGCAAAGAAAGGTGTGTATTGCAGTCCTCTGAGGTTGTTAGCCATGGAGGTTTTTGATAGGGTGAATGCATCGGGAGTTTATTGCAGTCTACTCACAGGACAGGAGAAGAAGGAATTTCCGTTCTCGAACCATGTTGCTTGTACCGTTGAGATGGTATCAACAGATGAATTATATGAAGTGGCTGTTATTGATGAAATTCAGATGATGGCTGATCCTTGCCGAGGTTATGCATGGACTAGAGCATTGCTTGGCCTGAAGGCTGATGAGATCCATTTATGTGGTGATCCAAGTGTTCTGAACGTAGTTCGGAAGATTTGTTCAGAGACTGGGGATGAACTTGTGGAACAGAATTATGAGAGGTTTAAACCTCTCGTGGTTGAGGCGAAGACCATGTTAGGAGATTTGAAAAGTGTGAGATCAGGAGACTGTATTGTTGCATTCTCAAGGAGAGAAATATTTGAGGTTAAATTAGCAATTGAGAAGTTCACAAATCACCGTTGTTGTGTTATATATGGTGCCTTGCCACCTGAGACTCGGCGTCAGCAAGCTTCTCTGTTCAACGATCAAGATAGTCAGTATGACGTCTTGGTAGCAAGTGATGCTGTGGGTATGGGGTTAAATCTAAATATTCGAAGGGTCGTCTTCTATAACCTCTCTAAGTACAATGGTGATAAGATGGTCCCAGTTCCAGCATCACAGGTGAAACAGATTGCTGGAAGAGCTGGTCGTAGAGGCAGTCTGTATCCTGATGGACTGACCACCACCCTCCATCTAGAAGATTTGGACTACTTGATTGAGTGCTTAAAGAAGCCTTTTGATGAGGTTAAGAGAGTCGGCCTCTATCCCTTCTTCGAGCAAGTTGAGCTATTTGCAGCACAACTTCCGGATTTGAAGTTTCCCCAGCTCCTTGAGAAATTTGGTGAGAACTGCCGTCTTGATGGTAGTTATTTTCTGTGCCAGAATCTACATATAAGGAAAATAGCTAATATGTTGGAGAGGATTCAGGGCTTGTCTCTGGAAGACAAATTCAACTTTTGCTTTGCCCCAGTGAATATCAGGGATCCTAAAGCAATGTACCATCTTATGAGGTTTGCTTCCTCATATGCTCAGGAGCTTCCGGTCAATATAGCTATGGGGATTCCCAAGTGTGCTGCTCGCTGTGATGCAGAGCTTTTGGATCTTGAGACTAGGCACCAAGTGGTGTCAATGTATTTATGGTTGTCTAATCACTTCGAAGAGGAAAGGTTTCCATATGTGAAGAAGGCTGAGATAATGGCTACAGATATTGCTGAGTTGTTGGGCGAATCGCTTGTCAGGGCAAATTGGAAACCGGAATCAAGAAATGCACAAAAGTCAAATGCGCAAGAGAAGAAAGATGGGAATGCACAAAATTCAAAGGCGCAAGAGAAGGAAGGTGTTTATCAGAGGCCGACGTCAATCATCAAATTGCGTGGAAAGTAAGTCATTCAGCTGTTTGGTATGGTGTTATACGTAATTTTTTCAATCATTAAGTTATATGAATTGTTTGCTATAATATTGTATATTTGAGCTTACTTTTAATTTGGAAATGCGAACGAATGGCATGGATTCGGCTCTTGGTATTTCCTTATCTGTTTAGATGCATTCTGATCAAAATGCTTTATCTTCTTTGTTTGCAGAAATAGGGATGAGCAATCTCGGACTATACAGAAGCGGGAGAAAGTAACTGCATAAATCCTGTTTATGAGGGTAATGTCATTCCCTTGTACCACAAATATATTATGATTGAAGCTTTTTTGTGCAGCTGCCCATTAGTAGTACTCCATACATTCAGATCAAATTTTGTGGGGGGGGGGGGGGACATAGCTTGAATAGAAATTGAAAATCAATCTTGTCATGTTGACTTGCATTTGGAATTCTCAGTAACTGTTTTCTGCTTCATTCAGCTCGTGAGTTAGTACCGTGTCTTTCAGATTGCGTGTTAAGCATGATACAACCAGAACATAAGTTTTGATAGACATGCATTCTGATCTTATAACGTTACTACAGGATGAGTTTCTTCTCTGTTTCTTAAATAACTTTAATCAATAAACCCCTTGAAATGAGGTAGACTTCACTCTACACATGCTCGTCCACATTATGTTCCCATATATGAGGAGTTTTTAGAATCATTCGAGTTCCCTCCTCTGAATCTGCATGTTTTTTCTTTGGATTCGTATTGCAGATCATGTCAATGTCCAGTAGATGGAAATATTTCACTTGCATAACGGGCATTCTTAATTTGCTCGTATAAAGCTTCCCCGTGTACAAATTTGCAGGGATGTAAGATTGGAACATGTTGTCAACGACTGTCATCGTTGTCAATGACTAAGAAAGATTCCATCACCTCCTCTGAGTTAATTCTACTCTCTCTCTCTCTCTCTCTCTCTCTCTCTCTCTCTCTCAAGTTCAATCTGGGCAGAAGGATGGAGATGTGAGTTCTTTAGAATTGTGGGGATTTAGGCTATAAGAATTGAGGACTATTTTTCTTCTCTTCTCCCTCTTCTTTTGGTGTCAAATCTTTTAAAATTGAGGGGGAATTTTGGTGAATTAGAGGGGTATTTTGTAATTGGATCCAATCCATTTTGACATGGGGCAAAAGAGTTTCTAGTGTAGCATAGGAATTGCCTAATTTTATTTTGTATTGAAAGTTTAGGATTTGACATTATTATAATTTATTATTTAGGCTTTATCCTTTAAATTTAGCATTTGAAATTTGGTACTTGGTAGTTTGGCAGCCCTAAAAGTAGGGGTTAGAATTCAAATATGTACGTTTGTGATATGAAAAAAAATTAGCAAACTGAAATAAATTAGTATTTCGGTTGTAACCATATATGTTGAATTTAATTCCGTCTTTAATGAATTATTCTGAATCTGAATTGAACCGAATTAATTAATTTTAAAGAAAAAAAATTGAATTAGGTTTTCTAACCAAATCATAAAAAAATGAAATCGTAATTCCAGAAAAAGAAAACAATTCGAATTTACATTAACCATCCCTTGCTAGATGCTCGGAAAATTTCACGGATTTGAAAGTTTTTGTTACATTTTGTGCAACACAATTAAATTTATTAATTTTTCTTTAATTTTTTAATTCAATTTCTATTTATTGTGCTTTAATTTAATTTTACACGTATTATTTAGGGTTCATCATACTCAATTAGGGTATATAATTATTTTTTAAGAAAAAAATCAATTATTAATTAGAAAATGAAATTTATTATTGAAAAAATAATCATATACCCTAATTGGGTACAATGAACTCAAAATAATAAGTGTAAAATTAAAATAAAGCATAATAATTTAAAATTAAATTGAAAAATTAATAAATTTAATTGTATAGCACCCAGTGTTGTACAAAGTGAAGTAGATGATTTCATTCGTGAAATTTTACATGCTAAAAGAGAGTAGTTATGGAAAGAGGATTTTCTACTTTTCTTTGAGTTGGGAAGGGAAGCGGTGCAACTCGAATTCGAAATATTTTTTTGATTTTTTTTTTGTCTTTACATATGGGCTGTTTTATATTCTTTCCGTTTCATATTGTCTATTGTTTTATGATTTTAATCTCGAATTAACAATTAATTTTTTGGAATAATATATCTCTTCGTTCTATATCAAATAAAATCTTATATCTTTATATTTTCCTAAAAAGTTAGCAAAATTTTCTCTCTCCATATATTCATGGGGTTAAATTTGGGAGAACTGATGTGAAAATATCAAAAAAACAAATATTTTGACATAAAAATAAAATTCCTAAATAACAAATATTATGAAACGGTAGGAGTAATAATATTTTAATACAATAATAGAAACAAAAGCAAAGATCTTTGAGCTTGAGATTACCTTAGGTACTACTTGAAATGGAGTTGAGGATTAAGAAAATTTATAATGATAATTCCATAATCCTATTCGAATAATTTCATATTTTTTCATCTAAACATGATAGACACTTCAATTTATTTATTTTTTATTTATTTTTGTTGATGTCATCATGCTTAAAAATATAATCTTTGTTAAATTGCTACCATAATTTTGGGTCGTTGATTTCTTTGATTGGTTACCTAAGTTCACTTGTTTATGAGTTAGTTGCCCTATAATGACCATATCTCTACAACCAAAATTCACCAACACATTTTAAATCGAACTATACACATAATATCCATGAATTCGAATCCACAAACACTTCAAAAAAAGTAAAAAGTTGAGGATCATAATTTCTCCATATTGCATTTTTCCGTATTTCACTGTTAAAATTGTGATTTTAATAATATTTATTATAAAATAAAATTTAATTGTTATATCATAAATAACCATAGTCGACATTTATCAACGAAAAATGAATTAACAAAATTATAAAATTTAACTATGAAACAATCACTCATAATAAGAATTATTAATTGAAATTTAAAAATTAAATACTTAAAAAATTATTACGAACCCTAGTTGGGCAGAGTGAAGCCTAATACACAACTGTAAAATTAAAGAAAAAAAAATACAAGAAAAGCTCGTACTTTATAAGTGCGTAATGAGAAAGTTTCACTTTTGGTTCCATAGGACACATCTGAGTTCGATTTTGGTCCTGATACTATCAATTTTGGTCCTTTTTCAAAAAAATTGCTAAGTTTTAGTCCTATAGATTTAAGATTATCAATTTTGGTCCCATAATTTTTAGGCCAAAAGCGGGACCAAAACCAATATTTTCTCCGTTTGGGACCAAAAATGATAGTATCGGGACTAAAATCGAGCTCAGGTGTGTCCTGTGGAACCAAATAGTGCAACAAGAAATCGCATGTATTGTTTGACAGGTCAAAATTTATTTGACGAGTCAGATTCAAACTCATATCCAATAATTTGTAATTTTATGTCTTTTTTATAGTATTTGAATTCAAACCCGACCCCTTTAACGAATTTTAACCCGCGGGACTATTTATACACGACTTCAAGAAATATATAAATTATCACAAAAAGCAAAAAAAAAATGCATAAAGAGATAGATTACCTAATTAAATTAACCAATTAACAACGCAATTAATTAATTTAATCTAATCTAATCACTCCGTTACGCCGTTGCAAACCCCACACACAATTTATTGCCAGCGTAATCCGACCTCCTCCATTGCATGCCTTCTTCGTGTCAACTGAAACTCAACGCCTTCGATTTTCCTCGATATTAATTTACGCATTTATTCATCATAATTAACGAATCTTCATCTCCGATCCGGCTCCAATTGCTAGATTTTGCGGCGGAAAATAAGTGGAAATTCATCGAGTGTTTGTTATTTTTGTAATTAGCTATGGGGAGGAAGAGGAGCGCGCCGCTGAACAAGCTGTTCGCGTGGGTGCGGCGGCAGTCGACGAAGGTGAAGACGTTCGTCGCGGCGGTGACTGCGCTGGCGGCGCTGGTGGCGCTCAAGCTCCTCGTGCGCGACCACAACCATTTCTTCGTCGCCTCTGAATCCATCCATGTTCTCGGGATTTTGGTCCTCATTTACAAGCTCACCACCCGAAAATCGTGCTCCGGTACTGTTTTTTCATCGATTTTTCTTCGTCTTAGCTCTTGATTCGTGTTTGGTTTGCTCGTTTTCGTTGCTCAATTTTGCTTCTGGAATGATGATTTCTGCGATGATCGAGTTTTGTTGGGTTTTTTTTTTCAAATTCAAAATCTCGTGTTTCTTGCCTTGTTTATATCGACTTAATTTCCTTTTTTTTTCCTTTTCTTTTAATCGTGGGATTTTATTTATTTATTTTTCGATTTTCATATTGGTAAGTGTTTTCCCACCATAATTTACGAAGAAATAATGCATTATTCTTTTTTTTTCTAAGTCATAAAATATTACGTATTTTTTCCTCTCAATATTAACATATTTTGTTTTGGAGCTTTGGATTTTGCCGTTCAAATTTCGTGTTGCACTCTTTCGTGTTTCATTATCAAATTTATTTTAAAATAAAAAATAATTATAGGAAATATTTATCAATAAAAATAAATAAATTATAAAAAATTATAAAATTTAATTTTGAAATAATCAACCAATAATAAATTATTAATCAAAAGTTGTAAGTTAAATATTGAAAAATAATTATAAACTCTATTCAGGTAGTTATAAACTTTAATTGGGTGAAGTTGAATCTTGAAAAACAATCGTAAAATTAAATTAAATTACAAAAAACTAAAATTAAAGAAAAAATTAATCGAAAAACTCGCAATTTGAAAGTGCGTAAATGATAATATTGCACCTGATTTAGATTCTCCATCACGACATGAACAAAAGTTTGGTAGAGCATTTGATAAGCTGAAAATAATCGAAAAATATTTTGTTATAACTAAAATTGCAACAGAGGATTTACTCTGATCTTCTACATGCTATATACATACGTTAGCTTGATTATGCTAATACACTATTCAAATATTAATTTCTTTTATTTTATCATAATTCTTGAAGTTGAATTGAAACATATATAAACTCTCAACATAAATTAGTACTAACTAAACCTTGAAGAATATGTTTGATTTGGGCCAAAATACTTCGGCTGAGATTCTCTATTCTAATCTCGTGTTTCATTTTGTATTCCAACCACTGGATTCATGTCATGTGTATTTTATTTTTTTAAGTGGATAATTGTTTAATTTTTAAATATACATAACATGAATCGAATGGTTGGAATACAAGATTGAAATATGAAATTGGAATACTCCTGTTAGTAAAAGAGAACTTTTGTAATGACTTCGTTTTCTATGTGGTTCGTAGGCCTGTCTCTGAAGACACAAGAACTCACGGCGATGTTTTTGGCTGCAAGATCATGCTGCAGTTTGTTTATGGAGGGTGACATTCACACTTTTCTCGATTTTTTAACACTCGTATCGACCTTGTGGGTCGTCTACATGATGAGGTTCAAGTTGAAGTCGACCTACATTGCAGACCTGGATAATATGCCCTTGTATTATGTGGTAACTCTTGTCATCACTTTCTTCCCAGCTAGCATCTGAATCTCTTCTTCTTTGTAATTTCTCATTCGCATTTATTAGCTCTCGACATGTTTATAGATCGCCACACCCCATCCGATTTTATATTAGTATGCCATCAACTGATTTGCATGATCAAACAGATCATGTTTTTATTGATTTATGTGAACAATAAACATAAGTGAGAGATGCCTCCATGCTTTTAGAACTAGTGTGAGATGAACTCACACTCGAGCTGATTTCTTCGATCTCATTTGCAGGCGGTGCCTCCTGCAATTCTAGCCGTATTCATCCATCCTTACACACACCACGCACCTATTGGACGGATGCTATGGGCTTTCTCCGTGTACTTGGAATCCATTTGCGTACTACCTCAACTTCGGATGATGCAGAACACCAAGGTTTACAATAAAACTTACACGTATTGCAATGCATATATATGAAAAATGCTGCTTAACTCCGATTCAATTGCATTACAGATGATCGAGCCATTTACAGCCAACTATGTATTTGCACTCGGTGTTGCAAGATTTTTAGGATGCGCTCATTGGATCATCAAGGTATGTAAATGTGGTTTCTCCGGCCTAGCTACTCGTGCTATTAACTTCAAACTTATGTGCTCCTTGACTTCATACGCATTTGCACGACTTAAGCTACTCGATTTCTGAACATTGAATTGCAGGTGTACGATTCTGCTGGGACTTATTTGTTCCTGGTTGGAGCTAGCTATGCATGGCTTCCCATGGTTCTTCTAGCAGAAGCTGTTCAGACATTCATCTTAGCAGATTTCTGTTACTATTACATCAAGAGGTAATAATCCGAGGTCTTCGTGTAGATTTTATGTAGCTAGACCCCGATTTTCCCGTCTCCAACGAGGTCCAGTCTAACTGAACTCGCTCGTTTATGCATCTGATTTTGCAGTGTGATGATGAATGGCCAACTTCTTGTTACCCTGCCGTTGCCCGTCTAAGAAAATTTGCAAATCTTGATAATGCAGGGAATGTTTTGTTGTACATTAATGTGTTTATGGATTCAAATCTTTCATGCTTGAAATGGGATTTTGATCTTAAGTATTTCTTGTGTCCATTATTGGATTTATATAATTATATTGCGTTATTTTATCTAACTTGAGCGCTCCCGTTTCAAAATGTGGAATGTTAGGTTCCTTTTGAAACGTGGAGAAACTCGCCATCGCTACCGATGAGTGCGATATAGGTAGATTTCAATCTACCTATCAACATTCAAAGTGGTCCATGCAATCTATGGCCTTAAATTTTTTAGAATCATTTCATCACTAGGCCCATTCAATCTATGGCCTCAAAGTGGCCCATGCAATCTATGGCCCATTCAACGTGTTCACTAACACGTTCCATCATTGGACTTAAATTTTTTAGAATCGTTCCATCACTAGACTATTTGTAAACGTACCGATGTAGGGTATTATTTTCTACCGTAGAGATCATGCCATCGCAGAGATGTCATCTTATTTGAAAGAGATTGTTGTCTTACTGATTGTCTTACTGATTTGTATTGTGATTTATACGGTGAGATGTAGTATTCTTACCTACGTTAATAGAAGAATTCTATGAAAATTTTTTGATCCCAACGAAAAGTAAAATATACATATTTTTTAATTTTTCCCATTTTGGTCATCCCTAATAATATGTTTACTTTTGTAAAATTTTCAATTAATTATAAAATCATATAAATGGGATAAAATTGTGGCACAACGAGATTGCCGCATATCGTTGATTAATGGGCCCACGTAAACTACACGCCACGTGTCAGCATCATACTCCGCCACGCCTCATTTGCTCTTGTGAAAAAAGCGACGGCTTAGATTCGCATAGGACACCGAGATTCACCCACGTGTCATTCTCCCTCTAGCTACACGCCAAAAGAAATATAAACTCAGTCCACGTGTATCGATTATCACATAGTCTTATCTCGCAATTTATTTTTTATATATATATATATAAAGCGATTTTAAATAATCATTTAATGTCACTCTTATTAGGCAATTTTCATTAATAATAATGTTGATTTTTAATTTTGATTGATTTATGTGAAGTTGTAAAGACTTTATGTCCAATTATGTGGTATAATTTAAATTAAATATGGGATAAGCACTTACACGTAATGATGTAAAATTATAATTAAATGATTACAATTATGAGTATATGACAAAGTGTAATTAGATTATTATAAGTATTATATTAGTTATTAACATATATATATATATATAAGTAATAATTTAAGAATTCTATTCATTAAAAATCAAAAAAAAAAAGTAACTATCAATTCAGAATCTAAAAGATTAAAATTATACTGATATATTTGATTTTTAATGTTTTTATTATATTAATTAAATTTAAGAAGCAACTAACAAATGGAAAATTTCATTAAAAATTAAAATACAAATAATAAAAAAAATGCAAGAAATACTTGATTTTGGTAGTTCTACATTTCTACTTTCCATCTTCCACATCCCCATATAACAATTTTCATGTTTTGAGTCCTCGTAAAACTTAATAAATAGAGCATATTATACCATCATTTATATCCCTCCGTTTCGTTTTGATCGTGGTCATACAATAAAATAATGCGATAATACTAGTATATTTTGTGGAATCTATGGATTTTGTAGTAGATTATGATTATGATAGCCTCTAATTTGGGGGGATTAGAAGCTAAATCCGTACTTAACTCCTAACCTCTTACCGAACCTAATTATTAATTACTTTCTTTTCTGGTCTCGCTCGCGTGTCATTAACCGCCCTCCTCACTTCTCTCGTCCTTCCACGTGGCAAGAGCCCATCTCATCTCTCTCTCTCTCTCTCATTGTGTTGCATAATTTGCGTTGCTTGCCTTCTCTTTTTCTCTAACCATTCAAACCTAGTCCAACACAACAAGAATATAGCATTAGCAAACGGCAAAAACACACAATGTCGTAAACACAGGAATCTAGAGAGAGAAAGCGGAGGCGACATGGGGCAAGAAGTTCCGGTGATGGGAGGCGAATTTGAGCTCAGTTTGGAGCTATCCATCGGCGGTTGCTACGCCAAGTCAGAAACCAAGAATCTAGAGAGAGAAACCGATGGCGATCGCGAAAAGAATTCAAGATCTGATTTTTCGCTCGGCGGAATAAAAACCGACGTCGTCGGAGCGGAGAATAGCCGCGAGTTTCCCGATCTGCCGACGACGAGAGAGATTGAGGCGTCGAGGAGAAGTGAAGCTCGAATATTGAAATCGAGAGGCGGCGGCGGCGACGATGACGACAGACTGATTCTGAAGGCCCAGCAGTTTCACGCCAGATTTGAGGAGAGAGAGAGCCGGGAGAGAGATGGGGTTCGCCGGAAGAGAGAGAAAGTTGGCGCCAGAAAAGCTGCCGAGAACCTGAACGTCGATATCTCGTTGTTCGGAGAAAACAAGGTTTCGGAGAAGCAGTTCCCGTTGCCGGTTGTCGACGGTTTCGCGTGTCCGTGGGTGCTTCCGTTGTGGGGGAATGAGGCGGCGGCGCCGCCGAATTCTCTTCATCGGAGCACGTCCCAGAAAGGTGATTGCGATGTTTCTTAATTTGTCTGTTTTTTTTTGTGTGTGCAGTGTTTTGGTATATTCAAGAATCTATATTCAAGTATATATATATATATATATATATATATAGTTGTGATTGAAAAAGATTAGATTTAATTTCTTAAGAGACATTGTTAGTTAGACTCTTAAATTCACTCCTCCCGACAAGAAAGAATGTAGGTTTTAAATTAAATTTGTGGTGAAATAGCTACATACATATATATGTATCATGACTGAAACATTGGGTTCAAATATGCAGCTAGCTAAGAGCTAATTACATGTTCAATTCAATGTTGGAGTTTAGTCCTATCTCTCCACCATTGGGAGCTGAAATATTGAAATGAATGCTTCATTTTTAGGAATAATGCACAATTTCATCTTGAATTTGTAGAATGGACTACTTGATAGTTAATCGTGTTTGCTCTTATCGTGTCCGTGTGTACGTAGCAATCACTTAGTCGAGGCCATACCTAAGATCATGCCATTTGATCATGCTTGTTGGTTGCAGATTGTTTGATAAGTGGTCGACTATCTATCTTCATAGGCAAAATGCAAAATGATGTAGTATATATGTAGTTGTAGGAGTTTATTTAATTTAAACATAGTGCATTTCCATTTTCTAGGGGGGAGCTGCTGCAGTGATTCGGGAAGCCCCTCGAGCAGCTTTGGCACGCCTCAAAACCCCGATGGCAACAACTCTTGCTCGTCTCAGACGGGCCAAGATCAGAGCACGAGCACGAGCATGGCTCCATCAACCACCCGAAAAGTAGTACTAGAACCAAACCCGGGCTCTACAATGTGCGGTGATCATGAGAAACCGGCATCAACCTCGCCTACGGCAACAACTAGTCTCATCAACAAACCTCCAAAGCTCACCAAGAATGCCCTAAACATGCCCTTTGTCTCCACCACATTTGATGGGAAAACCATCACAGGATTCTTGTACAAGTATACTAAATCAGAGGTCACCATCCTCTGTGTCTGCCACGGGACCTTCTTCACGCCGGCCGAGTTTGTCGAGCATGCCGGAGCCGTCCACATAACGCATCCCCTCCGGCATATCACCGTGCTTCCTTCCCCCCTTCAATGATAAGGTGGTGGTTTTTTTTTTTGGTCAATTTTTCTTCTTGGTTAAGTAGTATTTCTTTTTCTTGAAATTTAGTAGTTTCTTCCTAGTTAAGTAGTAGGAATTTGAGACATGAACTTTTTCTTGAAATTTAGTAGAGAGAGAGAGGGAGAGAGAGAGATCACTTGTACAACCGAAGGTTGCATTTGGTGGTCTTTTATTGATGCTAAAAAAACCTCCATTGCTGTCCTTTTTTTTTCTTTTTCTTTTTCTTTTTTTGTGTAGATTGTTGTTTGATTTATGCACGTGTTGATGATGTAGTATAATAAAATCCGAAATAAAAAAAATTATTTTAGAAAGGAATGTGCTATATTTGATGATTTGGGCCTATTAACGGATCAAAAAATTAATATGGTCCAATGGGTTCGGGTAATGGGCCAATATGTTCACATTGTATTGATGGAAAATTCGATGCTATCCGTAACCGAATTTTCTTTCTTATTTTTTAAAATATTTTTCCCTGATATTTTTTTTAATGTATATTACTTCTTAAGTAGATGTTAATTATGTTCGTCCTGATTTTTTATTTCGTCTCCTACTATGTAAATGACAATGTTGTTAATTTTTTTCACATGATATCGTAAAAATACACACCTATACCGTTTATATAATAGGAGACGGAAAAAAAATCGCGACAAATATAATTAATATCTACTAATGTCGCTATTTATATAAAAAAAAATGCAAAATATTTTAAAAATAAAAAGAAAAATTCGGGCACGCTACCCTAGCATCGAATTTTCCTTGTATTTATGAACTATTTCACATCTGAGTTAATCACATGATTTAATACAATGTTTGTATCGCTTTGTAATTTTCACATAATGTTTAAAAATTTATAATTTATATTACAATCTTTAATATTTTTGTAATTGTAATATTCCCAATATTAATTCGACAAATTTATCCTACGTGTTTGATTTGTAATCTACGCATACTGTTATTTCCAGCTATCTAAACGATGTCGTTATATAGATTCACTATATATTTCCGGCTACTTAAATGATGTTGTTATATAGATTCACTATATACAACAAGATTCCACGTTAGTTTTATCTCCATGAAATGTCGTTTTATGCCGGATTAATATTGAGGATGTTACCATTGTAAAAATATTAAAGGTTGTGATATGAAAACGTTAGTGTTAAATTCTACAATTAAATATTAAATTTTGATCACTTTTAAAAAATGAACAATTTTTTCAAAATTAACAAAAATCCATTTTTTCAAAAAAAAATTTTGGGCCTATTAACGGGTGGAAAATGAATATGGTCTAATGGGTCCGGGTAATGGGCCAATATGTTCACATTGTATGATGAACTATTTCACATTTCGAAGATATTTTTTATCGGAGGGTAAACTACACTTTGATTCGTACATTATATTTTGGGATTTTTTTTTAAATAACCCCCATTTTTAAAGAAATTATTTTTTGCAAAAAAAAATAAAAATATTCAATCAGTTTTACAGCTTAGAAATCGCACGTAATTGATTGTATTTTAATATTCTTATTCATAATCCATGTAGAAAATGTTCATCCAATCAATAAATTACAATTAATTACGCATGATTTTCGGACTGTAAAATTAATTGAATGTTATATTTGCATTTTTTTAAAGAGCGGGCATCATTTTTGCTAATTTTTGAAAAAATATATCATTTTTCAAAAAGTACCCAAAATGTAGATATCAAAGTGTAATTTATCCTCTAAAGTACTTGAAAAATTAAGACGGTGTTTGTTTTCATTTCCAAATCCATATTTCCAATTCTATACTATGCAAAACATTAAAAATGCATTTTTACAAATTTTAAATTTATACTCACGTCTTATCCAATTATATATAATATATTAAATAACATATACATAATTACTGTGTGATTCACTGTTTAAATATTCATCCATTCATACCAGTCACGTAATAATCATATTTTTATATTACCC
The DNA here is from genome assembly GCA_026008535.1 of Perilla frutescens. Lineage (NCBI taxonomy): Eukaryota > Viridiplantae > Streptophyta > Magnoliopsida > Lamiales > Lamiaceae > Perilla > Perilla frutescens. The sequence goes on along the minus strand of BRKX01000008.1, from coordinate 920,674 downwards.
AAAAATTAAGAGTGGAAAAAATAATAATAAAACAAACACATTCTAAAATATCAAACCATTAATCACACCAAAATCATTATTCTTTTTTACAAAAAAATCAATACACCTCATTGAAAATAGAAATTAGTAAAATCCCCTTAATTATAGCATTATTAACTTTTCCATAATTGAACTAAAGGAAAAATTATGGTAGTTAGTATTTGCCCAACAGAAAGTTCTAGAGATTTAATCTAATCCATTATTCGTCTTCGAAAACATTAATCATTATAATTTAATTACGTAAGTGTGGTACTAAAATATTACTATTATTATACATCACGCAAAGATTTCATTTCCCTCTCTCTCTCTCTCTCCTCTCTCTTTCTCTCTCATTTATATTAAATAAATCTTCAGAAACCCTTCCTCTCTCATCTCTCTCTCTCTCTCTCTCTCTACACTGCCCGCGCTCGAGTCTCTTCAAGATCCACCGCTGCGCCTCCATTCCCGTCTTCCAAACCCTAAATTCCGTCGCCGGAGCTGCGGCGGCTTTTCATAGTGCAGAAGAAGCTTTGAAGTGGAGAGGGTTCCGAAAATCCGGTTCGTTTCTCGCGCTCTCTGTAGCTAATACGATTCGCTTCCAGGTATGGCAACGATCCGATTATCATTTAGCCACCCACGCATGTGCGCAAATTCTGCTATTTGATTGGTACGGAAGGATCCGTAAAGTTAGGGTTTTTATTTGGGCTTTGTGTTGATTGTGTTTTCGGTTGTTGCAGGCTGTTTGGTGAGATTGGAGATGGCGGCGGCAGCAGAGGTAGCAGTTCAGCAACCAGTTTCTGCCCAAGTTGTGAGTTTTACTCCTTTTGTTTTGTTTTCATTTTTTTTTTCTTTTTTGGTATTGTTAATTGAGCTCGGATTTTCGTTTTTGTGGGAGATAGGTTGGGAATGCATTTGTGACGCAGTATTATCACATTCTGCATTTCTCGCCGGGGCTTGTTTATCGGTTTTATCAGGATATAAGTAAGCTTGGTCGTCCAGAGGAGGATGGCTCCATGAGCATCACCACCACTATGCAAGTAATTCCACTCTCCCTCTCACCTTTTTAGGGATGTTTAATGGGATCCGGGATATCGTGGTTGATATGTGAAACTGGCTTGGTGTTACTAATCTATTTTGCATTTAGATACATTATTTCTGGCGTTTGATTTGCCTTCATGCCTTGAAGGCGTGGATGGTAGATTAGAAAGATAAAAGTTGTGATTTTTGTTCTTATTCTGCAACCATTTTTTAAAAATGACCAATCTTGTGTTTTTGGATGTTTGGGTGCATGAAGAGTAGGCGCTCTGATGTTTAATGCAGTGGATTGTTTTTGAATTGTTGAAATAATTCTTAAATTTTGATTCTCGATGAAGATTATTATTTGACACTGCAAATAGAATTTAAATATCTTGCTTGTGTGAATATGTTGTGACTGCACAGGCCATAAATGAGAAGATTGTTGCCCTCAACTATGGTGACTTCAGAGCAGAGATTAAGTCAGTAGACGCTCAAGAGTCCTTCAGTGGTGGAGTTCATGTACTTGTAACTGGCTATCTTACTGGAAAGGATAACTCAGTCCGCAATTTCGCGCAATCTTTCTTCCTTGCACCTCAAGACAAGGGCTACTTTGTTTTGAATGATATGTTTCGGTATCTGGATAATGCCTCTGTGAATCCCGCCTTGGTCAATGACATCGTGGTGCCTGCTACTCCTGAGCCAAGTAACCAATATATACATTAGTACTTGTGTTCTTGTCCTATTCATTGCTGTTTGTGAAATTATAAACTTTTCTCTTTCAGCACCGGCAGCACCAGCCGCACCAGCAGCAGCTCCAATTCAGGAGAATCATGTTTCTGAGCATAGCACGCCGCCTGCAGAAGAAGCTGTGGTGGGAGAAGTTTACGATCCACCTGAGAATGGTGATGTGCCAATTGTTGAAGAAGAGGTTCCAGTGGCTGAGGTTGTTGATGAAGTAGAGGATGACACACAGATGGTTGTTGAATCCAGTGCCAAAATTGAGGAACTGCCAAAGAAATCTTATGCCTCTATTGTAAGTAGGACTCAAACAGCTCTTATGTTTATTTTCTTGTCTCATAGTTTGTCATTATCGTATTTGAGGTGCTGTTTGAACTCTGTGAGTGTGGACTTGTAGTTTCTTTAGGTGTGAAATCTGGTACTCTTTCTTGTTTCCGGTCAGATGTCTGATGTCCATCACATAAATATCGTACAGGTGATGCATCTCAAGGACAGTGTTGTGATTTCCACACCTCCACAGGCTGCCCCTCGGAAAGCTCCACCGAAGACTGTAGAGCCAGTGTATCCACCTTCTGCCCCCGCAACTGATGGACCTGTTTCTGGTTCAGAATCTCTTGATAATGGAAACAACCCGGATGGTGAAGGCATGCAAATTTTAATTTTTCATTTCCAATTAGAGAACTGGTTGTCTATACTTCAATTGCACTCTCTCCATTATTTCTCACATTGTCCAATCCTCTAATTTATGCAGCTGATGGTTACTCAATATATATAAAGGGCCTCCCTATGAGTGCTACCGAGAGCTCACTTGAGGAAGTGTTCAAGAAGTTCGGTACTATCAAGAACGATGGAATTCAAGTCAGGAGCAACAGAGTATGTGCAAATCTGTCAACTTGTATTATGGGTTAAATCATTTAGAGTTGCAAAATAACAAGTAAAAATATTCTTGCTGCAGATGCAAGCCTTTTGTTTTGGCTTTGTGGAATTTGAGGAGGCAAGTTCCGTGCAAAAAGCTCTCGAGGTATGTTTTGTTTTGTGCTCAAATGCAACATGATATCCTAGTTCTTGTCATAACGCTCTTGAAGAATTACTTGCTGTCTTTATAATATATTTCTTTTTTGTTTTACATGAATCAAGCTATTTCAGGCTTATGGTTGGAGGCCCCCTTTTTTTTTTCCTTTTTTCTGATCAATTTGTTATACAGTTCATTATTATTATTTAAAAAAAGCATTCCCCTTTGGGTTGAGCTTATGTTTTCTGAGTGTGTATGATTTGTGCATTTCTTATCTCAGTTTCATCTTATATCTTAAAGAAGCCTCCTTTGATATTTTCGTAATAAGCTTATGCATCTCTACTTATCACACAATCACAATGTGCCAGGCTTCTCCAGTGACAATTGGTGGGCGCCAAGCATATGTTGAGGAGAAGAGGTCTACAAATACTAAAGGAAATCCCAAGGGGAGATTTCAATCAGGAAGGGGTTCTGGATTCAGAAACGAGGGAGTGAGGGGACGTGGGAACTACGGAGGTGGGAGGGGATACAACAGGGGCGATTTTAACGGCAGGGGTGAGTTTGGTAGCAGCAGGGGTGGCAATCGCGGTGGATCCTCAAGTCGTGATGGGTATCAGAGGTCTGAAAACTTCAATAGCAATGGAGGAGGAGGCCGCATGAACCGAAATGGTGCCATGGCCAACGGCAACGCGAAAAGTATGACACCTCGGGTTTCTGCTACTGCTTGAGCTATGAGGTAGCTGGAAGGTTGGTTCAACTAGGATTTGTTTTAGTTTTTCATTTAATCTCTAGGAATTTTTACATGGTTGAAAATTATTTTGGTCGTGTCCGACGGTCTGAATAGCTAGCCCCTCTTCGCCGATTTTGTTCACAGTTTTCCCAGATTCTTGGGTATAGTTGATCAGTAGATGAGATTTAGTAGGTTTTTTTTGGAATTAGCATACTGGCTGATTAAAGAGATTGAATTGATTGACAGTTTGGAGCTCTTTTTGTATTGGGCTGCTTTTGCTCCATTCTTTGCAATGAAACTTGCCTACTTTTCCAGTTTAGATTTATTGTGATTGTATTTTTCTCTTTGTTAATATCTTTTTTTTGTTCCATTTTGTTGGTAGAATGTGAGATGTTGGAACTAACAGTCTTGGGTGTCATCATTTTGAAGTGTAGTTTGATGGTAGATAGTCATGGTTGTTTAGAGGTGCGAATGGTTAGTTCGGTGCAAAATCGAACCGAACTAATAAAACCATAAACTAAAATTCTTAAAAAAATGAAAACCAAACCAACCAAAGTAATTGATATAATTGAATGTAGCCGAACCATAATTCTTTGGTTTGGTTCGGTTTTCGGTTTAATCTAATTTTTTTTTCCCTTAACAATTATATCTAAAAGAACACGGTAACTCAATAAATAATAAACGATGCATTAAATAAATAATGATAAAAATATTTCCTAATTCAATTGTTTACGTGATCAATTCATCACAGGTCACAATTACATTTAACAGTTAATAATTTAATACAAAAAAAAAAATCGTGAATCTTGTATTTTGAAGTTGAAGCATTCTTGCATTTTGCCAAGTTTCACTAATGAGCATATAATTTTTTTTAATTAATTTGTAATATTAGAAATATAAATTAAAAAATACAATTTATATACTTTGGTTAGTTTAGTTCGATTTTAACCGAAATATTTTTTTATTAAAACCAAATTATATTCTGATTTTAATATTCAAAATCGAACCAAAAATAAAAATAAAATCACCGAACCAACCAAACCAAATGGCTCAGTTTGATTCGGCTTTGCACAACCCTAGTTGTCTCGGCTCGTTAACAACCCTACTAATTCAACACGATGATGAAAACCTAACTACTGTGAACACAAAACCATCTGAAAATGAGATATTTATACAAATATTATGTATATAAACAATATATAGTAGCTATAGTCTGAAATTGCAGCTCTGTACATACTCATTGTCATGATCAACATACTTGATCCAAAGAGGTCTGAAATGTGAGATTGCAATGTCGAGCCATGGCTTCATGTTTCCATTGAAGTGTATGACTGCAGCATTTCTGATCTCATCCATGCTTATGCTTGGATTGTACCCGAGCCCGAGCACGTGCCACGTCTTGTCCAGTGGCTTCGTAGTCGAGTAGTACGTGATCAGCCCCGGAGGCAACGTCCCGAGCTTCCACAGCGTTCGATTCTCATTCTGCAACAACAACAACACACAAATCTCAGTAGAGCCATTTTACCCTATGCTGCAGTTCAAACACAAGCAAGAATTTTTTGTCTATATGAATTTATTCATACCAATTTCTGCCAATAGTGGTATTCCTCAGTGCACTTCTCTCTCCTCCAAGCATCCAAATCAAAGAAATTCATACCATAAGCAAATGCACAAGCCTTGGGGCTAAACCTGGCCTTGATCAGAGGGTGAGAGAAGTTCATGTACTGTGCATACCGATGAAATGATCCGAAACACGTCTCCACAGCCCCGTTCACCTTCCCGTCCATGTCCATCTCCCAAAGCGCGGTTAGATCCCTCTGAACCACAACATCGTCGTCCAAGAACAAGATCTTGCTCAACTTGGGGTGCATTTCTGGCAGATAAAACCTCAGGTGGTTCAATATTGACAGATACTTAGGGTTCCTGAACTTCATGTTCGTCGCATCCTTAGTTGCATTCTCGAGCTTGTTCTCGAAGTAGAACCGTTGCAAGTTTGCAGACTCGATCTGCTTCAGCACGGGCACATAAGAGGAGTTGAGAAATGCATAGTCCTCCACAGCTCTAACTTCGACATGAGCACCGTTGTAGTGACCCTTCCTCATCTCGAACATTACCTGCATAGCACCGAGATTCATCTTGTCGGTCACCACGTGGAACACGTGCCTCCATGGCTCGAACGAGTTCTTCACAGCAGAGTTCACCACCACAGAAGCTGCAATCACGTTGTCTGAGAAAATCGCGTAGTGATAGAGCTTCGGATCCTCAAGCTCAGCCTCAGACGACTTCCCTTCATCCGTGTACTTCTCCGGGTGCTCAATCCGCTCCTCCATCAGCCGTAGAGACAAGCAATGCAAGCTCTTGGGAATCGACTTGGCAGCGATCAAGCTCGAGAAAGCACCTTCCCTCTTGGCTCTTGCTAGCTGCTCATTCACAGCAAATATTGTATCCTTCAACTTCTGAATCTTCAGCTGATTATCGAAAGATTCCTTTGCAGCAGCAGTCATTTGCCTTGTGAGCTTGATCTGTTCCTTCGCCTCCTTCTCGAACCGCCTCAGCACAGACTCATCGACTGAGTTCACATCTGAATCGAGCAACACGTGGTATTTGGAGACGAGATCACCGTGGTTCTGCAGTAGACGAGCGAAGTTCCTAACAAGCTTCGAGTTTTCAAGCTTGAGTTTTCGAGCATAGAAAGAGTAAGCCATGGCCAGATTTCTGTGATTCTCTGCTTGTTTTCGGAGGTGATCGAGCCGTGACTTCGATGAACCAGGCATCAACCCCAGCATTGCTCTTCTTGTAGACGATGACTTCGATCCAAGGGAATTTTGAGGAGAATTCTGAGAAATTGCACATGAAAAACAGAGAACTGGAGATTTAGAAATATTTTGTTTTGCTGCTGATTTCGAATTCAAATGAGTGAAGGGAAGGAAAACAATAGCAGATCTTGTGATTGATTATTGAATATTTTATCATACTCAAACGCAGGCATTGATTGCAGAGAATAATAATCCAGAAATATCACAAGCCTACAAATATAGAAAAAATTACTATAGCAACCAAATTAACACACACACTCAAACAATTCAGATTCCAACGAAGTATAAATCTCTCTCTCTCTCTCTCTCTCTCTCTCTCTCTCATATTCTAAAATCAGCAAACATACATACACACTAAAACTGTATATTCATAAATCAAACACACACACACACGCACGCACACACTCACACTCAACCTTTATATTCTGAAATCAAAACACACACACACACACACACACAGTAGTATATACTGAAGCAACAGACACACACACACACAAACACTCACACTCAGCCTATATATTCTGAAATCAAAACACACACACACAAAGAGTGAGTGAGAGAGAGAGAGAGAGTAGTATATACTGAAACAACAGACACACACACACACACACACAAATTGATAAAAATTGCAAAAAAAATAAAAATAAATTGAAAAGCAGCAGCACTTACGAAATTGAGACCGGCGGAGTTGTACGAAGCGAAGAGAAACGAGACTGCCATGAAAAGCAGAACACAGACGCCTGCGAAGAATCTGAAACTGAAAACGGAGCACCGGAATGCACGCCGGAAGGCCCGGCCCGACGCATTACTCCTCCTGCCCCGGCCCGAATTCATACCCGCTCCGAAGCACCGTGATTGCGTGAGTTCTGTGTGCGAAATTTACAGGGGATTCAAAGCGGTGAAATTAGCTGCGATGTGTTGTACCACGGGAAAAAAAATGGGTAATTATGTCCAGAAGGTACAACTGCTGATGCGAGGAATGAGGTGCAGGTGGGTCCCACGGGCGCAGGAGTTGGTTTTGAAGTTGAACTCTATCGTAATTAATGATTAGTTGAGAGTTTATTTGAATTTTATCATTTAGATTGTGTAATTAGTGAGCCGTTAATGTTGGCCATTTATTTTAAAAAAAAGATATTTTTCAATTTTTTTTATTTTTTTTTCTTACGTACGGCTAATGTTATTTGGTTTTGCATGTATGTTTTAAATATGCGAAAATAAGAATAATTTTTTGTAGTAATAAAAAATTATGATCCGAGATCAATTATAAATAAGAATAAAATTTATATCGTAATATTCCACATATTTTTTAGGACCATCGTTAACAAATTTACCTCCATACGGTAATAGAATGACATTAAATTTCAAATATATTTACATCCCCATATAACTTATCTAAAATTATTAACCGTTGATTTTCATTGGAGAAATCTTGGAGAAAATTTCACTTTTTGTCCCATAGGACACGCCCCTCTCCCCTTTTGGTCTCAGAACTGTCTGTTTTGGTCCCAATTTTTTTTTACTGTCAATTTTAGTCCTTCCGTGACAGAAAACGTTAAAATTACTGTCAATTTTGGTCCATAGGAATTTTAATTTCAGCGATAATTTGGGACCAAAAGTGAAATTTTCAGCGAAATATAAATCCTAAAATGTAATCAGCTATGAACGATTTTTGAGCCGAAAAATTGATCAAATGTTAGATTTGTAAATAGGGGGTACTTTTTATTATTATTTTTTAATTGGGTTATTTAAAAAAATACTACAATAAAAACACGATTTAACAACGGATTATAAACTACAATAAAAACGCGATTTAACAGCGGATTATAATTCGTTTTAAAATACAGACACATTAACAACGGATTAAGATCAAGATATTTAATGACAGATTTTTTTATCTCTAACTTAACAAAGAACACACGTCGTATTTTAATTGTAATTTTTTATTTTTTTATGTTAACGACACAATAATGACATATTTTTTTATAATATTATATATATATATATATATTATTTTGCAATTACTAATTAATTACAAATATAAATTTTTTAAAATTTTTTATTTATTTTACATGATAATTTTTAATTTTTTTTAATGTTATTAATTTTTTAATTACTATATAATTACGAATTTGAAATCAATCTTTTTAATATTATTGATTTTTTATTTATTTTACATTTTACAATTTATTTTATTTTTAATGTTTTAATAATATATATTATTTTTTAATATTATATATTTTTCAATTACTAATTAATTACGAATATAATTTTTTTAATATTTTTATTTATTTTACTTTATGATTGTTAAATTTTTTTAATATTATTAATTTTTTAATTACTAATTAATTATGAATTTGAAATTAACTTGTTTAATATTATTAATGTTTTATTTATTTTACATTTTTGATATTATATATATTTTTTATTTTTCAATTAGTAATTAATTATGAGTATAAATTTTTATTAGTTTTACTTTACGATTTTTAAAATTTTATATTACTTTATATATATTTTTATTATTTTATATTATTTTTAATATTTTGGGCTTGACTTGTCTCGCTTTCATCGCTAAAATGTGAAATTTTTTGTAGTGAAAGTTCAAAATGTAGGTATGAAAGTATAAATTTTTCCTAGATTTTTTACTTTACATTTTACAAGAATTTAATTATGAAATAATCAACCATAATAATGAATTATTAATTGAAAATTAAAATTAAATATTAAAAATAATTATAAACGCTAATTAGATGTGGTGAACGCTCATAAACAATATTGTAAAATTAAACTAAATAAAAAAATTACGTGTATTTAGGGTTGTAAACGAGCCGAGTATCTTCTTGATCGAACTCGAGCTCAACAGAAAATTAAACTAAATAAAAAAAATGGCTTTCTTTTGATTTAGTAGTTGTAATTTGATGATTTGGTGACAATACACATGATAATTACTAAAAAAATTAAGATGATGATAGTTTGAATCCTATGGGACTAAAAGTGATAGTTTGAATCCTATGAGACTAAAAGTGAGCGAATTTTTAACAGCTTTTAACAGCCATTTAAAACTCTGGGACTAAAAGTGATAGTTTGAATCCTATGGGACTAAAAGTGAGCGAATTTTTAAAAAAATGACCAAAACAGACAGCTCTGGGACCAAAAGGGGAGAGGGGCGTGTCCTATGGGACCAAAAGTGAAATTTTCTCAGAAATCTTGCTCAAATTTACATTCAAAGTGAATACTCGAAGAAGAACATTAATCATTGATTTTCATTGGAGAACATGCCAATGTCGGCAGTTTCAGTTGGATTTGATTCCATGTGCAGCTACTGCCATTATGTACGGATTTATCTATTTATTTATCATTAATTTTTTTCATTACAGCACCGGACTTCCGGGTTCGGGGCGCTACATCATCATCATTATCATCATCATTATTATTAGTGTATATGAGTAATTTTCTATATTACATTTTTGAATAAAAATATTATTTAATTTTATTCATTTTGGATCAATATAATTATATATTGTTCTATTTATGATAAAATTTTATTTTAAATACACAAATACAATATCTTATATCCGCGCATTGCACGGGAGATGTGCTAGTTATCTTAATTAAATGATGAGCATAAGATTACATTGATAATTAAATATTGAAATAAAATGATAAATATAGAAATGGAGAAAATGTCTCCATAATTAAATCAATAATATCACAATATTCAATTAAAGATATACTGTAAGATCATAATATATGATGGATAAGATTCTCAAATGCAAAGTTGTGTGTACTATACCAAATGTATGCTGACATCAAAATTGAATAGTTTTAATAATATTTTCATAAAAATAATATTTATTATATTATAACTAATCCTAATTAATATTTATTGCTAAAACTTGAGATTTAAAAATTTATATACCCTAAGTTTGGAATAATTAACCCTAAAAATTAATTAAATTAACTAAAAAAGAAGATTAAATACTAAATTCTATTTGGATGGAATAAATCCTGAATAATAATGTAAAATTATACTAAATCAAAAAAAATTAAAATTAGAGAAAAAAATTAAAAGAAAAACTAATAAGTTTAATGTTTACGCAGAGCTGAGAGGAAGCACAGTCACATTCAGACGCGAGTGGAATTGTGTATTGATGTGGGCCTACATTACAGTTTGCCTTAGCCCTTAGCCAGAGAATTCTACCCAATCCATTGGGGTACTACCCTCACCATTAATACATTATAATAATTTTTTATTGTCCCATCTAATACACTTTTATTATTTTTTAAATGATGTATTAGTGGTCGGGGTACTACCCCGACCACCAACGTAGAATTTTCCCCCTGGACTATGTTTATTGGTGACCATGGTCTTCACATGGTCACCTCCACCTAGGATATTAGAGAATAATAAATAAAAAAAAGCAAGCAACCAATCGATCAACCTTGATCCACCATAGACCAAAACTCAAGTCAAAGCAACCTTGTGGTGTCCTCATTTATTTATTCAATAAAAGACACGTGGCAAAAAATGACTGGCTATTAAATTTTATTTGATATATTTTTAATATTTTTTAAATTTTATGAAAAATAAAAATAATTACACCAAAATTTTTCTCTTTGCATGCTCTATAAATAGAGCTCATATCGACATAATTATACACACAAGAAATTTTTCTCATTTCTACGCCTGTCTATTAAATTTTTCATTTCGTATTTCGATTGTTGTTATTTATGTTCTTGGTTTGTCATATTTTGGAATTTTATTTGTTTGTAATTTTATGAGTATTTTTTTATTTGTACTATTATTTTATTTTAATTTTAACAAGTTGATATACTTCATAAAATTATATTTAAAAATAATTATATATAATATTATAGTTGGATGGTTAGGTAGTCATTGATAAACTATCAAAATTAAATGTGGTTGGATTGTGATGACTAATAGTGATGTGGAAAAAAGAGAAATAAATTAAATATTAAAAAAGGTCGGATGGTTGGGTGGTTGGAGTGGTCGCTGATAAACATAATCTTAGCCACTCCTATTTCCCTTTAAAATCATTTCTTTTGCTTTTTTCCTTTTTCCTTTAGCAGCTTCGTCATTTTAAAATGGCTAATGTTATTAATTGGATATGAAGTTAATTTGGAGTTATATTTTAGATTCTTAAAACGCGTCGGACCCATTTGCATTCACTCAAAATTTAAATATTGTCTACTTGTCATGACTTTTTATATATGAGATAGAATTATGATGTATAAAGTGTTCGGATTATGGGATTATGGATGACAATGGGTAGGATGCTACTATACTCGTCTTTATACACACGTTTTGAAAAAATATTTGTACCCGTCTCCACATCTGTTGAGTATCAATTTTCATGCCCGTTCCCGTATGGCCATATCCTTTGAGTACTTAACTACCTATACTCGTACATGTTACCCGTATTTTAACTATTTTTTATGCGATTCACGAAAAATATTTTATACTCCCTTCGTCCCAATAGCAAGGTCCACCTTTTTATTATTTACTCTCTCTATTTTAATAGAAAGTGGACATTGCTATTGGGACAGAGGTAGTATTATTTAATAAATTTTAAAATATTTTTATAAGTTACAATTAAAAAAAATTTAATTAAATACATATACATATATATATATATTGTGTGTATACTTTAAATATATGAAAAATATATTGAATACGATATGTAATTCATATAGATGATAGAGTAAAATAACTATTTATTTTTAAAAAGAGATAAAAAAGATTAAATTATGTTTATAAATTCTCACTTTTTTATTATAGATTTCTATATAATATGTTTGTGCATATATAATAAATAAATATTTTTTAATGTACATATATTGATGAACATCTCATAGTGACATAAAATTAATAATATCTTTTCTCATAAATTTAATGACATTTTCCTATAATCATTCAAACATACTTATATTTGTATTTTTTTTATCGTATACGTTTTAAAAATAAATATTATTTTATGTAAGATGTAATCTTTATAAGAATTTATTTACCAAGTTTACAATATGTGTGTGTGTAAAATAATAAATAACATAAGATACAAATTAATATTTCAATTAGTCCAAATTTTATTCGTGTTCAATTATCATTTTAGTTCTAATAAGGGTCATATTTTAAAAATAAAATATATAAACATACAAATTTCTTTATCACAAACTATTTATTGAATATTTATTTAGAAATTATTATTTGTATTAAATAATTCAAAATCATGATTAAATACTTTATAATTTTAAAAATATTGATTAAAACTAAATCATAATCCGATTAAAATATAATACAAAGACCCTTTATAAAAAATGCAACATTTCATAAAAAAAACTACAAACATAATAATGTCATGAAATTTTCAAAAAGTAATATCATATCACAATAATAATAATAATAATAATAATAATAATATGGGTATGAGGCGAGTTGGTTACTGAGGTACCCGGACTTGCACCTGTACCCATTAAAATTTACGGGTAATTACCCATGCTCATACCAATTAAATGAGTAATTACACCCATCATGAATAATTTTTACGGGTACCCATAAGATCCGTTACCCATTATCATCCCTAGTTCAAATTAATTTGTTTGTAATGGATTGGGTCACTCATCTTTGTAAGTCCAATAAATGGAAAATGGAAATTTAGTTCGGCTAAAACTATTTGTTTGGGCTTTCGGCCTATTTTTTAATTTATTTTTTAGATGTAAATTATTATTTTTGGTAATACGAACTTAAGCTTTTTCACTGGGTTTTGCGAAGAAGTTCTGATTACATGCACACACAAGGTCTTTAATTATTAATTAACCATTATATTGTTGTAGTGTTGGCCACTCTAGAGGAGATGAAATTAATTTACACAATTAGCGACTCTTCCAAGCTTGATCCTCGATGGAACTGAGAAAAAACGTGCATCCTTACTTTCTAATAGTGATAGTTGTTGCCTTTTAGAAGACGTGATTTGATAGTGGAACCTCTTTCTTTATAGAATTCATGGCTTTAAAATCAAATACTTCACACAGAGATGTACTTCCCGTGATCTTTTTATTTTGAATGCAAAAGGACTTGCTTTGGTGCTGATTGAAATTGCACACCCGTGTGATAAGTATCTGTCTGCACAACGTTTACTGTAAAGTTGTTGAACGTTTGAAGTATGTTCACAATAAAGTTTAAGAACGTTATTATCAACGTTAAGACGATTGCAGAAAATAAAGCACGCAGATGTTTGGTAATCTTATTCGATCAAACGATCTACGTCAGGGGGACTTATCAAGTCCGTGAAAAATAATTCACTATTTCGGTGTCACGGTTACTGAGGATTTTACACGCATCTGACCTTCCGTCACTCGCTACTCTTTCTACTTGTACATCCTCTTTCGTTGAATTGAATTGTGAGATCCCTCACAACTTAGATATCTAATCTATCTAGTTCCCACAGAAAATCTCTCCCGAGACACCTTTTAACAGTGTATGAACAAGTGTGTTTCAATATATGATGACTAAAATACTATTCTTTAGTCTAAGACACAACCGTAACTAAGTGGCTCAAAACAGTTAGAGCTCTTAAAACAATACTTGTGTAGTGCTTCTATTCGGTATGTTCTCTGCATTATAACATGTCTGTATCCCAAATTATTTATAGCACAAGCCTACTTTGCTGCTTGCGTTTGAATCCCAATTCCCTAAAACCCCACTATTTTGTAATAACGTTCTATTTAATTTGGATTCTTTATTTTCCTATTTAATTCTGTTTCAGTTTTTTTTTTTACGCAATCATATTTCATTACTTTTTTTTGTGTGAGAAATTTCATTACTTTTTTTGTGGGGGAGGGGATGGGTGTTTTCTATTTAATTCTGATTCTTTATTTTTCTATTTAAAATCATGTTTTAGTTTTTTTTTTTAAGTTTCATTTTTTTGATTTTTCACATTCTACCTTTAATTATTGTATTGATTTAATGACAAGAATCAGTTACAACTCTTTGTATGAACGTAGATGAAGATTATTCAAATTATGTATAGGTTTTAGAGATTGTGGTGGTCTATAAATAGGTGAGTGTTGTTATATGATAACATGCCAATTGAAAAGTAGTCATCTTAGTTGTCCCGGTGGGGATGACCTAATGGTGGGGTGAGATTGCTTGGAGACCAAAGGTCACGAGTTCGAATCTCCTCAATATCACAGGTCGGGTGTGTGAGTGTAAAGAAAAAAAAAACATGCCAATTGAAAAGTATTTTATTGTAGCACAATCTATTCAAGAGTCTTTGATTTACAACTTTGTACAGTCGTGCAGAGGATATGATCAACTATTGAACTCCAACAAGAGAGAGCGGAGGCGGAATAGATTCAGATAACGTCGGAGGTACGGTGCTAAATTGGTCTGCACATAAAGCTCCCGCCACCGCCGGTCTTGTGCCGTAAGAGAATTTTTGCGGATTCAGATTAATGCCGAGAAAGTATGAAAGGTAGTCGAGAAACTCTAGCTGTATTGAAAATCGTCGAGTAAATTAACCAATATAGACTAAACACCCCGATCGTAAAGAGCAAAGTATCAAATATTTTTCCTCCACACCTGTATTTTGGCTTTATCCTTTACACTCTTCTTGCGGGAAATTGTTTTCCAATAAATACACCCCTGGATTGTATACATACTGTCTGATAATGGTATAATTTATCATCGTTTACTTGGGTTCCTCCTATGTATAATTATATAACATATTAATTGTGTAGAAAAAAAAAATTTACATTAGAACTGATTTATTCAATTTTTATTTTTTCAATATTTATTATTTTGTGAATGTTTAATTTTGATACGTGTTAATTTGAGTTTACACAAGTGTGTTGATATGTCTCAGTCTCAGAAAATATGGAATTGGGTATTGTCATACTTTTGTTAAATATTGGATAATTTAGATTTTGGAATACGTTGTTTTTAGTTGTAAATCATATTATTTAATTAGATGTTCTTGAAAATAGTATTTTTTCTTTTACTTTATTTTATATTTAAAATTTAATGGTAATTTTCTCATTCATTGACAATGTAATCACATCCAAAATTTTAAGAATTAATTTTAAAAAAAGTTAATATTAAAATATAGAATATGGAATGATAAAAAAAAAGTATAAAAATGATGTGTATTGGTCATATTCATGTAAAAGTTGCCATTTTTTTTGCACTCAAAATTATTATAATATGATAATTGTTAACTTTTGATGGGATGTAAAAGTTGAGTTCTGGATATTAGATATATAAACTCACGTGAAAATTAATGTCAACTTCTTGTAATTTCATAGCCTTTATCATGCATGTTTATCATCATCATCATCATCATCATCAAAGCATACACATATTATGTATATGTGTGTGAGTGTGAAAATTCCTTTTCTATTTCCTCCTAAGCACCTAGCAATTTCTCAGCATGATCTTTTTCATGGGTATATTAATTTAAAATGAGTATCTAGTGGGTAAATATTTGAATGGTTTTTCTCTCTCTTCCACATTTTTTCTATCTCATCTCTGCAGTTACTTAATTACTTGAAGATGAAGTACATTGAGGTATTTTTTTGCTGGATTTTCTCGAATTCGTGGCCTGTTTCTCTCTCTTATTCATGTTTGTGTGCATGAATATCATGGCTGGATTCTTGCCAGATTCTCCTGTTTTTTTTGTATTTTTGATGGTCAATTTATAGGTCTAGCAAAAAAATTACTTTATCATGCCTTTGCTGCTCAATTTGCAGGCCTAAAGATTAGTTAAAATCTGTGATCCTACAAGCAGAACAACTCTGTGTTAACTATCTCTCTGTCTTGTTTGTGTTTGTAATTGCAGTTCGCATCTTTTCTGGCGATTCTTTTCGAGTGTTTATTGCTTCGTTTCGAGGAACATCGTGTTGCCTACGTGTTCGTGTCTGTTGCAAGTACCCTACATTTTGGAGTTATATTTGCCGTTATTCATGACTACGTCCAAAGGGTCAGGGCGGATGTGGCTTGGCATCCACCTACTCGTATGGAAGTATCACGCGCCGTCTATTGCTTAGGAGCTGCTATAGCAGGAGTCATTGACATCATAAGAGTTGTCAATAACTTGAACCATTTAAAGTATTTTAGCATCTGTCCCACTGTTCTAACGATTGCCGTTGCTGTGAATGCTGTTGTTGAGTGTTCGATTTTTGAGTGTTGTTGCAGGGAGTTTGCATTTTTAAGAAAATTTTGGATATTTTATGTTTTGGGAAGAATAGTGCAGAAAAGGTGAGAGAATTATAACCTAACTATGAAAGTGTGTTTCGGAAACACAATTTACAAACTAAAAGATTAAAGATTTTTTTTTACAATAATATATTATCGTAAAAACATTGAAACGTGTTGCTGAGAAAATATTATCACTAGTGAAAGAAATTACTTATTAAAGAATATTATAGAATGTAAGTAAAATAATAATTTAATAACATTTGTGATATCTCTGAGAACGAATTTAATAAATATTTTAGAATTTGTAAGTTTATCTTATCTTATAATTAAGGAACATTTGGCCAAATTTTATATACATTATTTATGTGCAATTTAATTTATAAACAAAGTTGATAGGTCAATGGTAATTAGTGCTTGTTTTTCATTGTATTTGTAATTGTTATTCCTTTTTCCCTTTACCTTTTTCCCTTAATGGGGACACTTTATTACTTTTACAATTTTCTTATATATATTTTTAAATGGAAGAATGGATCTAATCCTAATTATTACTACGTTATTACTAGTATATTATAATATTATTATTTAAAACATACAAATAAAAAATACAACTTTAGTGGTACGTATATTTTAATTTACATATAACAATAAAGATATTTTCTATATTTGGATCAATCTTTGGATGTTTATAATTAAGATAAGATATATCGATCCTAGATTCATCGTGAGATGTATTCTGTATGAATAATCATATTTTTAACTAATTTTAAAATAATATTTTAAATATTAAGTATTAAATTTAAAATTATATTATGTAACAATAGATTACTATACATGAATAACATTAAATCAATCGTGACGCCGTATTATAATATATAAGCAAAACATAACTAATAGTAGTATTAGCTAGTGACACCATAGTATAGTATATAATTCAACAATGACAATACTCTAACACACACATAAATCAATAATAATTTATAATATTAAGTTGTGAAACTATACTATAATATGAAGTTGTGGAATTCTATAATTTATATTTCATAAATAATTAATAATATTATGTTGTGAGTTGTGACCTTGGTATTGTAACATACTAACATATAAGTCAATAATAATTTATAATATCGAGTTGTAACGACATATCGACAATGGTTCATAATACTATGTGTGTGGTAACATAATACACTATATATTATATAAGATGATAATAACTTAATTCTAATTAGTATTTAAATAAATCTATAATTTATAATATTAAATTGTGACAGTAATATTGTTTTAAGAACCAATAATATCTCATAACATTAAATTGTGAAATATACTATAATAATAAAATATTAATGTATAAATATTAATTAGACTATTATACCATACTATGTTATATAATGAAATGATAATTAATATTATTTATTAAATTGTGATATCAGACTATACTACAGTATATAAGAGTCAATAATGATTAATATTCTTTAGTTGTGAGCATTTACTATATTATTTAATTATTTAATAAATTACATTCTTAAGGTGACAACGTATATACTACAAAGCCACAATACATAATATTATTAAGCTATAACATCATACAATATTGTAAAATCAAATAACATTCAATCATATTAGATTTGTCACACCGTATTATACTTTATGATCTAATAATAATTAATGAAACGATATTAAATTTTGAGGGTATAGTATAGTATAGACTCTTGACATTATACTATAGCTAGAAAACTCAATAATTAATATGATATTTTATTTTAGTTATTTCGTTATGTGATATTAATTTATCATAGAAATACTGCAAAAATAATAATTAAAAAATGAATATTAATAATTAAATTTAGTTTTTTTAGAGGAATAATTAAATTAGTTAAATTCGAATATTGAAACTAATCTACTCAATATATAAACTAATCATATTATTTTAATATTATCCTTTTGTCAAAACACATTTTAAAAAAAATCTTTTACTTTGATGTCATTCATTTATTTTCCTTCTTTCGTAAGGTACGTAGAGGGATTGATCTTTTCTCCTTGAAAAAAGGGATTACTATGTAAATTCATTGTTGTATTTAATATAATATCAAATAAAAATAAGAATGCACTATAAACTTTCATAGTTCTGTTTTTAAACTTTTGTAAAGTGCACATTCAAAATTTTTGTGTTTATAATGATTTTTTTTTTTTTTTGAAATTGTACGAATTGTCTAAATTATTGTGTGGAAGAAACAGTAAAGTAGAGATTGAAAGATTATTTTTAAAAAAATTAGTTATGAAATGCGGAGGTCTTCGTCTATGGGTGCCAATTAGGAAAAGGGGATTTAAACTTTGTTATAATTATTATTTTAAGTTGAATTTTTAAATCCCATAATTAAAAGCATAACTTTAGTTGATTTAATGAGAGGGTAAAAAAATCATAATTAAAAATATTGTTATTAGTGACGAGATTGATAAATCGGTGACTATTTATGTTTCACGAAAAGAGTCCCCTCATTATGGATGAAATTTTTGTTTGGCTCCAACAATGTTATTTGTTTGAAATAGCATAAAATTTCATCACATATCTCAATGAATTTTGATTTCATTTCTCGAAAAAAAAAAAAAAAAAAAAGAGATTAACTTTAGTTTGTACACGAAGCATTCTATTAGATTGTGGTAAATTTGTCACATTTTATCTTCACCATTAGCACATGATGTGCAGTTATGTGCTTATATTTTTTGCCAGTTATGAATTGAAAATTGCATTCTATAATTTGTTTTTAAATTATATTTTTTTGTACTCTTCTTCTTTTTTTTTAACTCACACGCCCAACCTGTGGTATTGAGGAGATTCGAAAAATATTTGCAAAGTTTTTTTTTTTTATTTAACTCACACACCCGACCTGTGGTATTGAGAAAATTCGAATCCGTGACCTTTGGTCTCCAAGCAACCTCACTCCACCACTAGGTCATCCCCATCAGGATATTTTTTTTAAAATTTGGACCATTTCTCGATTTATGCGTGTCATCCTTGCGCAGGGGCCATGCTAATCTTCTCTGTATTGTTCTAGAAGCTTTTTGTTAACCTACTTAAGGAAAAAAAAAGGTATTTCATGTTAATATGATGCATCGAATTTGATGCTAAAATGAAGCATGGATGTATTAAGAATATACACATATCCATATGCTTTTTTTTTTCACCCTATTGATATGATCATTTTCGTATTGAGTTGTAATTTAAAAAGTGTAGTCATAATACTATCTGTGTAATGGGAAAGATATAGAATTTCCCCTGTGCAAGTATTCTTTGGTGAAGGGTACCTTCAGACATCCAACTAGACATTCACACATTTCTTTCCTAACAATATTACCTGATGCTATCTTATATTAAAATCATTTGGCCTCCTTTAAATATTGTATTTGAACATGAAACCTGTAGATCCGGTGCAATTAATCGTATAAATCCGGAGCAGCGGTCAATCTGTGAAACAAAATCAGAAAAAATGTAAGAGTTCGACCTTAGGGTCGAACTGGGGACATGTTGACCCTAGGGTCGATAATTTGCGGAAAAAGTCGCGTAGAGGTCGACTTTTAATTTAATAGACCCTAGGGTCGATCATTTTGACAATGACAAGGGTCGATCAACATGATGGGAATTACCATAGTAGAAGATCAACCTTAAGGTTGATTTATTGTAGATAGTTTACTCCAAGGTCGACATAATAAGGCTAACATATACAAATAGACACGTACTTTGAAATGTAATTTGTCTTGACTTGAGGCTGAACTTGCATTGGGGTTGAACCATGCCTTAGAGACGTGGTATCGAACATCGTTCAAGAATTTTGACGTTGAAGTCGTGTCAAGGTCGACATCAATGATATTTCTCATCTTCGAAGTGTAAAGCCGTTTTTTACTCTTTGTTATACTTGGCGCTGACCCTAGTGTGCGTTTGAGATCTGCATGATCGTTCTTGTTTGACTTGAGTTGTCAACACTGACTTTCGACCTGTAGGCAGTAAGGTTAGATGGTAGATGGCTAAGCCATCGACCTTTCGACGCTCAAGTCAGTAACAGAAGTAGAGAACAAATTTGAATTTAAATGAAAGCAGTAAGAGAAAATATTGCAAACTTATTTCTTCATGGTCGATCTTGGGGGCTTCTTCTATTTGAACTCGACTGTCAAGGTTTAGTTTCAAGCTGCTGGTAGCATAGCTAGATGGTCGATGGCTTTGCCATTGACCCTCCGACGCTCAAGTCAGTGATAGATTTGAGGAAAAGTAAACGAGATAAATCCAAAAAATTAAATCAAAGGTTTAGAAATGATACTGCTTGAGGTGAACTGAGTTCTAACTATTCACAAATTCTCTGTCTTCAATAGTTTGAAGATTGTAAGCCCCGATCCCCACTACCTTGGTGATCACGTAGGGACCTTCCCAGTTAGGGCCTAATTTGTCAGCCCTTACTTCCTCAGTATTTTAGAAAACTTTTCTGTAGACCCAGTCTCCAGCCTTACAAGTGCGGAGCTGAGCATGATTGTCATAATGTCGAGTAATCTTTTGTTGGTATGAGGCTATTCTCATTAATGCATGATCGCGCCACTCATAGATTATGTCGAGGTTCTGCTCTAGCTCTTGGTTGTTCCTATCTTCGTTCATCCTTGAAGTCCTCACATTCCTAACCCTTATCTCTGGAGGTAGAGCGGGTTCAGACCCATATGTTAAAGAGAAAGGTGTTTCTCCGGTAGTTGTTCGCGTTGTGGTTCGATAGGACCATAGAACGTAGAGAAGGCATCCATGAAGCTCATCATCTCGTGTCCTGCTGTTGCGTCAACAAGTGTGTCGATGTGAGGGAGTGGATCCTTTGGGCAGGTCTTATTTAAATCGATGAAGTCGATGCACATTCTGTTCTTTCTATTATTCTTCTTTACAACCACAATATTAGCTAGCCAATCAAGGTACCGCACCTTCCGGATTGAACCGATATCGATTAGTTTTTGAACTTATTCCTCTATCACTTGATTTCATTCTGCTGTGAATTTTTTTCTTTTTTATTTGACCGACAGGTGATCAGGGTCGACCTGTAACCTCGACCCTATTTGAACTGTTGGTTTTGTATACTGGAAGACTTGTCTTTCTTTGTATACTTTTCTGATGATATGAAATGAATGTTCCATATACTTACATTGTAGATGATATGGTGTGGGGAGTCACACGGTAAAGATCATATCATTAGAACCTTATAATGTATTAAAGAGCTCACGGCTTAGATGGTCCTGAACACACCATCGGTACACCGTAGAATAATCTGATAAGTTAGTTTATCTTGGCTAACTGATTATTCTAGTACACTGGTTAGTGTATTGAGGAAGATCACGATAGGATACTATTCTCTGTCTCTGACCCAGTTACTGAGAGAATAAAGATCCACAGAGTTCAGGTTCTGAACTCATGTGATATTGGCGAGCATATGTGTGTGTTGTTTATTACTTTGATTTATCAATGGGTGAGATCTTTTCGTAGATCGAATTCGATATCTTGGGTAATAACAATGTATACATGATGTCTCGAGCAGTATGCATGAGCACTGTGTCCTGGTGCGCCAGGTTGATGATGTTCTCTTGAGGAAGCACAAGTTCATGTTGAAACCCTACAGGTGGAATTTATTCCGTACATGAATAAAGCTTGTGTGGTACTCCTCAAGGTTTTAGATGTTAATTAATTATAGCTGTCAGAGGCTTATATAATTAATTAATGAACATTATATCTTAAACACCGAGAATGGCTGGACTAAAAGAGAAAGCATATTCGTAAATATGTATTAAATTGGTAGGTCAGTTTTACTTCTTTAGTGGAATAAAAGTAAAACTTAATTTATTTAATTATATCCTAGGTTTATTGGATATTGGATATTAAATAAATTAGTGGGCCAATTTAATATTCTTCTAGATCCCTGTTGTAGCCCAATTGACTGATAGTGGACTGGATATTGAACTTGAGATAGAGGCCCAAACCCAGTAGGGTTTGGAGATCTAATTTTTGCCCCCCTCCCTATAAATAGGGGTAGGGGGCGAAATTTACAGCATAGGAAATCAGCCCTTCTTAGTCTCTCAAAGTTATCCACAGATTTCACAATTCTATCTAGTAGATTTCAGCCCACTCTGAATCTAGATACAGTCCGGGAATACAACAGAAGATCTTGGAGTAGAATCTGTGGTGCTCGATTTTTTGAGGTGTTAGGTGGCGCCATACTGTGCTCATTCAACAACAAGATTAGATCTTTAATCTTGTCCACAGACCGTCTATCGATTTGTAAGTAGATTCGTTTCTATGTCTTCCGCTTTATTAGATTCGAATCTGCTTTGCATGCTTTTTGATTAGACTGTGATAAACATGCATGTTACATAAAATTATGATTTGCATGAACACGGATTAATGAACAACCAAATGATCCTGCGGTGGTTTAATTCGAAAAAACCCCAACAACTGGTATCAGAGCGGGTTTTGGCATTGTTCTAGGATTAATTCGGGCATAATTTCGAATTGCATGATTAAATTTGTTGATAAATTTATGGTGTTTAAATTTTTCAGATTTAATTGGCTATGTATTTCGATTTTATGGTATTCAAAACTTGGAAGAATTTGAGATGTAAAAATCGAAAATTCTAGTTTTGAGGGTACTTGAATTTTCGGTCACTATGGGATTAAATTTGGGATGATATTTGATGTTCTTCAAATTTCCAGATTTAATTCTCATAGGGGTCGAAAATTTGGAGATCAAATTTTCAAATTTGATGTGTTAAAAATTCCCTAATTTGTGTGTTGAAATTTTCGATACCTAGGAAATAAATTTGGATAGATTTTTGATCAAAATCAAAATTCCCAGATTTGTTTGTGGTGTGGTTCGAATTTTTTGTTGATTAGAATTGGATTTGGTGATTTTTTTATGTATATCAAAGATTGCCTAATTCTAATCTAGATAGGTTTGAAATTAGAATTTTAAATTTGGTAATTTTTGAAGTGGATCAAAATTTCCAGATTTTTATTCTTGAAAATTTCGAAACCTATAGCTATATAATTTGGAATAGTTTTTTGATTAATGTCAAAATTTCCAAATGTGAAATATAGTGTAATTTTCGATTTTAATAAATTAATTTGCAGAAGATTTTGATGAAAATCAAATTTCCAGATTTATTAATTAATGTGTATCGAAAATTTGGATGTGTTGGATTTAGATTTGATATTATTTGATGTATATCTTAATTTACCTAATTTTAATCTAGATAGATTTGAAAATAGAAGTTTAAATTTGGAAGAATTTGAAATGGATCAAATCTCCAATTTATTGTTTGGATTATTTTCGAAATCTATGTATTAAAATTGGATAAGGTGGTTTTTTGGATATATACAAATAATTATCAAAATCCAATTGTGATAAGATTTTAAATTTTGGATAAGTTTTGGAAGATCTTGGATTGGAATCAAATCTCCAAACTTTATCCTTAAAGATTTAGATTCTTATGGATAATATTTGGATTAGATTTTTGATTTATATCAATATATCCAATTATTATTTAATTAGGGTGGCTTAGAAAATATTAAATAAATTTGGTGGATAATTATAAATAATTTCCAGATTTATTTAAGTAATATTTTTGAAATATACAAGATTTAAATTGGTGGATAATTTTTTTAATTTCCAATTTTTATCTTGTGGATAATATCGAATTAATTAATTTAATTAATTGCAAAATTCGATTATTATTTAATATTCATGCATAGATATCATATGTTATTTTATGTGGATCATATAATACATGATTGTTGGTTTTGTAGACTGTGTTTGTTTGCAGGTTTACCAACTATCATGGCTCCTTTATTTTATGTGATGTATGTTTATGTTGAATGAATGTTTGGTCGTATGCCGGTTTGGCTACGTGATTTTAATCCATGAGAAAATCCATGGATTAGGTCTATGTTTTATTTTACGTTGTTTTAATGTAATAGATATAAAGCTGTTAGACGAGTTTTTGAGTTGTAATTTTTATTCTAGCAATATTAGATTTTTCCTTTTGGAATAGATAGTCTGTATTGAATAAAGATCGGAGATCAACTCAAAAGAAGGAAAGTGGTTCAGCACCAAAAAGGAAGGTTCACCGGTTCACATCCCGAAACCCTAAATGGAGCTAGGATTTTCGGTGAGGCGCGGTGAAGGGGCGGCGGTTTCAAAGCCTGTTTCCGGAGCTGACTTTCCAGTTTTATATCATCAATCAACTTGAGATATAAGCCATGATAGTTGGAATATTACTGTTGCTTATTATGTTGAAGCATGCAATGGATGTTTATCATTTTATGTGATGTTTGCATGTTCGATAATGGGATAAAATTAAACCTCAAACATAAATAACTAAGTGGGAGAGATTCATACCAAAGTATGTGGAAAATCTCATACGGTCTCCATTAAAATCTGGTTTAATTGAGAAGTGATGGGCATGCGCGTTGACATCGGTCTTCCTCCATATCGGATGTGTCATATCACAGATTTCTCTACAAATTAAATCTCCTAAATGGATAGCTGTAGAACACTATTAGGACTAACTGACTCCTCCATCTGGAGCAGTTAAATTCGAATAGTGCTCTTGGTGCGAAGATAATGGTGTGCACACTTAGATGTAATTTATTGATAAACGTCCACACGATCGTGGCTTATCAGTTAGACGATTACATGACCGTGTTAATTATCCGGCTATTAATTTACTTGTTGTAAGGAAACTCAACTGGAGGCAAATTAAAGGTTTAACCTATTTAAAGATGTTTTTTATAAACGTCCACACTATCGTGGCTTATAAAAGACGTTTTTAAAGTGTCGGTGGAAAAGTATATAATTTTTATGAGGTTTTCGATTATATACTGTTTATCCTAAACGTGTTTTGTGACTGTACTGCATGTTTAATTTCAGTTATTTCATATCATCAATGGCACTCTCCAATCTGTCCTCAATCCTCAAAGAAAACAAACTTGTCGGTGAAAACTACAATGACTGGATTCGTAACCTTAACTTAGTTTTTGTTGCTGAGGGACACAAGTTTGTACTTGAAGAGGTATGTCCTGACAAGCCAGATGAGGGTTCTGACGAAGCCCAAAGGGCTGTGTATGACAAGTGGGTCAAGTCTGATAAGATAGCGCGCTACTACATTCTGGCTTCCATGTCGAATGTGTTGCAACATCAGCATTAGACTATGAAGACTGCTTATGATGTCATGCTCAACCTTAAGGAGCTCTTCGGTTATCAGAACCGCTCGGCTCGCCACTTAGCAATGAAGAAGAGAGGTACATCTCACACTCTGGTTGTGGAAACATGTTTAGCAACTTGTTCTACCCAGTCGTGGGTAGTAGATACTGGAGCTACTGATCATGTTTGCATGTCTTTACAAGGGTTCCTGGTAAAAAAACAGCTGAGTGAGGACGAGATCACCGTCTACATAGGCAATGCTACGAGAGTGGCGGCTGTTGCAGTGGGAGACGTTGTTTTACCTTTCAGTAGTGATAGAACTTTGGTTTTGAAAGATTGTCTTTATGTGCCTGGTTTTAGGCGAAACTTGATTTCAGTTTCTAAATTGATTATGGATGGATATTCTGTTTCTTTTGATAACAAAGTAGTTATCTTTAGTGGTAAACATTTTATCTGTTCTGGCACATTAGATGGACACTTATACTTTCTTAAACCAACTGAAAACACTACACATAGACAACTGTTGGATACATCGATCATAAACCCTAACAAGAGAAAAGAACCTTCGGAATTGAATCAAACCTATCTTTGGCATCTAAGGCTAGGTCACATTAACCTTAAGAGGATACAAAGGCTTGTAAACGATGGACCATTGTCTTCTTTGGTACTGGAATCGTTTCCTTTGTGTGAATCCTGTTTGGAAGGTAAAATGACCAAGCGTCCTTTCCAGTCAAAAGGAAATAGATCCGAAGGGCTATTAGATTTGATTCACTCTGACCTATGCGGCCCTATGTCAGTTCAAGCTCGAGGAGGGTTCGAGTATTTCATCACTCTCATTGATGATTACTCTAGATACGATTATATCTACCTGTTACGTCGCAAGTCTGAATGCTTTAAGAAATTCAAAGAGTTTAAGGCAGAAGCGGAGAAAC
The DNA here is from genome assembly GCA_026008535.1 of Perilla frutescens. Classification (NCBI taxonomy): domain Eukaryota; kingdom Viridiplantae; phylum Streptophyta; class Magnoliopsida; order Lamiales; family Lamiaceae; genus Perilla; species Perilla frutescens. Next base: position 893,992 of record BRKX01000008.1, on the reverse strand, counting down.
GAACAGGCAGAAGTATCAAGTCACTACGTTCTGATCGTGGTGGCGAGTACCTCTCAAGTGAATTTAGGGATTACATGGCAGAGAGTGGGATTACATCTCAATTGACTGCGTCTGGAACGCCACAGCAGAATGGCGTGGCGAAAAGAAGGAATCGAACATTGTTAGAGATGGTTAGATCGATGATGAGTTATTCTGAGTTGCCTATTTCGTTCTGGGGATATGCCCTGGAAACAGCAGCTTATATTCTTAACTTGGTTCCATCGAAATCAGTTCCTGCTACACCTACAGAACTATGGACTGGACGAAAGCCCAGTTTGAACCATATTCGGATTTGGGGTAGCCCAGCACACGTGTTGGACAAGGAAGCTGATAAGCTAGCTCTTCGTACTGATGTAAGGCTGTTCGTTGGATATCCTAGAGGAACGAAAGGTGGTTTGTTTTATAGTCCTAAGGATCAGAAGATCATTGTTAGCACCAATGCTCGATTCTTAGAGGAAGACTATGTCATAAACCACAAATCAAGGAGTCACATCATCCTTGAGGAGTTAAGGGGTGGATCGAATCCTACACCGGTTGTACAAGAAGAGGAACCACCAAACACTGCACAACGTGTCACAGAAGTACAGGAACTGCCTCGTCGCAGTGGGAGGGTTGTACGCCAACCTGATAGATTCATTGGTCTGGGAGAGGCTTCAGATTTCCCAGAGGGTCTCAATGAATTGGATCCCAGGACCTATGACGAGGTAATTCGAGATAAAGATGCAGATTCTTGAAAAACTGCAATGGAGTCTGAGATTGGATTTATGGATCACAATCAAGTCTGGGAACTTGTAGAACCACTAGATGGGGTAAAACTCATTGGTTGTAAGTGGGTCTACAAGTGCAAGAGAGGATCTGATGGGAAGGTTGAAACCTTCAAAGCTAGATTGGTGGCAAAAGGGTATACTCAGAAAGAAGGGATCGATTATGAGGAAACCTTTTCGCCGGTAGCCATGCTTAAGTCAATCCGGATTCTCTTGTCTATTGCCGCTCATTTGGATTATGAGATCTGGCAGATGGATGTCAAGACAGCTTTCCTAAACGGAAGTCTTGAGGAAAACATTCACATGAAACAACCAGAGGGATTCATTGCTAAAGGACAAGAGCACTTGGTGTGTAAGCTTAAGAGATCCATTTATGGACTTAAGCAGGCATCAAGGTCTTGGAACATCCGATTTGACGAGGTTATCCAGTCATATGGATTCGTGCAAAGTCCGGATGAGAGCTGTGTGTACAAGAAATGTGACGGAAACGTGGTGGCATTCCTCGTACTTTATGTTGATGACATCTTGCTTATTGGAAATAGTAAGAAGGCGTTGTCAAACATTAGGGTGTGGTTGTCCGAGCAGTTCGATATGAAGGATCTGGGTGAAGCCGGACATGTCCTTGGCATCAAGATCATTCATGATCGCTAGAAAAGGATGTTATGTCTATCCCAGGTGACTTATATCGATACAGTGCTAGCTAGATTTGGCATGCAAGATTCCAAGAAAGGTTTTATACCTTACAGACATGGAATTCATCTATCCAAGGAAATGTGTCCCCAAACACAGTCTGAGATAGAGGAAATGAAGAAAGTACCATATGCTTCGGCTGTGGAAAGTTTGATGTATGCTATGCTATGCACTAGGCCTGATATATGCTATGCCGTTGGCATGGTAAGCAGATATCAGTCTAACCCTGGACAAGGTCACTGGACTGCGGTCAAAAACATTCTCAAGTACCTTAAAAGGACTCGAGATTATATGTTGGTTTTCCGCTCTGATAGTCTAGTACCTTTGGGTTACACGGACTCAGATTTTCAATCCGACAAAGATCAGAGTAAGTCTACCTCGGGCTATGTGTTTACATTAGGAGGTGGAGCCATCGCATGGAGGAGCATTAAGCAGAAATGCATTGCGGATTCCACCATGGAAGCTGAGTATGTAGCTGCCTCTGAGGCTGCAAAAGAGGCTGTCTGGCTCCGCGGGTTCCTAGTGGGCTTGGGCGTGGTTCCTGATTTGCCTAAGACTATCACGATATACTGTGATAATTCTGGTGCAGTGGCAAATTCGAAGGAACCCAGAGCTCACAAAGCAAGTAAACACATAGAGAGAAAGTACCATCTTATACGAGAAATCGTTAAGAGAGGAGACGTGGCGGTGGTCAAGATTGCATCTGAGGACAACCTGGCTGATCCATTCACGAAGAGCCTGGCGGCTAAGACCTTTGATGGTCACGTGGAGAAAATGGGAGTGAGATGCAGACCCGGTAGCGCAGTTTGAGTTGATAGTTTTAGATTGGAGAGTTTACCAGTTAGTTATTATGCTTGAAAGACATGCTTCAAGTATAAGTGGGAGATTGTTGGTTTTGTATACTGGAAGACTTGTCTTTGTATACTTTTCTGATGATATGATGATATGAAATGAAAGTTATTGCAGTCACTGTTTGCATTTAGATTATGTTCTATAATTATTTTATGCAATGTTCCATATACTTACATTGTAGATGATATCGTGTGGGGAGTCACACGGTAAAGATCATATCATTAGAACCTTGTAATGTATTAAAGAGCTCACGGCTTAGATGGTCCTGAACACACCATCGGTACACCGTAGAATAATCTGATAAGTTAGTTTATCTTGGCTAACTGATTATTCTAGTACACTGGTTAGTGTATTGAGGAGGATCACGATAGGATACTATTCTCTGTCTCTGACCCAGTTACTGAGAGAATAAAGATCCACAGAGTTCGGGTTCTGAACTCATGTGATATTGGCGAGCATATGTGTGTGTTGTTTATTACTTTGATTTATCAATGGGTGAGATCTTTTCGTAGATCGAATTCGATATCTTGGGTAATAACAATGTATACATGATGTCTCGAGCAGTATGCATGAGCACTGTGTCCTGGTGCGCCAGGTTGATGATGTTCTCTTGAGGAAGCACAAGTTCATGTTGAAACCCTACAGGTGGAATTTATTCCGTACATGAATAAAGCTTGTGTGGTACTGCTCAAGGTTTTAGATGTTAATTAATTATAGCTGTCAGAGGCTTACATAATTAATTAATGAACATTATATCTTAAACACCGAGAATGGCTGGACTAAAGGAGAAAGCATATTCGTAAATATGTATTAAATTGGTAGGTCAGTTTTACTTCTTTAGTGGAATAAAAGTAAAACTTAATTTATTTAATTATATCCTAGGTTTATTGGATATTGGATATTAAATAAATTAGTGGGCCAGTTTAATATTCTTCTAGATCCCTGTTGTAGCCCAATTGACTGATAGTGGACTGGATATTGAACTTGAGATAGAGGCCCAAACCCAGTAGGGTTTGGAGATCTAATTTTCGCCCCCCTCCCTATAAATAGGGGAAGGGGGGGGCGAAATTTACAGCATAGGAAATCAGCCCCTCTTAGTCTCTCAAAGTTATCCACAGATTTCACAATTCTATCTAGTGATTTCAGCCCACTCTGAATCTAGATACAGTTCGGGAATACAACAGAAGATCTTGGAGTAGAATCTGTGGTGCTCGATTTTTTGAGGTGTTAGATGGCGCCATACTGTGCTCATTCAACAACAAGATTAGATCTTTAATCTTGTCCACAGACCGTCTATCGATTTGTAAGTAGATTCGTTTCTATGTCTTCCGCTTTATTAGATTCGAATCTGCTTTGCATGCTTTTTTATTAGACTGTGATAAACATGCATGTTACATAAAATTATGATTTGCATGAACACGGATTAATGAACAACCAAATGATCCTGCGGTGGTTTAATTCGAAAAAACCCCAACATGAACGACGTGGTCTGGATAGTCGGGATGGATCTGTACTTCGTCAAGATCTTCCATCTTGGGTTCGACGTAGGAGCTCGACCATGAACTTTCTCCATGCTCATACTTTTCTTTTGAGCTTTCTCCACTTTCATACTTTGAGTTTGACGTTGATGCCTCGTCGATTTGGTTTACCTCTTGTACCTGCACATGGTTAGTCTTGAAAGTCGATCTGTAGCAGTCTCTTGACATAATTTGCTCTCTACAGATCTATCTGATTCACCACAAAGTTGGGAAGCATATGACTTGGTGATAGGTCGAAAGTACAACTTTTAGCTCGTGAATCTAAGGTCTTCCAAGGATGACGTTGTATGCAGAAGGTGCATCGATAATTTGAAACTTGGTGTGCAGGTTAACTTCTTCCATATACACATGTAGCGTAATTTCACCTATGGTGGTTTTGTTCTCTCCAATAAACCTAATCAAGGTCATCGATTTTTTGACGACGTTAGTCTCGGGGACCTGTATTCCTTTCAAAGTAGATAGAAAAATAACATTATTCGAACTCCCACCATCGATGAGAGTCCTCTTGATCATACAGCTAGAAATAAGGATAGAAATAACAAGTGCGTCATGGTGTGGGTGTGAAAGTTCAGAAGCTTCGATGTTGGTGAAACTCAAACTTATGAGTTCCATTTCAGTGTCGGGCTTTAGTATCATAGACGTGTATTTGAGAGATCTGCAATGCCATTTTACTGATGCCTGGGATACTTCGCTAACCTCGGATCCTCCAGTTATGCAATTAACTACATGCTCGATTGGTGAAGGCTTTGGCGGATCCCTCTAGTTTTCATCATTTTTGCTGAAGGTCTGCTTTCCCTTATCACTCAGCAAATTTTTCAAATGGTCTTACTTGAGTAGGTCGATAACTTCGAGACGCAATGCAATACAGTCATCTGTTCTATGGTCGTGGTCTTTTTAGAATTCACAATACTTTGTTCTGTCAGGTTCTTGATCTGGGTTCCTCATCTTGGGCGACCACTTCACTGTACTATCAAGTTCCTTTAAGGCGTTGATGGCTTCTGAGGGTGTGATGCATAGGTTGTGTTCTGGTAAGTGTCGATCATATGGATCTGAAATATCCTCTCAACCTCGAGGTTTGTAGCGATCATTGTGGGGATAAGGGTTAGCTCTTCTTCTATCATTTCTACGGGAGTTTATTTTTTCATCTTGGCCTCTTGGCTTGGGTCGATAATACTGGTCTTCGTCTTCTTCCTACTTAATTTGTGCCCATGTCTTCGCTAAAATGTCATCCATTGTCTTGCACGGGTACTTTGTGAGTTCTTTGTAGAGGTCTTAATCCCTCTTGAGCCCCTTTCTGAATGCTGATATGGTGGTGTCAGCGTTGCAGCCTGGTACGTCTATCTTCTCTCTATTGAACCTTGTAACGTAATTTCTAAGTGTTTCATTTGGGTACTGGATAATGGCGTAGAGGTCATCGGAATGTTTCTCAATTTTTCGACTGTTGGCGAACTGTTCTACGAAAAGATCTGTGAGTTGTGCAAATGATCCGATCGAAGCGTTAGGGAGGTTTGTGAACCACTGCAGTGCGGCTCCTGATAGGCTTGACCAAAAACCTTTGCACATACATACTTCTCTAAGGTACTTTGGTATTGCTGCGATGAACATCTTCTGTTTATACTGTGTGATCAATTTCAGCGTAGTCATCAAATGAGGAGGAAGGTCTCCTTTTATAGAAATGGGTAGCGGCTGGGGTTCACATAAATTACGGGAGCGGTTGAGGCATGATCTCATTTGTTTGATCACGTCAACCCTTCCGGGTAATGCAGACGGCTGATTCAAAATAATTCAAATTACCCAATCTTTATGAGGTTGCTCGGTTAAATGACAACGTTTAACCTTCATGGACCAGCGTAGTGGGCTGACGAAAAATGACCACGACAAAACCTTCTTCAAAACTGTTATATAGGTTTGTTCTTGTGGTTAATCACTTACATTTTTGAACTTTTTTGTGGTTCTTAATAAATTATGTTGTTTCTTAATTATCTTTAAAATGCTATTATTTACTATTTAAAATCATAATTTTTTTAAACTTTTTTGTAGGAACTTCAAGAAGAATTCAAAGAGCTGATTACAATGGGCTTTGAAGCAACCAGATGATCCATAATATGAACGTGGAGAATAATTGTGCTCTTCTATTTAGTATTCAATGTTAGGAAGTGCTTTGAACGTAACTAATGTTTATACAATATGTTTTTGGTGTATAATTTTGGTGGTATTGTGATTGTTTTTATAAAATGTGGTTTAGAAATGAGATTTTCATATAAATTTTACAATATATATGTGTCAATAACTAATAAAAATGGTGAATTTAATGTTAATAATAAATTTTCATTTTAGTGAGGAGGAAATGAGAGGATATCGTGCTACTAAATCAATTAATGAGTGGAAATAGTAATGCAATGACGCAATTTGTATAATTCTAATTAATTTTTTATTGAGGGTATAATACTATCATTAAAAGTATTGCAACAATAATGAGGGACCTCTTTACTCTCATTAATTACATTTAACTAGAGATGCAATAATGAAAGTCGATGTGAGAAATTTTCCCGCCACTAAAAGTTTTTAATGAGGAGTTTTAAATATTTAATGGAGTTTCCTTTTACTAAATCTCAATTTTAGAATTTCATTTTATGATTAATATAGTTTATTTAATTTTAGGATCATGAAGAGAAAAACGGGATTGTGTTTAGAATTTTCCTAATATCACAATTGTTGAAACCATCCTTCATTGCGCAAGCCGTAGCATATTTTAACCAATAAGTTATCACCAATTCACCATATGAAGCATAGAGTATTCTTCAATTCCCTTAAAAAAAATAGTTAAAAGAAAACTATATTGAAGCATTAATATCCCAGTTTTTTTTTTTTTTTTGGAAAAACTCACTTTGTTTTAAGAAAAAGGATTTGTTTGGTACTTAAATAAAAATAAATAATAGATTTGTTAGGCTTATTGGATCACAGGTAACTAATTTTTGGGCCTTGAATAAAATAATAGATTTGTTAGGCTTATATGTTCTTCTACCAAAGGTTGAATAAAAAACAACGGTAACAAAGATCTTATTTATTATTTTAGTATTTATATACAATAATCAACCTAATTAAATCTATGATATATATTATAACTTTGTTTACCTGAATTATTTTCTGTAAAAATATATACGGTAACTTTTCCATATTATGGTATTTGCCAATTGAACCATGAATTAACAAATAATAATAGAAAAAAGATCCCCCTTCTTATATACTCCCTCCGTCCCGATTATATAGTCCCTTCTCGACTCGCGCGTAAATTAAAAATATTTATGAAAATAAGAAACAAAAGCTAAACTTCCAACTTTAACCTTATTTAATGAAAATTATTAAAACTTAAATTTTAGCTCAACTTTAATGTATTAATTTTTTGAAACAAAGAAAATATACAATTAATGAAATGCAAATATAATGAATATCAATAGAATTGATCAAATTCAAGTGCATGCAATAATTAAGTTGGTCAATTTTAATTAATGTCTCTCTTTTTTTGAAAAAAATAACATTTAAGATTTATAATTTTCACAAACTTAAATGTTTAATTTTTTTAATTTACAAAACCTAATAAGGGTATAATTGTAAATTCCTATTAAAAATAACACTACTTATAGTAATGGGACTATATAATCGGGACACCTCAAAATAGAAATGTGGATTATATAATCGGGACGGAGGGAGTATATATATATGTATATGCGTATGTGTGTTGACAAAATCAATACACAGGAGAATTAAAATTCACTTTCATAGATAAGGCGTTGTGAGAATCCCATTATGGGTGAGTTTATAAGTTATAAAAATTCTTGATTCCAATTTATTCATTGTTTTTTTTTCTTCATAATATGAAGAGATAATGACGTATTTATATTAATTCTGCAGCTCCTATTCCTATCGATGGAGATTTTGAATCCAAGTTGAGGGAACTAGTTGGAAAAAATATGTCGGAAAAAATATTAGGCCTCACGATTTTTGAGAGGACACGATAACACAACACAAAAATAATGGATTGGTATATGATCTTATCGTGTTCGTGTCGTTATCGTGCCGATATAATTATCATCAGAAATTATCATGTCGTGTCGCGTTTCGTGTAGATCTGCTAAACATAGATAAAAATTACAGATTACCTAATAATTCGATACTGACTCGATAACCTGTCAACCCGATAAAAACTTGTTAATATGCTAACATGTTAGAACCTGATAACATTTTACATGAAAAATATATATTTATTATTTTAATTTTTCTTTATATATATATATTGATGAATTATATTTATTATTATTATTTTATTAGGGTAAATTTCATATTATTCCCCTATGTTTTTTCAAAAAATAAAAAACTCACTGTATTTAATAAATAGTCTAAAACTCCCCGTGTAATGTATGATCCAAAAAAAAACCTTTTGGAGAAAGTGAATTACACTTTCTAAGAAAGATAATATGATTGGTTTTTTTTTTTCAATTTTATAGATAATTATATGTTATATCATTTGAAAATTCTAATATTTGGTTATAGTACTACTTCTTAGCTATTTTGATAATTTCCTATGTTTCGTAGTTTTTTTACATATAAATATATTTTATATTATTTAAAAATTATAGTATTTGGTCTAACTACTATTTTAAAAAATATTGATCATATTTAAAAAAATTATAAAAATAAGAATCATACACTTTTTAGCAAGTGTAATTCACTCTCTCCAAAATGAACTTTTTTGATGAATTATACGCAACAGAGAGGGTTTTTAGACTATTTATTTAATACATGAGTTTTTTTTTTCGGGAAAACACAGAGGAATAATATAAAATTTCCCCTTTTTATTATTTTTGTGCCATGTCAGCACGATAAAATATCGCGTTCGTGTCGTGATAAAATTATCGTGTTCTTGTTCATGTTGGACATACTCCTTATTATGTCGTGTTCGTGTTTGACATTATCGTATCGACATGATAAATTAAAAATAGGGATTGTTTCTCTTCGTGTTGGAATTAGTCCTAGTGAGATAAACTCTCTCTCTCTCTCTCTCTCTCTCTCTCTCTCTAACACAAGAACGAACATGTTAATTAGAAGCATGTGATATATCGATCGACAAATGATCACATTACTAATTTCGTGACTCAAAACTCGTATAATCTAAAAATTATTTATCACATAGATCTCATCAAATTCCCAGGCAAATTAATAACCAGATCCGACAGATATGCAGTTAACCTTAAACTCCTCAAAAATAACCTTAAAAAAGCAAAAAAAAAAAAAAAAAACAAACTAACATAAGCAGAATATATTCACTTGTTAAAGCAATTTCAAGAAAATAGCAAATTAAGCAGGCAAAAAATGTAAAAAATAAAAATAAAAAAAATCTAAGATCTCCATTAATAACTATGCACCTTCTTGCTATTTTTAGTAATTTTATGCAACCATCCAATTCCTTTAATGGCCTTCGAAATCTTAACTAGATTCGGTCTTCCTACACCGAGATTCATCTTCCCCGCCGACAGCTTCAACGCCTGCAGACAGCACAGCTGCCCACTCCCGATCTCTTCTTCATGATCTTCCTCTCTCTTCACCTTCTCTCTCTTCACTTTCTCTCTCTTCACCTTCTCGCTCCCCCCGCCTTTCCTCGAGTCCATCTCGTACGCCTCCCACAACGAGTCCATCCCTTCGCCGCCGGCGGCGGCGGCGGCATTGTGCCTCTCCTCGAAGAGCTTGCACGCAAGCGTCCTCTTCCACTCTCTCTCTCTCCTCATCGACCCGTAGCTCGAGAGGTTGCCGCCGCCGCCGTCCAACTCGCGGCAGCTCTCCGCTTTCAGCCCCATCTTCGAATTCCCATCATCGTGATCGACGTCGACAATTCTCTGAGAGTGTGATTTCGCCATTGGTGAGAACTCTTTTGAATTTCCTACGTTGGAATCATCCGAATCGATGCTTTTATTATTGTTATTACATGCATCGGATCCATTTCTCAACAGTGATTTCTGTTTTTCAACAACTTTATCGGATTTCGCGCAGCGTGATGGCTCCAACTTTTTCTTCTTCTTCTCGATCTCTTCCACGTTGGAAGCGAGGCGCTCGAACTCATCGAGAATCTTCAAGAAATTCTCCAACCTCTTCTCCTCCATCACAACGCAAGGAGTCTTGTTCTCGACTTTGGGTTCTTCCTTGTTCGAGCCCAGAAACAGATTCTGATCTTTTTCTGGTTTTCCGTCCAAGAATTCAGATGGGTCGTTGACGTTTTCTTCTCTCACCGCCGCCGCCATTGAGGGTGGGCCGAAGACAATCCCGTAGATTTTGAGATCGTCGTCGTCTTCATTGGGGCATTCTTTCTTGAACTGCAATCTTTCTAGGATCGGAGTGAGGCGGGTTTGGGAGGATTCGGTGTGGACGAGGAAGGCGAGGAAGAGGAGGAAGGTGGTGATGAAAAGAGGAGAGAGAAAGGAGATGAGCTTGAGGAGGTAAGGGGAGAAGAAAACCAGGTAGGAGAAGTAGAGAGGGTGAGAGAGAATGAAGGAGCAGAGGAGAATCAAGTCAGAGATAACAAGACTAGAAAATTGACACTTGGAGTCGCACGACTCAGACATTTCTCAAATTCTAGAGAGAGAGAGAGAGAGAGAGAGAGGAATAGAAAAATGGAAGATGGTGAAGAAATGGGGAGGAAGAAGAAGAAGAAGGAATCTTGTTGATTGAGAAGTGTAGTGATGGATGTAGTGAATGCGGCGTGAATAAAGGGAAGAGAAATTGCTGATGTAAGAGAAACGAGAGAGAGAGAGAGAGAGTATAACTAACAAGAAAAGATAATTTCCTTTGGAGAAAAAAGTAAATGATTTTGCCTTTTTTCTTTAGTCTTTCTAATCTAACCACCAAATTATGCTTTTTTTCTTTTGGTCTATGTGAAAAGGATTGGTGTTGTCCCAACTAACTAGATTAATTTTTGTGGGATTTTAAGCTCTATTTGGGTAATTAGCTCATAATCTTATGCTAGGTAAAATATGAATGATATAATTATTACATCGATAATTTGGACATCGTCACAAATAGGTGAAAATGATGATTATATGAATCGTAAATTAATTACATTGTCGCTGAAAATATTATGTGAAGTGGAATAATATATTACATGTTATACATTTATGTAGATATGTGGTAACTATTTTTAATGATGTATGGATTGTCCTACATCATTTAATAGCATGCTAAGTATTTCATTCATCACATAACTAACATAATAAATCCAACCATCTTGGAGGAGTTCCACCAAAGTGAAATTTAATAAATCTTTTCAATATTGATATAGATAGACATATATACCAACACAAGCATTATTAATTTTTATGTTGAGAAAAATTACCATATAAATTTAATAAAAGATCTCACAATAGCCTCATATATATATATATATATAGAGAGAGAGAGAGAGAGAGAGAGAGAGAGAGTTAGTTGTATGTAAATCCAAACGACACGTACAAACAAAAGACAGCATTATTAAAGGGCACGTATGGCATGCACCATAATGGGAATGAAATAAATTTTTCTATTCAATTTTGTTTAATGAATTTTAATTTCTAAAATCCAGGTAACTTTTAGTCGTCGGCAAAAGCCTATAACATAGACATACATCACATGGCCAAGAAAATAAAATCAATTTTTTAGAGTTTAGGCAAAGTCAAGGGCTATAATTTTTTTTTTTCAATTATAACACACTTTAGCATTATATTCTCTTTCTAGACATTCTTTGCCTTAGAAAAGGTAAATGGTAACATAGAAATAATGACTTGTAAAGACAAACTTCACTAATCTGAGATCCATATACAGGTAATTACTGGCAAAGAATATGCATAAAAGCATCTTGCAATGATTAAAACGTATTAAGATTGCATCTACCATTTTACGGAGTCGTTGGGGTGACCTAGTTGGTGGAAATATACCGTCGGACAGTCTCATGACATACAATACTAATTGGTAAAACGAATGAACTTATGGCTGAAAGATCAAGAATTCAAATGCACCCACATTATGTCGAGCCAAAGATCCACACGTTCTTGATTCGGGCGAGCTCAACGACAAAATCGACCATTGCCCGATTCCAAGAACAGATAAAGATCAAATTACCAATCAAGGGCAAGAAAGTGATTAAAGTTCAGCATCAATAATGGGAAAGTACATAAGATAGGAAGGGTGATTGATGGTGAATTCTAAAGGGTTTTTTGGTTGAAAAAGGAACTTCCAAGTCTTCAACTTCACATGGGAAACCACTCAATTACTACTCAATTGCACACCCCTCCTTTTTGCACAACCACCTCTTCCTTTTCTAATTAGGGGACCCCTAATTGTCTGCTGTGACCATTTTTACAGTATCAATCTTGTGAGAGCATTCACTGTCTGAACTCACAACAAATTTTCTCAGGCAAGTCAAAGCTTTAACAGGTGAAAAGCAAAAGGTAATTCTTACCACATCAAAAGACAGAAACAATGCAAGATTCATGGCTTTAAAGCATACAAAGTAAAAGAGGAAATCATGCAGAATCCTTCTGGTAGACATGTATGGCTTTCCATTAACAGACTGAATCTGTTTAAATCTGTGTCACTTGAATCTAAATTCTAGTTTTGAGTTAAATATCAGCAGAGTATTAGATACCATAAGCTCCAAAGTAACCAAAGCCAGAAATAAGGAAGAGCCTTGTGGCTCTGAATTTCGGGGCGTATAACAAATCATGCACGAGTTGAACCCTAGACGCATCACATAAGAGCACAAAAGAACTTGAGACGAGCTAACTTATCGGACAACAGCTTTAGATACCATAAGCTCCAAAGTAACCAAAGCCAGATATAAGGAAGAGCCTTGTGGCTCTGAATTTCGGGGTGTATAACAAATCATGCACGAGTTGAACCCTAGACGCATCACATAAGAGCACAAAAGAACTTGAGACGAGTTACCTTATCGGACAACAGCTTTACTTATCAAAATCAATATCTGGTTACATATTGAAATAAAGTCGAGATTCAAGTTTAGGGAGCAACAATGCTAAGTGACCATCTAGACTCCTGGAAACTCCATCCAAGCTACTGCTTGCATCATGCACCCCATTACTCTGTCATTATAGGTTTGTTCTCATTTGCCTTTGGCCTCTGCTCCTTCGGCTTCTGCTCTTCAGTTTTCCTTTTGAAAATAAAAAAATGGTAATCACTAATCTTATTCCTGTTCTACTAAAAAAATTCTTAGAGGGAATTTTTGAACTACAAGTTTCAAGCAGAAGAGAAAGCACATCCCAAACTCCAAGCCATCACAAAAAGAGATCATATACTAACGGGCATCAACGAGAAACAAATATGTTATTTTTTTAATCACGAGCAATGGACTTTTACATATGATCTCCTAATGAGAATATAAAGCAATCGAGTGCCTTCCAACGACAACAAAAAAGGGAAATTTATGCTGAAACAAAATATAAATTGCACTCTAATCGCCCTCTCAAGTCTTCAACTAAAGCAGGCACAAAAATTCCAATCACTACATGGAATTGAAGTTTTAACACATTAAATAGGGGAAATTTATTCATATGCATATCAATCAGAAGGAGCTCGATTTATCAATAAACATTAAGCGATATACGATTCCTCCAACTAAACTAGTGCGGTAATCAATAAACACAGAAAATCATCAAAACAACACTCAGCAATCTTCACTTTTCAGATACCAAAACGAACAGCACAGGCTTTGATAAATTTCTAATCAACAAATTAAAAAACCGAAAAAACAAACCAAAAATGCTTCATACATTTTAGCAGCAATAAACAAGCAACAAAACCTACGAAAAAAACAAATTTCCGAAACGAAAATGATAACCTAGAGAACTTCAAAATCGGAGGTAATACCTCTTGTCGGAGGCGCCACCCTTCTGGCTGAGGAACGACCGGAAAAGTGGAGAATTCACGTCGTAAATCATCTTGACTGATCAATTCAACGGCGCAGCTAAAACCCTAATTTCTTCAAATTCGAACCCTAATTCGTTTTGTCTCGAGCAACTGCGATTTAGGTGGAAATGAACGTTTGTGATATTAAATAAGCCTATTTGATTTTGGGCCTGGCCCAATAGTGTAATAACTTGTCAAATATTTCATGGATCCGATCCAAATAAAAAACCTTCTCTTCAAAATAAAATCGATATCGTTTCATCGACAGGGCTGTAAATGAGTTAAGTCGAGGCGAACTATACATGTTCGAGATTTGTTTAAAATGAAGGGTAAATTATAATTTAATTCCCAACGTTTGAAGGTTTTAATAAAAATAACTCAACGTTTTAATAGTTATAATTTAATTCCCAACGTTTGGATATTATAACAGAAATAACCCAACGTTTATTATTAACAATTTAATTCCCAACATTTGAACATTTTAACATAAACAGCCTAATAATTTAGGTGAAAAAACCATTTTGGTCATTTTTTCAGCAAAAATGTTAGTCTGTTATATGGGTGTCTAGCTCACTTGAGAGTAAATATGATTGAAATCGACCGAAATAGTTTTTTAGCTTAAAATATTGAGTCATTTCTGTTAAAATTTTCAAACGTTGGGAATTAAATTGTTAATATTAAACGCTGGGTTATTTTTGTTAGAATATCCAAACGTTATTAAATTGTAATTATTAAAACGTTGGGTTATTTTTGTTAAAACCTTCAAACGTTGAGAATTAAATTGTAATTTGCCCTAAAATGAAATCGAATTCTAAATTTTATATTTTACTTATTTGGTTAATTATCGAATCAGGCTTTAATCAAACCGAACACGATTCGAGCTCGGGTAGTTTGATATTTTATACATTTCTGCTCAAATTTTACTTAGTGAGTTTGAGCTCGATCTGATCGTTAAATCTTATCAACGACAACATTATGTTTGAACTTGTTTAATATACTTATCGAACTGAGCTCAAACGTGTTTAATGTTTCTCGTAGTGAATTGGCAATTTTTTTGTTGCAGTCTTCATTTTTGTATTATTAAAGTCAATCCAATAAATAACATTTTATTATTAATTGTAAATCACTTTAACAAAGGCTTCACATGTGTGATTCGAAAATAAAAAATAATGTTGCATAGTATAACAATTCATACATTTTCTTTGTAATTCGAGCCTAATTTGAATCTCAAAATTATGTTCAAATCATTATTTTTTTCCCTTTTTTTTTGTTGGACGTAATCTCAATGATCATAATGCCAGATGTAAAAAAAAAATTCACACTGCACAATAGTTGTATTTTTTTTTTTTGTTATGATAATTTTTTTCATAATTATAATTTCTAAGAAAAAAAAAATATACACATCTCTCATTTGTGGATTGCACGGGAGATAATCTAGCATGCATGCTGATACTAATAAAATACTTATTTAAAATAGAATGTCACGACAATAATTTTTAGAGATAAAATATAGGTAAACATCACTTTGATCCTTATATTTTTGCCATTTAAAAAAAATATCAAAATCAAAACTACTAACAAAATATTACACAGTTTTAAACATTTCTGCAAATCAATTTTACAACTCTTTTTTCAGCTCCAGAAATATGTCATGACATGCGGGGAGCATGCGTGTATATAACGTGAAAATAACTAATCATGCGCCGAATTAACATGATGTCATTTCTTATTAATTCCATTTTCCATAATGCATCTATCTTTCTCAGGGACGGACCTAGGGGGCTGGTGGGGGCATCCGTCCCTCCTCAAATTTTATCCAATTTTTTATATATGTATATATATAATTTATTTTATAAATATAATATTATTTGTATTGTAATATTATTTTTCGCCCCCCAAATCAGAATTATTACATTTCGCCCCCCAAGCTGGAATTCCTGCGTCCGTTCTGAACACACTCTCTCTCTCTCTCTAAGCGCCAATCTTGAAAAATCGAAGATGAATGGCTTTATGTTGTGTGTGAAAGAAATGACACTCCTTTGAAAATGTCTTAGTCTCATGAAGTCTTTCTATGACTTGATCAACCTTTTCAATCTTGACATTGCAATGCAAGGGGTCCAAGAATAAAAAAAGGAAAATGAAGTCGTCTAAATAATTCCAATACGTATTTTTTTTTTTTATAAATTTATTTCAATTATCATGGCCTCGATATTTATACGACAATTTTGGATTGAAAAATCAAAATTATTCCAAGAATAATAATGCCCCACGTGTTTCTTTAATTAGATATGAGACAATTTTACACACTTGATGTATTTTGCCAACACATGACATTTAAGATTATAAAAATTACATTGAACATTGATTATTAGATGTTCATTTAACCTATACATATATATATATATACACATATATATATATATATATTAATATATACACATAAATATACATGTGTTCTATGAAAATAAACTAACCAATTTTTTTTTTTACTATATGACGGGGTAATCCACATCCTTCATATGCTAGATGTAATCACATTCAAAAAATCAAGTTATCCCATCCGCTAAACTGACAGAGGTAACCACATTGATGTTGAATCTAGCTGAACAAAACAATGTAACAACGTAATAACAACAAGAGTTGAAGATCAAAATAAAAAAAAATATTTGAAATAAATTAAAGATCGAAATAACATGAACAAATTTATAGGAAACTCGAGGCTTGTGAAGATCACAGTTTCCTTAAACTAAATTTGCCCCGTATGAGCATTTGATTCTTAGGATACAACGGATAGACCGCCGACGAACTGAACACTATGCTCGAACTTGATCAAAGAGAGCTAGAACTCGAAAATTTAAAACACAATCTTCAAAACACAAACGAGAACTATAACTCAAACTTGCTCAAAGAGATAATAGAGAACTAGAGAAGAGAAGAGAAGAAAATGAGAATGATTCGGTGTGTTTGAAGAAGTGGGGTGAGACACCCTTCTATAGCCTCCAAAGTTAGATTTTTCACTTGATCACCGTTAAATTAAATGGTGTAATCTCCAAAGTTGAAAGGTTGCCATTAGGACAAACCTTTAGGCTCTAGAGTTTGGATAATTCAAGATAAAATTCAAATTTCTCTCACATTTTTCATATTTTCCAATAATTGAAAAATCAAATGCGACATACTCATATCTAGAAATCGATAAAAAAAAAATAAAAATTCGTTATGAGAAATAAAATAAAAATAAAAGAGGTGAGAGGGCGTTATCCAAAGGGAGTTAAATGGCAGGCGGGGTATCCAATCAATTTTTTCGTCGGTGAAGTTTTAATTATTCGTCACTGCCACCCACCCTTTTTTCAATTATTGATTGCTTAAATCTCTTCTCCTTTCTCTTAAATTACATTTTTCTCCTCCTTCCTATTTATCCTTTAACTATATTATAGGCTTCTATATTCTACTACCCGCCGCCAAATTGACATTATTGCCCTCGCAATCTTTCACACCAAATATTTCATTATTATGTATGCGTAACGCACGCATGATAAGAAGTTGTCTGAGGTCATCTTACGAATCAAAGTTTATAAGACGGGTTAAAATACGAATCAAAGTTCATATTCAGTAGTGCAATTTTTTTTGTTGATATTTGCTTGTTTTTTGTTCAGATTTCGATCATGATGATTTCACAAAAGACCACTCATGTACACACACTAGGAAAAATACGGGATTATTCATATGCTGAATGACCACGTTTAGTTTGGTTGATGGGAATTAAGGCTGGCAAATCGGGCCGGGCCCGAAAAATTTCGGGCCAATTTTTTCGAGGCCCGGCCCGACCTGGAATCGATTCGGGCTGACTTTTTTGAGACCCAGGCCGGCCCGAAAAAGACGGGCCGGGTCGGACCGCCCCGCAGGCCTAGTGTATTTTTGGGCATTTTGGACCAAAAAGCCCAGCCCATTCGGGACTTTTTATTTTCGGGCCGGGTCGGGCCAGCCCGAAATTATTGCAGGCCAAAAATTTTGAAAACCGGCCCGGCCCGAAATTCTTCCGGGCCTAATTTTTTAAGCTCGACCCGGCTCGAAAAGCGGGCCGGGCGGGGTCAAAATTTGCCCGCTCTAAATTGGGAATATAGTAGGATTACTATTGTTCAGATAAAATAATATTGATTGAATATAATAAGATTGCAACTGTTCAGATAAAATAATCTTGTATTTGAATTGATTGATTGTCATTTTAGGGTACGTTTAGATTTAGTGATTATACTAGATTGACTATTTTATCCGGGTTCAGATAATTACGGCACTTGATTAATTATGGGTTGTATTCTTTTTCACTCAATTGAGTAGAGGTGACAATTTTGATCCGGCCCGTTCGTTTTTGGGTAGTGCTGAGCCAAAAAAAAAGCTTGAAATATTTCACGCTGGCCTGACCCGTAATTGAGAGCGGCCCGATTGGCCAAATCATTTAGCCCTAAACACATGAAATTTACCTTTGGCCCACGGGCGGCCCGACCTAAAATACACAGGCCCGAATGATTTTGGGTCAGGCCGTGTCCGATTTTTTCCAGTGGCCCATCAGGCCGGGGCACCACAGGGCGATCCGAATTGCCACTCCTACAATTGAGTGATAACCTATTACCTCATTTTTTGGGTGATTACTTATCCTTAAACTCATTCCACTTGTAAAGTTACAAAAATATCCCCACTTAATTTTCTATTATTATTATTATTATTATTATTATTATTATTATTATTATTATTATTTTCCTCTTTTCTCTTGTTACCTGAAGTAGAAATATATCCCTTCTCTCTCTCTCTCTCTCTCAAAATAAGCTTCGAGCATTGAAAATATTTTCACATAAAAGTAATTTTTTTCACAAATTATTTCATAAATTTTTTTATAAAAAATTAACTACAATTTTTTTGTCTCGGTTATTTCCAATTTCATGATTTCAAGTATTTTTAATTTAAAAAAAATACAACTTTAATAATTATAAATGAATATTTTATATGAATAATAATTATTTAGGTTTTTTTTCCAATATTTTAATTATAATCATTCAATCCAAACAGAATATTGACAACCTATTCTAAATTATTAAAATTGCAATCAAACAATCCAAACACAAAATTATTTTTAACCAAACAATCATACTATATCCTATCAATTTTATCTATCCCATCAATTGAAGCAAACAAGGCCTTAATGATTTAGGATAGATTATCAATATTATGTTTAGATTCAAGTACTAAGCTTAAAATTTAGGATTGATGATAATTT
This sequence comes from Perilla frutescens, assembly GCA_026008535.1. Classification (NCBI taxonomy): domain Eukaryota; kingdom Viridiplantae; phylum Streptophyta; class Magnoliopsida; order Lamiales; family Lamiaceae; genus Perilla; species Perilla frutescens. The sequence goes on along the minus strand of BRKX01000008.1, from coordinate 874,895 downwards.
TGCCCTTCAATACATGTGGTGTGGGATAGTATGGATTTAATCACCCCAAAACTGGGGTGATGAGTAATGAATTAAACAAGCGATTGGAGCCTGGACTCATCATCAATATCGAGCTCCAATTCCTCGAACCAAATGCTTGATTGGGTGGAATAATTTTATCTATCACCCAATGTGGAAATAGTTGTAGTGGGCTCCTACAAAAGAGATGGAAATAGACTTATTTAGTTATTAATTTCAACCACACGTCACGCCAATAAAATGATAACTCTTAATTGTATAAAATGTAAAAAATAAAAAGAAAATAATGCAGAGCTTAAATTTGGAGAAAATAAAAGTCAGGAAATATTTGGTTGATTGGAGAATTAATTGGGTTGGAGGTTGATTAATTACTCTATATATCATACAACGTTATAAATTTATTTTACTCTTCATTTAATAACGCAGACAACATATAGTAATATATATAAAATTATCATACACTGCAATGAAGTAGGACAATCATTAAAAAAAAAATCAAAATTCAATTCATTCCAAAAGGAAATTCCTATTGCATTTTAGCCAAGAACAAGAACAACCAACATTCTCTTTCAAAACAAGATTGAAGTATTTTCCTAAAATAAAAATAAAAATAAAAAAAGCACAAGATTGAAGTCTGCAAAAGTAATGGAAACTCATAGAATAGGCAAAAATTGAATCTTACTTGCATCAAGGCCTTGATAATTATGCACAGCCATATCCCAAGCAGTTAAGACAGCGTTGGACCCTACAACAACATCAAGCATATATATGAGAATTAAAATCTTTACAAACTCTTTCATGATCGAAGCTTTCAAGTAGATCGATATCACTCACTTGAATCCATCACACGTTGGACAAACACACGGGTTTATGAACACGGGATCATAGAGTGGAGACCAACTTATCGTGCCATTCCCTTTACATAGCCTGCACGTGTAGTACCCGATTGCTTTACAACTCCGACATGGCTGCCCGTATTTTTTCTGCAAAACTAACCTACATTACACAAGTAGACGAGCATAATCACTAGAAACGAACCCTTCAGTTGCAAATAAATGACTGCACCGGGTGTTTTGTGTTGGCCTGAACTGAAACAAAATGTAGCAGTAGAAAAAGAGTGCACGAACAAAAGACTAGAGCATGTGAATATATCAGAGATATGTGCGAATGATTAGGAATCTGTACGGTTTTTAACCTTTTTAAATGAGGTAACGCGTTCAGAAATTGAAGAGGACAGAAAACCAACAGCAAAACTTCCACCAACAAGCGTAGCAGCAACTGTAGCTACCACGCGCAAGGCTTGGGAAGCACCACCAGTGAACATTTTAAATAACTTCTCTAAGAGTTGTTATCTGCCAAAAGAAACGGGGGAGTTGAACAAGTCAGATTATACGAAGAATCTATAAACACAAAAACTAAACACACAGTCAGATTACCAGATTGAATATATCTAAATCTGAGTCACCATAATCAAATTTCTAATTTTGAGTTTAATATCAACAGAGTTATTAGTTATGCAAAATGTTTTAATCGTGATGGCATAAGCTCCAACTAAAACACATACAAACGCAGAAACAAGTCACCGGCAATCCAAAGATGGCATCGTGTGATTAACATGTCAATGTTCTTCTCAATTGCATGAAAGAATAACCAAAAGAAGACGAACTCAAACGCAGAAATAAGAATGAGCCACCTGGCTCCTAAAGTCCTAATTCAGAGCATAAGTATATGACATACATGCACGAGTCAATCATCACATATGATCACAAAAGAACTTGAGACGAATAACCTTATCAGACAACAACTTCACACAATGAGCATAAAGTCGAGATTCAAGTTTAGGGAGCGACAATACTAAGCGACAATCTAGACTCGTAGAAACTCTAACAAAGCTAGTTCTTGCATCATGCCTTATTACTCTCTCATAACAGGTTTGTTCTTATTTTCCATTGGCCTCTGCTCCTCAATTTTCTTTTAGAAAATAAAAGAAGGTAATCACTAATCTTATTCATGTTCTACTAAAAAATTCTTATAGAGAATTTTCGAACTGCAAGGCATAGCAAAAGAGATGATCTACATTAGGCCTCAACGAGAAATAAATATGTTACTTGTTATTTCTTTTCAGTGATAAGCAATCGACATATATGATCTCCTAATCATAATATAATGCAATCAAGCTCAACCGAGTAAACGGTATTTTAGAATATGATAAAATGATGCCTTACAACAACAACAGCAGCAGCAGCAACAACAACAACAAGAACAAGCCAAAATTTTGCTGAAACAACATATACATTGCACTCTAATTACCCTCTCTCAAGTCTTCAACAAAACAAGAATCAGCAGAGAAAAAAGTTTTCATCTCTACACAGAATTACCATTCCAACAATCATAAATCTTCACTTTTCTATATAGACTTCGATAATCAACAGATGAAAAACTCTGCGAGGCCAACAAAAAAAATATGCTGCTCAAAATAAAACCGTGATCGAATGATAGATAACATATAAGTGAGTTTATGAGTTAAGAATATTTCTCACAATAGTAATTAACATAAATTCTAATATACGACAGTGGCCTTCAAAACACAACTATTTCTTTCGATACAAAAATCAAAATAAAAATAAGAAAACAGCAAAAAAAAAAAAAAAAAATCACCTTTCAGGCAATGCACCGCATAGAACAGAGAATAATCCAAAATTCAACCATTCCCGCGGCTATATACTACTGCTTTCTTCATAAATCCCCAAAAGACTCGATTTTGTGAGTAGGGACATGAATTCGCGATTGCTTCCGCAGTTCCAGTTATTCAATACCGATTTTAGCGCGGCGGATTGGGGTTATGGTGGGGAAGAAGGTGAAAAACTGAAAATTGGAAGGTGGTGGTGATGGCGGAAGAGAGAGATAGATAGAGAGAGAGAGAGAGAGAGTGAGACTGAAAATTGAAAGGGAACGGTGGCTGCTGTTCGCGGAATTCGTCTCTCTCTACTCTCTCTCTCTCTCTCTATATATATATATATATATATTTGATTTATATATTGAGATAATCCACAGCGGATAAATATCTATAGATAAACTTATCTCTATTAATTAATAGATTCTCGATGAGGTGGTTTATTTTTTAGAAATATTTTTATTTTTGGAGAATTATTAAATTAATGATCTAAACGATAAAATTTTCAATTTAGATCCTTACAAATCGTGCATCGCGATTAATTTTTTAATTATTTTTAATCATTTCATTATTAGATTAAATAGATAAGTAATAAAGAATTTTTTGTTGAAAATTAATATAAAAATAAATAAAAAATAAAAAAATCGAAAAATACATAATTTTTTAGGTTGTAGATTGACAATCTTCATCTTTCAAGCCCTGAATCAATAAATTACTCATCTTTCAGGTCCTTAATTGACAAATTTCCTAATTTTTATTTAAAAAAAATACGTAACTTGATTATACGTGTGGTCCGATTGACTATATATAAATACTCCATCTTCTATGAATATCTCAAATTATATATGAATAATAATATTGAAAAAAATTGATGCGAACATTTCCAAAAGTAAAGGGACTAAAGTGAATCTAGAAAATGAGAGCTTGGGAGCACTTTTGAATTTTGCATTACTTGTTTGGCAAATATACTAAAATTTCATTTTAATTACATTATAAATCAAGTTAAAATTTTTCATCTTAATTTTTTTTACTTGCCAAATACAAACATGTTAGAAAATGTAAAATATCGAAACCACAGCAAGAATTTTGCATGATTCAAACAATAAATTATGACAAAATAAAGAAAAAAAATAAATGTATGACAAAAGATCATAATTCGAACGACAAAATATAATTAACCTTGAAGAAAATCACCCCCACACATGTTTCAATAAGTCAACTAACTGCTTTGCATAATAATAAATAAAAAATGTCGATTTAAAAAAAAAAAAATAGTAATGGTTTGACAACGGTAATACTAATATTTATACCAAACACTATTTAAATTTGACCCCACTCTATGAAATTTAATTCTTAGAATATAGGTTTCAAATAGCACACCAATGGTGAATAACAATAGCCTAGAGAGAGAGAGAGAGAGAGATTTGTGTAAAACATGTCACGCTTCAAAAATTATAGTTAGGAGAGAGAGTTTTTTGTGTAAAATATGTCACACTTCAAAAATTATAGTTAGAATATATATATATATATATATATATATATATATACACTATTAGATGATAATATAGTTGGTACAAAAATCTAATAAATATAGATTATAAGTTGGGAATAGTATCAGAGACGGACAACGGAATTCTAACTCGGGGGTGAAATGTAATAATCTTAGTTTTGGAGGGACGAAAAATAATATTATAATACAAATAAAATTAAATTTATATTATAAATTATATATATACATAAATAAAAAAAATTAGACAAAATTTGAGGGGGGCGGGTGCCCCCACCAGCCCCCGCAGGTCCGTCCCTGAATAGTATTGAAGGATTTAATGAGGGCGATGAATATTTTCTTTATATTTGTATGGTCGCCATTCGAGGGGTCGTACATGGGTAGTTTGATATTTCTTTCGATTAGGAAATATATTTATTTAAAAAAAAAAACTTAGGAATGTTATTATACTTCTTTTAATTATTTTTATCCAAATATTTTGACAAGGAAATTATGACAAGAGACGTTTACGGCCTTCTATCATCGTATTTAGATCATCTGAACAGTCAAAATTCGTATCTATATTTGAAATTCCAGATCCATTTTTTGTATTATGATTGACCGTGTAAGGTAAAATTTTAATTATATAATAAATGTGTTTTTTTAATAGTCAAACTCGATTTCAACTCACTTTGAATTTTCTCTATTTTTTCATTATGTAATATTTTAAAATTTACACAATAATTTCCTTTAAAAAATAAAAATAAACAGCAAGGGCATTTTGGTCAATTAGCTATCCCCCAAATAAACCTAGAGTCCATTTCAACTCCGCAAGTTTTCCAAGGGTATTTCCGTCCATCCACCTAAATATTTCGATTATTTTCCTTGGCTTAAAATACATAGAAAATAGCAGAATCATACCTTCTCTTATTCAACCATCAACCTCTCTCTCTCCTCTCCTCTCTCTCTCTCTCTCATCTCCACCCAACACCACCACACCACCCTCCCCAATTACAAAAGACATTATGATAGTAAAAATAAAACAAAAGGTGGTAGATGCATGAGTAAAACACCAACTACTTGTGTGTTGTATACTACAAACCACCCTCTCTTTCTCTCTCTATTCTTACCATCTTCCTTTTGTAATCCACACAAACAAAAACCACCCCCCCTCCCCCCTCCTCGTTTGATTTCCGCCTCGGTTTCCCCGCACCGCCAACTCCTAGTGTCATCCCTTTTTTTTTTTCCTGTCCTTTTTTTCTTACCTTTGCTTCTTCAAGGTATAGCAACTGTTCACAATGGCTTCTTGTCTGATATATACATACATATATATTTATGTTTGTGTGTCTTTATTTATGTTTCTAAACTGTTTTGTCTGCATCGGTTGACTTGTGGTCTTGCACTAATTGTTGGTTGCCATATGGGCTCTGGCATTGGCTCCTCTTGAATGATGACAAGTTTGCGTTTTTCGAGCTGTTTGTTGCTAGTTAGTTTCTTGATTTTTCCTCTTCTGGCTTGTGGGAGGTTAAAGATTCTTTTTTTCTTGTTGGGTTATCTTTTTTCTTTGTATTCTTGCCTCCATGAAAGGTGGTAGGTTGGTGGGGTTGACTTAGAATTCTTCCAAAATGGAGAATTTGGGCATTTATGTAGATTCGATGAAATTCTTTTTCTGTTCAGGGTGGTATGTGGTTTTTGGTCTATGTTTATGGGAAATTATATATGTTGGTTTTCATTCCACCACCTTTTAATCATTTTGGGGAGGGTTTGTTAGGGTTCATGATTTTTTGTCACCTTTGAGCTTTCTTGCTTATATAAGTTGTTGGTTATACCCTCTGCTCTCTTTGATTGAAACGATTGGCGAAACTTTCGAGTATGCTTGTATTTTTCTTGAGCTGAAATGTTAATGGTTGTCTTTGTTCAACTAATCACTTATCCATGCTCCGAATTCGTATGTTTTTTAGTTTGGGTTGATGTTGGAATGCGATTGATTTCTTGGAGTGAAAGTTGAAGTGTTTTGTTCGAAGTTTTTGTATTTGATAATGTCATTGCGCAGAACATAGGCATGCCTCTGTATTGCCACTGAAACTTCCTAACTTGCCTCTAAGTTAAGAATGTAGGGCACTTGCTTGTGTTTTTTTTTTCATTGATGATTTTTGAGTTTTTGTAATTTTGTGGGGGTGTGAGATCTGAAGGGAGCTACATATGTTGAGGGTTCTGGACCTAAATTGCTTGATGTTGTTGTAGATATCCTTGATCTTCTAGCTATATATATGCGTAGTTGCAAGTTCACTGTGAGACGTTTTCATTCCGTGATGCATCATCTGCAGTTGTGTTTGATTTTTTCTTGTGAAATATGAGGTGATAAGTGAACTTTTGCCTTGCGTTGTAGGAGAACTGAAAGCAGCCATGGTGAGCATCCGGAGGCGCAAGCTCTTAGGATTGTGCTCTGGTATTTTAATTTTGTGTTGAGTTAGTGATAATATTAGTTGTATGCTTCTAACTCAACCATCAATATTATGCGTGGCTATTCTATTTAATCGAGAATGATGGTCTGATTCCTTCATTTGTCGGGTAATTGGGATGTTCGTAACCACTTCTTATGAGTTCTGACTTTATACTCGATATACCTCTGTAGGACGCAATTCTTTCTTGGCTCCAGTTTCCCCGATTCTCGAGCAAGGTCTGACACCTCAGAGTGCTGATAACGGTAAACCAGTCAGTGTTCATCCTCTGCCTTGGGATTATACTCACAAGCCAAAAGAAGTAAGCGTTTTAATTACCAGAGCTTGTATGCATCTTTAATTCTCTACATGTGATTCATCATGCTCATTTGACATTATTAGTTGATTGGCTTCAAATTACCCTCTAAAGTTAAGGTCCAACGTTCTGCATAAATGTCGGGTTGCTATATAGTGGCTTTGGTATCTGAGGATGTTTGACCTCTATGAGCATTCCAACATTGGAAAATATCCTAATTTTGTTTTGGTTGGTAGATCCATCACACTCCAAGTTTAGTAGCAGCATTATAGTTCAGTTTCAGACCTACAGAACTTTTGCAGACGGGTGTTTTTCGAATTTAGCAGATAGAGGGCTGTTCTAATCTTCATATAATCGAATATTATTACTGAGAAATGTATGAAGATTGCATATACATTGTCGTTTAACTTTTTTGTTTCAGAAATTTTTGCATCTTCTAAGCAGGCTGAGCCTTCTCTTTGGTGTTGCTGTTACTATGAATTTACACTCCTTTAAACATCGACATAGAGGAAGAGTAGCTCATGGGCTGTGTTTTATTAGCTCTTGTATATCTGTTTGTTCTGTCATTGCAAATTATTTCCGCGGAGTTCTTATAGCTCGTATTACTTATGCTTATTAGTTCTATGCAAACAATGTTTATTAAGACCTTTCCATTTCTATCATTGTTTAGGAAACCAGTTTGGAAACGGGGCCTGGTTCTTCAAACATGTCTGCTGCTTCCATTGCATCGATTCAGCATTTTCCCGGTCTGTTCTCAATCTTTATGCTTTTCTTTCTGTAGTCTTGTCGAGTGCTTCTAGCAGCTTCAGTTCTTGAAAACATATTTCCTTTATCGTAGAGTTTGTCTATGTCAATTCCTTTGTGTAAAATACGTGATAAGTTTTTTATACTTATAGATGATCGTTTGATTCGGATTAAGATTGAATTATACTGTCATAAGTTTATTGATTGGTGCTTAAATCAACACCTTACATTCTCATCCATTGTTTCCTCTCAAGCCAAACAATGAAGTTGTCAATCTAGTTAGTTATGTGGCAAAAACAGTTATTCAATAGCTTAATTTCCTATATATTTGTATCAGTATCCATTCAAAATTCTTGAAACATCGTTTCTTTGAAGATCAATGGTGACACTTTGTTAACTCAATTTGGACATTCTTCTTCTGATTATCATTCCCAGACATGCTTGACTCATTCGATAGTGAGTTGGTCTCGTGTGTATTGCCTAGATTAGAAAGGAGAAAAGTAATACGGTAGATAATTAGAAGATCCATCGCGTCTATTTGTTTCCAACATTCTTTTATGTTAAGCATTGTTACAGATTGCTTCCGTCGTGTGCTTCCTCCCCTCGTCTCTGCTCATACTCTACGATTTCCCTTTCTTGCAGAGGTTAAACGCAGAAAGAGACACAGGAGGAAGCATGTCGAGAACCAAGAACCATGCATCATGCGAGGTGTCTATTTCAAGAATTTGAAATGGCAAGCTGCCATTAAAGTAGACAAGAAACAGATCCATTTGGGAACTGTCGGCTCCCAGGAAGAGGCTGCTCGGCTGTATGACAGGTATTATTACTGATCCATAACGACCTCCTTATCTCCATCGACAAGTTAGCTTCATGCTCGTGCCACCAACAATTTGGCCCGTCATTTTAGGCAGCCGCGTAATGCTCTAGTTAGAAACTTCTATGCCTAGAAGATTCATATAAATTACTACTGCCTCAAATGATATCCCATTAAACTCATATATAGACCATGGTGACAACATTGGAGCTGAAAGCTCGACGTTTACATCTGAAAACGTGCAGGGCCGCGTTCATGTGTGGAAGAGAGCCGAACTTTGATATCTCGGAGGAAGAAAAGCAGGAGCTCAGGAAGTTCAACTGGGACGAATTCTTGGCTGTCACGCGTTCTGCCATCACCAACAAGAGTAAGTTTTCTGCATTCTTGAAATTCATTTCACTTTCCCATAGCTCTAACCGATCTGCAATCCTTGAATCTGCAGAGAGCCAGAGACGAAGTGGGAGTACTGGTCCGCGGAGAAAACTTCAAGACAATGAGTGGGAAGGCGAGCAAGGGCGCAGTGGCGCATCGGCTTCCGACGAGGAAACCTTAGCCCCCTAACCTCCCATATGCCAGCTTCTTTGCCACAGTTTTCTTTTATGATGAATGTTCTGGATCAAGGCTGAAGAGATTGATTTGAGCAACGTTGTGTAGCCATTATAGTCTTATTTAATTCTTGGTATATAAGTGCCCCTATTAGGGCAGAATACTTTGTTGTAGTTCAATGACAGATGAATCACATGATACGATGTTATTATGCATCACTATCATGTCTTAATTTCATTGCACAATTCAAGATGTAATTTTGAGATGCAGTAATTATTTACGATCTTGAAAAATCACCAAAGATTCTTGAAAAATCAAAGCCTTGATAGATTCAATGATTTGGTTCGGTTCTTGAATGCATAAAATTTTAAACTATTAAAATAGTTCTTAGATATATAGTTCAAGATTCATATTGATACAACTATTGTTTCAAATTTCTTGATCAATTGACCCACTTTTTTGTTTCCAAGCCGATAAAATTTAAACTTTTTTTAATGACGAATGTAATTCACAATCGCTATTAAAGGATGTATATTTGATACACATCGCTCACAGTAACGTGCAAGCTTATGAAATTTCACCACGAGCCACACAACATCACATGAGATCTCATACAACATTCTCTATAACATTTCATGTGCCAACTATATCTTTTTATTTTTTATATTTTCAGTTTATTATGATTTAATTTAATTTAATTTAAAATATTTATTTAGGATCATCCTTCTCCTATTAAAGAATATTAAAAAAATAAAAAAATAACACGATTCGTAACAGAAGATCCAATCGACTCGGGTGTTTAATGGGTCCCATATTGACTTGATCAAACCCAATATAGTTGACTTCTTAAGTTAGTTTGTAAAAGTAGACCCACATAAACCTTTTGTAAAAATATTTTATACATTATTTATTAATAATAATTAAAACCATTTAAAAGCGAATAATAACTGATTTATAGTTTATTCATTTATAAAATTAATATATATAAAAAAACAATATATCCATTTATTTCATAAGTAAACCATTATTTGCTGTCAGAATCAAGATCCTCACTTATTTATAGTAACACTTTAGTAGAAAATTTCCTCATCCAAACAATGCTACCAAAAATTACAGAAATAAAAGCAACTCTTCGTATATAGGTTTGGAAAACTTGAATACATGATTTTTATTGTTCGAGATACCTGTGTGCACTCACGAATAACGGTTGCAGGTATCTAAAAGAAAAAATAAAGAAAAAAAAAAGAAAGAAAGAAAGAGAAGCTAAGTGACCATATTTGATTGTTCAAGACAATGAACCTGAACCTAATGATGGGAATCAAAACATTGTGTATTTTTCAGGTGCTCACTGTTGTAGATTATGGAGGGTGCCGCTGCTATCATCTCAGGAGATTAGGGAGACGAGAGAGACAAATTCGAGTGTAACGCGTCCCTTGGATCTTGTGTTGATGACGAAGTGTTCGGGGTATTTCTTCAACAGCACAAGCAATCCGAACCAGGGCTTTCCCTGAGATTCTTGACTGGAATAGTGCTCTGATGTAAGATATTTCCTAACTCGACTGTGGTGCCAGATATCGCTGAATTGCTCCACCAGCTGCGTATAGATTCAAGCGAAGGTTATCAGCAATCACGACATTATGGATGGATACGACATGAATCAGAAAACAAAATAGATTGAACTGGTAAAACATGAAGTATTTCTTTTCTTTTCTTCAAGAATGAATAGCAGGGAAGTGGGGAAGGATGAACAGCAGAGAACAAAGTAGTGGAAGTAACCGGTTCATTGACTACTAGTAATGCAAACAATGACGACCTCTACCCCACCTGTATGAAATTATGGTCTACACTAATGTAGCAACTATTTTAGTAGCAGGAGGGAATTCACTAATTCGGATGAAATTACACCATCTCAAGTGTCAGGTTTTGTTTAAGGTGGTTGCACATGTATTGGGAGAGAGAGAGAGAGAGAGAGAGAGAGAGAGAGAGAGAGAGAGAGAGAGAGAGAGAGAGAGAGAGAGGCATATACCATAATCACAATTGAGAGAATTTTAATAGATAACTGAGAAACAAAAAGAATGGGGAAGAAGACAAAGTGCCCTCTAATTTGTGAAAAGATCTTACTATGGAGGAATTGGCTCATCCTAAAATCGTTAATACCCGAAATAGTGAACCATGCAAGTCAGAAGCAACAGAACAATCACAAGATCATAATACATCTGGCATCTTTTTAGAATATACAATGAATCCCAGCATCAAATTATGACCATAATAGATATTGAAATATAAAAAAAGCAGGCTAGCATGCAATAACTATGTACGAAATTCGACCTCAGAGTGAAGTTTCTCCATTGGCATCCAGTCTCCAGGACCACATAAATCAGACAGCACTGTGGCTACTGATGATACAACATCCTTTTCTTCTAACTGAAGAAGCTGTTGGTTATCAGCTTCTCTATCAACACGGGATCTTGCATCAGCCTTCTTATCTGCAAGATATCCATATTAAAGCACTACTTATACTGCAAATCAATTGAACTAGGAATCAGATTGTGGGAAATTTTTCATACAGGCTGTTCCATGTACTCATCAGAAATGCAGTCCCTCTATTTTTTTCTAATATTGTTGTCATTTACACCTATACATGCCATCCTAAATGGACACAAATGGTGGAGAGCGAAAAAGATCAATCAAACTTTAATTATGTAAACAAAATGGTCAATATTCCACCTAACGAAATAGAGATAATGGAGGCGTTGAATGGACTGGGATAACATTCTCTCTCGTGTGTATGAAATCATAACACAAGACAATACAAAAAAGATGTATATGTAAAGGTTAATAGCAAAAATGGGAAAAATAGAACAGCAACACTTTTTGCAAATCAACTAACCATTACAAGTACCAAATAATCTCTACAAACAAAACACCACACTAAAGATTGCAATTGGAGTGCCATACTATTTAGCAGTTTACCAGAGGAAACAACTCCAATCGACTCTCGGACCAAACTACTGTCAACATTTCAAGTATGATGATCGCCTTATACTGCCATAATCACAGCTTATTCAACAACAAATATGTAAACAGACCACAGCTTCAAATTTTCAGCACGAATAAATAACGAAAATCGAAACTTCTCTACCACAATATGCAGCAGCCACATTCACATAATCAAGATTAGAAGCCAATTAACAAAACAAACACATCAACAGATTTCAAGAAAAAGCAAATAAACAAGACAGCAGCAAAATCCCTCAAGCCTCAACAAAAATCATAAAAAAATGCAACTTTAATTCAAACAAACCCTAATAATAGCTCACCCGATCGCCCTGACGATCCCACCTTCCCACCAGAACCAAACCTATAACCACCGGCCCCATCACCTCTCATCCTCTTCCCGCTCGACGAACCATCCTCCCCAACGCCGCCGGCGCCGCCTTCCTCCTCCTCCTCCTCCTCGTCACTACCTTCCTCATAATACTCATCCCACCCTCTCCCCTTCTTCCCATAACCCCCCGCCCCTCCGCCACCAGTAGGCGGAGGCAGCCCCAAATGCGGCGTCTGCTGCTGCACAGAACCTGTTTGATAATTGTTCCCGTGATTTCTGGGGCCAATTGGCCCGCCCAAAATACTCCTAACGGGCAGCAAAAAGTAGAATTCTTTGTCGCCGATCTGCAGAAGGTCCTGCGAATCGAGCTTAACCGGCGGGTGGCCGGGCAGGTGGAGCACCCCCTCGACGAAGCAGCCATTCTTCCCGAGGACCTCGAGCGCGAAACGACGCCGTTGGAAGTCGTAGAAGATGCGGGCGTGGTGGCGGCTGATGTTCATTCCGCCGCCGAGGGAGGATAGGTCGACGTCGACGGCCGATTTCTTGGAGGTTCGGCCGAGAATTATGGAGTATGTCTGCATGTAGTACTCGAAATCTTCGCCTTGCAGCTTCGCGAAGCCTGCCTCCACATCGCCGCCGTCGCCGCTCTCCATTGTCGATCAATTTGGGAATTTTTTTTGGGTTGATTGCAATTTTTGGTTGTGACATGTAATTCCAATATTTATAGTTTTTAGAAAATTTTGAAAATATTGTAAATATTTTTAAGTACATTTGTCATTTTCATTCTAATCTAATTCAAAAAATTTCACTAAAGTAATATTTCTAATTACTCTTAAAAAAAATCATCTAATTTATAAAATATCTAAGTGACCAAATTTAAGTTCAAATCAAGTAAAAAAGTACCATGCCCTTTTTATATTTTATTCCTTAAAATAGTATGCTTCAATATTAAATTTAAAAATGGGGGAGGGATTCGAAATGATTAACAAATGTCTAAGAAAATAAATAAATAAATAAAAAGACATTAAACAATCTAAAAAGTAGAGTATAAAATAGACCAAAAGTCGATATTACATTAAATGACATTAGAAGTTTAGAAATCACCAAATTTATTCATGGAAATCAAAAGTAATCCTTCAAGAAAAAAACATGAATACAAAAAAAAAAACAAGGATACTCGCTTAGATTCTTCTATTACAAATAGAATTATCATCGACCTTCTGTTCTAGCACACACACTCTCTGCCATAATATTGCTAAAATTAGTAGGATACGAGACAATATTTTACAATAGAAGATCTTCCTCGTTCGATTAGATTAGGAAGAAGCCCATATTGCCTGAGTTTCAGGAATAATGCAAATGGATTCTCGAGCTGATTTAAACAAGCCAAACTTGAGCATGGTCACTTGGATGAAATATCCTGATGCATACGCAACTCCTGAAGCAATAACTGTCATACTAAGATAGATTCGTGTTGTCTTAACGTAGCACGACACCTTCTCTTTCTCTTTAATAACATAAGCTTTCGCCATTGCAAGAATGAAAATGCAAGCAAAAGAAACAATGAACACTACAATCATCTTGTAGTCCTTGTTATCGCTCTCGTGAAAGGCGAAGCCATAAGTAGTGGGGGCTATAAGGCCAAACACGAGATATGAAAGCATAGTGAAAGTTGCATGAAATATAAAGTGCTCCTTCCCATGACCAAGTAGTTCTTTGTACTTCTTGTCCGAGTCCACATCATTCCATAACTCCACGAGCTGTCAATTTTGAGAGTCGATCGTACATTTATAATGTCATCAAATATAGATATTTGGTGCACACATATATGTGGGTGGGGAAGAGAGAGAGAGAGAGAGAGAGATCCACTTACATTGTAGCCAAAAGCAATGAGGCCGCTGAATACGATAGCCAATCCAATGGCGAGGACGTTCACTGAAAATTGAGAGAGATATCATATTGAGCACGTTATATATATTTCATGTTATATCTCATATTTTCGTGCAGAAATGAGAATAAGATAACGGGAAGACATACGAGTGGTGGCATCTGTAGCAACTGTAGCGGAGACGAAGCTCAAGCTCGTAATCGACTCGATTAGACCTCCGTAGACAATGCATTTCAAGATCTCCAGCAGTGTAGCTCCGCCTTGATCAATTTCATTTTCGGACAATAGACAATTAGTGAATGGTTTAATTTTTGGTAATCGATGGTTTGGAAAAATGAGATACAAAATTGGACATATATAGTTATAAAGTAGAACTAGAAAAACTACACTAAACTACAATAATATTAACTCACTAGGAAGAGAGTTTGGAGTTTGGTGCAACTAAAAATATTAAATGATATTATTTTTAGCATGACTAAGAAAATACGGTTAAAATTCATTTAATTTTTCCAATTCGACTATTCAATCACGTACATGCATGCTTGAATAATCGTACCTATTCCAACTTCACTTGGTTTATGTGCTATCACTCCAATCTTCCAAAAAATCCAAATGATCAAGCTCCATGTCCATGCTAAAACAACAGAGAGAGAGAGAGAGAGAGAGAGAGAGAGAGAGAGAGAGAGCACATTAGAACTAATTATGATATATCCTATAATTAAAACTTGATTTTTGTTTTTTTTTTTGCAGCAAATAAACAAGTCGTGTCAATTCATGATAGTTGATAATTGTAATATTATTATTTGATTTTACGTTCGGAGTTGTTTAATTTCTTATTTTGCTAATCATATTATAGAATTAAAAAACAGTCTAAACAATAACGTACTCATGAGAAGGTATATATGTATATTATATTGACAATATATTTTCATTAAAAAATAATTCTTTTCCGCCCATTCATTTGGACTACTTAATCACGAGTTCCAATAACTCATGAGATTGAATAATATTAATTAAAGGTTTTTTTTTTAATATTAATTAAAGGTTATCCTTGTATGTGTTCATAGCGTACACCATCAAGTAAATAAATAGTTGGTCTTGAATAAATATGATTTCACTTCACTCATCAGATAACTGAATCATGTCTTCCATTGATGTGATCGGATTATGCTAATATATGTGAGTTATCCAATTGATGAAGATCGATAACAACATTATAATACTAAATAATAACTCACCTAGAATACCTATGACAGGGCCGGTTGGGGGCGACGAACCTGTAAAAGCACTACGAACATATATAGATTCAAATAATTAGTCAAGCAATATTTTGACCATTTTTATACAGAAAAAATATTATCTGAGTGTGAGTTACATGAATATAATTTCGCTCATCAGATTACTCAATCATGAGTTCAATTGACGCAAGTGGATTATGTTTGCATCTAAGTTATCCAATTGGAGATCGATGACTACAATATAATACTAAACAATAATTCACCTGGAGGACCTACAACAGGGCCAGTTGGGGGCAACGGACCTGCAAAAGCACCACGAACATATATAGATTCAAATAATTAGTCGAGCAATATTTTGACCATTTATATAAAAAAAAATTATCTGAGCGTGAGTTACATAAATATAATTTCGCTCATCAAATTACTCAATCATGAATTCAATTGACACGATTGGATTATGTTTGCATCTGAGTTATCCAATTGGAGATCGATGGCTACATTAATATACAGTAATACTAAACAATAACTTACCTGGAGGACCTACAATAGGGCCGGTTGGGGGCGACGGACATGCAAAAGCACCACGAGCATATATATATATATATTCAAATAATTAGTTGAGCAATATTTTGACCATTTTTATAAAGAAAAAAATGATTATTTGAGTGTGAGTTACATAAATATAATTTCACTCATCAGATTATCCAATCATGAGTTTAATTGACGCGATTGGATTATGTTTGCATCTGAGTTATCCAATTGGAGATCGATGACTACATTAACAATAACTCACTTGGAGGACCTACAATAGGGCCGGTTGGGGGGCAACAGACCTGCAAAAGCACCACGAACATATATAGATTCAAATAATTAGTTGAGCAATATTTTGACCATTTTTATAAAGAAAAAAAAATATTATCTGAGTGTGAATTACATAAATATAATTTCACTCATCAGATTACTCAATCATGAGTTCAATTGACGCGATTGGATTATGTTTGCATATGAGTTATCCAATTGGAGATCGATGACTACAATATAATACTAAACAATAACTCACCTGGAGGACTTACAACAGGGCCAGTTGGGGGCGACGGACCTGCAAAAGCACCACAAACATATATATATATATATATATATATATTCAAATAATTAGTCGAGCAATATTTTGACCATTTTTGTAAAGAGAAAAAATATTATCTGAGCATGAATTGCATATAAATCTGATTTCACTCATCATATTACTTAATCATGAGTTCAATTGAGGCAATTGGATTATGTTAATTACATCCGAGTTATCCAATTGGAGATCGATGACTATAATACAATACTAAATAATAACTCACCCGGAGGACCTACAACATGGTCGGTTGGGGGCAATGGACCTGCAAAAGCACCACGAACATATATAGATTCAAATAATTAGTCGAGCAATATTTTGACCATTTTTGTAAAGAGAAAAAATATTATCTGGGCATGAATTGCATATAAATAAGATTTCACTCATCATATTACTGAATCATGAGTTCAATTGAGGTGATTGGATTATGTTTACATCTGAGTTATACAATTGAAAATCGATGACTACAATACAATACTAAATAATTAATAACTCACCCAGAGGACCTACAACAGGGCCGATTGGGGGCGACGGACCTACAAAAGCACCACAAACATATATAGATTCAAATAATTAGTCAAGCAATATTTTGACCATTTTTGTAAAGAGAAAAAATATTATCTGGGCATGAGTTACATAAATATAATTTCACTCATCAGATTACTGAATCATGAGTTCAATTGAGGCGATTGGATTATGGTTGCATTTAAGCTATCCAATTGGAGATTGATGACTACAATACAATACTAAACAATAACTCACCTGGAGGACCTACAACAGGGCCGATTGGGGGCGACAGACCTGCAAAAGCACCACGAACAAACATAGATTCAAATAATTAGTTAAGCAATATTTTGACCATTTTTGTAAAGAGAAAAATTATTATCTGAGCGTGAGTTACATAAATATAATTTCACTCATCAGATTACTCAATCACGAGTTCAATTGATGCGATTGGATTATGTTTGCATCTGAGTTATCTAATTGGAGATCGATGACTACAATATAATACTAAACAATAACTCACCTGGAGGACCTACAGCAGGGTCGGTTGGGGGCGACGGACCTACAAAAGCACCACAAACATATATAGATTCAAAAAATTAGTTGAGCAATATTTTGACCATTAATTTTTGTAAAGAGAAAAAATATTATTTGGGCGTGAGTCACATAAACATAATTTCGCTTATCAGATTACTCAATCATGAGTTCAATTGATGCTATTGGAGTATGTTTGCATCTAAGTTATCCAATTAGAGATCGATGACTACAAAATACAATACTAAACAATAACTCACCTGGAGGACCTACAACAGTGCCGATTGAGGGCGACGGATCTGCAAAAGCACCACGAATATATATAGATTCATATCATTAGTAGAATAATATATATTGACCATTTACATAAATTAAAGAAAAATTATCCACGCGTGAATTATCTAAATATGATTTCACTCATCATATATATTACTCATTCATGCACTCAATTATACTAACAATAACTCACCTAGACAGCCAGACAAATATAGATTCAAATCATTAGTCCAACATATTGACAAACACACACACACACACACATATTGTTAGCCAATTAGGGTTTATATATGATCAATTTTTGATGTCACCGCACGATAAGATAACCCTTAATATTAATTTAAATAAAAATACAGTGGCATAATGGTAAATATGAGGAAGTCAAACTTACCCCTGGTCAAAGCTGACATCATCATCCTTACACAAAATTTATTTAAACTTTAAGCATCCATAACTTGCTCATTTTTCATTAAATTAACGCAAATTATATGTCAAATTAAAGCTCTTTTCATGCTCTTTCATTTAAGATCCATTGTTCATATGTTTATTCGAAAATATATTTTTTCGTCCATAATAGCGTGATGTTAAACTCAGAATAGCATGTCAAAATATTCACGATAACATGAAAGTGTACACATAATAGCATGAAAAAATACTCATAACAACATGAAAAAATATTCATAAAACACATAAATTTTACTTATAATAGCAGTAGTTTTGTTCGTTAATAGTAGGACATTAACTGTTCATACTAGCATGTATATATATTCATATTAGCATGTATATGTGTTCATAATAGCATGATAGTACTCTCATTTTAGCATAGTGAAATTTATAAGAATAGACAACGGTTTTAAAGTGTTGTCTATATGATTTCCGAAAATTATGCTCAAATATTACAAGTTTGCCACCCCGCCTTTGACCAAAAATTGACCGAATCTTAGCCAACTAAATCAAAGCAATGGATGGATGAGATGAGTTCCTAGTTCTCACATGAGGACTGGGTTCTCATTTGATCCGTTCCCTATATATATATATATATATATATATATATATATATGTAATAAAGAAAAAAAGTAAGTTGGTGGGATTATCACCTGGTCGAAGATATGATATAATCAAAACCCATGCCGTGATGATCTGATATACCCTCGTCGTCTCGACAACCTCAATGCATGTTCTGCGGTAATAATGGAACTTCTGAATCACCTTCTCCCACACTCCTTTAGTTGTCTGAACATCTTTACGACTAAGAATAACCCTAGTGATTTGGATTTTACAATTCGAACAGTGTAGATTGTGTGTGTGAAGTTTCTCATTAATGGCTCTCTCCAATTCAAGCATCAGAACTTTTCCGTCGCTGTCCACTTCATACACTATCTCAAACCCTAATTCTTTTTCATTACCAACCAACACTTCATTAGTACTAACTGTAACCCCTTCTTCCACCACTGTCGTCGTTGAAATCGAAGTAGTAGTAGTAGTAGTCGAGACTGCCATCATCGAGGCTTCGAACTCTCCGGCGATGAAGAAGTCATCTTCGTCGTTCATCACTCCTCCTATGGCTATGGACTTAGTCTCTGCAACAAAATTCGTACCTACGTACGTTTATGCATGTTAGAGTATTAATTAGTTAATTACTTCAATTTTGTGTAAAGGTGTGCAAATGGTTGGTTCGGTGCAAAACCGAGCTAAACTAACAAAATCAAATAAAAAAATTCTTAAAAAAATTCAAACCAAACCAACCAAAATAATATATATAACCGAACCAAGCCAAACCATAATTCTTTGGTTAGTTTGGTTTGGTTTTTGGTTTAACCGAATTTTCAATTATTATTTTTGTTTTTTTCGAAACAATTGCATCTAAAGAAAATAACATGCACTCAATAGATAATAAATTTCATATTAAGTAAATATTTTTAAAATTCTAAAACTAGAAAATTAAAACTAAATATGTAAATTACTAATATTATTTAGGTATATATATAATACGTTTTAAATTTATCAATTTAAGTATAATTAATATTAGAATTATAAATCATAAATTATAAATATATTATATATATAATTTTTGGTTGGTTCGATTTAACCAAAATATTTTTCACTTAAATCAAAACCGAACTAAACTATATTTTGGTTTTAATATTTAAAATCAAACCAAAATTAAAGAAAAATTGATCATACCAACCAAACCAAATAGTTCGATTTGATTCGATTTTTTTATTTTGGTTCAGTTTTGCACAGTACCCCTATCTATTTGTATTTACGTTCCAACACGAGATCTCAACTCGATCATGATTTTTCAAAAAAAGGAAAAAAAGAAAAATCCCATTTACTGCGTGTATGTGTGACTATATATATCTATATATATACTTAATTTGTTTTCTTGAATTTTAATGACATATTTATTGATGAAGTGAAATACGAGATAAATATATTTATATCTTTATTAATTAATACCTCTCTCTTGCACCTCTTCCGTAATAGTACCATCATCAACAGGAGCGGTGATGATCGCATCCGTCAGTGGCTCCGTCGACAGCCGCAGCTGCTCCGGCCGCGCCGCTACCTTCTTCTCATGGCGGGGCACATGATCTTCCATGAGTTTGCCGTCAGATCGATAACAATATTTAGGTATAAATGTAACAAATTAAACTTTTTTTTTCCCTATATCGGACAGCAAATGGTCACGAATTAATTAAGCTTTGATTTGCTCAACTTAAAATGTTTGATGATGCAAAATAGTAAATGGCCTAGTGATCTTATATAGAAACTACAACTTGATAGGTCTTGGATCAAGTCTATGTATTCTAGTATTTTTAAATTAATTGTACATATGTCAAACCAATATTACAAATATTTGTTTCTAACCATAAAACTTATGGCAGCTTAGAGGCTACGTACATGTTCCGGTGGGGATGGCCTAGTGGTGGAGTGAGATTGCTTGGAGACCAAATGTCATGAGTTCGAATATCCTCAATACCACAAATCGTGTGTGTGAGTAAAAAAAAAAGAGAGACTACATACATTATATGAATCTTCATTTTTGTTTTAGTATTTAATAATCTACGTGTTTTCAAATTTATTTAATCTGTAAACTAATTATATATTAGTAAGTTAAATTTTATTAATATTGACTAGAGTATGCTTCCGGGGAATCTGAGAATATTGGAAGTCATTATATATATATATATATATATATATATATATATATATATATATGATTGTGCTTGGTTCGAATTTGAAATTAGAGAAAAATAAAAAATAAATAATGTAGAATATATATAAGGGTTCACACATAACCAACACATTTATATATATTCGTATTCTAGAAATACATATTATATTTAATTATTTATCGATCATGTGATTGAAGCCCTTTGATCTTGGTGTAATGGCCATGTGGTTGTTGAGATTGTCAATTCGCCGAAACGAAAGTTATATATTGAAGTGAAATAAATTAAATTAAAAATGTAAAATAAGAGTTCACATTTAACCAATATATATATATATATATATATATATATATATATAGGTTTTGGTTCAGGTGAGAAATATTTGTTGGTGTGAGAAATGAGAAAATGCTTTTCTTGTTGTAATTTATTGCTTAATAGGTATAATTTTATTGCATAATTATTTTCTCCCACGTGTGCAATGAAATTATAGCAATTAAGCAATAAAGTATTTAAGCAATAAAATTATGACAATTAAGCAATAAAATACATTACGATATGCATTTTTCTCATTTTTCACACCAAAATTTTTTCTCACCTGAACCCAACCCTATATATATATATATATATATATTGACAAACACTTGCATGCATCATGATGCAAATAACACTATATGAGACGGGTCGGTCAAACCCACTTTTGATCCGGTCAACGCGGGTCAACCCTCTTTGACTGGGTCAACACATACAAAAAAAATTGTCCAAAGTGAGTACCAACCTTCCTATTAAAAAGTATCACAAAACATTCGAAAAGTATCATCTGTATCATTAAAAAGTAAGGGGTCTGATAGTTATTTTATACTAGTTTATTTAGTTCAAATTCTGATTTTTTTCTCAGTTTTTATATTGTATGTGTTGAGATTAATCTAAAACAATCATCATTCCAAGAATTTGCAAAGAAAAGCAAAACACGAGTTTGGTAAAATAAAAAGTTCCATGTGGTAAGAAAAAAAGTATCAAGTACGATAAAAACAGGTATCAAAATGAGACGGGCGCGTGGGCCTCACCCGCCACGCGTGGGCGCCATGTGGCACGCCCGCGTGGGACCACGCGCCCGCCTGAAATTGCTGGAAATAAGAGGTACTGCATGCAAGTGCACCTCATATATATTAGTATAAGATTTCGGGTTACATTTCTGTGTATTGTGGTTTCCCAAATGAAAATCCTATATTGTTGGTGTGACATTTTTGTATTACACTACTAAATTTATAATTCAAATAATTTTTGCAAAATAAAAATTATTTAATTTTACAATCGTTAATTAGAGTTCATTATTCTCAAATTAGAGTATATAATTATTTCTTAATATTAATTATCATTTTTTTGATTTAATAAATCCTTATTATGGTTGATTTTTTTATAGTTAGAATTAAAAAAAATCATATAGTTTAACGAGGCCCTTCCAAAGATTTCCGCCTGGATCCGATATATGATAAATAATTGCAGTTCAACCTTGAAAGGATAATTGTTGATTCAGGATAATCTATCAATTCAAGATTTGAAAGATGAAAACTTTCAATCCAAGACCCGAAAGATAAAAAAAATTCTCAATCCAGGACCTCAAAAATCAGAATTTTGATTTCTTTTTATTTTTTAATTAATTTTAAAAATTTCTTTATTAGATTTAATAGATAATTAATGAATGAATTTCATTGAAAATTAATATAAAATTAATTAAAAAATAAAATAAAAAATCATGATTTTTGAGGTCTTGTATTGAGAATTTTTATCTTTTGAGTCCTAAATTAAGAGTTTCTATTTTTCGAATCCTAAATTGAAAGTTTTCATCTTTCAGGTTCTAAATCGATAGATTACCCATGTTTCAGATCTTGAATTAATAATTTTCCAAATTGATACGCAACTGATAGATATGCATAAATTAAACAAAGTCAAATAAACATGTATAACCATGTAATTGATCACATGTTGATCAACCGATGACGATTATGCTAAATTATGACGATATATACATCTCATAATGCTACGTCACCTTTGACATTTTAATTTCAATTTGCATCTTAACAAACTGTTTTAATTAATTTAAATGGATTTATTTAATCATCATTAGCCTTAATTAAGGGTTAATGTGGGTTAATTAAAAAAAGCAATAGCTAATTGAAAAATCGGACTAGTCCTCGATCTCGATGCTTCCTAACATGCATGGCTGTATTATTTTTATTTCAATATACTAATAATATAAAAGTTGAATAATGATTTAACCTTATTATCTGCTTCAATATTTTACTGGGCCAAATACTTGCATGCACAAGGTGCATATAAGGCTTATTTCAAATGGGCGGGTCAAATTCGTGGGTCAACCCGCAAAAAAAAATTTGGTAAAATCAGTATCAACAGTAACATTAAAAAGTATCGTTCAAAATTTGAAAAGTATCACATGTATCATTAAATAGTAAGGGGGTTTGCCACTTATCTTAGGGTGTATGGGGGTGTTTTTAGGGGTTTATTTTGTATGTTTTAGAGTTTTTTTTTGTGCTTTTAGGGGTTTATTTTATGTTTTTTTTTTTTAGGGGGAGGGGTGTTTTTAGGGTTTTTATTGTGTTTTTTTAGGATTTTTTGGGGGGAGTTTTTAGAGTTTTATTTTGTGTTTTTTTAGGATTTATTAATTTCATTTTAGGGTATAAATTTATATTTATTTCATACAAATTATATCAATTCGCTTTAATTTTTGGGTTCACTAATTTTATTTTATGGTATAAATTTGTTGGAAAAAATAAAAAAAAACAAAGAAAATAAAAAAAAAACTCACTAAAAAAAAAAAGAGACTGGCGCGTGAGCCGCGCGCGTGGACACCACGCGCCGTCTGATATAGGCGCACATACGCGCCTTATGCACACAAGAGCCTCTCTTTTATGGGAGATTATTTTATTTATGAATGTGCATGTGTGTGTATCAAATCATCCACAAATGAAGTTGTAAGTTCAAGACGGTTAATTGATGGTTTACTGTTTGTTAATTATAGAGTTATTTATATATAAAAGTAATCACACACAATTCGAATTTGATAACATTTTGTTAATCGGATTAATTATTTCATATTTGAACCTAGTAACGTTACGGTCAATGTTCAAAAGCCTAATTGGGATAAAATTTAATTTAAATATTATAATTAGGTGTTACTTGAAAAATAATTAAAGAGTCAAATTGGACCTTAACCCTTAAAACAATAAATGGAAAAATGGGGGGGCTAAGAAAATACAAAATAAAGGAACCAAAAATTCACCTCATTTTACATAAGTCACTAAAAATTAAACAAGTGAAGAATTACAAATTTACTCTTCATTTTTAATTGAGAAAAAAAAAACACAAAATTAGTAATTAATTCAAGATCCACAATTAGGACAGCGTGGATTGTGTCTATGAAATTCCACTTCTTTGTCACTAATTTCTTTTATTTGCACATTGATGTCCGATTCTTCTTCTACTCTTGCGTTGTTGCTTGAACGATCTGCAAGAAAACATCAAAATACCAAATTAAAACTATACGGAAAATGTAAATCACGTACAAAGTAAACTCGATACGTAGTCAACCCAAGGTACTCGATTACATGTGATATCGATCCCAACTCATCATGAGTTTTTTTTAAATAAATACTCACCAATTAAAGCATGGCTTGATCAAAACGATCATATGATTCGAACATTACAAACAGCAGACAAGATCTTCTATTTCAAACTTTATATTCGAACAAATGATGTGCGATATATATTAGATATGATGTTGTATTATGATCACCTTCATTATCATGACGATTTTTATTTGCAGCATCACCGACATGATCGGTGAAGGCTAGCGGCCGTGGCCGCGGCTGTAGGTTCCCTGGCAGCTCCGCCTCCATCTCCTCTTTGACACGGCGGAGCTTTGCTTCTTCCGTTATTCCCTCCACTTTTTCCATTATGCCCTCAAAGAACAATTTTTACCAATTTTTTTTTATTTCTCAATTTTCTTTGATGCAAAATGCTTGATCGCCTTATCTTATATAGAACCATCTTGCTAGGTCTACCCTTAAGTCTATGTTTTAGGATTAAAAATTATGTCGAACTAATGCAAAATAAATTCTAAATTATAAAAGTTATGGTCAACGTGTAATTAATCTTCAAATAGATATATATATATATATATATATATATATATATAATTAAGGATTCACACACACACACATACATATATATATATATAAAACTGCCAACTTGTATTCTTTATAAAGTTATATATTACACTTGATAGTCCTGTGCCAATATTTGTTCTTAACATTTTTGTCCCAACATTTTAAAGTTATATATTGATACCCAATATTTGACGAGGGCGAGGTGATGCTATCCGTTCGTCATCGATTGATTATTCGGAGTTTAGTGTTATTGTCAGTATTTATAAGGATTTCCTTGAGAGAAATTCTATTTTTTCTCTTAAATGGGTTCGTCGTAATGCTAATATTATGGCACATCGTTTTGCTAGGGCTGCTCATTAGCATTCAAGCCCTTATTGTTGGGTCAAGCCTCTCCCTTTGTGGATAGCTTTCTCGATAACTTTTGTTCGTGTTCCTATTAATAAAATTTCATCTTTGTTTCAAATAAAAAAAATAAAAAATATGGCAAGAGAATAAATTTCAACATTTCAAATTTGACGTGTATTGGTATATAACTAAATAATATATATATATATATATATATATATATATATATATATATATATAATCTCCTTGATTCTGGCAAGTTGTGTCAGATTTGAGATGTCGATTGGAAAATTACTCTCATTTTAAATTTATTAGATCATGCAAATATTATGTAGCAATATATAATTTTTGAAATAGTGAGAATAAAGTAATTAAAATAATAGTTCACATATAACCACTTGACAAACAAATCAAAACACTAAATAAAATAAAGGAAACCAAAATGCCAAAACTTGAAGTATCAAATGGACCAAAAGAATCCAAATGATTTATTCATCACATTACTACAAATTAAAGTACATATAGTCCAACTTACTACTATTGCATAGAACACGACACATTATTTGCAATAGAGGATCTCGTTCGATCAGTAGGAAACCCATGTGGGCGTATCGAGAGGAGTAACATCTTGAGCTGATTGAAACCAACCAAAATCATGCAAGAGCATTCCAAACAGATCTCCTGCAGCATATGCAAGTCCTGATGCACCAACTGCAACCGTAACATAGTACGAGATGGTCTTAACGTAGCCGATGAAATTTTCCGTCTCTACAACATAAGCTTTCGCGATTGAAAGAATGAAAATGCAAGCAATAGCGGCCGCGGCTACTGCAATAAGCTTGTAGTCCTTGTTATCGCTCTCGTGGAAGGCGAAGCCATAAGTAGTGGGAGCTATAAGGCCATATACGAGATACGAAAATATGGCGAATGTCGAGTGCAATAGGAAGTTCCCCCTTCTACCAAGTAGTTCTTGGTACTTATCGTTTGGGGTCGCCTCGTTTCTCAACTCCAGAAGCTGTGGATTTCATGAAAATCGAGCTTATATTTATCATGTCATCAAATACATATATGCACGTACTGGTGCATGCACGTGTGTGATTTCATGCAATTAATTATTTTTAAAGTAGAGTTAATTACTTCCCCGTCCCAATTATATAATCCATTTTCTACTCGCACATAGATTAAAAATATTTATGAAAACAAGATATAAAACCTAAACTTCCAAGATTACCCCTATTCAATATTTATAACCTTCATAAAAGTAAGTGATTAGTTTTTAATTGTACAGTACTACGAAAAATATTATTAATCATAGTAATAAGATTATATAATTAGGACATCCCAAATTAGTAATACGAGATATATAATTGGGAAGGAGGGAGTACTTACGTTGCAACCGAAAATGATGAGGCCACTGAATACGCTTGCCAATCCAATGGCGACAACGTTCACTGAAAATTAACGGAGAAAATTAATTAATTAAAATATCGATCCATTATTAATTTACTGTTACATTTTCATGTTACATCTCGATTATATTGGTTTAATACGTACATGTGGGGACGTCTGAAGCAACTGCAGAAGAAACGATGCTCAAGCTCGTGATCGACTCGATTAAACCTCCATAGACAATGCATTTCAAGATCTCGAATGATGTAGAGCGCTGAACACTAGAATTAATTAGTGGTTGTTCAATCTCTCCACCTTCATGAATATTGGTCTCAACACCTGCAGTTAATTTATTTTAGTAAAAAAGAAATAAAGAAAGAAAAAAGACCCAATTAATTTATCCAAAATTTAGATTCATAAATAAATAGTCTACGCATCGAAAATATTACAATTAATGACTATATATATATATATATATATATATTTAAATGGGTGTATTTTAGAGTTTGAATTATCACCTGTTCCAGCTCCAATATCAATTGTAACATCATGAGTTGGATTAATCTCTGGTTTTGCTTCTCCTTCTTGGTCTTCTCTCTCTAGAATTTCTTCATTTTGATCAACTTTCTTCTCTCTCTTCCCATTAATGGAGAATAGATTATACACACTCCAAGATGAACCCACTGAGAGATCATGCACACATATAATTATGATATTATTATTATTGCCGAATAAATTAATGATTCTTGATTTTTCTGCAGGAAATTAAATAAATTATGATGAGTCTGGATTCAAGAAATTAAAATATATACCTGCAGCATTAGAAGTTGTACTCTCAATTACTACTTCAGTTGATGGGTGTTCATCTTCGACTTTGAAGCTTTCTAGCTTTGGTTTGGATCCAAAGCAGTTAAAAGGATTCAAACCTAGATAATCAAGAAACAATTTTTTCATATATATATTTTAAATTTTTTTTCAGATGGTTAATTTCAAGAAGTTGTTCTATCCAAATGATTCTTGTTTTTTCTTTAGTTTTTTTACTTTTGTCTCCTTTTTTTTCACAAAATAAACCGAACCAATATAACACACGTACATTACGAAGAACGGGTTAAGAGCGCTATCAAAAAAGACGGAGGCTCAACCCGACTATTAGGGTCCGAGAAACAAAGGGAATACCTGCAGCATTAGTAGTTGTACCTCCAACATCAATTGATGATTGCACACCTTCAACTTTGGGGTTTTCTAGTTCTGGTTTGGGTCATGAGAAACAAATTATTAATATTTAAGAGAATTCAGACAATTTCTCGTAAAAACAACGACTACCTTAAGCCTAAATTAAATCATGATAAATTACACTTTAATACCTTGTTATTTTTCAAGAATAGCTAGTTTTTCAGAATTAATAAAACAGTACCCACTTTTTCAAAACATTTGTAAAAATCTAACATTTTATATATTTTACCGTCCGAAATCTATAAATAATTAATTGTATTTTAACGCGGCTCGGAAGATAGAAATCTTAAAATACAATCAATTACGTATGATTTTTTGGCCTAAAAATTGATCAAATGTTAAGTTTGCAATTTTTTTTGAAAAAGTGGATGGTATCTTGTTAATTTTGAAAAAGTTGACTATTTTTAAAAAAGAGTAAAAAATGTAGGTGTCAAAGTGTAAATATATACCCATTAAATCATATGTAATAAAATTGTAAAATTTACTATATGCATGGCCCGGCGGGAATCAAGAATTAATTATCATTACACACACATTATTATGATATTATTGCCCAATAAATGATTTTTAATTATATTGTTGCAGAAAATAAACGTGTAGATAATTATATTCAATAAAATCTATATATCGTCAAGAAAAATACCTGCAGCATTAGTAGTTGTACCCCCTCCATAAATTGATGGCTGCACATCTTCAACTTTGGTGCCTTCTAATTTTGATTTCGATTTTAAGAACCCAAAAGGATTCAATCCACCCCCTAAAATTGAGAAAATTAACCTATGTCGATCAATCAAACATATCAAGTCTTATCTCATTCCGCCTAGCAAACGAGCGATCCGAGTTAGTTATATCTTATATCTAAACTCGATCGTACCTGAAGGTATGAAAACGGTGAAGCAATTGAAGCATCCTAGTAGATTACTAGGCTGCCTTCGTCTCTTTCTACGAAGAATGACCTTAGTGATTTGTTTGCTACAATTTGGACAATATGGAGTGTGTGTGTGCAATTTGTCGACGGCCTTCTCGAATTCCAACTCTATCACGTCTTCTTCTTCATCGCCACTCTCATCCACGACTTCGATTCTTACATTCTCTTCACTCACTATCACACTCGAAATGGACAGCGTTCCGTCCTTCATATCCCCGATGATGTCATTTTGATGATTGATGATGTCACTCACGTGTTTCGAGATCTCCGATTCATTTTCTGCAAATTGAAAGAGACCATGTAAGCAATGCAAATATAACTAGCTAGCTTCATATAATTGGGTGTGGTTTCAAATTTGCAATCAAGGTGAATAATCAGTTCGGTTCGGTTCGGTTTAGACCAACAAATTAAAGCTAATTAAATCTAACTTGCGTTCAAAACTATTTCATTTTGACCTAATTTGAAAGTTCTTTAACCTAATTGATCGACCCGGTTCGATTTTTGCAGCTCACTCCTAGATGCAACAATTAGTACTTGACGTACAAATTTGTTTAGAGTCAACTTTTTTTTTTTACGCAGTACAACTTTTAAGAAATTTATTTTATCCACTAAATTTTAAAATTACTTATTTCACCTACTTTGAACCAAAATACCTCTGATTAAAAAAAATGATTCACGAAAAGGAGAATATATTTTTTATTTTTCTTCCATCTCTCTCTCCCCTTCCCATCCCTTTGCCGGTCTCAACGGGTCTTAAAAATAAAGTCCTACCCGCATAAAATAGGGGTGGGCTCTGGCTGGCCCTCCAGATCTAACCTGTTTTGACAGATCTAGATTTGAGTTTTATTTTTTAAAATTAAAATAAATTGATTTTAAAAATTCGTAATTGAGAGTATTTTTGATAAGGGTGATGAAATGAGTAGGTTGAAAAGTTAGTGGATGAATTTTTTTAAATTTTTCATTTTTTTGAAGTGGGTTGTTTATATATGATTATGCACGAGAAGACCTGATATAAATTCTCAAGAAAATTTAGATCGTAATTTGAATTAATTAATTAATTTAATTATACTAGTTTTCTAACTTATATCTACATACTGACCTCTACTGCCCTGATTGAATGATTTCTGATGCAAAAAATGAATCCAATGATGTCCAATTTTGTGTGTCCAAATGCAGTGGTGGCATTTCCATATTCCTTCATTAATATAGGTAAATTGAAATTCAATTAATATTATATTTCTGTCGCTAGTTCAGTATTTTTTTGTAGTGTCCTATTTCATTAATCGGTCATCTTTTATTTTATGTATATATCGAACATTACACAAATAGCAAATCAAATCGTACCACGTAAACACTTTATGATGTGAAATACGAGATGTTTAATTTGTTACCTTCATTCTTTTCAAAGTAGACGACACTCTTTGGTGATATGCCATTCTTATGCACCTCGAATTCATCATTCATCTCACCGGCACTCGTAACATCGTCATCACCACTATGATCAGCGAAGTCCGGCCGTTGCCGCCGCGTCCGCAGCTGCTCCTCCACCACCACCATCACGTCCTCCTCCATACGGCGGTGCACCACCTCCATTATGCCCTCAAACAACAATTGATCACCCAAACCTTCTTCTCAAACTTAATTTCTTTGATGCAAATTGCTTAGTATATATAGGTCGCCTACTCTATATATATATATATATATATATATATATATATATAGACACAAACTACAACTTCTGAGGTCATAAATAATTAATGAAAGTCTTTGTTCCCTTCAAAAAAATAATAATAATAATTAAGTCTCCGTATTCTAGGATTAAAAAAAATGTGTTGAAAATGAACATGGTTAGACGTGATTAACCTTAATCATACGTGTGTAACATGGGATTAAAAGTAATATGAGTAATTAAATAAGATGTATAATAGATTATTATGTTGCATGTCCAGGTGTCTGGAATTGAGATAAATAGTTAATTTTATTGTATTTTGTGAGTTGACTAGTGAATATTATTTCACACGAAATTTCTAGGTCGTTTTATTATCTTTCAAATAATTTATTAAAAGATGATGTTCCCTTTTCTTTTTTTTTCTTTTTTTTTTTTTGAGAAATCCCATATATTTAATTTAAATGTCTATTAATTTATATGTAATGATTATTTGACGATATATATATATATAGGATGACGATTAAGCTAGAGTGATGATGAAGATTAGTTTAGTGAAATTTGGTATGTGTAGACAAAAATAAATAGTTTTTATTTCCCTATTCACACTTTAATATAATGTAAAGAAACTCCAAATGAACTAGGTTAATTATCTAGCCTGTGTATGTTCACAGATTATTGCTCGAAACGTGTTTGTTAATTATTTATTTTCTACTATTAATATAAACCGGACTAGTGTGTGTGAATTTTGATATTGTCAACTGTTCACATTAATTTTTTCAATAATTGTTTATATATGTTACAACTATTTCTGGGTCAATTGTCCAGATTAATTTTTTCAATAATTGTTTCCAATATATATTTATTATCTGTCAAATCCTTAATATTTACTATTAAAAAGATTATGTTCCCATGCATGAGTGGGATATTGTCAATTTTAATTTGTTTTATACGTATATAATATGCTTCCAGTTCATATATCTGAAACGAAATAAATAAATAATAAATAATTCTAGGTTAATTATGACATAATTTCAAAAATTCCTAAATTTATTGGGACACAAAGTGATATTTACCCACAACTTCTGCATAATATATAAGGGAGATTACTCAAAATTTTCAATCCCAAATTAACACATGGAATTTTCTGTAACACTTTTCGTATTACATTCCGTGTTACATTTTAAAATTACGAGTTTTTCTTGTACTTTTTTTCTTCAATTTTATTTTTATGTGATTTAGTTTAATTTTATGATTATTTTTAAGGTTCACCCCACCCAATTAGGGTTTATAATTATTTTTTAATATTTTATTTTCAATTTTCAATTAATAATTCATTATTATGGTTGATTTTTTCAAAATTACATTTTTTAATCTTTTTAATTCATTTTTTTTTGTAATTAATTTTTATTTTATAATAAATATTATTAAAATCACAAATTTAATAATGAAACATGAAGTGAAACACAAAATAGTGTAACATGAAATTTCAACCCACAACCTAATTTGATTATCTGAATTAATATATATACTGCTAATTAACTCATTATTTTTTATTTTTTTTGGTGTGCTTGTAAGCAATTCGCCAATAGTTTCTGATGATTGTTACTCTTGAAAATTTCAAATAAAGATCAACCAATATTTTAACAATAATTTACTCTCGAAATATGATCCTACGTCTACGTCGTGTTTAGGGTAAATATCACTTTGATCCTTATATTTTGACGGTTACATCAAGAATGACCCAAATCAAAATTATTACCTAATTTTTTATATTTCATTTTTTTTTTTTGTAAATCTATCCTACAACTCTGTTAGGCTCTGAAAATCTAAAGTAACACGTTGGATACGTACGTAGAAATAACTAATCACATATCAGACCAAGTTTTGGTTTCGACGTCCAAAAAAGAAAAACTTCTATTAATAATTGAATATGCATGCATGAAATCCTCATCAAATGCGACAACACAATCCTAAATAAAGAGATGAAATCTATACAAAAATATTGCCTAATTTAATTAATATTTTTTCTTTTCATCTAATTAAAGCCTAGACTTGTGATGTAGATGCAGTACCCTCATCAATGCAGGAGGTACTACTCGAAGAAACAGCAGCAGCAGCAGCATCGTCTCCTTGACCTCCATTCTCTCTCCTAAAATTGAAAGCAAAGCATGGCTTCTCTCTCTCTCTGTAACCCCATATTTCCACCACATCTCCCTTCTCCGCTTTGTTTTCTTCCACCATTTTCCTCCAATCCGAGTTTATCACTGTCACTTTCAAGCTCTCCCACTTCGTCAACCCCAATTCTTCATACACCCTTCCTCCGCCGTCAACCCCCACTATCTTCAGCCTCCTTCCGCCGCCTTCCACCGCCGCCGCCTCCTCCTCTCTCAAGAACCCCATCATTCTCTCTCTCCTCGTCACGAACAGCCTATTGTGGCCCCTCCTCACATCGGACTCCTCCAGCCTCTTTCTGTACAAGAAAGTAGGCCTACTCCCATCATCCGATGATATCTCTCGCAACCCAGGAATCAACTCTATCGGAATTAACGGACGTTGATCTTCATCGCCATCTCTTCTCTTCTTCCGATGATCTTCACCGGCCTCGACGCCGGTTTCAGCCCTTCTCTTTCCCTTCCACAGCTTTCTTGATTTCATGTTGTTAGTAATAGTGCTACCGGGAGGCCTCAAACTCAACGTTGTATCCACTTCATCTTCTTCAATTCCGTCGAAGAAATCAGGGAGAAACCATCGGAGTTCAGGCCTAATTGGATTGATAATCTTCTTCTTCTTCTTCATGGTAAAATTAGGGTTTCTTGAAACACAATTTGACATCCTTAAAACCGTGTCCACTTCAACAACATGATCATGAACATCACGTTGATCATCAAGAAACATCGACGTCGTCCGATTTTTCGACGGCGGATGATCATGTAGTGGGAAGAAGTACTTTTCTTGGATCATCGCATGAGGTGGATATTTATCAGAATTGTGATTTCTTGAATCGGCGGCAGACTGGCCCACTCCATCACGACCATCAAGAGCCGTCTGATTTGAGGGTGTTTCGACATGATCATGATCATCAACGC
The DNA here is from genome assembly GCA_026008535.1 of Perilla frutescens. Classification (NCBI taxonomy): domain Eukaryota; kingdom Viridiplantae; phylum Streptophyta; class Magnoliopsida; order Lamiales; family Lamiaceae; genus Perilla; species Perilla frutescens. The sequence continues at coordinate 840,958 of BRKX01000008.1, read as the reverse complement.
CGTTGAAATCTGCTTCCGGTGGGCGGCACCACCGGAGGGGGGTCGGATTGTACACCACAGCGGTGGCCAATTTCGACGTTGCGTCGTCCAACTCATCACCGTCGTGAACATGATGAAGAGTAGCTCGATTTGACGAGGGGGAGGAGGTTTGGCGGCCGCCGCCGTGATCATGGTGGTGATTTTCTTGAATCAAAGAAACCGTGATTTTCCCGCCATTACTCAAGAGAATTACCTTGGGCAGAGTGGTGAGCCCTAATCCAGCATTAATCTTCCTCATATATGGCTGTGGATTAATTAAATGAATGTATGAAAGATTTTTGGGATTTTGAAGAAGAAAATTGAATGCAATGGATGATTATAGATGATGAAATATATGGTATGTATATGCGTGTATATATATATATAGAGGTTTGGAAGTGAAGATTATGTGTTCGTGTAAGGAAATTAATTAATGTTATTTTCCTAATTTCCTTGTAGGAGAAGAGTTTCCATAAATATGATCTTAGACGATTTTGCCCTTCAAGTAAAACTATTCTCTACTAGATTTTAATTAATTTCCGAGCATACTTTGTAAATTGGAATATTCCTAATTATACATCTATATATGGTTTGTATAGTTTACTATCTTAGTGTATTTTAGAGTTAATTAACACTAAATACAATTAACAATAAAATACAATAAGATAAACAATAAAAAAAATTAGCACTAAAACACAATAACAATAGCAATAAAATTATAGTAAATAAGCATAATACTCACGTTCTTACATGAAGAAGGGGCTCATTTAAACCAAATCATATATATATATAGGTGCAGTATATAATTGATAGACAATTTGGTGATTTGTGAGCATACAATTGGAGTAATTAATAAGACAGTATATGTTTTCACTACATTAATTAATATAAATTAATTTAGAAAGAATACATATTTGCTAGGTAAAGACAAGTGGTAGTGTGATTTCTTTTTTATTGTGTGTATATAATTTCATCATCCAAAACGACATCATATAAGGTTGGGATGTAATATGATTTTCCACGTCGTCATTCTACAAACTAGACCCGACATTTATTGTAGTAATCCAACGTCTGAAATTGAATCCAATGATATTTTTATAAAAATACAAAAAGGTTGTGAATTATTTTACATATTTGAAAGTCGTAAAAATATATATGATTGAAAATCCAATTTATAATACATTGTTCTAATTTACATTAACAATTTCTCCACCGTAGCAAGACATGAAGCATAATAATAAATAATGCAATCCAAAGTTTCGAAGCAGTCCAAAAATCAAGATTTACCAACAATGTGAGATTGAAAAATAAAAATCACAACACTCTCTCTCTCTCTCTCTCTCTCTCTCTCTCTCTCTCTCTCTCTCTCAAAGTGGAGAGAAGAAAAATTCAAGAAAATATTGATATTGATACAAATTAAATTACAAGCAGAATAACTGGATTGATACGCTAAATTACCAAGTAGATATAAATTTAAATTACAAGCAGATTTTTCAGTGGGATTTGTGAATTTTCCATTCGCTATCTATAATTACTGGTCTTGTATAAATAATCGATCTCAAGTTATGAAGTATATAATCGAACCTCGAGTTGAAATTTTTAGTGGAAATATAGCCTTTTAGTTATCTACACAAACGGGGAGGAGGAGATTTGTGTAAGGCCGTCTTCGGATTTGTTTATAAGACTCGTCAAAATCCGAATCCAAATACAAACGTAAACCAAATCATAAATATGCATTTTATATGGGATAGGATCCGAAGATTGATCTTCGGATTTTGACATATAAGACCGTCTCCCATAAGTTTTCATACACAACTTACCAAAGCTTCTGCATCAAAACGTCGAACAATTTCCATCCCCGCGAATGACACGAGGCCCGACGTAAGGCTGAAGATACATAGTAGACAAACAAATAGAGCAACAACCAAGAACAAGAATCAGTTATCTTCGTGGGAATATGCAGAAACTGCAGGAGCAGAGGAAAGTGTGGATGATCACTATTTTGGACAAATACTGGCTAGTGTATACACAAGGAGACTAATATTCACAAAAATTTCACAGCCTTCGGCCATATAGCAATTGTAACAAGCCCCAAAGCGCAAGGCCAATAATACAATACTGATCTACACAGGCGAAATCAAAATATTAGCTCCTCGAACGAGCGGGAAAAATAATAGGGGCATACACGATGGCGCCTAAAGGAGATGTGAGACACTGTACACCTATCTCTATATGTCTCAATCTTCCTGATGAACTACGAAAAAGGTTAAATAATATACAGCAGACTCGGAAAAAAAAATTGATCGATGATCACCTTCCCAGTTTGTAGAGAAGGCTTACCATCAAACCAGCGATCATCATTCCTGCCCCTTGCTACTCCATGAGCTTCTCTGGACAAAATGCAACACCCAGTTACGGAAAAAGCAAAACAGAATTGTGTTTCTCTGGATATGTTATTGGCTATTCTTGGTTTATAAGATTTAGAAATGAAACAACAAAAGCATGTTAGAATCGTAAGAAGGCAAATATTTCAAGTTTAAATCAGGAAAACATGCATGAATATTATGGAGATGGTGTACCTGTACACTGCTATCTAAAGGGCATGTGGACCCAATATGGGCATGACCAATATTTGTCGCACCTATGGGTTGGGTGGCCTTCATTCCAATCTCGTGTCACTCGACCTGCCATACAAATTGCCGCTCCCTGCTTGGAGAAGCTGCGCCTGCTGCTGAGAATGCAGCGGCTGCTGGTGCTGCTGAGGTTGGGGGACCGGTGAGTGAGGCTGTTGTGACTGCTGCTGCTGTTGCCATTGTGCATTAGTGTCATGCCTAGCTATGGGTAAGCTGGTTGATGGTCTCTGACAAAGCCCTTGGCCCGCTTGCGGCACAGACTCACTTGAGTTAGACGGCATAGAAACCATGGAACTCAAGCTTTTGGGTGAATTTAGTGGATTCGTATCCACTAATGGTTCAGAAGCATGCCACTTATGAGCACCTGGCTGTGAAACAACTTGAACTGCATTTGAAGCGCTGTTAGAAACCTGAGGTAATGTTGTCATCGCATCCATTCCAGCAAAGCTGCTTGCTGGATGATGATCGGCATCAGAATCCCTACCTTGTGGTTTACTTGATGGGTCAGAAGTAATTTGGCGATTTGGTTGTGCCAGTCTCTGAAGAGCCGGTTGGTTTTGATTCACTAACTTCTGGTGAGATGGTGCTTGGTTGTTCGAACCAGCAACAGCCATTGATGAACTGGGCTGATGGGCAGCAGGCAAAACAGGTGGAGCGACTGATGGAACATGACCTTGAGAGCTGTCATCAGACTGAGGTGTTAGCTGGTGGTGTTTTGATGATGAGGATGCTTGGCCGGAATACAACTTTTGCTGAGGCATGGTTTGATTGGACTGCGAAGCTGTGTATTGCCTTGATGGTTGCACAGAATTTTGTGCTGAACCAGTATACGAACCTTGACTTTGCATAGAGTTGGGGGCTGGATCTCCTTTCTCCAAACATTGATTCCCAGAATTTGTCGAAACTCCATTTGGTAAGGAAACATCAGTTGGGATATTCTGATGCATCATCACATTCCCTCTACCAACTCCCTTCACAACCTTAGCTTGTTGAGCTTGTAAATGCTGTCGCTGCTGAGGATGTTGCCTATTAGCCTGTAAAGGCTGATGTTGCTGCCTTGGCCGTGGCTTGCCCGTCTGATTGGTTACCCCACTGCCACCAGATTGAGCATTTCGTGCAACTCCTTGAGTTGGCATTTGATGTTTTTGCTGGTGCTGAGGCATAGCATTCATTGCCGGAGCCGACGTCAACGGAGTAAGTGATACTGGAGAACTTGTTTGGGGCTGTACTTGTGGACTATTTTGCAGTGGAGATGATGATATAGGAAGTTGAGGTTGTGACTGCGCATGTGGCATCAAAGAATTTGACGCAGCAAGCTGTTGCTGATGCAGAAAACGTTGTTGGAGCTGCCTCTCTTTGGCCATGCGAATTGCATAGGCTTGCTGCTGGGGGGTGTTAGAGGGATGATTTACTGGTCCTTGAAAATGTGATTGATGAGGACTAAGAACTTGAGGCTGTTGTGGAGGTATCGGATGGGATGGCTGATGATGAAGAGGATAAGAAGACACTGGCGGTGAAGCCGTCTGGTTAGAAAACGAGGAGCTTAACCCACCAAAGTGAGACACACCTTGGCTGTTGCCAGACGTCTGAAGGTCAGATGCCATCATTTGCCTCTGCGGATCTTGAGCCAGGCCAGGCTGCAACACCAACCAATCATATATTATTAGTGGCAGACAGACAGACGAAGAGGGATAAATGAAAATTAGTAATGCATCTCAGAAACATTAGTGAGAACCAGAATCAACCCGAATCAAGAAATTATCGTCAGGAAAACAGATTATAAGAAACAGCTTACCCGCATCATGTTCATAGCTTCACGAGGTCTGACCATTGAGCTTCCCTGACCAGCGCCTACCCCAGTGTGTATATTTCCTGGTGACATACCGGGGGAGACCATACTGGCAGAATTTACCATAGATGACGAAGGAATTCCTTGCAATCCAGGTCTTGGTATTGGCATGTTTCTGTTAGCACCTGACATCATACCCATGCCATTGCCGCTAGGAAGCATACGAACACCACGCTCGGTTCCTGAAACGGCTCCAGGAGAAGAGATACTTGGCTGTGGTATATTTCTACCAGTTATCATTTGATTGTAAAGATGCATCCTCTGATGTTCATCAGCAGGCAATGATCCAGACCTGGGAAGACCATATCTTGCATCCCTGTAGGAAGATAAGCAGAAAAGAATGTGGCCTTAGATAACATAGAATCGAAGAAAACTTTTGAGTCCTTAATCCTTACCTGACAGATGTATTGAGAGGACCAGGTGAAGATGGAAAATTATTGCCAATCATCATATTTGACGCTCCCTGCAACGAAGCAGTGGCACCAGAAGCGGGAAGCATTTGAGTCACTGTGCCCTGATTTGGAATAGCCAGTGCACTAGACTGTGCCCCTTGATAACCCAGAGGTAGCTCGGGGCCAGAAATGCTCGCATCACACAGATCCAGAGGCCTTCAAAGGAGCAAAGGTTGAGGAAATATGTTTGTTAAGAGAGATTCAATTGTAACGTAAGAGCAGAGGTATACAGTTCGAGCACACAAATTGCAAAATTTCAAAACATAAACTCAACATGAAAATGCACAGAAACATTATTTCCGTAGCTTACGTTAAAACGGGCCCTCCATTTGGATTATTTGGACTAACTTGGGAAAGAGCAATTGCGTGAGAGCTGTGAGGTCGCTGGAACTGTTTTGGATCCTGGTTATCATTCTTAAAAGAAATGTAATGATTAAAAATCATAATCCAGATAGATCAAGGAGAGCAAACAAAACAAAGAAAGCAGCAGGATTTACATCAACTGTTGAAGATATATAAAATGTATTAAGCACTCGTGGTTTAACATGAAAGAATCCCAAAATAAAACATAATAGAAGAAAACATTCAATAACAGACCACAGATAATTATGAGAAGACCACATTATGCTAGAAATCAGCTGAAGTGAGTCAATAAAAAGTCCAACAGGAAACCACAACCAAATTGTGTGACAATTTGAAATCCCAGTAGAGAACTGTTCAAAAAAAGAAATGTGATATCTGCTCGATATGTGAAACTTGAATAAGTTCATAACAATAACAATGGATCACTCAAATGACATATCAGATTTCTGTACCAACAGTTTTACACTTACAACCAAAACTCAGAGATCTAAAAGGCTCTTGACCCGTACTTAAGATGTGCCGAGCGAAAAATGCCAAGAGAAAGCAAGATACAACTAAAACAACAATTGTGCATCATATAAAGGCTCAAGGTTTTTAAGAAAGTACAAGCTAAAGATGCACAATAACCAGATCATCTGACAAGAACTGCACTCAAATGTCAAAAGATGTTTCCAATAAAGATGGGTATGAGCACTTAATAATGGAAACTGCTTGATATGCATGTTGGAAATACATCAGATTCATAGGAATACCTGAGTCTTCCGATAATGTTGTTTCTGTCCAATCATTATTATCTTCTCAAAGTGAGATTTAAGAGTATCTTCTTCCATTGGTCCCTGTAAACGTTGAAACAACTGTCGAGCACTTCCCTGCATGACATGCACACATAAAATAATCACATCACTTGCAAGATAATAAAATGCTTGGTGATATAAAGGTATTAGAAAGGACTTGAGATGAAATTACATGCTGAATCATAATTATATTATCCAAGCAAACAAGGAACTGAGAAAATGGCAATTTACCTTTGGAATGCCAGGCAACGTAGATGGGTAAGGCTGTGAAGATCCAGAGTCATCAGCACTATCTGCGCCATCACCAGAACTTCTATCCATCAAACATATATGGCGCTCCTTGCATTCTTTAGCGTTGCGGAATATGTACTGATTGCATAAACAAAATTATACCAAAACAAGGAGATAATTAATCACAATTGTAAAACAATTGTCTGAGAAAGATGTAAATGAGAAACTTTGAATAACCCTACCTTGAAATGCAAAGTACTGTTAAAAGCATCACTTACAAGCTCCCAATTGGGCCCGAGGTCATGTGCCAGGACGAAAAGGGCCTAACATAATTAAATAACTTATTTGTGTTATTGTGATTCTAGGAATAAGAGAAAACAACCATATATCACGCTTCAACACAAAAAATTGTCTGCATGCTAATAACCATAAAGCACATATTATACAATACAAATAAACGAACCTGATCCTCAAAGAGTGACCATGGACTTCCTGACCCAGATTGCCCTGAAGGCATCTGAAAGAAATCAAAATGTAAGTTCAGAGTTCGTACAACATGATGTGGTATCAGGAAGTAAATATGGAAGGAGCAAAAGGAAATGGCAATCTACACAGATACCTTGAGCGATTTAGGTTTCCTACCCCGGTCCCGGCCACCAAGCATTTTTATGAATTTGTTTGGATTGGACATATTACTGATTTGGGATCCCACTGGAGAAGGAACAGACATAGCGCTTGGTGGGATATTGTCAAAAGAGTTATCTTGTGATTGCCGCATAAGCTTAGGCTTCTTTGAAATGGGTTGACCCAGTAACCCTTTAAAAGAGATATAAAGGCATAAGAGACTGTAACGTGTGTATCAACAAACACTCCAATGCCTTAAAAAATGACGAGCTTTACCATTATTTCCATTAGATTCAAGCTGATGAATATCAGTCCTCTTTTGAAAATGATCCCTTTGAAACTGATGAACCAAGTAGAAACACGTGAAAGTATAAGATATACAGCAAGAGGACCCCAGATAGTAAACACTTGGTGGAGAATTTAATAATGTTAGATATACAGATATCTAAACTTTGTGATGGAATCATGGAAATAATCATAACTATCACAACGGGCTAGATGGGACTCAGATGACACTCCAATAAGATTTGCATATTATAACAATTAAACCATCTAAATGTTCTAACCTCATCAAGAAAACAGAAGTCAGTCTCTTACCCAATTTTCATTTATGACAGCTAAAATTCTTCTGCAGGAATAAATTCCAACTTCTCTATGGTTCACAATGTTTTGAGAGATAATTTGGAAGACAAGAAAAGGATAACAAACAAAGCCACATCATCAGGTGATGTGCATCAATAGGCCTACCTTTAACATGCAAGCTAAAGAAAGAGCTAAATTCGCTGACATAAAAGGATTCACCTGCTCATTTTGAAAGTTCGAATCAACCTGCCATCTCTGTTCATATGCGGAATTCTGCAAAAAAAAATGCCAAAGTGAAGGTCAATAATTTGAGACTTTGACAATAATGAAAATAATACAATTCACAGTGCTTGCTATATAGTGTACCAGATGCTTTGCTTTTTTCTTCTTCTTAGGTTTTGTTGTTACTTCTGCAGAGTCAAAGGGTAATTGCTTTTCAAATTCCCCAGGTGACTCAACTTCCAAGCTATTCGGAACAACCAATCCACCACGTAGGGTACTTTGATCATCCTGAAATGAATTGGTATCACAACTTGAAGCATCTGTTTTATTTGGAACCTGAATGCATCCAGATGCACCTACACCAAAAGGGCTGATAACTCTTCTCGAAGCAGTCCGCATTCGTTTTGTCGGAATTGATACATTAAGACTGCTTCCAGGCCGTTTTGCCAGTAAAGCATATTGTGGAGTCACTAATTTATTTTCCGCAGACTGCATAGGTAACTGATCAGAGCCTACTTCGTAGGGCCTTGGATTATATGCTTGTGCCATGTGTTTGCGCTTCATTTGGCCATATCTTGAAGATCGGTTACCCTCAAAGGCCATTGGTATGCTATACATGTTTGTTTCTCCCTCGTCGTCATCATATGCATTATCATGAGATTCAATGTCTGCAGCAAAAAAAGTCCAGTCAATCATATGATGATCAGAAGCCAAAGCAGAAACAGGCAGAAATTGAATCAAATTTACCTGCTGCAGCATCACAAGCAGACTCCACTTCCTCTCTCACAGAACTCCCAATTCTCTGAGGAGGAATTAGAATAATTCAGGAGATTGAATAGTATCAAGGTCAGACAGCAAAGGTTAAAAATATAAGAAGATATTCTTGTTGTAATATTCACTTTTTTACAATGTTGTTGATAATATTACCTATATTTTTCTGCTTGCTTTATTTTTTCAATTTTGTCTTAAATCTTAATTAATCTGTAGTAAGTGGATTATTGAGCACATTCTCGCCGGCTTCCTTCAGATTGAAGAGAGAAGGCAAGAATGTGGTCAATACCACTTACTACAGAAGAATAAACAAAATTGAAAAAATAAATCAAGCATAAAAATATAGGTAATATAAGCAATAAAAGCTAACAGCTTCAGTAACATATATACCTCATACTGAGCCACATGAGATTCAATTGCCCTTCTATAGGTCTCCACAGCTCCTGGGGGTACTGTGTAGAAAAGGTTCTCCTAAATGATAATGGGCAACATCGTAGATAAGTAAACAAGGCAAGTTCATAGCATTACACCAAAAGACATGTATCATTTCATACTATGCATAATGGCCAAGAATTAACAAACCATCTGGGAGATGGGATGTGTGTGTATGGGGAAAGACAGGGGAGGGGAGATTCTTATGAAAAACAAATATAGAAATATTGGTCAATGATCCATACTTCTGTCAAACTATCCTCCCATGATAGGTCCATTATTCCAGAGTCGGACATTCTATCTGGTGTTAACGGCACCTCTGCCTGGTTATGGAAAATATTTGGTTTATCACATTTCAGAAATCTGACAGCATAAGCTCGGACTGAAAGTGCCCCATTCTTTTGACAATGCTGCTCCAGTTCTTTACTTGTCTCCTGCAAACCACCAAATTGAAATATATTCATCATGTTATATTTTGTTTGAAGCCATTTATTCCTGCATATGTGTGTCAACCATAACCAATTTGTACCTGAAAAGTACAAGACGTGGGAAGCAAACAGAGAAACAAAAAAAGCTAAGGAAAATAGTATTGCAACTGATAAACCATATGACCAACTAAATGAATCAAATTTCCACTGCCTTTCAACCAACTGAAGAAGACAGAGTGAGAGATCGATGATGGCTTTAATGACTTGAATAAAATCACCTCAAATCAAAGCGGATGCATAATATTGGGACAGAGAGAGACTACATAATATGGCTAAAGCTTTGTTCTTTTTAATAAGGGAAAGGTGATAAACTGTTCCAAGCTCTGCAATCCACCATGAAAGGAGAAAAAGTTCGACGCACACTGAACAGTAAACAGGATAAGAGGCATTGAAGCATCGAAAAGTTTAGGTTCATACATGAACTTGCAACTCTATAGAGTGCCAGAACTCCACAACAGCTTTAGCCAAGGTAAGGGCAACTCTCTTTGCATCCAAGCCAGAGCTTCTTTCTTGTTTTCTCAATCGAGAAGCGACAGCAACTCGGTAAGATATTTGAGATGCAGCAGCTAGTTTCCAAATACGCTCCTACATGAGAAAATACAATACATGAAGATTTAAAAAAAAACAATGAATGTTCAACAAAAAATTAAGATGAAGTTCTCCAATCAAACATGTAGAAATCCGCTCTGGGAATAAAAGGGTAGGAATGAAATCAAACCTGTGCAAAGTCATTAGCCAACCATGCCATTTCTTCAATCACATAATCCCAATGAGATTTCTGGTAAATCTCCACTGGCGATGTCACAACAGACAATTCTGCGATCCTCTTTCGTTTAGCCTATTTACAAATAATATTAGATTATTTTGTCCACCAACGAATTAAATAAAATACTCTTCAGGCACAAATAAATGAAACAAATTAAAAACAAATACTTAGGATAACCTCTATAATTTGTGCTTCTTTCAATATTGAATCTTCGTCAATTTTGCTCGCCATTTTTGAGTCAGATCCAGGAGAAGTTTGAGCCTCAAGGGAAACAGTAGAAACCTTATTCGATAATCCAACCTCGGGGAGATCTGATTTTGAGACTTCAGAAGATTCATGATGCCTTGTATCAGAAGATGCTTCTTTGGGCTGTCCAGGATTGTCAACCAAAGGTGCAGTGGGTTTCATCCCAGATTCTAATTGAGGGGAGCAAGGAGCTTCTATGCTCTCACTGATATCTTGATCTTTCGTCTTTTCTTCCAATGCAGATTCCACTTGATCCAATTCTTTCTTTGGAAGGAGTAAAGAATCCTTATCCAGCTCACTTTGACAAGCAGAAGCACGCTCCTTGTTGACAAAAGCAGAGCTGTTAATCCCCTCAGTATCTTTGATTTCTTTTGCAAATTTGTCACTTTCAAGCATTGTGATCCCATCTCGGAAAGTTTGATCTTTAAGATTCCCGTTAGATTCAACATTTCTCACTCTAGTACACATTTCACTATCATTATTTCCATCAATACTTAGACCGGTCTGCGTGCAAGATGACTCTGAATCCAAAACCTTTGTGCCATGGGAAGTACTGTTATTATGAGTGCCGGTCATCATATCATCCCCTATTTTTCTGCCAAAACCATTCATCTGGCAAGAATCAGAGTGATTCTCAACTGCTGTTGCTGTCACACTTGGCTGACACTCAATAGCTGCAGAAGCCATTTCTTTGGTCTGGATTGCTTCAGGCCCATTAGAATCTATCTGTTTAGGAGTGACTGCGACCACTGGAAGTGACTGTTGGTTATGTTGATCACTTAATGGGTTCTCAGAAGCAATAACATCTGATGTAGTATCTACAGAAACACCTTGTACCCAGTCCTTGGTTGATTGAAAAGACTTCAAACCATCCAATTCAATATCCTGACCATCTGTCACTACAGTTTTAGGAAGGATATCATTACTTGGACTTGAAGGCTTTGAATTCTGATTTGATATCATATTTAGATTATCTGCATCAGATAACAAAACTTCAACATCCTTGGGGCCATGACAAGAAGGTAGAGAAGTGCCAGGAAACCCCTGAGCTGGATTTACATCGGTTGAACTCGACCTAGCTCCATCACGATTGGGCCGGGATCTGTACCTTCTCTCATATGCTTTTCTAGGATGAGAAAAGGTGGCTGAATCCCCATGTTCCCGAGCCTTATGACCACCATCCATTTGGATTGACTGTTCAGATTGCAAAACACTACTCCTACGCAGCAAACTCCTACCACCTTCAGAAATTTCATTTTCAACATCAAATAACAAGAGATTATCGGCACTATTGGGATCCCAAGGAGTTGTCCCTGGTCTACCACTACTCTCAACAGAGTCTCCATGAGGTGATGCAGTAATTGCAAGACTTCCTTTTGCTTCACTACAATGCAGAACAAAAATCTGAGCAAATAGAACAATAGAATTTGAATCCAGAATAAATCAAGCTTATAAAAGCATCTCTTAAAGGTACCTGGTTATAAACTGGTCAGGATGTTGGTCGGTAATTGAAGTAGACTGAACACTAACTGAAGTAACAGTCCCAAGCTTAAAGTCTAATGGGTTTCCACCCTGAAAATAGAAAAGAATCAAGCACTCCACAAAGAAATATTTAGAAAAAGGCAATAAATTAATCACCATACCTTCTCAAGAAAATCCAATTCTCTTTTCCGTTCATCCCGAACGCCACATTCCTGCCTGTTAGACACAAAAGCGGCGTGACCAGAACATGACAATATGATCTCATAGTTGACCTTGTATAAAAGTAAAGCAGCATAGCACCATTACCTGAGATCTGCTTGAACCTTATCAATTGCTGCTTTATGCGGAGAAGATTTGTTAGCAATACCAACTCCGCCGTCAACAACACCTCCCATAGAATCAACTTCGGCATTGACTATGAGAACAGATGCTGAACTACATCCCATGCATTCCCCACTTCAACTGCTCCACATGGTCTCTACCATTAACTCAGAAATGTACTATCAAAAAAGAGCAAAAGATATTGCAAGTTAATGAAAAGAATACATAGAACAGAATAATTGATTGCATTATCTAATTATCAGTTGCATCAGCTAGAGAATATCAGAGAAAATAAGGTTTACTACTCCAACGTACGCTACCAACATCAAATTGATCATAGAAGCCTAAGAACCTTGAATTGTAAGTGCAATTCGAACAAAATAATGTCATCCATTTTTCTTTATATTCTTAATTTGGCTGATTCATAAAATAAGATTTGTCATGAAACAGCATGATGGCCTCTTTCTGTTTTTGAAAGTTAGCATACAAAGGCATCCTTTGTTATCAATCATATTCAGCAGACCATGAAATGGAAATGAAGAGACTGAACATAATTTAGAAAAGCATCGATACTAATGCAAGTAAAAAGAATAAAATCAGAAAATTGAAAGCTCCGACACTATATGACCAATACAATTACAGGCCACATTACGTACAGAGTAAACCAATACCAATAATTGACTGGAAAGATATTAAAGATGGATAACCATAATAAATAAATAGATCCAATAGTTTTTCTACAAGTACGGATATGTGGGCACGAGATAAGTGCACTGATAACATGTGCATATATATATATATATATATATATATATATATATATATATATATATATATGTATGTATATATGTGTGTGTGTGTGTATATATGAATGTATGTATGTATAAAAAAAATTATATTCTACTTAATTCTTGATAAGACTGCTAAGCTTCACTTTGCACAATACAAACTGTAGTATTGACCCGATGCACAATCAAGATGGCCTATTGTTTTCACTCATCCACTTAAGGGTACTAAGAACTAGAGACGTATGCTGTATGCATGATACTTAAGCTTTTAAAAATTCTTCTGGCCTTTTGAGGGTCCATGGAATAATGTGCTACACTATTCTCAAAAAAAGAAGAAAAAAAAAAGGAGCAAAATTTTACTCTTCTGATAGAACTAAGAATGTAATTCAAACATATGTGAGTATATTAATCAATAGAGATATATATATATATATATAGAGAGAGAGAGAGAGGCGTAGAGATAGAGATAGAAAGGAACGAGGTTGCGATGACATTGGTCATGAGGTGAAGAAGAAAATTAGGAGCATTCACTACTCAATAGTCAATACTGTTGAATTTATCCTCTATTATTTCCAATATTTTTGTGTTTTTATACAAAACCATTTCATTAAGGAGGACACTATATCTCAAACTTGTCTTTTTGTTTGAACATTTAGATCATCACTAGTCCAATCTCATTTTCCTGTGGTTAGCTCATAAATCATTCCAAGCGCAACAATCTGATGTGGATATATGACATGATTCATATCCCCAATTGCACGTACATACATAAAGGCAAACGGCTCAGGCCAAGTGGCACAAACGAAAAAAATAACCAACCACCCCCTCACCCCCCTTTAATCAAAAGATAAGGAAAGAAGTCTACAACATCTCTAAAACTCAGCCGAGGTATGTGACAAAAACTGCCAAATATGTTGCTTAAATGGGCATTTGCTGTTATCTGACTAAGATGATGGTATATACTTTCCACCATTAAATCAAGCCATCTGGCACATTGCTGAGTCACCGAATTCAACTAAAGCCAGTCAAAGTTCGTTAACTTCTGAGAAAACTAGATTCCTTCATAATAGCTCGAAAACCTTCCAAATGTTAACCTCACAAACCTTTCTATACATCCTCTCATGCTCAGAGATTCAAAAACACTCAACTACAGCTCAACAAAAATAATAACGCACATACAGAAAGCAGAATTCAGCTCATTCAGCATGCAATACGCAATACTCATAACTACTTGAATGCCAATTGCTGGACGAGCTCATAATGCTATGCCACAACTCGACACCACAAACCCTCACTGCAATTCAAACAAAATGCATGAAAAGAAACACGTAATCAACGATTCCATGCCTGTTCCCCCAAAGTTAAACCCCAACTTCAATCAATAATTGGGCGGAACATTTCTAGGGTTAGCACGAACTTGAGCAGAGCTCACAATTCTAGGGTTTCCGGAGCTGGGAGCGCGAAATATTACCTGAATTGCGATTATCCAAGAATGAATTGCAATCTAGAGGTCGCAAAACGTCAGACCTCCCAGAATTTTGGGGATGCTCCTAGGGTTTTGCTTTTGATGCACAAGGTACCTCAACTCAAAGCGAAGGGACTATTTGTGCCCTAGATTACGTAGAATTCATGAAAGCATTACCAAAAATATGGATATGGAGGTTGATAGATAGATATAAATACGTGTATGTATATGCCAGTGTGTGTTCTGCGTGAGAATTTAATGTAAAAATGGTGCTTTAGAGGTTCGTTCGTCTTCGTGCTCCTTCACTTTCTCTCTCTAAAAATATTCGCAATTTATTTTTCTTTTTATTTATTTAATTTATTTTTTTTCTGTAAAAAAATGAATGAACTATTTCGGGAATTCCTCTCTCTGTTCGAGACTGTGGGCTAGACGATGATGAACGTGGGCCGGATCTTTATTTATCCGAATTCGGCCCATTTTCAATTTTGTTTTCTTCATTAAAAACTTCTTTTTTTTTCAAAAAAATATAATAGTATAAACAGCTAGGGCCGTAAATGAACAGAGCCCTCGCAAGTTAATCGGAGCTCGACTCGAGAAAAGCTCGTTCGAAATCCGTTCGTTTTCTAAACGAACCGAGCTCAAGTCCCGAATCGAACTTGATAAAATTACCGAGCCGAGCTCGATCAGAATAGTATTCGGCTCGACCAGCTCGAGAACATGTTCGAACTCTAACTTAATCGAGCATATTCATGATTATTATAAATATTTCAAACGGGTAAATTAAACAAGCTATTTTTTCTAGCTCGAGCTCGAATATGTAAATTAAACGAGTCTTTTTTCGAGCAGTTTACGAGCCGAGCTCGAGCCGAATTCAAACATGATAAATATTTATTGAGCCGAGTTTGAACAAGAGCAAAAAAGCTCGAATCGAGCTCGAGCCGAGCTCAATCTTAAATATTCCTTAACATCAAGATGTTCGGCTCGATTCGATTTATTTGCAGCCCTATAATCAGCCTAAACTTAGACCTAATTTATTTTTAGGGAACTTTGCTTGTGTACATCATTGAAATTGGCTAGTTACACTTTTGTATCCGATATTTGAGTTCGATAACATTTTGTTCTTATCTTTCAAAAATTACGGATTGATATTTGACCTTTGAATATTTTAACAAATATATGTCACATTTGTCACAAATAACACTACAATAGAGATTAAGATTAAAAATAATATGTAACTAATTATAATTATTAACCAACTCATTACATATAATGTACACAAACAAATCAATGTGCTCGAGTGAGTATAGATCCTAAAAAACTTTGAGCTTTTTCCCTGAGTTGTATTATGTTAGCCGCTCGGGATGCTCTAGTGGCGGAGTGACAACTTCGTGACTAAAAGCTCATAGATTCAACGCCCGTTAACGCCTTTAAAGTCGAGCTAGAACGAACCAAGTTCTTTCTGAAGCTCCTTGGCATGGCCGGTCATCCCGTTCATCGAGTACGCCTTGATCATCGTTCGACACGTGACCTTATCGGGATTACAGCCCCTCCTCTTCATCATCTCCATCACCCCTTTCATATCCGCGATGCATCCCATCAGGCCGTAGGCGTCTATCAAGCAGTTGAAGAACACGGTGTCAAGCGTAACATCAGAGTTATCAGCGTAGCGCAGAACAGCCGCAATCTTTTCGGCTTTTCCAGCGTTTGCATAAGCTCTGATGAGCGAACATAGAGTCACGCAGTTCGGCTTGACCCTCTCCGACTGCATGAGCCGAAACAAGAACTCCATCTGCTTGATATCACCGGCTCTACCAAATGCATCTATGACGATGTTGTAGGTGACAAGAGTCCACGAGAAGTGATATCGCTGCATGTACTGCATCACAGCGCTCATCTTCTCGTAGTTCTCTGTTTTGCCGTAGGCGTCTAGGAGTATGTTGAATGTCTTGATGCTGGGCTCAATGCCGGCCTTCTGAAACTTCTCGTAGCACTTCTCCATCATGTCAATCTGTCCGCTGCCCCCAAATGCTCTAAGTGTTGAGTTCATGGTCCAGACATCGGGTTGGCAGTCAGGTTGCCTGAGCATTTGCACGAGCACAGATTCCATCTCCGCGAACCTGTTAGCAGCAAAAGATTTCGTTAACATCTCGGACAAAATGTAGCACGAACCAAAAAATTGAAAAAAAAACAAAGAATGGGAAAGAAAGAGGGCAGCAGATCACAGGAATAAGTGAATCACATGGTTGAATATAAGGATGAAAACCCTCAAGCAGACAATTTATCCCCCCCCCCCCTCTCTCTCTCTCTCTCTCTCTCTCTCAAAACCAATAAGGGGAAAAGGAGGATTACTTCTTTGATTTTCCATATGCATCGATCAGAGTATTATAAGTCACTGTGTTGGGTCTGACTCCCTGCATTTCCATTTCAGAAAGGAGAGATTTAACTGCACCAAAGTCATAAACTTGCAGGCACGACTTAATGAGGATCGAGTACGTGAAGACATCAGGTCGACAATCAGGGATCTTCTTCATTTGGTCGAGAATGGAAAACGCTCTATCAAAAAGGCCACTTCGGCTGTAGGCAGACATAAGAGCAGTGTAAGCTTCATGGTCCACGACACACCCTTCATCGGTCATTGCCTGAAACAAAGTATGAGCTATCTCAGGTTGCTTACATTTTCCAAGCATGGTGATGAGCTTCACATATATACCAGCATTCGGCTTGTACCAAAGTTGCTCACGAAGGAGTTCGAAAACCTGAAAACATTACGTAAAGAGTAGAATTGTCAACCCGAATTCTCGTCCTCAAATTTAACTTCGTTTGCCTGAAAGAACTTGTGTTAACAGATATAACACATCATACAAAATCTCAATAAAAAGCGAATCAGAAGGACAAAGAACACGCGCATGCAAATAGATCAACGAATGTTTAGATGTTCAGCCATTACTCACAATAATCTGGAGGCATCTTCTTCTTTCTTCTCACTAATTTCATATTTTCTTTCCTTTCTCAAAAGAAATACTTCTCTCCCTAATCTCAGTTTCTAGTTCCCCCTCTTGCAAGTTGCACTTCTTTTATCAAAGAGTGTAAAACTGCGTACAATTTGACTCTCTGCACATTCTTCCGATGCCTCGGTGATTCTTTAAACTCCAACAGCCCATCAGCTTACTGCAGCCATAACATGAAGCTTATGACTTACAAATGATCCCCTTCTCCCATTACAAATTCTAGCTCAGCCACTAGTCGTACTTCTCTTCCCTTCCCACTAAACTCGTTACCTTCAACACTCGATTCTTAGATCACCATTCACATCAAGACTTCATCATGTTGCAACATTGGACGATTGAGGAAACCACATAAACCATCCTCTTCTAAACATTTTCTAAATCAATGATAAGCTCCAACTCTTCCAACTCTCACACTCAATAAATACAAAGAGCATTATCTTTTTTCTCTCCATTCTTGAATAAACTCTCACATTAAACCACAACAGCTTGCAGTATATCACACCAAATGCAACCTAAATTCAACCCCAATGCCACCCCAACCAGATAAAACACTCCCATCTCTCACAGACTCACACTCAATACCACACATACAATCCCACAACACAGTGAAAACACACGCACACTTCAACCATACAAGAATCGCATTAGCAGAATTCTCCAGTTCTGTACCAAAAATCGTCAAAACACTCACATCAAACAAAAAGATGGAAACTTTTAGCACACCCAACACATACTTCAATCATATAAGATTCACATTAACAGAATTCTCCCATCCTTCACCAAATATCATCAAAACACTCACATCAAAGAAAAAGTTGGAAACCTCACATTCAAAAATTTACACTAAATTCTTGAATCACCTCTCACAGACTCACACTCAATACCACACATACAATGCCACAAAACAGTGAAAAACACACACTTCAAACCATACAAGATTCGCATTAGCAGAATTCCCCAGTTCTTCACCAAAAATCATCAAAACACTCACATCAAACAAAAAAAGGTGGAAACTTTTAGCACATCCAACACACACTTCAATCATACAGATTCACATTAGCAGAATTCTCCCATCCTTCACCAAATATCATCAAAACACTCACATCAAAGAAAAAGTTGAAAACTTTACACCAAACAACAAAAACAAAAAACAAATCAAGGGCAGTTCTTGTATGGAACAACAGACCTTGAGAGCAGACTCCCAGCGCAGAGCGGTGATGCGTTCATGAAGGGCATCAAGAACAGTTTTGGGCAACAGTTTCTTGGAGCCCCCTTTCTTCTTTTCGATCACTGCTTTCATAGCTTCTCTCCTCAGTATAACGGAAATGGCCTTCTGCGAGGCTATCTTCCTGTTGGTTTCCACCTTTCTCTCTCTAGTTTCTATCTCCTTCGTCTTTGCAGGGTCGAATCTTCTTCCACCCACAGTGACCATGTTTCCGCCGCTTTCCGGGGCATTTGACGGCTGCGGGTCGGGTTTGAGGCAGAAGCTAATGCGGGTTTGGGCTCGATTTCGGGTCGGGCGGTCGAAGGATGGCGGGAAGGGATTGGTGGGCCCGGCGAGGGACGCCATGGTTGAGCAGACACCGAGCTCTTGGAATGATATTTGCTATTTGCTGTAAAATGGCAAATATATATTATAAAATACATTATACAAAAATTCTATCATATTTTACAAATTTAATTTCTTTGATAAATGTATACTAGAAGTGGGAAAATACCCAATAATAAACATGAGATGTTGAAACCTTGATTATTTTTAATTCCAACATTAGTTTTCAGTTTTTAATATTTTCAATTATTTTATAAGGTGTATTGATTTTTGAAAAAAATTGTAATAATTTTGTTATGATGGATAATTTAATATTTTGGGTTACATGTTTAAAAAATAGAAATATGTTTGTTTGATTTTATTTTCAAATTGAATTTGTGATTGAGATGAAAAGATAAAATATTTGTATGGTTACGATGAATTGATTAATATTTAAATAATGCTTCCACGGTAATATATATATATATATATATATTGGAAAAAATTAAAATAAAAATGAGTAACACAAGCGTATTTTCGATGTTTTAATTAGTAAAATATGAAAATTTACAAACAAGGCTTAAGATGTTGAGGGAATAGGTTAATTTCCAGACAATTAAAATAAATGAAATTTTTTATAAAAGGGGAAAATGAAAGAAAGATGACACTAAATTTTTATATTGGCGAATTAAATTTATTTAATATAAGATACATGGACCCGAAATTAATGGGCTTTAGCTCAAGATAGATTTGCTTTACGGGCCTTTTCAACATTTAATAGTGCCAAAATATCTTCCTAAGAAAAAAGTAACTGCGTAAGCTAGGTTAATTGATTTCTTATTTTTTTTTGGTTTTAATTTTAAAGTTAAACCAGAATAAAATCAAGTGTCTTAATCGAAGTGAAGTGATCAAGTGACCACCTACGTACCTTTGAATATATATGTACTCCAATAGATCTATTAGGACACTTGAGAGTGTCACAATAGATCTATTGTACCACATTGGGTATTACCCATTGGATAGCATAGAACTTTCCTATTTTAACTTACCAAGAAAGATAAACTAGAGGGAGTATTTCACTTCTAAGCTTATTATAAAGTTATTTAACTTATCAAGAAAAATAAACTAATTTATTAAATTGCTTAAACATGTGTTTACATCATTACATGTTATAAAACCACATCTTTTTTTACTTTTATACCAAGATTGGTTGTCCTAATTTTCTTCCAACAAAATGGAGTCGGTATTAATCACTTTCCCAACCAAATGTGTCCTCAATTTTAAAATCGTACACTATTAAATTACAAACATCTTAGATGTAAAAAAATAAATATTATGAAAAATAAGTTAAGCATTCTGAACCTTAAAAATAGTATAAATTTCTACCGACAAACATGATTACTACATAAAATAACTATAAAAAATAATTAAAATAAAATTAATCATAACCATCCATATAACAAATCTAATAATTATAATACCCGCAAATTTCACATCAGACTAATATTCACAAACAGATTATTCTCTCTCTCTCTCTCTCTCTCTCTCTATATATATATATATATATATATATATATATATCCGAACTACTCAATCGGCCACCTATCTCAGTCGTGGTTGACAAGTTCAAATTTTATTTAATTTTTCTATGAAAGGTGGAGAAGATCAAATTGATAACCAATCATCTAAAAAAAAAAGAGAGTAGTAGATCGAGGAAAAGAAATAAAAAATTATTTAGAAGGACTAAAAGTTGGTCAAACTCGATTAAAATTAATTTGGCTAGGTAATGTTCAAAATTCTTAGGACTGCTTTGTTTTCATTTTCAATTAAAAATTTCTCCTTTTTTATAATATTTGTAATACGGAAAACATATTTATTTTATTTATTTTTAAATTTAATTTTCATTTTTTTCAATTCTATATAATTTATTTAATCATATATATATATATATATCATTATAGTGGAATCCATTAATTAAATATTCATCAATTCATTGTAACCACACAAATATTTATCTTTTCATAACAACCACACATTTCAAATTGAAAATATAATCAAATAAACATATTTCAATTTTCCAAACCTATAACTCTAAACATTAAATCATTTATCATAACAAAATCGTTACATTTTTTAAAAAATTAATACACCTAGTAAATTGAGGTGGAAATACTGAAAATTGATATTGAAAATAAAAACAAACAAGACCTTAATTTTTTGTTTTCTTTTTATACGTTCAAAATGCATTTTGATTAATCATATACCTATAGATATATAGTCATTCAAATCGCAATCTTTGTTAAGCACCTGAATTAAAACGCTAAACTTAAAGCTAAGAGTTATCACAAACTCATTTTATGAAACAATTAACAAAAAAAAGTAAAACATTAAAATAAAGATAATGAACTAAAAAGTAAAATGTTACTACTGCAAAATTATAGATCATAATTAACAAAATGATCCCAAATTGATAAATCTTTTAATAAATTAAAATATGTTAACAATTCGGGAGATACAATGTAATTATAAATAGCCCATAACATTTTTTTAACAAATATTAACAGTCTGACGTTTTTAGTGTATAATTCTACTAAAAATAATAAACTAAATGGTAAATTATATTTTGAGTCATTTTTAAAACACAGTTAATTTGTTCAAAATTAACAAAGCAGTACATACTTTATAAAAAAAATACAAACTCTACCATTTTATCAAATTTTCAGCCGAAAATCCTATGTAATTAATTGTATTTTAATATTTTTATTTTTCCAATTATATAAAAAATCATCCAATTAAAAAATATTAAAATACAATTCTACAATTTTCAAACCAAAAATTAATCAAGTATTGGATTTATAAAATTTTTGAACCAATAATATGTCCTTTTAATTTAGAAAAATAATCGAAAATATATCACAACAAAATATAATTTACCCATCGGTAAAACTTAAAAGGCAAAAGCAAAAACCAGTGAAAAAAAAAATAGTAGAGAGAGAGAGAGAGAGAGAGAGAGAGAGAGATATTTCAGATTCGTTAATTGGGGTTGGTGAGGTAGTGACTGTAAGTGCTGGATGGTGGGGGGTTACGTCAATATATATATATATATAGAGAGAGAGAGAGAGAGAGAGAGAATAGATAACGAAAATTGTAGTAATATCTAATTTACAAGTGAACTTACTTAAAAATAAAAAAGAAATGGCGCCGGCGGCGAGGATTGACCCAATCACGGCGTGCCACGTGGTCTCCGTCCCATATCCCGGCAGAGGCCACGTCAACCCCATGATGAACCTCTGCAAGCTGCTGGCGAACTCGAAACCCGATCTCCTCATCACTTTCGTCGTCACCGAGGAGTGGCTCGGCTTCATCGGCGCCGAGGAGAAGCCGCCGAACATCCGCTTCGCCACCATCCCCAACGTTCTGCCGGCGGAGCTGGACCGCGCCGCCGACATGCCCAGCTTCGTCGGCGCCACCCAGACTAAGATGGGGGAGCCGTTCGAGCGGCTCATGGAGCGGCTCGACGAGCCGGTCAACTTCATAATCGCCGACACATTTCTGTTCTGGGCGGTTGAGTTTGGGAATCGGAGGAATATTCCGGTGGCGTCGCTCTGGCCGATGCCTGCTTCGGTGTTCTCGGTGTTTTACCATTTTGACCTCGTCGAACGGAATGGCCATCACCCGTTTGAGTTATGCGGTGAGTCCTTTTTCGTAATTTTGGATGAAAGCATGTTCTCTTCTAGTAAATGAGGAGAGATTTCCGGTTTTATTTTTTAATTTTTGTATATGCTTGAAGTTCTAGAATGTGATATATATATATATATATATAAAGTGCTCAAGCTATATAATTTTAAATTTAAAATCGCATATAACTGTTAATTATGATGTTGGTGTTGAAAAATTTAAGGGATAAAAAAATTGATTACATGTCCCAATTTTCAAAATTAATTATACCAAATTCAAATACGATAGACTATTGAGAATATATAGTCAAACAAAATTATTGTTTGGTCATGATTCTTGAATAGAGTTGATATATAACTTATAACATTACATTTAAATTGTACTAATTAAGATTTTTTTTGTTGAATATAACTATTAATTGTGATGTTGATGTTGAAAAATTTAAGGGATAAAAAAATTGAAAATATCTGAAATTTTCAAAATTAATTAATATATTAAATCCAAATACGATAGACTATTGAGAATTTATAGTCAAACAAAATTACTGTCTGATCAATGTGATAGTTATAACTTATAACGTTACATTTAAATGGTACTAATCAAGTTTATTTTTTTTATTGAACATTGTGAGATTAGAAATAGGTGATAAACGAATAGATTACATCCCGGGAATTGACACGATTCGTCTAGCTGACATTCCATCAATCGCCCACATGAAAGATCAGCGTCTTCTTCGTCTAGCCCTTCGAATATTCTCCAATTTACCAAAGGCTCAATATCTATTGATCTCTTCAATCTACGAGTTAGAATCTCAAGCACTAGAAGCCCTCAAGCAAGAATTGCCATTTCCCATATACACTTTTGGCCCAGCTATACCTTACCTCAATCTTGAAAAAGTCACATCTTTCTCAACCAACCAAAGTGATCATCACCACTACTTTGACTGGTTGAATGCTCAACCTCCGAGCTCGGTTCTATACGTTTCGTTGGGGAGTTTCCTTTCTGTTTCTAGCGCCCAAATGGACGAGATTGCAGACGGACTACGAGGGAGTGGCGTGAGCTTCTTGTGGGTGGCTCGTGGGGAGGCGGAGAGGTTGCAAGAACGGTGTGGGGAGGGCGGGAGAGTCGTGCCTTGGTGCGAGCAGCTTAAGGTGTTGTGCCACCCTTCTGTGGGTGGATTCTGGACGCACTGTGGGTGGAACTCGACTATGGAATGCATTTTTGCCGGGGTGCCGATGATTTGTTTCCCTATAATCATGGATCAAACCACGGTCCGCAAACATGTGGTTGAGGATTGGAAGATGGGATTGGATGCCAAGAAAGATCTGGCCCCCGGGGAATTGCTCGGGAGCGGGGAGATTGCTAGGATTGTGAAGAAGTTCATGGATTTGGAGAGCGTCGAGAGAAGGGAGATGGTGGGAAAAGCGAGAGAGTTTCGGGAGGCTACTCGACGAGCGGTTTCGGATGGAGGTTCGTCCGTGGCGAACCTCTCTTCTTTGCTGAATGACATTGTGTCATTCAGCAAAGAAAACTGAACGAATGTTGTTGTGATTGTTTGTATCAATAAGCACAAGAATGTTGTGCAACATAGTATTTATGAACTAAGAAATTAGAAATGCATTATTACTTGTTCATTTTGAGATTATTGCCATTTGGTTGTTGGATGGATTATGTTTCATTTTTGTAGTTTTATTGATACTTATATTAATTAAATCCTCTTTGATTAAATAACTTCATCGAAATATTTTGTAGATGTTATTGTTCTTAACAAACTGCAATAGTTCATGTGTTTGAAAGTCCTTTTTCTTTAGAAAATTCTAACATCACTTTGTGTCCAAACAAATTGATCATCCAAATTATTGCAAACAAATATAAGTTAAATATATGAAATCAATGAGATGATGGTCGGCTTTTAAAATTTTAACTTTTTTTTGTCGATTCTTAGTTTATATTTCTCATTATTTTTTATTTTAGTATCCACTTTATTAATTATTACAGAGAATGTCGTAAAAAATAAAACATCTACTTTATTCATATAACCTAAGTTTATTTAATAGGCACGTACGAGTAGCTAATTAAGAAAAACAAAAATATAAAAGAAAATATTTTTTATACAATAAAATATCAATTGAAACCATTTATCCTACTTGGTGTCCCATTTTGATTTTTATTAGATTTTTTTTTTCATTTTTTTCTTCAATTTCAATTTATTATTGTTTAGTTTAATTTTACAATTATTATTTAGGGTTTATTCCACCCAATTAGGATTTATATTTATTTTTTAATAATTATTTTATGTATTTTAGTTAATATAATTGATTAATATGGTTAATTATTACAAAATTATGGTATATAATTTTTTAAAATTTCAATTTTTAGCCATGAATTTTAATATGATTTGTATTTTTATAATAAATATATGACACAATAGTGGGATAGGGAACATGAACTAGCTAGAAATTTTAATTATGCTATAAAATATATACTTTGATTTATTAGAATTTATTTTTGCTGGACATATAATATTATTATCTCTAGATAATAATAGTTTCCAATGATGATTTGTCAGGTATAAAATTATTTATATATTCGTTTTTTAATTTTCCAATTATGATATTTCATATAATTAATTTAATTGTATTACAATATTATCATGTGTATCCATATATAATAACAAAATACCATCACAATTTGTCAAAAAAAAAAAAAACGTCATCACAATATATATATATATATATACACAATCTGATAAATGACAAATTAATTAGTGGACTAGAGATTAATATATCTTATTTGAATTTGAAAAATAAAAAAGAAAAAACTAGCTAGCGTTTATTGAAAAACTTTATTAAAAAAATGTTGAACAAAATAAAATAATTTAACTAGTGCATCATATATATCTACACATGCCAATGCAAGAATATTGTCGACGTCAATTATAAACTTTTAACAAATTTATGCATAAATTACCTAAATTAAACGCGAACATTTTTATGAAAAATAAAAATAAAATAAAAATACATAAATATTTAGATTGAACCACGCAACTCTTTGTTAATTGAAATAAACAGTGAAACAAGCTAATTAAGTAACAAAACTCCAATAATTAAAAATATAAGACTATATATATATATATATATGTCTCTATGCATCTTAAATAATTATACTAAGCTACGTATGGAGATATTCGATGTATGAGACCGTGTGACGAATAAAATCGTGTCGTTCTCTCGATCAACGGCACGCCCCCCACCACAGAGCAACCACGAAGACGGCGACATCAGCCAACATAACCCCTCCAAAAACTGTTATCTCCAACACAGTTAAATGATGATAAAGTGTTCCTACACTCGCCGCCACACCAATTGCTACTAGCAAACATAAAATTATAATCATAACTTTTTTCGTGAAACATCCATCTTCATGGTTGCCATTACGACCTGCATGCATGCAAATCGAATTAATATATGTGTATATATATGTGAGAGAGATGATGCATATACTAATTTATTTATTTAATTAGTTAATGAATAAAGAATAATATATATTGAAAATATTGAGACATCACCAGCTGCTAAAATATCCATGCTCGATCTTCTCTCTCTTTTTCTTTTTTTTTTTTTTTCTATTTTTTTGGGTGGGAGCAACGGCGACAACAACACAATATATAAGAATAATTTGTCTTCTCAAATTGGTAATTCAAGATTTATTTGTTAAGTACCATGATATCTAATGCTCTTTACATAAAATAATTGAGTTAAGTAAGGTAATTAAGAATTAATACATTAACACACACACACGTAATATATATTTATATAGTTTCCCGTTCAAATTAATTTATTTCCTTGTGTTTCGGTACGAATTTTAGTATCGAATTTTTAATTTTAATAATATTTATTATAAAATTATTATTAATTATTATATGGCATCGATAACAATTGTCAATATTTATCAACAAAATTAAAAAAATATATATATCAACTATAATTATGAAAAAAATAATGTTATATATCAAGATCATTAAATAGATGTATATTAATAAAAATAAATTTAATACATCCGCCCCTAATTAATAAGTACCGAATGTGGAAAATTATAACAAAGAGAAATTAAGGAATATAATATATATATGGCAATATTTTTATGGAAGGACAGAGTAATACATTCTGAAATTTCCTTTTGAAAGTCCTTTTGCTTTAGAAAATTATAACATCACTATCAGAATACATAATGTGTCCAAACAAATTAAATTGATAATCCAAATTAACAAATATAAATTAAATATATGGAATAAATGAGATGATGCCCCGCTTTTTTTTTTCTTTTTTTGTCGATTCTTAGTTTATATTTCTCAATTTTTTTTTTAAATTTTAGTATCCACTTTATTAATTATTATAGAAAATGTATTAAAAAAAGAAAATATTTACTTTTTTTATGCAATAAAATATCTCAAATCAAGCCACCAAATAGCTCAATTATATACATAGTAAATTACACTTTAATATCTATATTTTGAATATTTTTTAAAAAATGACCCACTTTTTAAAAATTAACAAAAAAGTACTAACTTTTTCTTCAATCTACGAGTTAGAATATCAAGCACTAGAAGCCCTCAAGCAAGAATTACCATTTCCCACATACACTTTTGGCCTGATATACCTTACCTCAATCTTGAAAAGGTTAATTACATCTTTCTCAACCAACCAAAGTGATCATCACCACTACTTTGAGTGGTTAATTGAATGCTCAGCCGCTACGCTCGGTTCTATACGTTTCGTTGTGGAGTTTTCTCTTTGTTTCTAACGCCCAAATGGACGAGATTGCCAACGGACTACGGGAGAACGGCGTGAGCTTCTTGTGGGTGGCTCGTGGGGCGGCGGGGAGGTTGCAGGAACGGTGTGGAGAGGGCGGGAGAGTCATGCCTTGGTGCAAGCAACTTATGGTGTTGTGCCACCCTTCTGTGGGTGGATTCTGGACGCACTGTGGATGAAACTCGACTATGGAATGCATTATTGCCCGGGGGGGGGGGGGGGGGGGGCGATGATTTGTTTCCCTATAATCATGGTTCAAACTACGGTAGTCCTCATACATGTGGTTGAGGATTGGAAGATCGAATTGGATGCCAAGAAAGATCTGGCTCCCGGAGAATTGCTCAGGAGCGGGGAGATCGCTAAGATTGTGAAAAAGTTCTCGAGATGAGAGAGATGGCGGGAAGAGCGAGAGAGTTTCGGGAGGCGACCCGACAAGCGATTTTAGATGGAGGTTCATCCATGATGAACCTCTGTGTCATTCAACAAAGAAAGTTGAATGAATGTTGTTGTGATTGTTTGTATCAATAAGCACAAGAATGTTGTGCAACATAGTATTTATCAACTAAGAAATTAGAAATACGTTGTTACTTGTTCATTTTGAGAAATTAGAAATTTGGTTGTTGGACGGACTATGTTTTATTTTAATAGTTTTATATTGTTACTTATTTTAATTAAATCCTCTTTGATTAAAGAACTTAATCTAGCGAAAATATTTGAAGATCTTATTGTTCTTAACAAACGGCAATAGTTCATGTGTTTGAAATTAAAGTCATTTTGCTTTAGAAAATTCTAACATCACTTTGCGTCCAAACAAATTGATAATCCAAATTATGTGCAAACAAATAGAAATTAAATATATGAAATCAAAGAGATGATGGCCGGCTTTTTAAATTTTATCTTTTTTTTGTCGATTCTTAGTTTATATTTCTCATTTTTTATTTTATTTTAGTATCCACTTTATTAATTATTACAGAAAATGTTGTAACAAAGAAAACGTCTACTTTTATTCATATAACCTAGGTTTATTTAATAGACACTTACGAGTAGCTAAGAAAAACAAAAATATAAAAGAAAATATCTACTTTTTTTTTACTCACACACCCGGCCTGTGATATTAAAGAGATTCGAACTTGTAACTTTTGGTCTCCAAGCAATCTAGTCATCCCCACCGGGACTACTTTTTTATACAATAAAATATCAATTGAAAACATTTACCCTACTTGGTGTCCCATTTTGATTTTTATTAGATTTTTTTCCTTTTTTTTTCTTCAATTTCAATTTATTTTAGTTA
This sequence comes from Perilla frutescens, assembly GCA_026008535.1. Taxonomy (NCBI): domain Eukaryota; kingdom Viridiplantae; phylum Streptophyta; class Magnoliopsida; order Lamiales; family Lamiaceae; genus Perilla; species Perilla frutescens. The sequence continues at coordinate 812,115 of BRKX01000008.1, read as the reverse complement.
GTTTAATTTTATAATTTTTATTTAGGGTTTATTCCATCAAATTAGGATTTATATTTATTTTTTAATTATTATTTTATTTTTTTAGTTAATATAATTGATTAATATGGTTGATTATTCCAAAATTATGATATATAATTTTTTAAAATTTCAATTTTTAGCAATGAATGTTAATTATGATTGGTTATACTATAATAGTTTTTTACTTTTATAATAAATATATGACACAATATATAGTGGGATAGGGAACATGGACTAGCTAGCTAGCTAGAAAATTTTAATTATCCCATAAAATATATACTTTGATTTATTAGGATTTATTTTTGCTGGACATATTTGTCAGCTATGAAATTATTTATATATTCGTTTTTTAATTTTCCAATTATGATATTTTATATCATTTGTATTACAATATTATCATGTATATCCATAATAACAAAATACCATCACAATTTGTCAAAAAAAAAAGTCATCACAATACACACACACACACAAACAATCTGATAAATGACAAATTAATTAGTGGACTAGAGACTAATATATCTTATTTGAATTTGAAAAATAAAAAAGAAAAAACTAGCTAGCGTTTATTGAAAAACTTTACTAAAAAAATGTTGAACAAAATAAAATAATTTAACTAGTCCATCATATATATATATATATATATATATATATATATATATATATCTACACATGCCAATGCAAGAATATTGTCGACGTTAATTATAAACTTTTAACAAATTTATGCATGAATTACCTCAATTAAACGCGATCATTTTTATGAAAAATAAAAATAAAAATACATAAATATTTAGATTGAACCAAGCAACTCTTTGTTAATTGAAATAAACAGTGAAACAAGCTAATTAAGTAACAAAACTCCAATAATTAAAAATATAAGACTATATATATGTCTACGCATCTTAAATATTAATTCTACTAAGCTACGTACGAAGATATTCGATATATGACACCATGTGACGAATAAAGTCGTCTCGTTTTCTCGATCAGCAGCACAACCGCGAACACAGAGTAACCACGAGGACGACGACAACAGCCGACAAACCCCCTACGACAACTATTGTCGCCCACACAGCTAGATGAAGATGATGTTGAATTATTAGCATTACTACACTCACCAACACACCTGCTGCTAGTAATAAACATGCAAATATAATAATGTCTCTCGTGGAATTTTCATCTCCATTGTTGCCATTGCGACCTGCATGCATGCAAATCGAATTAATATATATGTATATGTGTGTATATATATGTGTGAGAGATGATGCAAATACTAATTTATTTATTTAATTAGTTAATGAATACAGATCATAATATATATTGAAAATATTGAGACATCACCAGCTGCTGAAATATCCATGCTCGATCTTCTTTCTCTTTTGCTTTTTTTTTCTATTTTTTTTTTTGGGTGGGAGCAATCGCAACAACAACACAATATATAAGAATAATTTGTCTTCTCAAATTGGTAATTCAAGATTTATTTGTTAAGTACCATGATATCTAATGTTCTTTACATAAAACAATTGAGTTAATCAAGGTAATTAAGAATGCTTTAACACACACACACACACGTAATATATATTTATGAAGGTTCTCGTTCAAGTTTTTTTTTCCTTGTGTTTCGGTCCGTATTTCAGTATCCATTTTTTTTTAATAATAACATTTATTATACAATTATATAGCATATATCAATAGCAATTGTCAATATTTAGCAAGAAAATAAAAAATATATATAAACTATAATTATGAAAAAATAATGTTATATATCAAGTTCATTTAGTAGATGTATATTAATAAAAATAAATTTTAATACATCCGCCCCTAATTAATAAGTAAAGAATGCGGAAAATAATAACAAAATATAATATATATTTATGGAAATAATATTTTCTTGGAAGGGGAGAGTAGAGCATTCTTAAATTTCCTTTTAAAAGTCCTTTTGCTTTAGAAAATTATAACATCACTATCAGAACACATATTGTGATGATGAAATCATATGCTACACTTTAGATAATACTTGATGCTACACAATTAAATTTTTTATTTTTTTTATTTTTTAATTTAGTTTCAATTTAGTTTTACACTTATTAATTATGGTTCATCATACCAAATTGGGGTACATAACTATTTTTTTACAAAATAATTAATTATTTATTAGAAAATGGAGTTAAATATTGAAAAACGTACAATTATTTACTCTAATCGAGTAAGCTGAACCATAATTAATAAGTGTAACATTAAACTAAAGTACAATAGAATGAAATTGAATTAAAAATTTGAAATAAATAATAAATTTAATTGTATAACACCAAATGCTGCACATGATGTAGCAGAAGATTTCATCCGCATATTACAAATTGATAATCCAAATTATGTGCAAACAAATATAAATTAAATTATGTGCAATCCAAATCAATGAGATGATGGCCCGCTTTTCTTTTCTTTTCTTTTCTTTTTTGTCTATTCTTAGTTTATATTTCTCAATCTTTTTTTTTAGTATCCACTTCATTAATTATTACAGAAAATTTAGTAAAAAAAAATAAAATATCTACTTTTTTCATGCAATAAACTATCTCAAATTAAGTCACCACATGGCTTAATTGTACACCATTATATATAAGCCAATTCAAATTCAAGGCAGATATATTCCAAAAATTCTAACATAACTATCATAGTATACATATTGTCCAAACAAATTGATAGTCCAAATTATGTGCAAACAAATATAAATTAAATATATGAAATCAATGAGATGATGGCCGGCGTTTTAATTAAATTTTTTTTTTTGTCGATGATCTTAGTTTATACTACCTCCATTTCATAATGTTTGTTGTTTTGTTTTTTTTATCTAGAATTAAGAATTAATTTTGTGGACAAATATACCCATCCCTTATATATGCCATAAAATCTAATTCATCTATATTTTCCTAAAAAATAACAATATTTTCTCTCTCCATATATTTTTCTCTTTTCATATATTATAGGTAAGTTAGAATAAAAAAAATCTTGTAGGATTTGAGAGGGTTAAAATTGGGAGAGAGGATGTCAAATTATATAAAACAACAAACATTTTGAAACTAAAAAAAAAACCTTAAACAACAAACATTATGAAACGGAGGTATTATTTCTCATTTTTTATTTTATTTTAGTACCCGCTTTATTAATTATTCATCAAGAATATATCTACACATGCCAATGCAAGAATATAGTGGGCGTTAATTATAAACTTTCAACAAATTTATGCCTAGTTACCTAAATTAAGTGCCCACACATTTTTATGAAAAATAAAAATAAAAATACATAAATATTTAGATTGAACCACGCAACTCTTTGTTAATTGAAATAAAGAGTGAATTAAATTAAACAAGCTAGCTAGCTAACCAAGTAACAAATTAAACTCCAATAATTAAAATTAATCTAACACCTATATATGTCTATGCATCTTAAATAATTCTACTAATGTACGAACGTCGTACATATTCGATATATGAGACCATGTGACGGATAAAATCGCGTCGTTTTCTCAACACCACCCGCACCACCGCTTCAGAACAACCACGACGAGGGCGGCCAAAACAACGAACAAAACCATTCCGTCTACTCTTGTCGCCCACATAGGAAGATGAAGATGATGTTGAAATATTAATAAACACAACGTCAAAACAAATGCTGCTGCCAAACATAAAACTATAATAACTTCTTTCCTCCATTGGAAATCAACATTGTTGCAATTACAACCTGCATGCATGCAAATTCGAATTAATATATATATATATATATATATGCATATACTAATTTATTTATTTAGTTAATAAATACAGAATAATTATATATTGAAAGTATTGAGACATCACTATCTGATAAAATATCCATGCTCGATCTTCTTTCTCTTCTGCTTTTTTTTTCTGTATTTTTTTTTTGGGGTTGGGAGCAAACCGCAACAACAACACAATATATATATATATATATATATAAGAAAAAAAATTTCTTCTTATATTGGTAATTCATGATTTATTTGTCAATTTCCATGATATCTAATGTTCTTTACATAAAATAATTGACTTAAGCAAGGTAATTAAGAACACACACACATATATATATATATATATGGTATATATATATATATGGGTCCCCGTTCAAATTCATTTCTTGTGTTTCGGTCTGTATTTAAGTATCAAAAGTTTAATTTTAATAACATTTATTATAAAATTATAATTAATTATATATAGCATCAATAACAATTGTCAATATTTATCGACAAAAAAAAGAAAAAATATCAACTATAATTATGAAACAATCAACTGTTATAATGAATTATTGATTGAGAATTGAAAAATTAAATACTAAAAAAATAATGAGGGAACGTGTACCTTCGTTTATTATTCAAAATTGAAAAAATTAATGTTATATAGCAAGCTCATTAAGTAGATGTATATTAATAAAAATATTTTTTAATACATCCGATCCGCCCCTAATTAATAAGTAAAGAATTAATGTGGAAAATTGTAACAAAGAGAAAGGAATATTATATATATATATATATGTATGTATATAACATCACTATCAGAATACATACTGTATCCAAACAAATTGATAATCCAAATTATGTGCAAACAAATATAAATTAAATATATGAAATTAATGAGATCATGATGGCCCGCTGTTTTTTTTTGTATTTCTCAAGTTTTTTATTATTTAGTATCCAATTTATTAATTATCACAGAAAATATAATAAAAAAGAAAATATCTACTTTTTTTATGCAATAAAATATCTCAAATCAAGCCACCACATGGCTCAATTGTACATCATTGTATACATGATAAATTACAATTTGATCCCTATATTTTGAACACTTTTTCAAAAATAACAAACTAGTACCCACATTTTCAAAAAATTTACAAAATATATCATTTAATCAATTTTATAGTCTGAAAATCATACATAATTGATTGTATTTTAATATTCCTATTTCTCCAGTCACATAGATAAATCCCTCTAATCAAGACATTTTAAAATACGGTCAATTACAAAAGATTTTCGAATCCATAAAATTGATTAAATGTTAGATTTACTTTTTTTTAAAAAAAAATACAGTCAATAACATATTATTTTATTAATTTAAAAAAATGGAACATTTTTTTAAAAAATACCAAAATATAAGTTTCAAAATGCAATTTTTCCCTTACATATAAGAGATTCAAACTCAAGGCAGAGATACTCATCTACCAAATCTTCATGGCTTCGCCCAACGATCAACCAATCACATCCTGCCACGTGGTGGCCATGCCCTTTCCCGGCCGCGGCAACATCAACCCCATGCTCAACCTCTGCGCCGCCGTGGCTGAGCGGAGCTCCGATCTATCCATAACCGTCGTCGTCACGGAGGAATGGCTCGGCTTGGTCGGATCCACGAGGAAGCCGCCGAACGTGAGCTTCGCCGCCATCCCCAACGTCGTGCCGTCGGAGAAGGTTCGCGGCGACGACATCACCGGCTTCGCGGTGGCCGTCATGACCAAAATGAAAGAGCCGTTCGAACGGCTTCTGGACGACGGCGAGCTGCCGCCGCCGGCTTTGATCATAGCAGACGCGTTCCTCCCCTGGGCCGGCGACGTTGCCGGTGGAAGGAATATTCCGGTGGCTTTCCTGTGGACCATGTCGGCGTCGGTGTACACGGTTTTTTACCATTTTGACCTCCTAGTTCAGAACGGCCATTTCCCCGTTGATTTGTCAGGTAATTAATTTTATATTAATTCGATTGTTTTAATTCTAATGCTATTTTTTTCGTTCAAGAATCATAATAAAGAAAATAATTATTACAATACGAATATACAAAATATATTACAATTACTAGTTAAAATATATCATAATCCAAACACAATAGAAAAAAAAATAACAAAACTACAAATATATCACAAGTTTCGTGTTTTGATTCGGATTTTTACCCGTCTTTTAATTTAGAATATTTTTTTCCCATAAAAAAAAATCTTACACAATTTTTTGTGCAAGAGAAACTCATTGATCTCTTTGGATAAGGGTTTCAATTAACTTTAAAACTATAGATAAATGCAAGCAAATTAAAATAATACAGGGCAGATTCAAAATTGTATCTAAAGATCAAGTTTAATAGTATAATTTATATTAGTAGAATTGCCGATTCAGGACCTGAAAGATGGGTAATTCATCAATTTAGGACCTGAAAGATGAAAACTCTCAATCCAGGACCCAAAAGATGAAAATTCTCAATCCAGGACCTCAAAAATCACGAATTTTGATTTCTTTTTATTTTTTAATTAATTTTATATTAATTTTCAATGAAAATTCATTCATTAATTATCTATTAAATCTAATAAAGAAATTTTTAAATTTAATTAAAAAAATAAAAATGAATCAAAATTCGTGATTTTTGAGGTCCTCGATTGAGAATTTTCATCTTTCAGGTCCTGGATTGAGAGTTTTCATTTTTCAGGTTCTGAATCGATAGATTATCCATCTTTCAAGTCCCCGATTGATAATTCTCCTTTATATTAACATGCAGAACTCTATAACTAAAATATTAAGTTGATAATAATTTTGAATTAAAAAATAATCTATGAGTTATTAATACAAGAATTTTACTTTTAAGAACAAAAATATACCATTTGAAGGGAACTTGATTTTTCAGATTTCAAGAAGAGGTTACAAATATTGAACAAATCTTGATTTTCTTACTGTTTTATTTTTGGTGCGGTGTTCCTAGTTAATGGAGAAGTTGTTGTAGACTACATTCCTGGGCTCTCTCCAATTCGTTTAGTTGATCTTCCACTACTCATAAGAGACCAAACAACAACGTTAAGATTCTTGAAAATATTGCCTAATGATTCTAAGGCCAAATACCTCATTTTCACATCAATTTATGAGCTTGAAGCCCAAGTGATCGATGCTCTCAAGCAAAAATCTAGCTTCTCCATCTACAATATTGGTCCGGCCACTTCACATTTCAAGCTCAGGGACACTACATTCTTCCCCGATGCCTCCGCGACTTACTTGAAATGGCTAGACACACAACCACCGCGTGCAGTTCTGTACGTCTCGCTAGGCAGCTTCATACATATTTCGGAGTCCCAGATGGATGAGATCGCCATTGGTTTGAAAGGGAGTGGTGTTAGGTTCTTGTGGGTGGCCAGACGATGGACGTCGCGCCTCCAGCAGATGGTTGGGGATAAGGGACTAGTGGTGGAGTGGTGCGATCAGATAAAGGTGCTCGCTCATTCGTCTGTAGGGGGATTTTTGTCGCATTGTGGATGGAACTCGACTAAGGAAGCCATGCTGGCAGGTGTGCCGGTGCTGGCTTTCCCGATAATTATGGACCAATTGCCTGATGCGAAGGCAATTGTTGATGATTGGAGAGTTGGATGGAGGATGATGGAAAAGGAGTTCAACGAGGAAGATTTGATCAGATCCGATCGGATTTGTGAGATTGTTAAAAGGTTTATGGATTTGGAAAGTGAAGAGAGAGAGGAGATTAGTAGGAATGCAAGAGAAATGAAGAAGAAATGTGAGAGAGAATTTGCGGATGATGAGTCCTATCAAACCAATGTTGATGGCTTTGTTAAGTCTTTTATGCAACTTCAAGGCATATCGGATGGATCGGTATAAATCCCGTGTGGCAATAATGTGTACCCAATGCATTGGTAGCATTTGTATCGATTGGTGTTGTTAACAATTTAATGATTTTTTTTTGTAGAAATATATGAAACTAGTCGGTTAAACTTTTAAAAAAATTATTTTAGCCACTAACTTTTGAATATATTTTTTTAGCCAGAATGACAATTTTGCCCCTGCTTGTTGCGCGCATTGTCAGCGCGCAGAGGGGTATTTTCGTCCAAAGTGGTTAAAATAAGTATGTTTAAAACTTACTGACTAAAATAAGCATGTTTTAAAGTTTAAGTGGCTAAAATAGCTTTTGCCTTTTTTTTTACGTGGTATAACATTTGTAGATTGTAAAACAAAACATAATGTGGATTGTTCTGCTTCAATTAATTTCTTTAAAATTGCATAAGAATATCTGGAATTAAGAATTGATTTCGTGGACAAATATACTCATCCCTTATATATGCCATAAAATCTAATTCATCTATATTTTCCTAAAAAATAACAATATTTTCTCTCCATATATTTTTCTCTCTTCATATATTATAGGTAAGTTAGAATCAAAAAATCTTGTAGGATTTGAGAAGGTTAAAATTGGGAGAGAGGATGTCAAATTATATAAAACAATAAACATTTTGAAACTAAAAAAAAAACCTTAAACAACAAACATTATGAAACGGAGGTAGTATTGAACTATGAAATTGGTGTCACAATTAGATCTCGAAATTAGCAAGATTCCTCCAAATATAGTCAAATTTTTTCCATTAAAAATAATTTATAGTAGCGGAAAAAACGTTCATTATGTCTTAGAAGTCTTCCCCCAAAAAAATCTCAAACCATCATTGTCTTTTTTTTGACAATAAAAATCTAATTAAATAGGTAAAAGTAAAAATAAATTCCAATTCTTCCTCTCACAACTCTTGAAGATTGCACACCACTTAGCTTAATCCCAAATCTCCATGGCTTCTTCCCTCCACCATCAGCCAATCCCGTCACGCCACGTGGTGGCGGTGCCGTACCCCGGCCGCGGCCACATAAACCCCATGCTCAGCCTCTGCACCGCCTTGGCGGAGCGGAGCTCCGATATGCTCATCACCGTCATCTTAACGGAGGAATGGCTCGGCCTGCTCGCCGCCTTGAAAAAGCCGCCGAACATGAGCTTCGCCGCCATACCCAACGTCGTGCCGTCGGAGAAGGTTCGCGGCGACGACCCCATGGCCTTCTTCACGGCGGTTCTGACCAAAATGGAAGCGCCGTTCGAGCGGCTTCTCGACGGCGGAGAGCTGCCGCCGTCGGATTTCATCATCGGCGATGCGCTTATGTCTTGGGTTTACGCAGTCGCCGGCAGAAGGAATATTCCGTCGGCTCACCTGTGGACCATGTCGGCGTCGGTGTACACGGTGTTTTACCATTTTGACCTTCTCGTTCAAAACGGCCACTACCCCGTTGACTTGTCTGGTACAAATTATTTCTATATTTCGCTTTTTTAACGTTGCAATGATATTTTATATATTTTGCACAATAAATTATAGTATTATCATGCTCTTGGCAAATTATGTTTTGATTTTGGAATACTATATTAGCATAAATGACAAATAATTGTCGAAAAGTACAAAAATAAATTTGTAAAAATGTAATCTTTGACCTCTTAAATTACTCATTTTTTGTTATTAATTTAAGTAATTAATACACGATACCACATCCAATCAAATTGCTCCTCACCTACTTAGAAATAGACTTTGTGATGATATAATAAAGATTACGCTTATCATTTTTAATCCAAATTATTTTCATTTTTCAAATATATCACAAACTAATTTTTTTCTCAATAAAATATATAATCTACTAATTAGGAACTAATCAAATCTAGCACCGGATATATTTTTTAGTAAAAAAAATATCGTATGTTTCTGCGAGTACTTGAACATTTTTCCTTAGATGTTATTGCGTTATGGCCCAAATCGATCACATATATAATATATTGTCTTTATTCTAATTTTTTACCACCTTTTCAAATTTAATTTTGGTTGAAAAATGAATATTCCGATAATATATTTGATAATTAGTTTTTAACTGATTATTCAGGCATTTAATTGACAAAGAAGTTAGTCTATGATATAAATGTAAGAAATAAAAAAAATCGGGGGTATAAACTAGAGTTACTCTATAATAAACAAAATCAAATAGTTATTTTAAGTAATATTTAATCATATTATCAAATAATAACATATGATCTTGGATTATATTGTTGATACAGTTAATGGAGAAGCCATTGTGGACTACATTCCTGGGCTCTCCCCTTCTCGTTTAGCAGATCTTCCATTAATTGTTAAAGATCAAGAATCCTTTGAAAAATCCATCAAAACACTACCCAATGATTCCAACGCAAAACATCTAATTTTCAATTCATTTTACGAATTGGAATCCCAAGTTTTTGATGCTCTCAAGCATAAATCTTCAATGTCAATCTACAACATTGGCCCTGCCACCACATATTTCAAGCTCAGAGCCATGAAAACGAATCCCACCACCACCACCACCGACTACTACTTGAGATGGCTCGAGCTTCAGCCACCGAGCTCGGTTCTGTACGTCTCACTGGGCAGTTTCTTGCATATTTCTGCGGCCCAGATGGATGAGATTGCGGCCGGTTTGCACGGGAGTGGTGTTAGGTTCTTATGGGTGGCCAAACGAGGGATGTCGCGTCTCCAGCAAATGGTCGGGGACAAAGGTCTGGTGGTGGAGTGGTGTGATCAGATGAGGGTGTTGGCTCATTCGTCCGTAGGGGGATTTCTGTCACATTGTGGATGGAATTCGACTAAAGAAACCGTGCTGGCAAGTGTGCCAGTACTGGCTTTTCCGATAATTGTGGACCAATTGCCTAATACGAAGGTGATTGTTGATGATTGGAGAGTTGGGTGGAGGATGTTGGAGAGGGAGTTCAATGAGGAAGATTTGATCAAATCCGATCGAATTTGTGAGATTGTTAAAAGGTTTATGGATTTGGGAAGTGTAGAAAGAAAGGAGATAAGTAGAAATGCAAGAGAAATAATGAAGATTTGTGAGAGAGAATTTGCAGATGGAGGATCCTTTCATGCCAACCTTGATGCCTTTGTTAAGTCTATTATGCAACTTAATTAGTCATGCTACACTTTAAATTTTTGTCATTGAATTTTCAAAAACCTTGAAATTATCTGCCACACTTTGTGTAACATTCTATGCTACATGATTAAATTTATTAGTTTTTCTTTCAATTTTTTATTCGATTTCAATTTATTGTGATTTAGTTTAATTTTATACTTGTTAATTAATAATTGATTATTTCGTAAAAAATAATTAAATATCCTAATCGGGTAGAATGAATCCTAATTAATAAATTTATATTAAATTAAAGCACAATAAATTGAAATCAAATAAAAAATCAAAGAAAAATTAATAAATTTAACAATGTAGCATAGGGCGTTGCACAAAGTGTAGCACAAGATTAAATCGGCATTTTTATTTTGGGTAAATTATACTTTGATACTTACATTTTAAGTTTTTTTTTTCTTCAAAAATAACTCACTTTTTCAAAAAAAAAAAAAAACTATAAATCTAACATTTTATCAAATTTTCTACCCGAAAATCTACATAAATGATTGTATTATGATATTTCTATTTTCCCAACCATTTAAAAAAAAAATCATCCAATCAAGAAATTATAAAATATAATCAATTACATATGATTTTCAGACAATTAAATTGATCAGATGTTAAATTTATAAATTTTTTGAAATTTTTTATTAATTTTGAAAAATAATTTATTTAAAAAAACATTTCAAATAAAATATAGGTATGAAAGTGTAATTTTATCTTTTATTTGGTATGTCCAAAAAACAAAATTCAAAATTCCACAAGTAGAGCCAAGTTTTATGGCTTTAAATTCCTCACTCCTCTTCAAGTTTGCACACACCACTTACGTAGTCGCCATGGCTTCCCTCAACCATCAGCCAACCCAATCATGCCACGTGGTTGCGATGCCGTACCCCGGCCGCGGCCTCGTCAACCCCATGCTCAGCCTCTGCACCGCCGTGGCGGAGCGGAGCTCCGACATGCTCATAACCATCATCCTGACGGAGGAATGGCTCGGCTTGCTCGCCGCCGAACATGAGCTACGCCGCCATTCCCAACGTCGTGCCGTCGGAGAAGGTTCGCGGCGACGACCTCCAGGCGTTCTTCGTGGCGGTTCAGACCAAAATGGAGGCGCCGTTCGTTCGGCTTCTAGACGGCGGAGAGCTGCCGCCGCCGGATTTCATCATCGGCGATGCGTTTTTGCCTTGGGTTCATGAATTCGCCGGCAGAAGGAATATTCCGTCGGCTCACCTGTGGACCATGTCGGCGTCGATGTACACGGTGTTTTACCATATTGACCTTCTCGTTCAAAACGGCCACTACCCCGTTGATTTTTCAGGTCAAAATTATATATTTATTCATTTTCTTTTATCAAATTTAATTACCTAAGACTAACATGATGTCGAATTTACAACTTTGTTGTAAAATAGTGATTTTTAGCAATTAATATTTATTATTATTATTATTTTTGAAAAAATCTTTTTGTTAGTAGTTGGTTATAAATGATACTTATTTCTTATTACGATGTTAGGATGATATTCACGAGTGTTGCGGAATAGAAAAAATAAAATACATATTTGGGTAAATTACAGTTTGATATCTACACTTCAGTTATTAAAAAAAAATAGCTAAATTTTTCATAATTAATAAAATTGTACCCATTTTTTCAAAAGTTTTGTAAATTTAGCATTTGATCAATTTTTTTACGGTCCAAATATCATACGTAATTGATTGTATTCTAAGATTTTTCTTGATTGGAGGAATTTTTTTACGCGACTGGGGAAATATAAATAATTACAAACAATCAATTACTTAATATTTTTGAGCTGGAAAATTGATGAAATCCAAAATTTGTATTTTTTTATAAAGTGGATATTATTTTATTAATTTTTAAAAAAAATTGAAAATATAAGTATCACAGTGTAATTTACTTTATATATTTTGGTTATGGAATTTTGGATTAATAAAGAATATATTTGGGTAAGTGATAAATAAATGACTAAAAAGGGGGAAAATGGATGATGTGATTGATTGTTTTAACTTTATTAGCAAGAGAGTTTTGTTCCGTTTTGTCTAGCGAGCAATCAAATAAAAAAAAAATGTAATCTTCCACCTATTTATTATTTGATGAAACATCACATTCAATGAATTCACATAGAATTGCATGACAATATAAATTCAAATCTTCTATTTCATTTTAAGTAATATTTATCGATTCTTATTATCAATACGAGTTACGTGTATAAAATAACATGATCGACATCTCGTCATTACTTATGTTGTCGACAGTTAATGGAGAAGCCGTTGTGGACTACATCCCAGGCCTCTCCTCAGTTCGTGTAGCCGATCTTCCATTGACAGATCAAGAATCCATACAAAAATTCACGCAAATATTACCCAATGATTCCAATGCAAAACATCTAATTTTCACTTCATTTTACGAGCTCGAAGCTCAAGTTTTTGATGCTTTCAAGAAGAAATCTTCAATATCTATCTACAACATTGGGCCTACCACTGCATATTCCAAGCTCAAAGCAATCAGAATGAATCCCACCACCACCACCACCGACTACTACTCGAGATGGCTAGACCTTCAGCCACCGAGTTCAGTTTTGTACATCTCACTAGGTAGTTTCTTGCACATTTCTGTAGCCCAGATGGATGAGATTGCGGCTGGCTTGCAGTCGAGCGGGGTTAGGTTCTTGTGGGTGGTTAGACGAGAGGCATCCCGTTTGCAGGAGACGAGCGGGAATAAAGGCCTAGTTGTGGAGTGGTGTGATCAGTTTAGGGTGCTATGTCACCCTTCCGTGGGAGGGTTCTTGTCGCATTGTGGATGGAACTCGACTAAAGAAACAGTACTGGCGGGAGTGCCGATGCTTACTTTTCCTATAATTATGGATCAGTTGCATGGTGCAAAGGCGATTGTTGAAGATTGGAGAATTGGATGGAGAGTGTTGGAGAGAGAGTATGATGAGAAAAATTTGAAGAAGAGAGATGAAATCGGTGAGATTATGAAGAAATTTATGGATTTGGAGAATGGAGAGAGGAAAGAGGTTAGTAGAAATGTAAGAGAATTGCAGAAGATTTGTGAGAGAGAATTTGAAGATGGACAGTCTCACCAAACTAATCTTGATCGCTTTGTTGAATCAATAAAGTATTGCTGTTAAATATTAATCATGAGTCACTTTAGTCCAGTTCTAGTGACGGATTTAGACGAAAATACTTGAGGGACTAAACTAATCAACGATAAAAAAAAAATATAGAAAAAAAGGGGTAGGGTGGCTAGGTGGGGGTCGGGGGGCCTTCCGCCACTGCAGTACTACTATATATTATGCGTTGTATAATTTGTTCCATGCACGTTTCGTTTTATCAATACGCTCCACTAGTTAATTTGGGTTATATTTAATTTGGTATTATTTTTACTTTTACCAATTCAAGATAATATGACATAAAATCTACATTCATGAAGCAAAGAAAATTAAATAATTCGAACTCAATAAGGATTCCCTTTAACATATATAGATGAAATAATGCAAAGGATAAGTCTCTAATAAGAAATTTTTATCGTTGAATTTTCTTCAAGTTAGGTACAATTTATTTCTTATTCCGAAAAACGAGATTCAAAATTCCACCAAGTATTGTAAAGTTTTTGCCATTAAAAATTAATTTCTAGAAGCGGAAAAAACGTCTTTAATTCATTATTGAGTGTGTGTCCAAACAAAATTGCTAGCTCGCCCTCTCAAGAAATATAATTATTTCTGGTCGCCAAATTAAATCATAAAATATTTTGATGACTAATCGATTATGTTCAAATTTCATGTTGTACTTCTTCGTGTTTCACTGACAAATTTATGATTTTAATAATATTTATTATAATATAAATAATCATACTCAACATTTATCAACAGAAAAAAATGAATTAAAAACTTATAAATTTAAATTTTGAAATAATTAACCATAATAATGAATTATTGATTGAAAACAGAAAATTAAATATTGAAAAATAATTATATATCCTAATTGAGTAGGTTGAACACTAAAAACTAAACTAAATCACATAAAAAAATATAAGAAAAACTCATAATTTGAAAATACAATAAAGAAAATAACATAGAGAGTGCAACGTGAAATCTCCCCCTTGAAACTATCAACAACCATGTGTTGTGCATGATTGCATATACCTATTTTTGCACACGGAATTTCATATTACACTCTCTATGTTACACTCCATATTACACTTTCAAATTACGAGTTTTTCTTGTATTTTTTTTCTTCAATTTTAATTTTTGTGATTTAGTTTAATTTTATGATCATTTTTAAGATACACCCCACCCAATTAATGCTTGTAATTATTTTGTAATATTTAATTTTCAATTTTCAATTAATAATTCATTATTACGGTTCATTTTTTTTCAAAAATTTGCTTTATAATTTTTTAATTCATTTTCTTTGTTGATAAATATTGACTATGATTATTTATGTTATAATTAATTTTTATTTTATAATAAATGCTATTAAAATCATAAATTTGATAATGAAACAAAAATGAAACACAAAAAAGTGTAACATGAAATTTCAACCCCTATTTTTGATAACCCGATATAAAATAAAAGTCGTTTAGTCATATTCCAACTCAAATGTGATACAATATACGAAAACTTTATATATTAATATTATGGAAATAATTTTTTATTCATCCCTTTAAATTCCTCTCACAATTATTAATCTTAATACCAATTACCAATTAAATCGCCATGGCCGACGATCAGCCAACCCAATCATGCCACGTGGTGGCGGTGCCGTACCCCGGCCGCGGCCACATCAACCCCATGCTCAGCCTCTGCACCGCCGTGGCCGACCGGAGCTCCGACGTGCTCATCACCGTCGTCCTCACGGAGGAATGGATAAGCTTGCTCGCCGCCGCGAGAAAGCCGCCGAACATGAGCTTCGCCGCCATCCCCAACGTCGTCCCGTCGGAGAAGGTTCGCGGCGACGACATCCAGGCGTTCTTCGTGGTCGTTCAGACCAAAATGGAAGCGCCGTTCGTTCGGCTTCTGGACGGCGGAGATCTGCCGCCGGCGGATTTCATCATCGGCGATGCGTTTTTGTCTTGGGTCCATGAAGTCGCCGGAAGAAGGAATATTCCGTCGGCTCACCTGTGGATCATGTCGGCGTCGGTGTACACGGTGTTTTACCATTTTGACCTTCTCGTTCATAACGGCACTACCCCGTTGATTTGTCAGGTGCACATTATTTATTTAAGCGTTTGTTAATTAGTTGCAATTTGCAAATCATATTTCATGTACGTATATTCTAATTTTTTTTTGGGAAAAATAAAATATATCATTGAAATTAGGAAATGAAAACTTCTACGTCACTTGTGTTCCATTTTGATTTTTATTAGATTTTTATCTATTATTTTCTTCAATTTCAATTTATATTTATTTAGTTTAATCTTATAATTATTATTTTGGGTTCATTCCACCCACTAGGAGTTATATTTATTTTTTTAATATTTATTTAATGTAATTGATTATTAGGGTTAATTATTCCAAAATTAGAGAAGATATATATATTTTTAAAAAATTCAATTTTTAGCAATAAATGTTAATTATGATTGGTTATATGATAATAAATTTTATTTTTATAATAAATATTTTTTTTATCATTGAACTTAGCTTTTTTTTTTATTTAGGGAAAAAATGAGTTTCTTGTTACTTTATATTTCACCAGTAATATTATATATATGTGTGTGTACATTTATCTTGTCATCAAATATATAAGTTTAAAGTTTAATTAATATACATACATGGTTTGATTATATTGAAACATATTTTTTGGTTTTTTTGTATTTGAACTCGTCTACAATTACCTTGTATTTCATCTCATGTTAATAAATGACTAATAAATAGCAAAAAATTACAAATACAAGGTTTGTAAACGAACATCACTTTCAATTTTGGATGTGTTGCAAAAATGGCAGATGGATGATGTGATTACTAATTTAATAAATATAATTCTTTTAGCAAAACAGTTTTGCTCTGAATTTTGTCTATCTAACAAGTACTATCCGAGTAAAAAATGAAATATTTGACATCTTAATTTACTCTTTTTTATGTTTTCTTTGCGTGTCGTCATATGGCACGTCCAACGAAAATCCTCTACGATGATATAATAAATAAAATGAAATAGTCTATTTGAAGTAATATTAAATTTTAGTGAAAAGCGTTACGTGTATAAAATAACATCATCGAACTTTCATTGTGTTGACAGTGAACGGAGAAGTTGTAGTGGACTACATTCCTGGGCTCTCCCCAATTCGTGTAGCTGATCTTCCATCCATCGTTAGAGATCAAGAAATGATGCCCAAACTCACACGAATATTACCCAAACAATCCAACGCAAAACATCTAATTTTCACTTCATTTTACGAGTTGGAAGCCCAAGTTCTTGATGATCTCAAGCAGAAATCTTCAATGCCTACAATCTACAACATTGGCCCTGCCACCGCATATTCCAAGCTCAGAGACATCAAAATGAGCTCCACCGCCGCCACATTGGAAGCGAGGGCGCCAAATGACACCAATAACTACTTGAGATGGCTAGACCTTCAGCCACCTAGCTCAGTTTTGTACATCTCACTGGGCAGTTTCTTGCATATTTCTGTGGCCCAAATGGATGAGATTGCTGCTGGCTTGCAGTTGAGCGGGGTTAGGTTTTTGTGGGTGGCTAAACGAGAGACGTCCCGTTTACAGAAAATGGGCGGGGATAAGGGCCTAGTGGTGGAGTGGTGCGATCAGTTGAGGGTATTGTGTCACCCTTCTGTTGGAGGATTCTTGTCACATTGTGGATGGAACTCGACTAAAGAAGCAGTACTGACGGGAGTGCCGGTGCTTACTTTTCCTATAATTATGGATCAGTTGCTTGATGCTAAGGCGATCGTTGAAGAT
This sequence comes from Perilla frutescens, assembly GCA_026008535.1. Classification (NCBI taxonomy): domain Eukaryota; kingdom Viridiplantae; phylum Streptophyta; class Magnoliopsida; order Lamiales; family Lamiaceae; genus Perilla; species Perilla frutescens. The sequence continues at coordinate 794,406 of BRKX01000008.1, read as the reverse complement.
TGGAGAATTGGATGGAGGGTGTTGGATAGAGAGTACGATGAAAAGAATTTGAAGAAGAGAGATGAAATTGGTGAGATTGTGAAGAAATTTATGGATTTGGAGAATCTAGAAAGGAAAGAGCTTAGTAGGAATGCAAGAAAATTGCGGAAGATTTGTGAGAGAGAATTTGAAAATGGACAATCCCACCAAACTAATCTTGATCGCTTTGTTGGATCAATAAAATCTTGTTACTAATCATGAATTAATCTAGTCAAGTACTACTACGCAATAACCACTAAGTTGGGTTGTATTTAATTTGATGTTATTCTTCATTTTATCAATACACGATAATTACATAAATTCTACATTTATCAATAAAATGAAGCAGAGAAAATTAAATAATTGGAGTTCAATAAGGATTCCCTTCACACAGATGAAATAATGCAAATGGAATATTCATGTTGCAGAACTAGTAATGAGTCGATGAAAAATAAAATAAAAAAACTAAACATACTTTGCTAGCTAGCTATATATAGTCATAGAAAATTCCTCCACGCTACATAATTTCATTAATAAGTCTCTTTTAATTAATTTTAATTATCATTGAATTTTCAAAAGTTTAAAGTTAGGTACAATTTATTTCTTATTCCGACAAACAAGATTCAAGATTCCACCAAGTATAGTCAAGTTTTTGCCATTAAAAATTAATTTTCTTGTATCCAAAAAAGTCTTTAATTACTTCATTGTGTCATGAAAGTCTTTCCCCCAATTAAAAAAAAATCTCAAACCATAATTGTGAAAAGATCGTTATTTGTGTGGGTTGAAATTTTTTGTTACATTTTTCGTGTTTCATTCCGTATTTCATTATCAAATTTATGATTTTAATAATATTTATTATAAAATAAAAATTAATTATAACATAAATAATCATAGTCAGCATTTATCAACAAAAAAAATTAAAAAATTATAAAATATACTTTTGAAAAAATCAACCATAATAATGAATTATTAATTAAAAATTAAATATTAAAGGTGTAAACCCTAAAAATAATATAAAATTAAACTAAATCACAAAAACATAAAATTGAAGAAATTTTTTTAATAATTTAAAAATGTAATACGGAGTCTAACAGAAAATTCCATGTGTGTTTGTGTGAGTCCAAATTGCTAGGTTGCCCTCTCGGGAAAAATAAACATATATTATTTTTTGTTCATGAAATTAAATAATAAAATATTTTCATGACAGTTTGACTTTTTTCCCTCTTAAATAAAACTATAAACAACCATGTGTACGAACTGTCCGTCGTTAGTCCGTCGCTAGCGCAGACAGAAAAATATTTGTCGTTAGAGTTCGTTGCTAAATCATGAATTTCTTATCGTATACATGCTATTTGAGACTTTCTATTACACGCCATGTTACATTTTCAATTTATATAAATTAAAATAAAAGCCGTTTGTAATATTCCAACTTACATAGTGACATGCAATTCAATACGAAGACTTTATATATTAATATTATGGAAAAAAATTTATATTCATCCCTTTAAATTCCTTTCACAATTATTAATCTTCAACATTGCACACTACTTAGCTTAATACCAAATCGCCATGGCCGACGATCAGCCAACCCAATCATGCCACGTGGTGGCGGTGCCGTACCCCGGCCGCGGCCACATCAACCCCATGCTCAGCCTCTGCACCGCCGTGGCTGAGCGGAGCTCCGACGTGCTCATCACCGTCATCCTCACGGAGGAATGGACCGGCTTGCTCGCCTCCGTGAAAAAGCCGCCGAACATGAGCTTCGCCGCCATCCCCAACGTCGTGCCGTCGGAGAGGGATCGCGGCGACGACCTCAACGCCTTCGTCACGGCGGTTCAGACCAAAATGTTGGCGCAGTTCGAACTGCTTCTCGACGGCGGAGGGCTGCCGCAGCCGGATTTCATCATCGGCGATGCGCTGATGTCATGGGCCAATGAAGTCGCCGGAAGAAGGAATATTCCGTCGGCTCACCTGTGGACCATGTCGGCGTCGGTGTATACGATGTTTTACCATTTTGACCTTCTCGTTCAGAACGGCCACTTCCCCGTTGATTTGTCAGGTATAAATTATTTATTTATTTATGTGTTGTTAATTAGTTTCAAAGCATATTTTATGTATATTTTAATGTTTTTTTGGGGAAACATAAAATATATTATTCAACTTAGCTTAATTACACGAGTGTTGCTGAATAGAAAACAAATATTTGATTTTCTTGTTACTATTTCACCAAACATAAGAAAATATATAAGTATAAATATTAATATACATGACATGCAGTGATGATAGTAAAATATATATATTTTTTTGGTTTTCGATGAGATTAATTATGAAAAATATGGTAGGATAAATATGGGGGAAGAAGAAAGAATAAGAAAAGAAATTTCTTCTGATTTTTAGACGAAATTTGTCTGTTACTATCTTCTATTTCATCTCATGTTAATAAATAACTAAAAAATAATGAAAAAATAGTAATTGAACATGAAATTACTTATAAATACAAGATTGGGATTGAAGATCACATTCAATTTGGATGTGTAGCAAAAATGGTAGATGGATGATGTGATTACTTATTTAATAAATATATATAATTCTTTTAGCAAGAGAGTTTTGCTCCAAATTGTCTAGCTACCAAGTAATCTCCGAGTAGAAAATGAAATATTTGGCATCTTAATTTACTCTTTTTTTTTTTTTGTATACATGTCGTTATATGGCCCATCCAATGAAATAATAAATAAAATCAAATAGTCTATTTGAAGTAATACTTAATTTATTGAAATACGAATTACGTGTATAAAATAACATCATCGAATTCCCGTTGTGTTGACAGTGAACGGAGAGGAGGTAGTGGACTACATTCCTGGACTCTCCCCAATTCGTGTAGTTGATCTTCCATCAATCATTAGGGATCAAGAAATCATGCCCAAACTCACACAAATATTACCCAAAGAATCCAACGCAAAACATTTAATTTTCACTTCTTTTTACGAGTTGGAAGCTCAAGTTCTTGATCATCTTATGCAGAAATCTTCAATGCCTACAATTTACTATATTGGCCCTGCCACCATATATTCCAAGCTCAGAGACATCAAAATGAGCTCCACCGCCGCCACATTGGCGGCGGCGGATGACACCAATAACTACTTGAGTTGGCTAGACCTTCAGCCACCTAGCTCAGTGTTGTACATCTCACTGGGCAGTTTCTTGCATATTTCTGCGGCCCAAATGGATGAGATTGCTGCTGGCTTGCAATCGAGTGGGGTTAGGTTCTTGTGGGTGGCTAAAAGAGAGGTGTCCCGTTTACAGGAGACGGGTGGAGATAAGGGCCTAGTGGTGGAGTGGTGCGATCAGTTTAGGGTGCTGTGTCACCCCTCCGTGGGAGGATTCTTTTCGCATTGTGGATGGAACTCGTCTAAAGAAGCAGTACTGGCTGGAGTGCCAGTGCTTACTTTTCCGATAATTATGGATCAGTTGCCTGATGCTAAGGCGATTGTTGAAGATTGGAGAATTGGATGGAGGGTGTTGGAGAGAGAGTATGATGAGAAAACTTTGAAGAAGAGAGATGAAATTTGTGAAATTGTGAAGAAATTTATGGATTTAGAGAATCCAGAAAGGAAAGAGCTTAGTAGAAATGCAAGAGAATTGCAGAGGGTTTGTGAGAGAGAATTTGGAGAGGGACAGTCCCACCAAACTAATCTTGATCGCTTTATTAGATCAATCAAGTTTTGTTGCACCTTAAAATCGTGAATCTGTACACGATATCAATAATTTTGTGTTGTATATCAGTCTCATGCTTCGTTTTACCAATACAACAAAACATAGTAATAACAACGTGCATCCAGTAAAATAAAACGTAGAAATTAAGGGCTTGTTTGTTTACATTTCCAAATGGAAATTTCTCACTTTTACTCATTTTCAATTACAGTTTTCACTTTTTTCAATCATATATTACCTATTCAATCATATATATATCATTATAGTGGATCCATTATTTAAATATTCATCAATTCATCATAACCACACAAATATTTCTCTTTTCATAACAACCACAAATTCAAATTCAAAAATATAATCAAACAAATATATTTCCATTTTCTAAACCCATAACTCTAAACATTAAATCATTCATCGTAACAAAATTATTATTATGTTTTACCAATACAACAAAACATAGTAATAACAACGTGCATCAAATAAAATAAAACGTAGAAATTAAGGGCTTGTTTTTTTACATTTCCAAATGGAAATTTCTCACTTTTACTCATTTTCAATTACAGTTTTCACTTTTTTCAATCATATATTACCTATTCAATCATATATATATCATTATAATGGAGTCATTATTTAAATATTCATCAATTCATCATAACCACACAAATATTTCTCTTTTCATCACAACCACAAATTCAAATTCAAAAATATAATCAAACAAACATATTTCCATTTTCTAAACCCATAACTCTAAACATTAAATCATTCATCATAACAAAATTATTATATTTTTTTAAAAACCAATGCACCTCGTAAATCAAACTGAAAATGCTGAAAACCAAAAATTGATGTTGGAAATAAAAACAAACGCAAGGGCTAAGCATTTCATCTTGTCCACTTCTAGAACTCTTCACCAACAAGTATCTCTTGATAAAAATTTATGTTTGAATTTTCAAAAGGCTTGAAATTAGATACAATTTTATTTTATTTTTTTATTATGAAAGAAACAAGATTCAAATCCCTCAACTATAGTCAATATTTTGCCATTAAAAAACAATTCATAGTAGTGGAAAAAAGTTCATTGTATCTTTCACTAAAACAAAATCCCAATCCATCATTGTCAAGAAAATTTGTGTCCAAAAGAAGAAATATGAAAAAATATAATAAAATAAAATATATATTGCTTTCTCACCATTTGTAAAACTGCAAATAGATGTAAACAAATCACAAAATGTTACCATACCTAGTAAATTAATAATTTGGGACTATTTTTACAAGCTGCTGAAATTCTTTATCTCGCATATTAAGTGTTGCATTTTTCACTGCACATTTATTAATCTTTTTCCTTCAATTGCAATTTCTTATATTTTAGTTTAATGTTACACTTATAAATTATTTAAAATTAATTATAGCCAAATAGAATGCATTATAATCTTTTAGTATTTGATTATTTGCAAAATAAAACACTAAAAAACTATATTAAACCCAAATTGAGTAGGATGAACCTAGATAACAAGTGCAAAATTAGATTAACGCATATTAATTTGAAATCAAAGAAAAAATTAAAAAAAATTAATAAAATCGAGTATGCAATATAAAATATAACACTAATTGTGCAATAAATGATTTCGCGTGTTTTACAAGCTATCCAACCCACCTACATACATAGAAAAATAAATAAAAAATATATATTTATATATATATATATATATATATATTTTAATAGAATAGAAATAGTCATACATTAATAATTAATTAATAGCTAATGCCTTTAAATCCTTCCCATCAGGCCACTCTCCACTTGAAGATTGAACAACACTAAATCGCCATGGCTTCTCCCGGCGATCAGCCAATCCCCTCCTGCCACGTGGTGGTGATGGCGTACCCCGGCCACGGCAACATCAACCCCATGCTCAGCCTCTGCACCGCCGTGGCGGAGCGGAGCTCCGACGTGCTCATAACCATGGTCCTGACGGAGGAATGGCTCGGCTTGCTCGCCGCCGTCAAAAAGCCGCCGAACGTCAACTTCGCCGCCATCCCCAACGTCCTGCCGCCGGAGAAGGTTCGCGGCGAAGATTTCAAAGCCTTCATCTTGGCGGTTATGACCAAAATGGAAGCGCCGTTCGAGCGGCTTCTAGACAACGGAGAGCTGCCGCTGCCGGATTTCATTATCGGCGACGCGCTTTTGTTTTGGGTGCACAAGGTCGCCGGCAGAAGGAATATTCCGTCGGCTCACGTGTGGACCATGTCGGCGTCGGTGTACACTGTGTATTACCATTTTGACCTTCTCGTTCAAAACGGCCACTACCCCGTTGATTTGCCAGGTAACAATAATTTGTTACTACGTTTTTTAATTGTTGGGAAATATATTTCAATTTTTCATTTCAATAATATTTATAGATCTTTGGTTTATATTTATCATGTTGTATATATTTTGGTTCTATTTTCGAATAATATTTAATCTCGTTGTTTAATATTTACCTATACGAGCTGAACTGGTTCACGTGTATAAAATGATATCATTAAATTTCCGATGATTCCGTTGCAGTGAACGGAGAAGCCGTTGTGGACTACATTGCAGGGCTCTCTCCAGTTCGTGTAGCTGATCTTTCATTACTCATTAGAGACCAAGAAGCCATGCCAAAAATCCTGCAAATATTACCCAAGGATTCCAATGCAAAACATCTAATTTTCACTTCGTTTTACGAGCCCGAATCCCGAGTTTTTGAAGCTCTCAAGCAGAAATCTTCGATGTCGATCTACAACATTGGCCCTGCAACCGAATATTCCAAGATCAGAGACATCAAGATGAACTCGGCGGCGGCTGATGACACCAACAACTACTTGAGATGGCTGGACCTTCAGCCGCCGAGCTCGGTTTTGTACATCTCACTAGGGAGTTACTTGCATATTGCTGCAGCCCAGATGGATGAGATTGCGGCTGGTTTGCAGGGGAGCGGTGTTAGGTTCTTGTGGGTGGTTAGACGAGAGGCGTCTTGTTTACAGGAGATGAGCGGGGATAAGGGTCTAGTGGTGGGGTGGTGCGATCAGATGAGGGTGCTATGTCACCCCTCTGTGGGAGGATTCTTGTCGCATTGTGGATGGAACTCGACTAAGGAAGCAGTGCTGGCTGGAGTGCCGGTGCTTACTTTTCCGATAAATATGGATCAGTTGCCTAATGCGAAGGCGATTGTTGAAGACTGGAGAATTGGATGGAGGGTTTCGGCGAGGGAGTATGATGAGAAGATTTTGAAGAAAAGAGATGAAATTGGTGAGATTGTGAAGAAATTTATGGATTTGGAGAATCCAGAGAGGAAAGAGATTAGTAAAAATGTAAGAGAATTGCAGAAGATTTGTGAGAGAGAATTTGAAGATGGACAATCTCATCAAACTAATGTTGATCACCTTGTTAGATCAATCAAGACTTGTTGCACCTTAAAATCATGAATCTAGTCCATTTCTTTGCATGTAGTCTCGTGCTTCGTTTTACCAATACATGATAACGACTATGTTGTGTATGCATTCTCCATTATTACGTGTGGTATCTCAATCTCGTGTTTCATTTTACCAATACACGATAACATCATTCGAGCTCAACAACCGAGTTGTAAAGGGGATTTGCAATTGCATGTAGTCTCATGCTTCGTTTTACCAATATATGATAACGAGTAACAACCGTGTTATGTATCCATTCTTCATTATTACGTTCGATATCTCAATCTCGTATTTCATTTTACCAATACACGAGTACACGAAAGCAGAATTCGAGCTTAACAACGAGTTGTAAACGGGATTTGCAAGTTCCCAATCCTACCAAACTAGTCTTCTCAAAGATCTTGAAACATGAACTAGCTCCAATCAAATGCTCATAAACACAACCAAGCAACAACATTCACAAATGGATAGTAGAAACTGCATTGATCATCAGATACAAGGGCTCGAAACCTTAATGCACACGGATCAATCAACTCAAGATCGATCATTATTCAATGAACAACACAAGAAAATGATTTAGATCACAACAACAAATCTAAGACCACAACATCTGATCAAAAAACACAATCCCTCAATGAACTAGTGGGAGCCCTTCATAAATCTATTTCACCTTGAAATTTTTATTATCACCTGCATTTGCATTCCCTCCTCCTGCAGCCTGAGCTGCTTTCCTCGCTGCCTTTTCCTGCAGCGCCTTCGCGTCCCTGCAATCAACACGACGTGTCAATGCAAGAACCAATGACAACAAAATCAATAAATCAATCAATCTTGGAACAGAAACGAAAGAGGGATTGGAAATCAAACCTCTCTCGTCTCTGTTCAGGGGTCAATCCATCATCCTTCGAGTTCTTGTTCTTGTTGCCGGCCCTCGCTTGAGCCCTCTCACGATCACGATCTCTTTGATTCCCACATTAGCTTGAGTCAAGGAATGAAACAAGAGGTAGATCAACTACTATCAATGTGTGCAGCTCGTGTTCACATTCTAGATTTAGATCACGCTATATCTAATGAACTAAACTAGATGCATATCAGCATATGAGATTTTCCATTACATTTTCATGCAAATTCAAACTAGAAGCTCTAATGTCTAAGATTGAGAATCTTAAATCTTTGATGAATCTCAGAAACCCTACTTGATATTTAATCAATTGAAAGAAGGGCCATCTTATTTTCTTTGCTTGAGCAATAAATCACTAAAAATACATAAAGATTCAATTTTTATACTAAATTTTGCTTCTGTCTTGCAACATCAGTCAAAACAAGATTTAACACCACCAAAAAAAAAAGTGATCTAAAATCAGAGACAGAAACATATCGAAAGGATATGACTCATTTCTCGATTCTTCGAACAGCCAAACAAATGATGTTAACACCAATTAGCGTTTACAAAACACCCTGCCCACCAAAACACACACCCAAATAAACCAAAATGAAAATAAAAAAAACAGCAAAGTAACAAAATAAATGCATGATTTCATAATAATAAATAGATCAAGCCAAACCTTGCGCAGAGAGAGAGAGAGAGAGTGACGATGATTGAAGAAGAAGCAGCAGCGCAGAGCTGAGATGGATTTCGATTATTTATAGTAATTTAATAAGCAGAAGAATTCTGAACCAGTTGTTTCATGTCTATACAGAAGAATCGAGAAGTTCGAAGACTTGTAGTTTTTTTTTTCTTTTCAATATTTGTTTTCCAGTTTCCTTTTTATTATTTTCTTCGTGGGCAGAGTTGAAGGCCCATAAATCTTGCGAGAAGCCCAAAAGCCCATACTCGGAAGTTAGCAGCCCACAATAGTAATGAATGATCTGCTGCCCAAAGGGGACCACCAGAGTGCATACGAGGCGAGTCGAGTCGAATATTTGAGCTCGAGATTTGAGCTTTTTATCTCTTCTTTAAATCCAATTCGATAAATATTTGTTATGCTCGAACTCGTTTCGATTTTTTTTATTTTTTAATTATTTATTAATTATGAATTTAAAATTAAATTTTTTTTTATTTTTTAATATTTCAGATTATTTTTAATAATTTTTATCACTTTATTTTTTTTATAAAAATTATTAATCATAAATATATAATATTTGAGAAAAATAATTAAAATAATTTAATATTAAATAATTATATTTTATAATAAACATATGATTTAAAAAATTACAATAAATATTTAAATAAATGAATAATATATAATTATTTAATTTAGAAATAAAAATTCAATCAAAATAGGTTTTTTATTGTGTGCGTATATATATATATATATATATTATTTCTATATTTTGACGTAAATATCCGCTAACCTACTTGGTTAGAGGTGCAAGACATAAAGTCTTGCTTTTCCAGAGATCCTAGGTTTGATTCACCTTTACTCAATACTGAGAATTAATCTTGGCTTGGCTCAAGTTACGGCCTGGGCTTGGATTAGCTCGCTTAAATGGCTTAGGCGTCTCAGTTTTTTTTTTAATGATAGAATACTTCAGTCGTTAATTTTTATTTTTTAATTCCTAACGATAAAATTTGGCGATAAGTTAGCGACGAAAAAAACATGTCGCTAATTCCGTGCTAAAGTTTTTTCATCGTTAATTTTGCCGTTAAAATGACTAACAACGAGATTTTTAACGACGGACTATTAACTGACGGAAAAATATGTCGTTAAAATGTGGATTTTTTGTTGTGTGTGTTCATTCGAAAATTTATAATATCCGTGAACATATTTACGAACATGTTCAATTAAGATCGAGTTCGACCATGTTCGTGAGCTGGCCAGACTAAATACTGCTCTGTTCGAGCTCGGCTTGATAATTTTATCAAGCTCGATTCGAAGTTCAAGTTCGGCTCATTTAGAAAATAAACGAGCTTCGAATAAACTTTTTTTCGAGAATAGCTTTCGAGCGTCTCTATTAGGGATGTCAATGGGTAGGGTAGGGTACGAGTATGTCTTTCCCATACCCTACCCTAACATAAAATGTCTTACTTATACCCTACTTTATTACCCTATTTTTCATAGAGAGTAGGGTACGAGTATTACCCTACGAGTAATCGGATACCCGTGGGTAAAATGGGTTACCTGTTTAGATTTATTTAATAATATATCACAATAAAAAAAATTCAAAAAAACACGAAAAAAAATTAATAGATCAGTTATTTTGTCAAAATATAACCAATATAAACAAATCAAATTCTTGTGATGCCACCATAACAACAAAACTAGAAGATTAATTAAAAAAGTATATATATATATATATATGTTTATTTATTTATTTAATATATTAGGGTAAACGGATAGGGTAATCGGATAAAACCTTAATCCCATACCCTACCCTTACCCTAACAAAATTTAGCAGGTACGGATAATACCTTACCCGTTGCCCGAATCTACGGGTACTACCCGCCCCTATAACCCGTTTATCAGCGGGTAATTTTACCCTACGGGTAAAGTTGACATCCCTAGTCTCTATTCATTTACAACCCTACTTATGAATAAATCTTGCTAAAAACAACTCTACACAATTCATCAGGGCAAAACACAAGTTTCTTGTCTCGTGTGATAATCTAGTGGTCGGGTGTTATTATTTTTGTTTTTTTGAACTACAAAGAAAGATTTTTATTCAACCAGCGAAAAAAAGCAGAATTCCAAATGACAAATTCATCACACCGTGACCCAAATTGAGCAAGTGTGTGAACTACAATATTATTATAAGTTTAAAATTAAAACTCTCGAATTCGAATCCCATCAACAAACACCCAGTTACGGGTGTGATGGGTTACCCTTATCATCACCCAAAAAAAAAAAAAAAAAAAAAAAAAGACCAATTAGTGGATAAATGAGAGCATCAAAATCAGATGATGATTTGATGTAGTTATTTGTCTATTTCAAAATACATTACTATATTACATGATTATAAATAAATTAAGGTCGTAGCTTTGAATTACTAATAATACAGCCAGCTAATAAGTGTTTCTACGTGGCTCCATTTGTCAAGCTAATGTTAAACTTATTTATTTAATTATTATAATTTTTTGTAGTTGGGGATAAGGGTTGTTACACTTGCACCTCAAATACATGACATAGGCAAATAATTATTAAAAAAAACATAATAAAATATATTATATATGTAGATTAATAGAACATTTTGTTCTGTCACCAACCCCACTTAACTCTCCCTAATCTCTAATTAAATTTTCTCCCGGAATAACTAATGGTGGAGTGAGATTTGTTGTGACAGAATATGTCGAGTTCAAATTTAATTAATGTTGGCATGGTTTTAATAAAAAAAGAAAATGTTATAATAATATAAAATTTAAAGTATTAAATTAGATTTTATAAATTCAAATCCTATTTTTATTCGAACAGGTATATGAATTTGTAATTAAAGTTTTTCACAAAAAAGGCTCGATTATCATTGAAATCTATATAATTAATTAATGGATGAAAGTGATTTTATAAAAGGAAAAAAATCTATAATTATGAACATACTAAAAGTGGCTGGATGGTGAGAAATGAGAATTTATTTAATTATATACATATTCCTAAAGACCAAATCTCCTTACAACTAATTACCTTGTTTTAGTAAAAAGTGTTACCAATTATTATAAATATTCAATAATTCTGTTTGTTAAATATAAATTATATACATTGAATTAGATTTTAAGATATTTTTTTTAACAATATATTACAAGAGCAAATATAAAATTTATGAGATATAAATTTATTGCCTAATTTTGAAATAATATTGTTTTATATTGAATTAGATTTTTAATGAGATATAGAAAGTTCACATGATATTAATTTACTGCCTTTTCTATTAAAAAAATGTTTTGTGTCGAATTATATTATTGTTTTGCAAAATTAAACACTAATTATTTAGGCAAAATATATCTTTAGATTCCTAAAGATCTGTAAGAATTCTTTAAATAATTATATATATTTATTTCAAAAAGATTTCTAATTTATAGGAAATCGAAATCGGTTACAAAATAAAATAGACAGAATGTCAAAAAAGTGAAAATAAAAATAGAAAACAAATCCATAAAACCAATCATATGCCATAAAAAAAATACAAAAATATATAATTTGGGAAAGAAAAAGAAAGACCTTTTTCAGCTTCAAAAAAATTATATCATCATCATCATCAATTTATCATCATTTTCTTCTCTCTCTCTCTCTCTACTCAACACTTTGTCTCTCATCCTTGTCTTTTTGACTTCTGCCTTTTTCTTATTTATATGTTTCTTCTCCCCAATTATTAATCCTATTTATATCTTTGTTCTTCATTTTTGTCTCTCAATCCAATTCGCTTTTTCCCTCTCTTCTCTCTCTCTCTCTCTCTCTCTCTCTCTCTCTCTCTCTCTCTCAATTTCTTCATCATTAGGAGGGGGTGATTTCATCTCAGCATGCAAAAGCTGTTCTCCATTTCAGATCTGTGTCTCTGATTTGATTTTTCAAGGTATCCTATGTTTATCTACAGTAAAGTGGGGTTTTGTTTTTGTTTAAATTTGGCTCAGATCTGAGCTGCTCTTATTGTTCGTTTGCATCAGTTTTTTGTCGCTTTGATTTTACTGCAATTTTTTTTTGTTCTTTGTTTCTTGGATTTTGTTTGGCTGAATTGATTATTTTAATGCATTTTCCAGATTCCGAGAAATCTCGTCGCGTTTGCCCATGAATGAAGCTTCCCATCCTTAAATTCCCCAGGATAAAAGAATTCATTTCTTGTTTCTCTCTCTAGAAATTCTGTGTTAATCAGCTCCAGTTACTGATTCCGCTGAAATTCACTCGAGTAATCGGCGATTATACGGGAATGGAAATCGCCGTCGGTGGCGGCGGCGGCGAGAGGCTGTACTCGCAGAATTTGCGAGACTTTCTGAGGATCAAGGAGGAAGATCATCGGAGGAATCTCAACCAGAGCACTCCGTCGAGTAGCGACGGAGGCCGCCGCAGCTCCTCCGGCCTGACACTGAGCGCCGTTCTCAGCGAGAAAATCGGCCAGCCTCCGCCGGTCGAGGAGCCGCTGCGGCGCGTCGAGTCGAACCGGACGTTGCTAGACATTATTCGCGAGGACCAAACCGCCGGTCTCGGCCGCGGCCGGGAAGACGGCCGGAGGAGCTGGCGGCATTTGAAGGACAAGATCCGCCTCCGCCGCAGAGGAGGCTTCCCCATCCCGTCTCCCGACGTCAACGACAGCAACCACCATCATCCGGCGGCGACGCGGCATCACTCTATCCGGTTCAACTCGAACACAGACTCGGGCGAGTCCAGTCAACCCGACTCAAGAGCTCCGATTCCACTCTGGAACCCTAGGCGATCGACGGAGAGCGCGAGCGCAAGATTCGAGCCGATGAGTTCGACTCCGAGGAGGCGATCGGTAAATGACGACAACCTCCAAAATGGAAATGGAAATGGAAATGAAAATGAAGAACGCCGCAGCGAAGCCGTGGAGGCGGAGGGCGACGGTTCGCCGGAGCAGCCGGTGAGGATGTCGTTGATGGCCCTGCTGGCGGAGACCGATAGGCAAATGGGGTTTGAAACCTCGGCGTACGTGATGGATGAGGACGAAGCCGAAAAGGAGGTAAAAGCGGAAACAGCCTCATCCTCCGCCGTCTGCGGCGGCGGCGGCAACGGCGTGGAGTACAACTACTGTTGCGTTTGCATGGTGAGACATAAAGGGGCGGCGTTTATCCCCTGCGGCCATACATTTTGCAGGCTGTGCTGCCGTGAGCTCTGGGTGCAGAGAGGAAATTGCCCTCTCTGCAATAATTTCATACTCGAAATTCTTGATATCTTTTAATCATTCAAACATAAAATGAACAAAAATTCTTCAACTTTGATGGAGAAAGTAAACTAATCTAGCTGATGAGAGTGGTGGCTGGACTTCACCTCTCTCTCTCTCTCTCTCTCTCTCTCTCTCTCTCTCTCTCTCTCTCTCTCTTCCTTCAATTTTTGGTGATTTTTTAGTGGTAAATAAGATAAATTTTATCATTCAAGAAAGTTTTTTGTTTTTCTTTTTAACTGTGTATTTAAATTTCTGCTGGAAAATATTGGACTTTTTTTTATAGCAATTTTGTTTTTGTCTTTGAATAATGTGGGTATATTTTAAATTAATTGTAACATAACGTAACTACTTTTATTTGTATAACACCTCACATTATTCTCAAAATTGAATTAAATATTTACTTTGATTCCATCACACATTTGATTATGTACATGTTTGAAGATTAAAAACAAATAAAATGGTGATACCATCAATAATTTATGTGATCTATATTGATTTAAAGTTATAAACTGCCGTGCACGCTTCTTGTAAATTTTGACTTTTGATAGTTATGGGTCCATTTTATTTTATTTTTTTACAATTTTTTTGTTTTTTTAATTTAGAAGAGTTATCAGTTATGGGTATGGGACCATTTTGGGTTGTGTATGATTGAAAATTTTCAGATTTTGGTTGAATAATTTATATACATTAATTTGGAAATTAGAACAAAGACTATATAATATTTTGAACGACTATATTAATCATATGCCTTAAGTAATATCTCATTTATTGTTCGGGCATAAATCATTGATGCAACGTTGTGTCTTCATCAATATCACCCCTTCATGACTTAGTGAAAGTGAGTGAAATTAATGACTTCTTTAGTGCAATTTTTTTTCCCGCTGTGGTTTACGGATTATTACACGGGAATTAGAACGTGTTCAGATTGCATCAGTGAGCAACACTGGTTGATTTTCCCTCATCAATCATCATATTAAAAAAATATGGCTAATTACAATTTAGTTCATAATGTTTTAACAAAAATAACCCAACGTTTTGATATTATAACATAAATAACTCAATGTTTAATAATAATGATTCAATCACCAGTGTTTAAACATTTTAATAGAATTGACCCGACATTTTAGGCAAATAATACTCCTTCCTTCCCAATTATACAGTCCTTATTACTATTTTGAAGTGTCTCAATTATATAGTCTCATAACTATAAATATTATTAACTTTTATAATAATGTACAAAAATACCCTTGTCAGTTCTTGAAAATTAAAAACCAACCACTTAAATTTTTGAATGATGAAATCGTTACACATAGTATGCTACTTAAATTTTTTAAGTCATTAATTTTAAACAAGAGTAATATTGGAAGTTAAGCTTTCATATATTGTTTTCATAAATATTTTTAATATACGTGTGAGGAGAAACTGGATTATATAATTGGGACGGAGGGAGTAATCATTTTGGTCATTTTTCGACAAAAATGTCAATCCGCCATATAGGTTCTCTACCTCATTTGAGAGTAAATGTGATCAAAATAGTATTTTCATCGAGTGCTGGACAATTTTTGTTAAAATGTACAAACATTAGGAATTAAATTGTTATTATTAAACGTTGGACTATTTATGTTAAAATATCATAACGTTGAGAATTAAATTATAATTATTATAAAATTTCATTATTTTTATTAAAACCTTCAAACACTAGAAATTAAATTGTAATTAAACCTAAGAAATAAATATGAGTGGAATTTACATCCAAACGTAGAAAAAAAAAGAAGTAAAGTTAAAGTGAAACATGTCACTACTCACTAGTATGTGAATATATTTAATTTTTAGGTTGTTTTCAAATAAAAATTGTAGAAATTATGTTTATGCTGACATTATTAGTTAGATATTGTTGAGACAATAAATGCAAGTGTAAATTCGTGGATAGACAAATAGCTATTGAAAATGACTTTGCCTCAAAGTAAATGCCTAACGAAACAAATTTATGACAAGAGCTCCAAAAATATGTACAAATTTGATCATACAATTTAGTCACGATAAAAGCGATGCTTCACCTCAAATATAATTATATATGAGCAATGAGTTACGTGAAATAAATAAATTTTTAAATCGTTAAATCTTGTGTTGCTCCGATGGAGATGACTTAGTAGTGGAGTAAGGTTATTTGTAGATCAAATGTTACGGGTTCTGATATCCTCAATATCACATGTCGGACGTGTGGATTAAAAAAATTAAAAAAAAAAAGAAAAAAAAAGATGTTTAGATGTATAAGATAAACGGGTATTACCAAGTGGTCGAGTGTGTGAGTAAGAAAAAAAGAAAAGAAAAAAAAGGATGTTTAGATGTATAAGATAAAGGGGTATTATCATATTTTAGTCTAATCTTTCGAGTAATTTATAAAAATATCATGACCTTTTATAAATAACAATTTAATATTCGACATTTTGAATATACGACAAATCTAATCTGAAATTAATTTTTCAATTTTTAGTTGCTGACGTGTATCTATTGGCCCGATTTTTTTTAGTTGTTGTCCTACTGGCTCAAATTTTTTAATGACGTGAAAGATACTTGTGTCACGTCAATTGATCAAATAAAATTAAAATAAATTATATTTCACTCAACACCGTCTGTTCTGGCGGAAATAAAAATTTTAAACTCTAGATCAGATTAAATTTTTTGTATATTCAAAATATCACGTATTAAATTATTATTTACAAAAGATCATAATATTTTTGTGAATTATTTGAAAAGTCACATTTAAAATCTCATAATACCCATTAGATAAATATATAGTACCAGTTTGAAGTTGGTATTATTAGTGAACCACTTTATTGAAAAATTTAATTAATATACATTTGGAAATATTTATTTATATTTCATGAAACCAAAAGAAATAATAAAAAATGAGCAGCAACAGCAGTTTAGCTGAAACACCCTTATTTATATACCAACTTTAGGTTTAGGTGTATGCTAACATCATCCTAACTTTTTAATTATACTATTACTCTATATGTATGAATAATATTATGGAGTTGATTGGTATGGTGGAATGGAATGACCATTCCCATGTCTATTTCCATTCCTGTGATTGGTATGTCTTAATATCGCTATTCTCAAAAGTAAGATAATAGTCATTCCACTCACCCCCATGGATTTAACTATTCCCAATGAACAAAAAAAATTAATATATGTATATTTACACATAATCACGTCTTATAATATCATTTGATCATATTTAGAAAAATAATTCGAAAATTATATTAAATAATTTATTATTATTATTATTTCATAATTATTTTTATATTATATGTTTATATTTTAAAAAAATTAAAATATATATATTAAAATAAAATTTTGATAGTTTTTAAAATTGTATTGAAGAAAAATGAAAGTGGTACCAAAATAAATGTAACATATAAATATATTCTAATAAAAAATAAAGTAATTATAATTTAATATATTCAGATAAAAAATTGAAATGATAAACTATTTTTCTATGGAGTAAAATTATTTTTATTAAGGTATACAAATTATTATGTGTATTAATTAAATACTTTGGAATAAAGTTTTTAATAAATTAAATAAATTAATTTTTTCTAAAATATCAGAAAAAAATCACTTACTATAAAAGAAATGCAAGTTAGAAATATAAGAAAAAAAATTACAACACGTGTTAATAATATTAGTTACTACACTTTGTTCAATTATAAAGAAATTTAAAAGTATTAAAAATATTCATTTTATAATATAAAAAGTAAAATAGTATTCTATTCTGTTCTTCATTCCAGTGACATACCAATCATAAGAGTTGTCATTCCATTCCTAAGTTCATTCCATTCATACCTAATTCCATTCTTTCATACCAATCACCTCCATAGTGTTTGCTTAGATGTATTAGATTCGTTATAAAATTTCAATTCCTGAAATATCATTTAATTAGTTATCGTATATTGTATGAATATTCTACAATAAGATTTTTAATTAATATCTTTTAGTTTGAAATTTTTAATAATTTGGCATGGTATTATATATCTCACTTGCGGAGTGTGATATGTTATATAATATAAATGGTTAACACATGTCGGGCCTTGCATAATCATGAGCTTTAATATTACTAGCAAACATAGTATTGAGGTGTCGTGGGTATCTATTACACCCTTATACTACCTATCAAACAAGCCCTTATAGGATAAATTATATTTTGATACGTACATTTTTTTCAAAATTAACAAAATATTTTTTTTAAAAAACTTGCAAATCTAATACTTGATCAATTTTACGGCCTGAAAATCGTACGTAATTGATTGTATTTTAAGTTTTTTTTTTTACGCCGCTAGGGAAACATAATTATTAAAATATAATAAATACGTATTATTTTTGAGCCGTAAAATTGATCAAATGTTACAATTTTAATTTTTTTTGAAAAAATGAGTACTATTTTGTTAATTTAAAAAATAAAATAAAAAATAGCTCAAATTATACATATCAAAGTGCAATTTATGCTTAATTATATTCACACATAAACTAGAAAAATAATAAGATTATTTTATATACTTAGTGGAAACTTATATAAATACCACATGCAACTCTTCTTAACTTGTATATTTTTTATTAGTTTAGTATTTATTGTAAATTTAAAATTGAATTATTTTACGAATTAAAATGATTTAAAAGTGAGGCAGGTGAAATTTTTTAAGCCCATAATTGACTGAGATTTTATTGGGCTTAACAGAATTTGGTTTGACCCGGCCCAGTAAAAAACCCGGGTCCATAGATCCGGATCTCCCAATTGAAATCGGGTTCAAAGAGAGTTTCGAACACTTCGTCGAGCTCTGATCGAAGCTCCCATGGCGGAAAGTGCTGCTACAATACCTTTCTCATTCAAATCAACTATTTCTTATTAAATGTTCACAGTTTGAGGAGGCGCTGATCAAATGAGCCGCTTAAAATCCTGTTTGTTGCTGTTTCTCGCACTGTTTTCGGCCTCTGAATCGATTGCGAAGGAGGAAAAGGTTGAAGAACTGAATGAGGAGTTTACGGAAGCGTTGCTGCTGAGGCCGCTGCCCGATCGGAAAGTGCTGGCTCATTTCCACTTCCGAAGCAGTGCGCCGCCGTCTCGGATGTATGGCCGCCACCATCACATCTTCCCTAAATCTATTTACCAGCTGGTAAAAACGTTAGGTTAAAGCTATTACTTTTGATTCAGTATTAGATTCATTGTTTGTGCGGTTGATTCGTTTTTTTTTTTTTTTTAATCTCTAGTTTTCTGGAATGAATTTATTTTGCCTGTGATGGATTTGTGTAGTGATGCTGAGATTTAGAGATAGATGGACTGAAATGAGTGAGAATTGGATGCTTTGAATTAGAATTTTAAACCTTTTAACTGGTGAAATGTGATCATTTTATGCAAATTGAGTGAAGAGTGCAGAATTTTGAAGTGGTGTTGTTTGCACAATCAGGTTCACAAATTCCAAGTTCGAGAGATGGAGCTATCTTTCACGCAAGGGCGCTGGAATTACGAAAGATGGGGAGGATTTGACCCGATTTCGAGTAGCAATGCTAAGCCTCCTGGAGTGGAATTATGGGCTGATTTTGATGTTGCTCAAGATCAAGTTGATGATTCTTGGAAGAATCTAACGCATGCTCTTTCGGGGCTCTTCTGTGCCTCAATCAATTTCTTGGAGCATTCGACTAGTTACTCTGCACCCCAGTGGAGTTTTAGATCGTTTTCAGGCAAATTACGGTATGGCACATTGCCTCGTGAAGCTGTTTGCACTGAGAATCTCACACCGTGGTTAAAGTTGCTTCCGTGCAGAGACAAAGCCGGGATTTCTTCACTGATGGACCGGCCTTCAATATACCGCGGGAATTATCATTCCCAGAGGCTGCATTTGAAATCAGATGAATTTGATACATCTGAGATGAGTAATGGAATAGTGCTTGAACAAACCCTTACAGTTGTTCTTCGACCAGACACCTTTTCTGGACAAGTACTGCAACCGAGTTGGTCCTTGAGCTCGTTATTTGGCAGGACAGTTAGTGGAAAATGCTCGCTTTCCAGTTCTAGTAATGTGTATGTGCAATTTGAGCATAATTTAGTATCCGAGGGGGATAAATTAAGGAAAGATAGTGAAGTTTCAGAGAATGAGATTTTTATTCATGAAGGCTTTCAGAATAATCGTCTATTTGAATTATCACTACCTCCCAAAAGGGTTATTAAAGAAGCCGGGAACTTGCAGAAAGAGGGCTCTATCCTTTATGAATTTTCAGTTGAGGATTCCAATGAATTCAAACCGTTTGATTTGGGTTTAAGCTGGAAGGTGCCTGTAGTCTGGTCATGTATGCAGGCACCCTTACAGGCTAGCCGGTTTTTATTAGGAAGTGGTAATGAAAGGGGAGCTATAGCCATCTCAATGAAGTCTACCAGGAGCAACATCGTAGAAAGAGCTGGTTATGATGAGAAAGAATGTTGGCTCCGAGTGGGCATTTTCCAAATGGTGCCTTGGTATGTCAAGGTCTATTATCATACTTTAAAATTGTTCTTAGATGGAGAACCTCAATCTTCTACGGAAAACATAGAGAAAATACTTGTTTCACCTTCTGAAGACAAGGTCTCCCCTGGAGTGATGGAAGTGATCTTGAGATTACCATGTAGTGTTAATACAGCCGCATTGACTTTGGAGTTCGATAAGGTATGCTCATTTATTACCTTTAGTTATAAGACAAGTTAGCATCTGTATGCTATTAAGGAAGTAAATCTAAGTAAAAGACAATCATTTTGTACATAAAAGTTATCTTTATTGTGCATGACTTGCCTAAATTGTTGAAGCAATGAAGGATGGAGCTGTAGTGCCTGCAATTCACCATACTATTTTTTATGCATTTAGTTACTATCTGTCTCTTGACGGTTAAGTTTAAGTGCAAAGATAATTTTTTTTAACTCATTCCCTTTCTGTCATTATAAATTTGAGAAATAATTTCCAACATCGTAAGTGCTTCTCATATGGTCTAAGATTTGGTTATTCTTGCCTCTTCCCCCTTGATTCGTTGCTTAGGAAATACTCTGAGGGGTTTTTACTGCTTCCTAGTTTAACCAATACTCGGTTAAAAGAGGCCCAAATTATGGTTCAGGCCTTCAGCTGCTTTTCCTCAATGAGCTATTGCTAAGAGCCTAGGTTCAAGAACCATCAGACATGGCAAGTTTGAACTGAATGGCTAAATCTATTGATAAATGTGCCTACTACCACACTTCTGTAAATAGTTTGTCTATTTAATTGAGCTATCTTTTTTAATGGAACTCTTTTCAGCATTGCCTTTTCAGTATTTGAATCTTGTTGCTGCTTCAACAGGGGTTTCTTCATATTGATGAATATCCACCAGATGCCAATCAGGGCTTTGACATTCCGTCAGCGGTGATACACTTTGCTGATTTCGTAGCAAACATGAGTTTCCATGACAACTTCATAAAAGAAGTACCTATATTGTCCAAGTTACAGGTACTGATACAAGCAATTTGATGCCTTCAGTCTGTTTTTACTCAGTCTCGATTCACTATATAACTCATTTTCTCTTCCTCTTAGGAAGAAATCCCTGTTGTCTCATACACAGAAGTACTCTTGGTGCCTTTGACAACTCCAGATTTCAGCATGCCTTACAATGTGATAACAATCACATGCACGGTTTTTGCTTTATACTTCGGATCACTTCTGAACGCACTAAGAAGGCGCGTGGGTGAGGAAGAAAGGCTTCTAAGCGGAAAAGGTTAGTTACATACTTCCGTCTCCTCGTTTAGAATTGTTGCTCTTCTTGAAAACCACTGATAAAACTAGTAGAGGTTAAAGAACCTCCATCAATTATCACTTTTGAGTTTAGAAAGAGCATTTGCAGGCAGTTGATTGTTGTGAGATTGGATTATATGATTTTTTTTTTGTGCATAAACTAGATCCATGGACCACATAAATGCAGTTGATTTAGGCAACATACATATTAATAAATAACAATAGTCTGAGTTGAGATTAGACATGGCATCATTATTCACCAAAATTACACTTCTGCTGCTGATGCTTCATGTATTGCTGTGATTCTTGATATGCTTGCAGTTGCAAAGAAGGCAGGCCCGTTAACTTTGATGATATCGAAACTCTCTGCTAAGTTACGAGGGAAGCCATGGGAGCCACCGAAACCACCAGAGTCGGGGAGGCCATCCACGAATTACAAGCTAATCGCAAAAATCGTGTTAGTAGCCGGTGTAGCTGCTGCTTGGCAGTTCTATTTTCAATGACAGCAGCAAGCAACCTCCCATGTATGATTATGTATATCATGAAGAGAGGGATTAGATAGGGTGAAATCTCACACAATTTTTTTCTATTCAGTTAGTGTTGTATCCTTCATTTTTACTGATTTCTCAGATTCCACAACAACATATTTTTGTCATATATCAAATGCTGATAGTTAGACATCCAGAACTGTGTCTAGATGCACATTCATCTCTCTCTCTCTCTCTCTCTCTCTCTCTCTCTCTCTCTCTCTCTCTCTCTCTCTCTCTCAGGTTGTATTTATCTTAGTTTCTTCGAAGGTGGAGCGGCAACAATCTCATCAACTCTCATCCTCTTCAAATTCTTACTGATAATACTGCACGAAAATGGGAGGCCCGAAGCAGCTTCGTCGGATCTTGGTCTCTTGAGACGACGGCTTTCGTCTTCTGACACCAGCTTTCTCTTCGAACACGAGCCACTTGATTCGTGCGAATCTACAACATCAATACAAGGTCATAAAATGAAATACGAGATTGAAACACGAGGTCATAAAATGAAATACGAGATTGAAACACGACCATCGACAATCTTGATTTGTCCAGTACCTTGAACGCTGCAACGCTCGTGTTGTGGCCTCTTACTCTCTCTAAGTTTATTACCGATCACATTTCCACCATCTTCCACGTCGTGCGATCCTGATCATTTAAAAACCTATTTTTTTAGAGCACAAAAACAACATATATGAGTGCAGTAAAAGTAGTCTAGTTGGTGAAATGACAACTCGGAAACGAAACTATATATAAGTTACTACTAAGCATTATTCTAAAAAGTAAAAAAAAAAAGAACCACAATAAAAGACCATGAAAAGGAAAAATTCACATGAAATTAATCTTCCCATAATCTAACTATATACGTATAAGTTACTACTAAGCATCATTCTAAAAAGTAAAAAAACCACAATAAAAGACCGTGAAAAGGAAAAATTCACATGAAATTAATCTTCCCATAATCTAGTTCTTGAAAATTCTACTTCTTTTTCCATGATAAATTCTGAAAAAAAAATAAAAAAAATTGCTCACACAATCTTGTCTCCCTACACATAAGAGAGAGAGAGAGAGAGAGAGAGAGAGAGAGAGAGAGAGAGAGAGAGGTATACTTTTGGGGCCAATCTTGGAGAGCATGCCGTCAACAAGGAGGGCGGCGGAACCGGCGGCGCCGGTGGGCAAGGAGCGGGCGGAGAAGAAGCGAATGAGAGAGCTCCACGTCACGGAAGAAGCAATGAGATCGGGCCCTCTACTGATGAAGTAGCCGTTGAGCTTGAGGGTATTCGGGTCGAGCCCGAAAGCCCGAGATATCGACCCGAGGTCCGGTTTCTGCTCTTCTTCTGCAACTATTTGAATTGCTCTGCACACCGACGGGCAGAACAGCTCTATTCTTCTCTCTCCTCCTCCTTCCATCGCTTTATTCTAGTGAGAGAAACCGAGTTTTTGCGGACTGATTTTTCCAAATTGTGGGACTGGAAAAAGCTGAGAGCTATTTTCTGGTGTTTTCTGTTTCCAAATTCCAAGTTCTAACGGATTCTCGAAGAATCTAAAAAGAGTTTTAAGACAAAAATGATAATCAGACGAACTATCAGAGAGTTTATTCCACGTTCGGTGTTCAATTCGTATTCTACGATGAATTCACGAGTTTAATAATAAATATTATAAAAATAAAATTTAATTATAACATAATCAACTTAATTATATTTATTAATAATAAATATTATAAAAGTAAAAATTAATTATAACATAATCAACTTAATTATATTTATTAATAAAATATTGAATTTTTAAAAATTATAAATTACATTTTAAAAATAATCAATTATGATAATCATTTTATTAAAAAATTAAATACTAAAAATAATTATGAATCCTATTCGGATGGGGCGGGATGAACCCTACAAATATTCATAAAATTACACTAAAACATAATAAATTAAAATTAATGAAAAAAGTGAAAGAAAACTACATAAATTTGATCGTGGAACACGAGTTGGAATACGAAATTTGGAATAAATTAAAGAATCTCATCCGCTGAGATAATCCTCTAAACCTTTTTAACGCAGATGAGATCCTCTATTCCAGTTTTGGTGTTTCAATCCGTATTCCACGATCAAATTTATGAAGTTTTCTTCCATTTTTTCATCAATTTTAATTTATTATGTTTTAGTTTAATTTTATGAATGTTTTTAGGGTTCACCCCACCCAATTAGGGTTTATAATCATTTTTTTAGTATTTAATTTTCAAAGAAATAATTATTATGGTTGATTATTTTAAAAATATGATTTATAATTTTTAAAATTTCAATCTTTTGTTGGTAGATGCGACTAGGTCGATTATGTTATAATTAATTTTTATTTTTATAATATCTATTATTAAACTTGTTAAATCGATCGTGGAATACGGGTTGAAACACCAAATTTGGAATTGGAATAGAGGATCTCATCCCTTTTTAACGCCCTCTAAATATTGTTTTTTTTTTGGAAAATTACAATTTAAGACCTATATTTTAGACCCCTTTCCAAAAAAATTATGAATATAACATTTTATTAATTTTACAACTCGAAAATTGTACATAATTGATTGTATTTTAAATTTTTCTGATTGGAGGATATGTTTTTACGTGGTCAGAGAAATGAAAATATTAAAATACAATGAATTACGTACGAT
This sequence comes from Perilla frutescens, assembly GCA_026008535.1. Classification (NCBI taxonomy): domain Eukaryota; kingdom Viridiplantae; phylum Streptophyta; class Magnoliopsida; order Lamiales; family Lamiaceae; genus Perilla; species Perilla frutescens. The sequence goes on along the minus strand of BRKX01000008.1, from coordinate 769,447 downwards.
TTTTGAATCGTTAAAATTCATCAATGTTAGATGTGTAATTTTTTTTAAAAGTGGGTAATGTTTTGTTAATTTTTAAAAAGTTGAGCTATTTAAAAAAAAAAACATATTTTTTTAGAGGACTTATGAAGTCTAAATATTGTTAATAGTGCTCATCATCCATTTTGAATGAATTTACAATTTAAATATGATTTTTCAGTTGCTGCATTAATAACATAATAATCTTTTGATTTGTGACAAAAACAGACATTCCCATAAAATTTGACAATCGGGAAATTAATATTGCACGATAAAAATTCCAATTTTCAAAGCTCTTAAACTGAATTAATATGTTCTCGTGGAAAAAATATTCTTACATCATAATTTCGATTGTTGAAAAAAAAATTAAAAATGTTGAATTTGCTAAAATTTAAATAAATAAATTATTATTGTAACGTTTGAAAAATCAAGTGTAAATTACAATTGGTTCGATGGTGGTTAATTTTGGCAATTAACCCATAAAATATCGAATCAAAGTGTTCAATTTGGTTCGCTTTCATTCTTTTCTAATTTTGCTTGAATTTCTGAACCAATTTTAATTTCGGTTCGATTTGAAATTCTTGAAAATATACATTTTAAGTTTAATTTCTTTTTTTTTATTCGACTGGAATGAGCGAAGTTACTACACGTTCTCCGTAACTTTAACCTTATTTTCAATCCTTAACAGGAAAGGGTAACATTAAATGAAATGAATTGCATAAAAATCAAGGAAATATATTTTTGTTGGGTAATAAATTTTAAAGTTCTTTAGGGTTATAACAATTTCTTAATTAGTCAATTATATATTATGAAAATAAAATGAAAAAAAAAACAATTTATCATATTTAAATATTCAAATTTATTGCATCACGTTACGTCACCAAGGTAAGGCTAAAAGAAGGTATAAAAGGAAAGAATTCAAATTTGGAATTGGAATTAAAAGAAGAGACTGGAAAAATGGAGAAGCTGAAAGCAGTTGAATTGGTTTAGGAATTAGGGCAAAGAATCGGAATCGGAATCTCAATGCTTCCAATGGCGGACTCTTCTCATCTTCAACATTCGCCGCCTTTGAGAAAACCTTCTTCTCAAACCATCCTTCGCCGCCTATTTTTTCAAGCTGCGGAAAATTTGTTTTCTCGAGCTTGCGATTGAGCCGAAGTAAGTTCTACCTCTTTCTTTTATGGTTGCAATGCGTTAAATTTGTATAAAGCTGCATTTTTTCAGTTGCCCTTTTCGTTTCTTGCCTCCGCGTAGTTTGTTTTCCGTTAAAAAGAGTTTAATTTAGGAGATTTTGATTATTAGTTTAAAATCAATATTTTGTTAATATTTACCAATTGCGAGTATTTGGGGTTTTTGAGAATTTTGAAGTTGCCAGTGATTGAGAATGTTAGAAATGTGATTGTGATTTGTTTGTTTTGGAATGTTAGAAATGGAAGTGGATCAGAGAATGATTGGTGAACTTGAAGCAATGGGATTTTCCAAGGCACTAGCCACAAAGGCTCTTTCTTCTTCGGGTACATTAGTTTCACCGAGCTCCTAAATATTATACTAGGAGAATTTCTGTAGTTATTGATGTTTATAGTCCAGAGTATTCCTTGTTGGATCAAAGTATTACATTTCATTATTGTACGAGGCTTACATTTCACGTTCTTTGATGCTTGCGTGTTTCGTTCTTGATTCTAGTGTTTATTTCATAAACTGTATGATTGATTTATAAATTTAGTCTTAAACTTCTCCAGAAAATTCAAGTATTGAGGATGCTATAAACTGGCTTATTGACCATGAGGATGATGCAGCTACCAGTGAGACTTCCATGGTAGGTTCCTTTGTTTTAGTGGCCATTCCAATGCTGATCTAGTTGTTTGTTATACGAGTTTGATTAATTGTGCGTATTTTTTCTAATCCGTATGCTATAGAACTGCATTTTATGTTGTGCATTATTGCATCGTTTCACCCCTCCACTTTTTATGCTACAAGGAGCCTGAGGTTCTTGAAAACATAAATATTGAAGCATCTCGCCCCGTTCAGCTTTCTGAACAAGTCAAGTTGAGAGCGCAGGAGCTGAGGTTCGTTTTATGTGATCTTTCTGAGGAAGTTTTCATATGATAAATATATATTTCCAACCCTAGGCTATATGCACTTCACTTCTGCTTTCTCTGATCATCGTTGCATTCAAATTATATTTATATTGGTAAAATTATTATATGATTATTTCACTTTCTTACTTGAAGATTGGGTTTCCTTTTCTGATATTTCACATCTTTTGGATTCATCTAATTTAGGGATCAGCCACGTAAAAAGAGAGCAGAGCAAGAGAAGAAACTAGATAGAGAAAGGGAGAAGGTACTGCAGACACCCTCTTATTATACGTGAGATAATATTGGTGCTAAAATATTAGCATTTACACATCCACTAGTTTACAACACCATTCATTATAAGATGTTCGGTCCAAGACCTTATATTAGCTGTCAGTTGGTAAAAAGTTCAGGAAGATAGGAAACGAAGAGATATTGTTGTTGTTTTCACTTTTCATCAACATTGGAATGGTAGATAGACGATGGGGCTGGAGCTGTTTTATACCTAGCTAAATCTTTATAATTTTTGTACCCAGCATACTAGTTATTAGATTCAAATCTTGTTGGCTTCTTATTTTTGAGAAGCATAACATGTGTTCATTTGTTGTAATTATATATACCTGCAAGTGTAAAATGAAACTTCTAGATCTGTGCAGTATGTTCCTTCATGCTGTAACTTTTCCCTTTCATTTTCATGACATTTTGGCAATTCTGGTTAACTACGGTTTGCTAAGAAACTACCCTAATGGCTAGAAGTCTGCTACAGGAAATTTTGGAATGACATTGTCATTTTTCATGCACAGAAAATACAGAACAAGCTGTTTCCCATGTGTTTCTGCTATGTATTTTTGAAATATAACTAGAAACACAAGTTGGTCGTAAAAGTGAGCATCTTTGGCAACTCAAAAACCCTGGCAGACTCCTTAATTGCTGTTTCAGAAGGAACTCATGGGTCCAATATTTGTTCTTATTCATGTGTTTCTTGAGTAATATCTTCATTATATTCTATGCCATGATGCTTCAATTGAAGTGATGATATGTTTTAGCTACCGTTATCTGAGTTGAATTTGGTAGCATTTTCTAAATTCTTAGCCAATGCTTAATGTTTAGCTTGTCTGATCACCAATATTGATTTATACATTCTGATAACTGGTTTACTTCAGTCTATGCATTTGGTGTTCTTTCATCAGATACTTTTGTTACTTGTAGGAAAGAATTCGAGCAGGTAAAGAACTGTTAGAGGCTAAAAGGATGGGAGAAGAAAGTGAAAGGAAAAGGTTTGCATTTTTCTACATGTTCAATCTTGAAGTGTTTGTCTTAATTCTGTGCGCTGATGGTGCCTATTATATATCTTTCATTTTCTCCAATTGGGTTTCAGGTTTCTAGCACAACGAAAAGCAGACAAAGAGGAAGAGAGAAGAGCACGGGAAAAAATTCGTCAAAAACTGCAGCAGGATAAGGTACATCAGCTGAATTAATGCATTCCTGGTTTCCTGCAATTGACAAAGTCTGGCTTCTGCAATATAATTGAATACCGTCAAAGCTAGAAATTTAGGGGCAAAAAAAGGACGTAGAACACTAGTACATAAAATTCTACTCCTCACTGTAGTGAATTGCACGGAGATTTTCCCTCCTGATTCCACACGACATTTCCCCGTTCTTTATCACTCCTCCGACTAAACAACTGACCTTCTCCAAGATTTTGAAAGTTTGCATTTCCATCTTTTTTGAACATTGTGGTGTCTTATACCATAGTTTCTTCAAATATGGTAGCTAGAGAGACGTGGGATGCTTGGATTGCCTCGGGAAGTGCCTGAGCCTGTGAATGCTGAGATGCCACATAACACAAATGTACGAAACCTTTGAATTTCATCACTCTCTCCAAAATTCACTAAGCAGAACTCGTCTCTCCTTACTTACTTATTTGTAGTGCAGAACCCACAGCCAGTCGATCCTGCTGCTTTGCCTGAAAAGCGGGCTTCAGCAAGAGAGCGCATGAGAGACTGTTTAAGATCTCTTAAACGTCAAAACAAGGTAGCTGACCTAATATAGAAAACAACTCTAATCATATCATCTGTTCATTCTCCCATCTATTTTAACATCACATCACCTGATGTTTTAGGATGACAATGCTGAAGCCATGAGGGCATTTCAAACTCTCTTGATTTATGTGAAGAATGTTTTCAAGAATCCTGACGAGGGGAAGTTCAGAAAGATCCGCATCAGCAATCCCGTATTCCAGGTAAGACATCTTTCTGAACTCACATCTAGTTCGATATATTTCATCATATGAGCCATTAAAGGACAATCAAAAGCCATATAATACACCTCTATTATAAAAAAAGAGAGGGTAAAACCGCTATTTCCACAAGCCCTTCTAACCGAGCTTTACAAATGATCTCACTTTTTCAGTTGTCCATTGGTCCGATAAATGAATAAATCCCCTTTCCCTATCTTTGAAACGAAGAACAGTTTTAACGTCGTTTACTCTTGTCTTGCCCTTTTAACAGGACAGAGTCGGCAAATTCAACGAAGGTACGATCTTTCTCGAGCTCTGTGGGTTTGAGAGAGTTGAGGGAGGCAACTATCTGTTTCTACCTCGAGAGAGGGTTGACAGGGGTGTATTGAAGTCTGCTGCTGCAGAGTTACACAATGCATTGACAAATCCTTTCTTTGGACTCTTCTCTGTATAACTTAACCTCACATCTCTTTAATTTTTTTTAATTAAGTTTCCCAGTTTGAACAGATTATGCTATAAATAGATGTATAATGAACATATATATTTGACAATTATACATATTATGTGAAAGTTTTACTTACAATGTATTTATTTCTCTTTTGCCATGGGGATGTCAAGAAATAGAGGATTTTGCATCGATAAACCGTTGTTGATAGTGTTTGTGATAATATTTGCTATCGGAGTGTGACGTATGTCACGCGTGGTTGTCTACAACGAAACTCGGGAAATAGAGGATCTCATGTGAATATAGACAACGATAGTGTGCGTTATGTGAAAACTATACTCACGGAGGATTTTTCTCCATTCCCATTTAGCATCTTGTAACAATAAATTCTGAAATACTTTTTTTTTTTTTTCAATTCTAGGAAATAAGAGAAAAATATAAGGAATGAAAATAAAACCAAATATACCAATGATTGTCTTTTGGGAATGTGAATGGACTTTGATCAACTTTTATTACAAAATGCATTAAATTGTGTCACTTGATGTAACGAATAAATGGGAAAAGCAAAAAAAAAAAAAAGGTTAAATAAGTAGTATTTTACTAATATCTAATATTCAAGACAATTTACACAAAAAAATTTGGGTAAATTACATTTTGATATTTATATTTTGGACACCTTTTTAAAAATGGCCCACTTTTTCAAAATTAACAAAATAATACCCCTTTTTAAATTTTTTGTAAATATAACATTTAATCAATTTTACGGCCCGAAAATCATACGTAATTGATTGTATTTTAATATTCATATTTCTCCGGCCACATAGAAAATATTCATCCAATCAATAAATATTAACTTTCAGGGCGCAAAATTGATTGAAAGTTATATTTTCAAAAAATTTGAAAAAGTGAGTAGTATTTTACTAATTTTGAAAAAATGGATAATATTTTGCTAATTTTAAAAAATTGGGTCATTTTTGAAAAAATACGCAAAATATAGATATTAAAATGTAATTTACCCAAAAAGTTTTGATATTGAGGAGTCTTATCTTCGATTTAATTTAATTTGCTAATGAAATATTTTTCAATCTAAATCAAATCATTATAATTGTAGCCCAATTAACATTTTATCTTCTAAAAATATATACATACATATATATATATATATATATATATATATATTTCGAGGGAATCTAAAATATATATTGAATATATTTAAGTTTAAATAATTATAATTCCGCAAAAGGGCTCGAGTATTATTTTTTCTGCATATTCCTTTAAAATTGAATTCGCTCCTTCTCTCAAAACTAGACTACATTTTTTTTCCCCATTTCCCTTTTGATTTGCGAATTTGGGAGTTAGGGTTTTTGAGCGCAAAAAATCGGTGATTTGATTACACGATGTATGCTGATCAAATTGAGGCGCAAGGTAGTAGGTCAGTTAAGGATCGACTTGAAGGGAATTCCGCCGCCGGTACCGGCCGCCGCAGACCTATCGCCGGCAAGAGGTTAACTTTCTTTCCCCGTGAGTGCGTTTATTTTTGTTTCTGAGTTATGTTAGGTTTTGATTTGCGCTCTTTTAGTTTTCGTCGCAAAAATTTGAGTTTTGGGGAGAACAGATTTCAGTCTCGTTAGCTGTAGTTGTAGGCAACTGTTTTTGTGCTAATTGGAAGCAGCGAAGCTTCAAGATTTGGGACTGTGGCTGAATCTTTCGAATTTGGCAATGTTATATGCTAATTTAGGAGAAGGGCGCGATGACTGTTTTTTTGTGGGTTTTGGTGTAGAAATTATGTTTGAAGTGTGTGATTTTAATTATTGTGAGTTTAGATACTATTCACCATCTGTTGCCTGGTAAATTAAGGGTTTGGGCTGTGTAGTTTTGGTCATTTGGATTGAATAGCCACGTTCTTGTAGAGGATACTTAAATCGAGAATCGGGTTGAGGCCAGAGAGCTAATGGTGAATTTGCTAGCATGTAGAGAGCCCATGATAGTATGTTGTAAGATTAAGTGTGAAATGTGTGTTCGATTGGATGATTAAGCAGGGCTGTTTTTCTTGTGGAAGAAGTATCTAGAGGATCACTGTTTTTCCTTTCCGGGAGGAAATGAAGCCCCTTACTTTAGCAAATTCAATTATTTCATGCAGACAAAGAGAAGATGATGACAAATGGGAACATGACCTTTTCGAGGAAAGTGAACACCAAGTCTCAAGTATGGAATTTTGCCAAATTAAAGCTTCAGTATATATGTAAACTGTTGTTGCTTTGCTTGTAATAATTTGGCTGATTTTTATTTATGGCCAAAGGTCGCAAGGTTGGTTCCAGAGATCTTCGCTTGAAACTCCAAAGAAAAAGTATCGAGCAAGGTATACAGAGTGTGAGGGGACCAGGAGGTGCAAGGGATCTACGTGAGAAGCTCTCCGGTTCAGTCTATTCTCGTCCTGCTGAGTCCAGGCCTCCAGCAGCAAGGCCAAAGCCTGCACTTGAAGCCAGTAGACCTGCTAGGAAGAGTGTCATTGCCCAATCCCCTGCCCTGGAAAAGGTTGCTAGCACCGTGTCAAAGAAAAAGGGTCAGCAAAAGGTAAAAAAACTACCATCTTATTGATAGATTTTCTCAAGGTGTGTTAGGGATTGCATACAATATAGTGTTGTCTCGAAACTTCAAACACTTTTATAATCTTCAGCAACTGGCTTATATTTATGCAGGTTGAATCAGTGGAAAGTTTCCTGCAGTCTCTGGGTCTTGAGAAATATTCGATAACATTTCAGGCTGAAGAAGTATGATGGTTTATTTTCTGTTTATGTGTAATTCTAGGTTCTATTTATTGATTGTTGCAAATGAATTTCGTGATCTGGGTTTGCAGGTTGATATGGCTGCCCTAGTACACATGAGTGATGAAGATCTTAAAGCTATGGGAATTCCAATGGTGAGTATTGCCTGTTAGACTTTTTCATATTGATTCACACTTTTTTATTTTCAGCTTTGACCCTCATTATGCTTGTTAAAGATTTCAGATCTTTCTTTGATTGTGTTACTATCATTTTGCTATTATGTTTATTTAAATGAGAAGGGACCTTTAAAAGAAGGAACCGGAGCTGGATTCCTTCACTGGAGTTGGGTTCTTTTTCCATTAAAATGATGTAATACGATCTGTTTAGACTTCAATTGCTTAAGCAAGAATCTTAATTAGCCAAAAGCTTAGGTGAGTAGAAAGCAAGTGAACTTTGTTATTTTAGCGTTTATAAACCATAGACATCTGATGGTATTTCCCCTCATTTCGAAATGAGGGGAAAACTTTTTCTTGCAACTTTTTCTTCCTTTTTCAGTTGATGTAGGCTACCTATGTTTAGAAAGATAACTTCCATGGTCTATTGTTTAGATAAACTGCTTTTATATGCTGTCGTCATTATTCAGGCTTCCGTTTTCTTGCATTCTGAAATTTTCAGCGGTCTTGTTGAGTCTTGCTATTGCTGTTTCAGGGTCCAAGAAAGAAGATACTTCTGGCGATGGAGTCGAAGCGCGACGACTAAGTGGGGGTAAGGCCATTTTGGTTTCTCAGATCAACCATGGCCATTTTGCTTTCTCAGATCAATTTTTATATAGTTTTTCTATGGTAGTTTTGAGTTTTGCTTGCTGAAAATTGGCTTGAATGAGCTTATTGTCATTGTAATTGAAATATAAATCATTTAAATTTGGATGGTTGAGCTGAGTTAATCTTGTGTTACTGATTAGTTCTTACACATTTGGTTATATTGCTTTAATGAATTTTCATTATGTGATGTATAAGCTGTGATTGCTAAGTTCAATATCACGAATTTTAACCCTTTCTCAATTTTATGCATCTATATCATTTAAATTTAAGTTCAACCACATTCATATTTCAAATCTTTTCATACAAACTCGCTAATATAGTAATTAATTACAGATAACTATAGCATTAATATAGAGCGCTAAGTAAATATTTTAGAAGGTTGGAGAATTCATTTTCTTGAGCCTAAAAACATTTTTTTTTTTGGACTCGAATGAGGTTTATTTTATGAGCCCATTTTCTGGGGTTGAGGTTTGACTTGAGCTAAAGCTAATTTACGTACACATTATCTAAAGGTCCAAATTATTATTAAATAAATTTATGCATGAATGTTTATTTAAAGGTGCTTAAATCATTTTAAGGTTTTGATTCTGGTTTTAATTTAATAATTATTAAATGATTATTAGACGACGAGTGTAAAAATGTAATTTAATTCATTTCTCAAGCAAGTCGAAGATCTAAGAAAGTGAGATTCAATGTGTAAATACAAAGTTAATGTACAAACGTAATTCATTATAAATAAAAACATAAGGATTCAATTTTCACAACTAGAAAATACGTAAAATAGATGCTAAATAGAATAAGTTCTACAACTCTATCCAATCCTATAAATTGGAAAAGATCCATCGACCTGAGCCGCCAGAATGGGAATGGGCACTATAGTGAGCCCCACCTGGCACGGGCACAACCCCATCCGGTGCAAGTCCTCACCAGCCTGACATGGGTACATCACACATAAAATAAAAGCGATCATATGTAACATATATAGCAATATTATAGGAACTAGAGCCAAATTCATTATCGTTTTGTTGACAAAAAAAGGCAATTCTATTCACAACTCCAATAGTTTTATAAAACATAACTATTAATTATATATGCCTCTTTTCGTTTAAAACCCTAACCAAATTATTACAACCCCGACCACTCTTCGATCATTAGTCATAACTAAAAAATAAATAAAAAAAATTCAATGGCGCTTATTTTATTTTAATCATCGGCTCTTTCATTAACACCCAACCTTTTTTTTTCTTTTTGTAAGAAGCCAAACTCGCCAAATTTTTCAAAAAGTCTTTCGATTGTAAATCACTTGATATCAAGAACAATATAGCATTAATATTTATAAACCAATGTTGCAATAATTAGATTTATTTCAATAAAGGAATATAAAATAGATAACAAATTGAGTAAGTACTTACACAAGAGAAAGAACACAAAAAAAACGAATAAATAAAAAATCAATGCAACCACCAAAAATAAGGATTTTTTTATTTTTTATTTTTATGAAAAGACCAAAAATAAGGAATTGTGTACGTACTAGCTAAGACACCATAATGAGTAGAATGTTAAGAATCCAAAATCAAAAGCAAAACCATACAATAATAACGAGTGACAAAAATTATTTATATCCAATTTCTTCATCCTCGTTCTCACTTTAGCAAGCAATGATTGATTTAAGGAAGCAACATATATGTCTCCTTGGGGATGGCCTGGTGGTGGAGTGGTGATATCTTGAGGCCAAAGGTCTCAAGTTCGAATCCCACCAACACCACTAGGTGTGAGCCTGTCAGCCAAGTGTGATTTACCTCCTCTGTGTGGATTCAAGCAACAAACGAAAGTTGAAACTGTAAAAAAAGAGGTGAGTTTTTTTAGTGTTAATTTGATCTGCTTGTGCTTGCGTTTCATTGTCTATATAGTGTTGGTCACATTCCCTTTTAATTTGGGCTTGTGTCTCAAAAAAATGGTACTATCTAAAAAAATAATTGTATATTACACAAAAGATAAGCCATATTGAAACAAAAATGGAAGTGAAGGTTCCACATTTGGAACTGTGTTGGTAATCATTTTCTTACAAGATCATATACAAAATAAGACAACAAGATCTTGTGGGCCACCACATATTGAGAGAGATTAAGAAACAAATCATATGGTTCGGATTAGAGATTTATAATTAAAACAAAGAAAATTATAACCAGCAAGTGGGGAAAAAGATTTTATCAATTCAGGTCCTCGAAAAGAATATTATTAATTTAGTACTCTAAAAATTATGTATTTTAATTTATAAAAATCATATATATTCATATTAATTTTCAATAGTTCTTTTATTAATTGTCTTTCAGTTTTAATAAAAATTATATTTGAAATAATTAAAAAATTATAAGAATAGAAAATACATGATTTTTTTGGAGTCATAGATTGAATGTTTTGATCTTTCGGAAAATTTCATATTTCTTCTCAAATTTGGCTTGATGGTTAATTCTTTTAATGTTTAAATGGTTTTAAAATCAAATTTACATGGTTTTGTTCTTAATACAAACTTTAAATTATTATGTCAAAAACTAAATTTAACACATTTTGCAATTGTAACACCAGTTTAAATTCACACAAAATTGAATTCGCACGGTGTCAAAAAATACATATAGATTGATAAATAAAAATACTATTTTAAGAGGCTTATATTAAAGGTCAAATGACATCGTTTTTAATAAGCAAATTTCAATTCACCCAAATTTGAGTTAATTTTAAATTTTCAAAATGTGTCAAGTTTGTGATGTTGGTGTGATAATTAAAAATTTTCTAAATATAATATTTTAATAAAAAAAATTAATATGCATATCATATCCGTGCATCGCATGGGCGATATGCTAGTATGTATATACATAAAATAAGTCAGAGCTTTCATCCTCTATTTTATCAATTTCTGTTAACTATATATTTAAAGAGATATGCCAGATTTCTATGTTTCATTGCGTCACCAAAAATTATAAATTGTATGAGTTCCAAATTGAATTTTATTGCAGAAAATTTATTAGACGACTTCCACTTATGCGGAAACCAAATAAATTTGGAAATGAGAAACTATTTCTATAATTACATTTTCTTATCATGTTGATTTTAGTAGTTGGTCGAAATTAGAGATGTAGCTTGAATTTGATTCTCCTTTTTTGTTTCATAATTATGCATATATAAAATGTTCTTGTATTGGATTGAAATTTTCTATTACGCTTTTTTGTATTTCACTTTGTGTTACATTATTAAATTTATTTCTTTCGTTTTGTTTTGGATTTTTTTATCTAAAATTAACAATTAATTTTGTGGATAAATATATTCATCCCTCATATATGTCATAACATGTTATTCAATTATATTTTCCTAAAATAGGATTTGTGATAGAGTTAAATTAGAGAGAGTGTGTATGTGTGTGAAAATATACAAAACAACAAATAAAACGAAATGGAGTGAGTATGATTTTAATGATATTTATTATAAAATAAAAATTAATTATAACATAAATGATCATAGTCAATATTTATCAACGAAAAAAATGAATTAAAAATTTATAAAACATAATTTTGAAAAAAAAATACAACCATAATAATGAATTATTAATTAAAAATTAAACATTATATTAAAAAATAATTATAAACCATAATTGGGTGGGGTGAACCCCTAAAACAATCACAAAATTAAACTAAATCACAAAAAAAAAAAACCGAAGGCAAAAATACAAGAAAAACTCGTAATTTGAAAATGTAACACATGCAATCTTGTATATGATAAATTTTAGTTTATCGATTGTGTCACGGCGCTCCGGAAATTTCCAAACACAATTTTAGTTTGTTATGTCACTACACGTTTATCTGCGAAAAATCATATTTAATTCTCTTCTGCTTTTTTTTTTTTTTTTCATTCTAAAATTGGTAATATGGTAAACAAAAGTAAAGATCAATATATATCATAGATATTAAAGATTGTCCATATAGAAATACTAAAAAACATGTATGTAAATTTGTTACATATCGACATTCAAATATAAATATGCTAAGAAAAATATGATAAGTATGCCAACAGCAATAAAAAAGAACAAAGATAGTAATAACGTGGGTTCTATGTAGTGATTCTTAATTACAACAAAGATATACCCAACAGTTACGCCCAACAATAAAATAAATCCTACAAACATTACTTTGAAAAATTTATTCCAATCGATTGCATTAGAAGCTGCAGAATAAAAATAAAAATAATCAATACACTATTATTTTATAATTAAGGAGTCAATAAATAAAAAGAGAAGATATATATACACATGCAAATTAAAGTAAATAAATTTGCACTCACCCATCGCTGCAGAAATCTTCGATCAATATTTCTCACACCTTTATCAAAATTCAATATTTCTCTTGTGCTTTTTAAATTTAATTCCCCCTCTTTTTTTTGGGATAACACGACATACGCCTAAGATATATATAATAAGCATACGTTTTCTTCTGAAATTGGTAATTCATTATTTTATTTATTTCTTCATATAGAATAAGGTAATTAAACAAGGTAAGTTCAATATATATCATCGTCTTCTTCATGGCAAAATTGGCTAGATTTTATGGTGCTTAATTTGTGCTCGATTAGCCTAATTAATCCAATGAAACGATCGATTATAAAAACACTAAACCCTTTTGTTATAATTAGGGGTGTGCAAAACCAAATCAAACCTAAATCGAACCAAACCGAGCTAATTAGTTTGGTTGTTTTGGTCATTTTTTCCTTAATTTGGGTTGGTTTTGAAAACTAAAACCAAATTATAGTTTGGTTCGGTTTTGGTTTAAGTAAAAAATATTTTGGTTAAAACCGAACCAACCAAAATATAAATATACTATATTTATAATTTAAAATTCTAATATTAATTATACCTAAATAATATTAGTGATTCTAATATTTAGTTTCAATTTTCTAGTTTTGTAAATTTTAAAATATTTACTTATTTAATATATTGTTTGTTATCTATTAATTGAGTGCAGATTATTTTCTTTAGATATAATTATTTCAGAAAAATAAAAATAATCATTAAAAATTCGGTTAAACTAAACTAACCAAAGAATTATGATTTGGTTTAGTTTGGTTATATATATTATTTTAGTTGGTTCGGCTTGAGTTTTTTTAATAAATTTTTTATTTGATTTTGTTAGTTGGGCTCGGTTTTGCATCAAACCAACCATTTGCACACTCCTAATTAAGTAGTTATAATCACAATACACAAAATCTTAATAAAATAAAATTCACATACGTAGGAGATTGTGATTTTTTTTTCCTACTTGCATACTATTTTAATAGGGAAAAGGCACAACTATGTACTCAACTATTTCAAAAATTTCATCTAATTAAGCAAAAAAGAAAAAAAAATTGAATTAACAGTTTATTTTTATATACGATTCACTACGAATGAGCAGTTTTTTGATCAAAGCAAACACTTGCATGCATCATGATGTAAATAACACTATATGAGATGGGTCAGTCAAACCCGCTTTTGACCCAGTCAACGCGGGTCAATCCGCGCTTTGACCCGGTCAACGCGGGTCAACCCATAAAAAAAAAAACTATCCAAAGTGAGTACCAACCTTCCTATTAAAAAGTATCACAAAATATTCGAAAATTACCATCTGTATCATTAAAAAGTAAGAGGTCTGCTAGTTATTTTATATAAGTTTATTTAGTTCAAATTCTGATTTTTTTTTTCAGTTTTATATTGTATGTGTTGAGATTAATCTAAAACAATCATCATTCCAAGAATTTGCAAATGAAAGCAAAACACGAGTTCGGTAAAATAAAAAGTACCATGTGGTAAACAGAAAAGTATCAAGTACGATAAAGAAAGGTATCAACCTGAGATTAATACCCGGTATCAAAAAAAATTAAAAAATCACAAAAAAAATGGGCGCCACGTGGCCGCTTAAAATAGGCGGAAATAAGCACTGTTGCACGCAAGTACACCTCCTTAATCGTTGTAACTAAAAGTGAGGTAAAAATACAATTAGTAATTTTTTAATCAAAATAATTAATCATAAAAGTTTATATTGGTTAGTGAAGCGATAACTCAAGATTCCGAATCTAACAAAAAAAAAGAACATCCCTAATGTGTCTGATTGGATAGATGATATTCAATTTGGCTTCCTTTTTGTACTTTTGAAATATTTTTAATTTGTGTAACTTGCAAGACTAAACTGAGGACGACATTAAAATATTAATGCACCTATAATATAATTTATATAAGACTATAATTTATGTTGGAGGCTACACAAATCGAGAATTGTACACCACTTCCTGCAATTGTTTTAAGTCTTTGTTGCTTAATATATATCAACACATAGAGTTTAATTATATTAGCTTAAAAATTTAAGAAATTCTACAAAGCATAGAAAAATAGGATTAGAGGAATATATTTTAGTTATAACTTCATCTTCATGGCATCCACAACCTCATACTGAGCTCTATCCTACTCTGTATGCGGGAAATGAACCATCAACCTGAGACGCTGGAATACGAATGGGTACTAAAGTAAGTCCCATCTGGCACGGGCACAATCCCATCCGGTGCAGATCTTCATCGGCGTGACATGGGTATGTCCCCAACACCACATACTGTGGCTCCGATTGCACACCTCTTCCAGAAGACTCGTCACCAGAAGACTCAAAAGTAACATGTCTGCCTCCAGCAGAATCACGAGTAGCTGGTCTGCCTCTATGCGCACCTCCACCACCATCATCAGAAACACCCGCCTCTACATCAATCTCAATCTCCACACCATCAGGGTCAATACCACCCGCCCCAATATCAATCGCAATGCCTCCATCACCATCTCCAATATCCGTCATCGTGTGAACCAGTAGAACTACTGTACTCCATCCAGCCAACAAATCACGGATGATCTCCGATAATGTATCCAACCGACTCAAATTGGCAAACAACCCTACAGACGAGAAAACAACGCTACTCGTGTCAAAACATAGAGTAAAAAGCTCTCTCTGTAGAGCATGCCGTTCACCATGCTCATTTCGACGAATCGCAAGGAATCGCCAAAATCGTACAAATCCTAACAATCCAAACCCAAATGATAAAAACATATTCCAAAAATGAACCACCCAAGAGCAAGACAAACTAGATCGGTGTCCTATGGTGATCACCGCAACCTCAGCCAAGATAAAGAGAATAGCAAATAAAATCTGCAACATAGAAAAATTATAGTTAAAAATTAAAGAATACAAAGTTTCTTATCATTTTTTAAAGAAAAAACACTAAAGAATTTATAACTTAAATCCTTCTTTATTTTTATAACTATTTTAAGAAAAGTTGGGACTTAGATAAGTTTATTTTTTATGAAAATATGGTCAAAATTCAAAACTTCTTCGAAGGATTGGATTTATTTGGCTATTGTCCTAATGAATTTTACATTAATTACATAATGAACTCTATACAACATTTATCAACAAAAAATTTAAATTATTTTTTTAAAAAAAATCAATGATCATTTATTAATAATAATTGAAAATTAAATAGTAAACCGTAATTGAGTGGAACAACTCTAATTTGTAATTATAAAATTAAATTAAAGTATATTAAATAAAAATTGAAGTTCTTCAAAATAAAATGTAAAAGGAAAAAATAAAATACCTGACGATTATTCATTTTCTCCCGATTTGAGTTTTGGGATTATATCTTCCCGCTTAATAAATGAACTCTTTAATTGTTACTAAAATATCAAATTTTCTATACTTCTTTTTCAAATCAGATTTTATTTATTTTAATCACGCTATAATTATTGGGATTTTGGGGCTCTAGGGGTCCTATATATATAAGGGTGCTCAAAAAATGTTTTAGAAACAATCTTTAGCTGGTGGACAATTATTTTTTGTTCTAAAGGATTCTAGAATATTTTTTATTTTTTGAAAATAAAAATAAAAAAAATCACCCAACACACTACGGTATAATTTATGTCTCCATTAGAAAATACAAACTAAAATGAAATGTTTTAATAAATGGTGAAGAGTTCGCATTAGTGTTGGTACTATGATATTCTGTGGGGCATTCTATATATATCTCATTGAAAAAAACATAATAATAATAATAATAATAATAATAATAATAATAATAATAATAATAATTTATTTTTCAAAAAAAGTAAACAATTCCTTAGACTTATTAATCATACTAAAAATAACTAGAGTAGTGTAATTCATGTTATAAATGGATAAATATGCTCTTAATTTCGAAACTAGATTAGGGAAGTAATTAATTCACGTCCAATGATAAAGAGGCCAAATATATGCAAAGTGTCACCTGTTATTATTTTGTTCACTTTCAAATCAGATTTTATTTATTCTAATCACTCTATAATTGTTGGGATTTCGGGATAATTAACTATTTTCATGCTTAAACTACAAGTGCACTCCAAAAAAAAAATAGTAACAATCTTTAGCTTTGAACGTGGACATTTTTTTAGAACATCCTAAAACATCTATATATATATATATATACACACACACACACACACATTACCAACATTGGTCAAAGTACAATATGCATGTGTTGGTAGTTGGTACTATTATATGTTTCATTAAACAAGCAAGAGATCGTGTGGGCCCTCACATCTTAGGAGAGAGAAAATAGTTTCCATGTGTAAAGGATTGCATGCATGTTTTGTTTTTCAAAATTTAGTTTTTTTTTAATGCAACTAACTAAAAGCAATACATATACTCCTATGATTAAATAATATTTGGTATTATGTTATTTCAATGATAAACTAATTATCCAAAACAATCATAAATATGCAGAGCTAAAAGAAATCATGAATGAAATTAATACAACATCAAGATAGTGAGCATGAGGCTCCAATTCCTTAATTAGACTTATTAATTAATTATTAGATGAACAATTAGAACATTTTAATTCGTGTTAATTAGGGTAGTATCTAAATTGGTAGGCAATATTTTTCTCATCCAATGATAAAGAGGCCAAATATGGGTGCCACATGCCCAAATCATAATCCTATGATAAAGAGGAGTTTGACTGCTTGAGTGTTTTTTTGATGTTGGAAACCATTGACGAGAAAAATGCAGAGAGAGAGAGAGAGAGAGAGAGTATTCTTTTAATGTTAGGACCACTAACGAGGAAAATGAGAGGTGTACGAAATTGCATGTGCGATGGGAATCATCCAAAATAATAAAAAAAAAAAATGATATGAAATAAAGATTTGATACTTCAAAGGTAAGATCTAAAATTTTATAAAAACTTCATGATTTTTAAGGTAATTGTAACGCCCCAATTCCTGAAATCTGAGGCGCTACACAAGATTAAATAAAATTCCTAATTTCATAAACATTTTACCTTTAAAAAGACAATATATTTTTGGTAATTTCTTTAGAAATAAAATCCACCAATCAACGTTTTGGAAGACTTTTCAAACAACCAATTACAAACAAATTTCACAAACGACTAGTCAATATTGAAAATTTAAAATTTGAATGAGTCTGAAATAACGACGGAACACAAAGATTTTAACATTCTTAAATATTCAGCGGAAGCATAATACATCAAAATATTGACCAAAGTCAACATTCAACATTCAAAATACAATTTTGAATAGTCAAAAATTTAAAGAACCAATATGTCCACGTCAGCTGCCTGCATCACCTTGTACCTGAAAAACATTTTAGAAAACGTGGGTTGAGTGCCAGAAAACACTCAGTGGGTTTATCGTGTTTGTCCAAACACATGTAAGGATTTTTCATATCAAATCCTATAATTCAATATTTATAACCATTTCCATACGCTTAAGAATATCTATTCAAAAGCCGATAAATCAATACTCATTCAGATACACATGCGCTTAAGAATAGTTATCCAGAAGCGAGCAATCCAATATCAAAAATCAATGCGCTCAATTAACCATGCGTGGATACAGACCCTATGTGATCACATAACTATATGTCAATATAATTGACCATGCCAGAATTCATCATGCAGGTCAAATCATATCCACGATGAGCGAAAACATTCGTATATCATATATGGACGAAATCATTTAAAAACAAAGGTTTTAGTTAGCAAAAACCCACCTTATAGCTATAATAGCTGAAGCCTTTATCACGATCTTTGTAGTTTCTAAGTCGAAATTTCTCGTACATGGTCTACAAGGAGAGCTACCTCTTAGTATTATCGTAACGGCCAAAAATTGGTTCTATAATGTAAATACAAGCCTGAATAAACTTCTCATAAAATTTGGACTCAATCCTTAGTCGTTGCATCTTAACGGCCTAAATTAACATTTTGGTCAAGATAATACTTTTTCCAAAAATTGGGGATTTAAAATTGGTATTTCACCACTTGCATTTCAACTTATAAATTTGTTAAAATATCAAATGATCACCCATCACCTTCTTTAAAATAAATAACAGCCCCAATTACTTTGGAAATACATCAAAACAACCTCCCAAATTGAAGAATAATACAAAATTCACTTAACTAAACTCACGGCCAACTCCACCATTCGGCCAACACCAATCTATTTTAAATCCATTTAAATCACATTCTATTAATATATATTATATATGTTTCATGCTTCAGCCCCAAAATATCCTTAATATGTAAATAGGTATATAGTTGAAGAGCTTTTAGTTGAAGGAAAGACTTAAGAACGTGCAGCAGCAGCTGCGACCATCAACATCCAACAAAGATTTTCCGTCAACTTTCGATATAAAAAGATAGGTCAACTAATGTCTAAATTATGATCTGAAGCCATGAGTGAGTATCTTATAAGGAGAGGTTTCTTACCATCTATGGCATGATAAGTTTTGATAATCGAAAAGGCTACAAACATGTAATCAAAGTAGCAACAACAACACACCTTGACATTTGACAGCAATTTTACACCACCTTTCGCCGAGATTTCGGCCGATCTAATGACTTCTGATTTATGATCGAGATCCAGATATGTGTAGCCTGTAAGAAGATCTTCGAAACAGTATAAAAGTTGAGGCAAATCCGATGGTCGGATTGGCCGGAAATCTAACTGCAAGTTGGTTCCAGAGAAAGGTGGCGGGACAGCAGCTCTACGCGGATTTTGCCTTTGTTTTATACTTCCAAATTCCTATTCATATGAAATCTTTTACAGCTGCAATATATTAGACTAGAGGAAGAGCATCGCATATATTTCATAATTTTTGGTTGTGATTTGATGATGGAAAAATAGAGAACAAATTGGTGGCTGCCGGCGGAGGTTTTAGAAAATGAGAAAAGTAAAGAAGTTATGGTGACCATGGACTATTTTGCTGATTTTCTATCTTTCTTTGATATTCCAACAACTGCACCTACACATATTGTTACGATATCCCACATTGATTCCACATGAAAGTGTGGAAGGGTATATAAGTGGGGGTCAACCCTTTACCTTTGACCATGATTTTGGGTTAAGTTAGGGCTCCCTATCTTATATGCCTAACAATTTGGTCCGACCTGCCGGATCTGGGCAGGCTGCGGAAAGGGGCTATCCGATGGTGGGCCCAGGGGTTGCCACTCGGATGTGGGCCCAAAGGGGGTTGCCACTCGGAAGTGGGCCTTGGTGTGGGTTGCCACCCGGAGTGTGCCGTTCGTGGACGTCCGGTTTGAAAGGGGGATGGATTGTTACGATATCCCACATTGATTCCACATGAAAGTGTGGAAGGGTATATAAGTGGGGGTCAACCATTTACCTTTGACCATGGTTTTGGGTTAAGTTAGGGCTCCCTATCTTATATGCCTAACACATATACACTAGTATTGATACGTGTAAGTCTTACAAGTTAACTAGCTTATGTGGTGAGTTTGAGAGATGATAGCTATTAGTTTTTTTTTTCTTCCATGCAACACCTAAGCAAATATTAATGTACATAAAATTTAGCTTTAAAAATATAAACTTTGGAGGAGGCTTACATGGAGGATCATTTCAAGTTTGGCCCAGAAATGGGCTTGAAAATTTAGCATCGAGATTAAATTTTGACTATGATGATTAACCCTAGCATGAACTTATTATTATATTTTTTTCTTGACTAACTTAGTAAGAAATAAATTTTAATTGTACAATAATTAGATTAAGCTTGTAATAAAATGATATATATATTTTCTTCATGTTGGGCTAGAAGCTCAAAGGCTGAAAATAAAAATGATTTGGGCTTAAATAATAAATTTCGAGCTAAACCACTAGAGTAAATTTGGACTCTAGGTTAAAAGAGGCCCGATTACATAATATAGTCCAATTGCATAGTTTTGGAGTATTACAGTAACTATTGGCATTAAACCCACAATTAATTGTTAATTATGATATCAATCTTCCTTTTTTAGCAATACCTCAAATTAGATATGAAATTTAAAACATTATAATTAAAACACAATTTTGTAATTTTTTTTTGTAAAACAGACACCCTAAATTTTCCAACAAATAAAAAATGGCAATATATAATATTAGATATTGCAAAATTTTATGGATATTCAACATAATCATAATTTGAATTTTATAATTAAATCCTTTTATCATAATGACAATACAAAATCTTAATAAAATACTAGTAAACTAATTCTTTAATTAATTAGCTTACTATTCTTTAATTAAACAGGGTACGTAAGGTTTGAACTGCGAGAAGAGGTGAATTATAAACACACGTTAACACACACTTTTATAACTAACCAAAATTGTAATAGATTATAAAAGATACGTGTTACATTATCAAATTTATGCTTTTAATAATATTAATTATAAAATAAAAATTAATTATAACATAAATGATCACAGTCAATATTTATCAACAAAAAAAATGAATTAAAATTTATAAAACACAATTTTGGAAAAAAAATCAACCATAACAATGAAATATTAATTGAAAATTAAAAATTAAAAAATAATTATAAACTCTAATTAGGTGGGGTAAATCATAAAAACAATCATAAAATTAAACTAAATCACAAAAAAAAAATATGAAGAAAAACATACAAGGAAAACTCACAATTTAAAAGTATAACATGAATTTCCATGCGTCTTGTATCTGATAAATTTTAGTTTATCGATTGTGTCACTTTGTTATGTCACAACGCATTTATCTTCGATTTTTTTTCAACTCACACGCTCGATCCGTTGTATTGAGTAGATTCAAATTAGTGACTTTTGATCTATAAACAATCTCACTCCACCGTCAGATCATCCCCACCAGGACCCGAAAAATCAAATTTAATTCTCTTCTGCTTTTTTTGTTTTTCATTCTAAAATTGGTAAATATGGTAAACAAAAGTAAAGATCAATATATATCATAGATAATATTGAAGATTGTCCATATAGAAATACTAAAAAACATGTATGTAAATTTGTTACTTATCCACACATTCATATAAATAATATAAGAAAAACAAGGTAAGTCCGCAAACAGCAATAAAAAAGATCAAAGATTAGATAAACGTGGGTTCTATGTAGTGATTCTTAATTACTACAATGATATACCCAATAGTTGCGCCCAACAATAAAAAAAATCCTAAAAACATTACTTTGCAAAATTTATTCCAATCCATTGCATCAGAAGCTGCACAATAAAAATAAAAATAATTAAGGAGTCAATAAATAAAAAGAGAATATATATACACATGCAAAAATTAGAGTAAATAAATTTGCACTCACCCATCGCCGCAGAAATCTTCAATTCTCACACCTTTATCAAAATTCAATATTTCTCTTCTGCTTTTTAAATTTAATTCCCCTAACATATATATAAGCATACGTTTTCTTCTAAAATTGGTAATTGGTAATTCATTATTTTATTTATTTCTTCATTATGGAATAGGGACATAGGGTATTTAAACAAGGTAAGATCAATATATTGTTAGGAAATTTTTGATTTCCTAAATAATCTAAATATGGGTAACATATTTTATGCAATTATATTTGTTATTTAAATATTTGTGGACTTAATTAAATGGTCTTAATAAGGTAATAGTCCATGAGCTGCGTAATTGATATGAAATTAATGAGTAGATACCAAATACTGTTCTAATTAGGGTTTTATGGGTGCCCTAATTAAATAGTATATATAGCCCCCTTGGTTATGGCCCCCAACACACTAAATCGAACGCAGTTTTTACTTCTCCCCATCTGGAAGGAAAACGAAGGTCCCATAGAAGGAATAAAGGAGATTTAGTTGAGGAAGGCCATAATACCAATCCCCTGTTCGTGTTCGGGTCTAGAGATTGTTCATATAGATATTCCGCATCAAGGTTTTCAATCTCAATGGATCCAGGTTTTCCTATAATCTTTGACAATCTAGTGCGATGTTTATTATCCTAGAATATTGCATGATCTAGGATGATTGAATTTATATTATGTGATTAATAAATTCCTACAAGTGGTATCAGAGCAGTCATCGACTGCTAGATTATTGGGATATATGGAATTACGAATTTTGGTATTGTGTTAATCATCACGTTCACCATATTTTTTTTATATGGCTGATTATGATCATAATTGAATTTTCTTATAATGTTTCGATCCACGTCATTTTTTTTTAAAAAAAAAAAAGAAAAAAAAAGGATGGGTAATTATGATTGACGTGGGTTTTTGGATCAATTTATGATCACCTTTGTGATGTATTTGTTTTGAGGTCTTGATTACCAATGGATCTAATTATCTTGAATTATGGTGATCTTCAACATACTTTGTGTTAATTACTTGATTAATTTAGTATATCAGGTATCCTTGAAAAGCAGAATCGTGAATTTTATGATTTATTGTCATGCCTAATGAACTAAAATAAATGTTGTACTTGTTTTTGAGGGGAAATCGAGATAACACAATTATGTTGATAATGCTTTAGTTAGAGGAATATTTCTGTTATCCTTTTATCATGTCAGACTTGCAAAGTGAGTTATTATAATTAAGTCTGTCGAGCTCAATTAAATTATGAAAAGCAATTGTGGCTTTTATAATTCGTGATGAAAAATTATTTTAATAGTTATTCTATTAAAATAAAGGTTGAATTGGGGAGGCATGTTAGTGTCGTACAATTGAGCTAAAGTTAAATATATTATAAATATATTTTTAATTGTTATATTTTATTTAATTGGTCTAGTAATATCCAATATAGTTAATCAAAACATAATGTTGCCATAGTAACCTCTGTGTGGAGATCAACTTTATTGGAATTACATAGATGGTGTGTGGTATTATTTATGCGTTCTGTGCTCGACCCCTAGGAAGACACAGTTTGGCCAAATAATAACACACATGTGATGATAAGGATGTGATAATTATACGGTTTTTTCATGTGAACACTAGTCCGTCCATAGATAGACTTTTGTTTGACAGAACTTATTATCAATTCTTGATCATTACACCAAGATTACCATTGCAATTAATTATTTGTCCATAGACGAAGATTAATGTTGTACTAGGTGTCTTGAGATGGGTCCCCAATTTGTTTTACTCATTCATGTCCAATTTATTTTATGACATGTCTATTATGTGAGTATGTTTGTAATTGTTCTCTGTTTTAGTTTCTGTTGCTACAGCTACAAATGTCTCTGCTCAAGTTAATAACATCCCAATGCTAAGTGGGGCGAATTTTAAGGTTTGGAAAGAAACCGTAGAAATTATTCTCGGTTGTATGGATTTGGATCTGGCTCTTCGATCTGATCGACCCACTCCCACTACGGATGACCCGAAAGAGGTTAAAATTGAGAAGTGGGATCGATCAAACCGAATGTGCTTGATGATCATGAAGCGCTCCATTCTGGAAGCGTTTCGGGGCTCCCTTGCTGAGAGTGAGAATGCCAAAGCGTTCCTTGAGGCTGTTGAGCAGTACTTTGCCAAGAATGAAAAATCGGAGGCAAGCAGTCTTTTGGCTAAACTTGTCTCTATGCGGTACACTGGCAAAGGGAACATTAGGGAGTACATTATGGAGATGTCTAATCTCGCATCAAAACTAAAGGCACTAAAGTTAGAGCTGTCTGATGACTTGCTCGTGCACTTAGTTTTGATCTATCTTCCTGCACACTTTGGGCAATTCAAAGTGAGTTATAATACTCAAAAGGACAAATGGTCTCTTAATGAGCTTATATCTCACTGTGTGTAAGAAGAAGAGAGATAACATAGAGATAAGATTGAAAGTGCTCACTTGGCATTTACCTCTCACAACAAGAAAAGAAAGGGAACTAAGGGTACTGCGGTAACTGTTCCCGAGCAGAAGAAGCAAAAGAAAGATCCTGATAATGATAAATGTCACTTCTGCAAAAAGGCGGGACACTTTAAGAAAGACTGCCTCAAGTACGCCGCCTGGCGTGCAAAGAAGGGTACACTTCTAACTTTAGTTTGTTCTGAGGTTAATTTGACCTTTGTACCTAAAGATACTTGGTGGGTAGATTCTGGTGCTACTACTCACATAAGTGTGTCTTTTCAGGGTTGCCTGTGGAGTCGACCGCCAAGTGATGCTGAAAGATTCATTTTTGTGGGCGATGGCAATAAAGTTGCAGTAGAAGCTGTAGGAACATTTAGATTACATTTAAAGAGCGGTTTTTATTTGGATTTGTTTGAGACATTCATTGTACCGTCTTTTAGACGGAATTTAATTTCTATTTCCGTTTTGGATAAACTGGGATTTTCCTGGTCTTTTAGAAATAATAAAGTTAGTCTCTTTCAAAATTCAAATCTTATTGGTGATGGCTCTTTGAATGATAATCTTTATATGCTTGATGTTGTGAGTTCCCATAACATTATACTGCAAACTTGTTCAAAAGGTTTAAAGAGAAAATTTAATGGCGATTCTGCTATTTTGTGGCACAAGCGCTTAGGGCACATTTCTAAACAAAGAATACAAAGGCTTGTGTCTGATGGAATCCTTGATCCCTTAGATCTAACAGATTTTCAAGTCTGTGTTGAGTGCATCAAAGGGAAACGAACAAACATAAGGAAATTAGAAGCTGAAAGAGCTAAGGATGTCTTAGAACTGATTCACACTGATATCTGTGGTCCATTCCTTACGGCATCTTGGAATGGGCAGAGATTTTTTATTACGTTCATAGACGATTACTCTAGATTCGGTTATCTATATTTAATTCATGAGAAGTCTCAATCCTTGGACGTTTTCAAATCTTTCAAAGCTGAAGTTGAACTTCAACTTGGAAAGAAAATTAAAGCTGTCAAATCGGACCGTGGAGGTGAATACTATGGATGATATGATGGATCAGGAGAACAACGTCCAGGACCCTTTGCACTTTTCCTCAAAGAATGTGGAATTGTTCCGCAATACACAATGCCAGGAAAACCTAGCATGAATGGTGTTGCAGAACGACGAAATCGGACTCTTAAGGATATGATAAGGAGTATGATTTGTCATTCATCCTTGCCTGAGTCACTTTGGGGAGAAGCTTTAAAGACCGCAGTATATATTCTCAACCGAGTACCAAGCAAAACAGTTGCCAAAACCCCCTACGAACTTTGGATAGGCAAGAAACCTAGCATTAGGCACTTGCACGTTTGGGGTTGTCCTGCTGAGGCGCGGCCTTATAGGCCACATGAAGGGAAATTGGACTCAAGAACGGTTAGCTGTTATTTTGTTGGTTACTCTGAATACTCTCGGGGGTATA
Organism: Perilla frutescens; assembly: GCA_026008535.1. Taxonomy (NCBI): domain Eukaryota; kingdom Viridiplantae; phylum Streptophyta; class Magnoliopsida; order Lamiales; family Lamiaceae; genus Perilla; species Perilla frutescens. The sequence goes on along the minus strand of BRKX01000008.1, from coordinate 743,450 downwards.
AGTTTTACAATCCCACATTGGTGCGTCGTTTTACACCAAAAATAAATTTTCCGACAGCAGTCGGTATGCCCTTACTGCACGTGTACAACGATGAGCGAGATCGTCTCCTAAAGGACCGGTGAGAATTACTCTATACTTCCAATCTGTAGGACCAAACTTTCAAGGGGTTTTTGTGATTTTAACAAAATAAATGAAATTAAATAAATAAGTGGAGAGATGCACAATTTAACAAAATGAATGAATTTAAAATACGAGAAGAAATATTTCGGATTCCAATTAACTCCACCCTAGCTTACCTAAACTGATCCTTGACGCAAAGATAAATTCAATTAACACATACAAATCAGTTATAGCTACCGAAGACGCTTACTGACGCAGCCTAATTCCTCCGTAGTTTCTCGATAATCAGGAAGATGCTTCACCAATTATTTCCCTAATCGACTGACAACTGTAAGAGACGCTCTATAGGTTTAATGAGCCGACAACCTTAAATTCTAGAGGAACCCGATTCATAATTAACAGACTCTGACGCATGACCGTTAAATTAAGATTGTTATTCCCCCTGGTTCTGAAGAACCGTTTCGCCACTAATTAAACTTAAACCACAATTATGGATGGCCGGTTTAATTGGCTACTAATTAATTCCGATCTACTAAATATGTGCACCTATCTAGCAATATCGAAACAATTAACGACTCGAAATACAAGGAATAACAAATGCATGTGAATTAATTGAACGAGATAAACAAATTAGATCTCATAGTTTAGCTAGGCTAGGGCTTCGTTAGTTGTCACTGGAATGAGAAGAACTTAGCTTGATTGCATAATCATAAAATCACGCCGATAATTAACGGAGCAGAACACCATGAAATAATGAAGAAAAAGAAATAAATGTCGCTGGAATGCGTCTCTCTGCTACTGTTCACGTCTATATGCAATTGGATAAATTCTAATCTATGTTAATATCCTTAAATACAATTATTTAATCATGGAAATATAATCCTAAACCTAATCTAATAAGGAAAGAGATAAATATATAGTCTAAAAGCTGTAAAATAGCATCCAATTCGCGTCCAGGCCATGGGCTTTAGTAAATTCCGCATATAAGCCCAAAAACGCACGCTCAGGCCCAGTTTCTGAATTATTCGCTCATGTTATCCTGCCGTATGCCCATACGGCATGGCTTTCTGAACTTCCAGTTTCAGCTTTCCTTGCACAGCCTGTTCTCTCACCAAAAGCATGCCACTTTCTCTAACTTTGTGTTAATTACCTGCAAAACTCTCAAGGCACAACATTCTTCCAAAATGACACATTATACGGCAATCAACACAATTAAATCATACCAAAATGGCCCAAAATATTAAGTAGAATTGGTCCGATCACACATCAAGAACCTTTTTTGAGACTGGAAATGCTAAATTTCTTGAGGATATTGAGTTTGGGAGGGAAGATGTCATAAGGAATGTTGTCTTTGATGAAGTTTCTGATAATGATTTGGTTCATATACCTATTATTGTTCAAGAAACAACTCCAGTATTAGAGAATAATGTTGAGACTCATGTCGAAAATATTATTCCAAATCAAGACAACATTGAGATTCTTCAACAACCTCAACAACCTCAAGATGTGCCATTAAGGAGATCCACCAGAGAAAGGAGAAATGCTATTTCTGATGAATATGAAATATATCTCCAAGAACATGATGATGGCGTCGGTTTGACCGAGGATGACCCAGTCACCTTTGGACAAGCCTTACGTAGTTCTAATTCTCAGAAGTGGATTGATGCCATGAAGGATGAGATGAAGTCGATGAGTGACAATGACGTTTGGGATCTTGTCGAATTGCTTAAAAATGCGAAAACTATTGGTTGTAAATGGACATTTAAAACCAAAAGGGACTCAAAAGGCAATATCGAAAGATATAAGGCTCGTCTAGTTGCTAAAGGCTTCACTCAAAGAGAAGGCATTGACTACAAAGAGACTTTCTCTCCAGTTTCTTCGAAAGACTCTTTTAGGACTATTATGGCACTTGTGGCTCATTTTGATTTAGAGCTACATCAGATGGATGTTAAGACTGCATTTCTCAATGGAGACATTGATGAAACGATTTACATGGTGCAACCAGAAAACTTTGTGTCTGGAGACCCAAAGTCTATGGTTTGTAAATTAAAAAAATCCATCTACGGTCTCAAGCAGACATCTCGTCAATGGTATCACAAATTTCATCAAGTTATCACCTCTTATGGCTTTGAGGTCAATTTTGTTGATGACTGTGTATACTGCAAGTTCAGTGGGAGTAAATACATCTTCTTGGTATTATATGTCGATGATATTCTTCTTGCTTGTAACGATATAGGCTTACTGCATGAAACCAAGAGATTTCTAATAGAGAAATTCGAGATGAAAGATCTAGGTGATGCTTTTTTTGTATTAGGGATCCAAATACTAAGAGACCGTTCTCAAGGTATTCTGGGATTATCACAAAAGAGCTATATCGATATGGTTTTGGGAAGATTTGGCATGAAAGATTGTAAGCCATTAGATACCCCTGTTGCTAAAGGAGATAAGTTTAGTCTCAAACAGTGCCCCAATAATGATTTTGAGATGAAAGAAATGCAAAAGATTCCTTATACGTCTGCAGTAGGAAGTTTGATGTATGCTCAAGTTTGTACTCGCCCTGACATAGCGTTTATAGTGGGAGTATTGGGTAGATATTTGAGCAATCCTGGAGAGCAACATTGGAGAGCAGCCAAACGCGTGATGCGCTATTTGAAGAGAACAATAGATTACATGCTCACTTATCGGAGATCAGAGAATTTGGAGATCATTGGGTACTCTGATTCAGATTTTGCGGGATGTCAAGATAGCAAACGCTCCACATCGGGATATGTGTTCACATTAGCTGGATGAGCTATTTCGTGGAAGTCTGTAAAACAGACTCTTATAGCTTCTTCCACCATGGCTGCGGAGTTTATTGCTTGTTTTGAGACATCCAATCATGCGATATGGCCACAAAATTTTATCACTGGGCTACGTGTAGTGGACAACATAGAAAGTCCATTGAGGATTTATTGTGACAATAATTCAGCCGTACTTTACTCCAACAACAATAGAAGTGCCACAAAGTCGAAATTCATCGATATTAAGTTTCTTGTTGTTAAGGAGAGAGTTCAGAATGGACATATTTCTATAGTGCACATAGGAACAGATAGTATGCTAGCAGATCCACTAACTAAGGCATTACCACCTAAAGTCTTTTATGAGCATGCTGCTAATATGGGTGTTACTTATGATGATGCCTTAGTTTAGTGGGAGTTTATGTTCTATGTGATACTTCAATTTCTGGATTATTTTCTGCAGAATACAGTTGATGGTTTTTATTTTTTATTCTGAATTCACTTAATTTTTCCATTTGTGATGTTTTGCATTACATTGAGAAATTGATCTCATTAAGGACTAAAGTTGGATCAGTTGGAAAATTGACATGATTTAGATCATTACATGTAATTTCCATGCTACTCACCATATTTGATCTATGTCATTGAGTATATTAGTATGGTGATTCTCGGGGTTTAATCACGAGCTATAATGTTGTGAATGCCGCGGTAGTTCCATTGCTAGTATATAAGATGGACCAGATTGTTAAGGCGTAGTCTGAAAATAAATAGCATGTTGCGCAACTATAGAACTATTTTATATATAATTGCTTTTGGTATAATATGTAACCCAAGTGGGAGATTGTTAGGAAATTTTTGATTTCCTAAATAATCAAAATATGGGTAACATATTTTATGCAATTATATTTGTTATTTAAATATTTGTGGACTTAATTAAATGGACTTAATTAAATGGTCTTAATAAGGTAATAGTCCATGGGCTGCGTAATTGATATGGAATTAATGAGTAGATACCAAATACTGTTCTAAATGAGTAGATACCAAATACTGTTCTAATTAGAGTTTTATGGGTGCCCTAATTAAATAGTATATATAGCCCCCTTGGTTATGGTCCCCAACACACTAAATCGAACGCAATTTTTACTTCTCCCCATCTGGAAGAAAAACGAAGGTCCCATAGAAGGAATAAAGGAGATTTAGTTGAGGAAGGCCATAATACCAATCCCCTGTTCGTGTTCGGGTCTAGAGATTGTTCATATAGATATTCCGCATCAAAGTTTTCAATCTCAATGGATCCAGGTATTCCTATAATCTTTGACAATCTAGTGCGATGTTTATTATCCTAGAATATTGCATGATCTAGGATGATTGAATTTATATTATGTGATTAATAAATTCCTACATATACATCATCATCATCTTAATTTGTGGCAATTAAAATTGGCTAGATTTTATGGTGCTTAATTATTTGTGCTCGATTAGCCTAATTAATATATCTAATGAAACGATCAATTAATTATAAAAACACTGAACCTTTTTGTTATAATCACAATACACAAAATCTTAATAAAATAAAAATCACATACGTACGAGATTATGATTTTTTTTCGACTTGCATACTATTTTAATAGGGAAAAGGCACAACTATACACTCAACTATTTCAAAATTTTCATCTAATTAAGCAAAAAAAAAAAAAAAACAAACAAACAAACTTTGAATTAGCAGTTTTTTTATAAACTTTGAATTAGCAGTTTTTTTATATACGATTCGCTATGAATGAGCAGGTTTTGATCAATCGTTGTAGTGAGGTAAAAATTCATTTAGTAATTTTAATCAAAATAATTAACCATAAAATTTTATATTGGGTATTGAAGAGATAACTCAAGATTCTGAACCTAACAAAAGGAGAACATCCCTATACTAATATAATTAACCATTTAATGTGCTTATATTTTTATTAAAAAAGGTATCATTTCGTGTTTTTTGTATTTTTTAGGTTTTTTTTTCTTTATTTTGTGTTTTTAGTGGGGTTTATTTTGTGTTTTTTAGGGGTTTATTTTGTGTTTTTTAGGGTTTTTTTTTGTTTATTTTGTGTTTTTTGGGATGTTTTTAGGGGTTTATTTTGTATTTTTAAGGGGAGGTGCACAGGAGACCTCCCCATATATAAAATATCACCTAAAAATATTTTCCATACTCAATTTTATCAATTTTGTATTGATGATTTAAGGAGATGTGTTAGAGTTGTCAAAACGGGCCAGCGGGGCGGGGAAGCCCGCCAGAGGAGCGGGCCTCAAAAAGCAAGGTCCTACCCCCCCCTCCCTGCCTAATCCCGCAGGTTGGCAGGCCAGCTCGCGGGCTTTCCATTTTTTTTAATGAAATTCCAATTTTAAATTATTATACAAGTTGTGTTACTTTAAAAAATACATTATCAATTGAATTATCATATGTGACTTCAAAGCAATTAAAAAAAGTATCAAATTTCAATATTCGTGCATTAATTTTAAAAGGGTGACTCGTAGTTAATTAAAACAAGAAAAATGAGTAAATATAACTAGAGATTATTTTTTTTACTAGTTTACATAGGTTATTACTCATAAAATAGTGGTAAGTGAACATCAAATGAGCCCCACAATTCTCGACTAATTAATATAATCATTATTTTTAGCAAAATAAAATTGAATAATCATTTTATTTTATAGATTTAACTACTTAATTTATATAGATTATTAGTCGTAAGATAACGGTAAGTGAACATCATAAGTCCCACAATGCTTGATTTAATATAATCATTCTTTTTTAGCTAAATATAATTGAATAATTATTTTATTTTATAGATTTAACTCATTAATTAAAGAATATCTTACGTGCATATATAAATAAATATATTATCATATGTACTGAGCTTTATGAATTGACTTGCAATAAAGAATTCCTAAGCATCCATCCACATCTTCAAACTGTTGAATGTATTTTTTGCTTAAAAAACTAAATTGTCAAATGAATTTGATCAAAAACCTAAAAAATAAAAAAATACTAGAAAAGAATGATGATGATGATGATGATTATTATTATTATTATTATTATTATTATTATTAGTAATTGAGAGGAACAACTCTAATTTATAATTATAAAATTAAACTAAAGTACATTAAATAAAAATTAAAGTTCTTCAAAATAAAATGCAGAAGGAAAAAAAAAACCTGACGATCATTCATTTTCACCCAATTTAAATTTTGGGATTATATTTTCCCGCTTAATAAATGAACTATTTGTTACCAAAATATTAAATTTTCTATACTTCTTTTTCAAATCAGATTTTATTTATTTTAATCTCGCTATAATTATTGGGATTTTGGGGGCTCTGGGGGTCCTATATATAAGGGTGCTCAAAAAATGTTTTAGAAACAATCTTTATTTTTTGAAAATAAAAATAAAAAAATCACCCAACACACTACGGTATAATTTATGTCTCCATTAGAAAATACAAACTAAAATGAAATGTTTTAATAAATGGTGAAGATTTCGCATTAGTGTTGGTACTACGATATTCTGTGGGGCATTCTATATATATATATATATATATATATATCATTGAAAAAAAACATAATCATAATAATAATAATAATAATAATAATAATTTATTTTTCAAAAAAGAAAACAATTCCTTAGACTTATTAATTATCCTAAAAATAACTAGAGTCGTGTAATTCATGTTATAAATGGATAAATAGGCTCTTAATTTCGAAACTAATATTAGGGAAGTAATTAATTCATGTCCAATGATAAAGAGGCCAAATATATGCAAAGTGTCACATGTTATCATTTTGTTCACTTTCAAATCAGATTTTATTTATTCTAATCACTCTTAATTGTTGGGATTTCGGAATAATTAACTATTTTCATTATTAAAATGTGTAACAAGTGCACTCAAAAAAACAAATTTAGTAACAATCTTTAGCTTTGGACGTGGATAATTTTTTTTCCTAGAACATTCTAAAACATTTATTTTTTTTAATATTAAAAAAACCCACATATTATTTACATTAATGAAAGTACAATATGCATGTGTTGGTAGTTGGTACTATTATATGTTTCATTAAACAAGCAAGAGATCGTGTGGCCCCTCACATCTTACGAGAGAGAAAATAGTTTCCATGTGTAAGGGATTGCATGATATTAATTCCACCTTCTTTACTTAGTAATTAGGGGTGGATTTATTAAAATTTATTTTTATTAACATACATCTACTTGATGATAACATTAATATTTTCAAATTAGAATAATGAATGAATGGACGCATTAGAAAATTTGTGTGATTTTTAGTTTCCAATTAATAGTTCATCATCATAGTTAATTGATTCTTTCATAATTATAATTGATGTATTTTTATTTTGTTGATAAATATTGACAATTGTTATTTATGCTATAATTAATTATAATTTTATAATAAATGTTATTAAAATTAAAAATTCAATACTAAAATATATATACACACACATACGTGTGTGTGTGTGTGCGTGTTATGTATTCTTAATTACCTTGATTAACTCAATTATTTTATGTAAAGAATATTAGATATTATGGTAGTTGACAAATGAATCTTGAATTACCAATTTGAGATGAAAACGTATTCTTATATATATTGTGTTGTTGTTGCGGTTACTCCCACCCAAAAAATATATATATATAGAAAAAAAGCAGAAGAGAAAGAAGATCGATCATGGATATTTCAGGTGATGTCTCAATATTTTCAATATATATTATTATGTATTTATTACCTAAATAAATTAATTAGTATATGCATGCCTTCATCCATATGCTTATATATACATATATATATATATATATATATATATATATGCATGCAGGTTGTAATGGCAACAATGGAGATGAAGATTCACGATGCACGAAATTAGGAGTTATCACATGTTTATGTTTTATGGCCATAATTGGTGCGCTTTTGGGTGTAATAATACTAATAAAGCTACACCTGCTTGCGCGGGCGTGGGCGATAATATTAATAGTAGTTTTTGCGGTTGTTCTCATGGGGCTCCTTTCTATTGCTCCATGGGCAATATCGTAAAACGAACTATAGACTTTATTCGTCACACGGTTTCATATCTTCGTACGTAACTAAGTATTAGAATATTTAAAGATGCATAGATACATAGATAGTCTTATATTTTTTTATTACAGTTTTAAGAAGGAGTTAAGTACGTCGTTCAATCGAAATATTGTTATCTACATTTTTATTTTATTTATAAAAATGTTCGCATTTAATTTGGGTACTTATGCATAAATTTGTTATATACAATGCTTTTCAATAAACGTTTTTTTTTTTCATTGACGAGGGTCCCCAAGGGACAAATTGTGATGATATTTTGTTATCATGTGTTAGCTAGGGTTTTAATAAGTATATTATGTGTTTAATTTAAATTATTATTTAGGTGGAAGTATACGTTCTCTCCCAATGAACCAACCAACTTTTGAAAGGTTTCTTAATCCTATATGCATTTTAGTTTCCTTAATTTGCTAATTGGAGAAATTGTAATATAGTTCAAATTTAATTTTCACGTAGATTATTAATTATTAGGATTTAAATTAAGGCATAAAAGAAAACATGTAATAAAGACAATAAATAAGATATAGACCTTCGCGATAAGAATCTCTAAGTACATATAGAGAATGCGTAAGAATTAAATAAAGACGACAAATGTAAAGATGCTAAATATAATAAATAATAAAATATATAGCTTCGTCTCAGTGACATCAGTACGAGCACTATCCTACTCTATAAACCGGAAAAGAACCGTCTACCTGAGACGCCGGAATGGGAATGAGCACCACGGTAAGCCCCATCTGGCATGGGCACAACTCCATCCGATGTAGATCCTCATCCGCATCACAAGGGTACATACTGTGGCTCCGGCTGCTCGCCTCCCCCAGAAGACTCACTAGCTCCAGACTCATGAGGTGTGTCTACATAATGTGGCTCCGACTGCACACCTCCTCCAGAAGGCTTACTAGCTCCAGACTCGTGAGGTGTGTCTACAGAAGACTCACCACCTCTAGCTCCAGACTCATGAGGTATGTCTATAGAAAACTCACCACCTCCGGAAGACTCGTGGGAAACAAATGTGCCTCTAGAAGACTCAACACGTCCAGAAGACTCATGAGGCACATGTGTGCCTCTAGATGATGAATCCTCCCCCAATATCTCACCAAGTGGAACAGAATCCAGATCATCATCAAGCACATCTCCACCATCATCATCATTGGGAACACCCGCCTCAACATCAATCTCAATCTCCAGACCATCACGCCTAAAATACTCCATCGTGTGAACTATCAGGACTACTGTACTCCACCCATCCAATGTATCACCGATAATGTATGAAACTGTGTCCCAATGATACAAAGTGGCAGTCAACCCAATCAACGAGAAAACAAAGCTAAACATGTCAAAACATAGAGTAAAAAGCTCTGTCCTCATAGCATGTTCTCCGTCATGCTCATCTCGATGAGTGACAAGAAATCGCCTAAATCGTCTAAGCCCCATCGAGCTAACCCAACATGATAAAATCACATTCCAGAAATCAACCACCCAAGAACAAGACGGTTGATGGCCTATGGTGATCACCACAACCTCAATGAAGGTAAAGAGAATAGCAAATTGTATCTGCAACATAGTAAAATTATAGTTAAAAATTAAAGAACAACATAGTTTCTTCTCTTTAAAAAAAATAAAAAATTATAACTAAAAACTAAATATAATTGTCGGTTCAATTATCCATTTTTAAGTTTTTTTTTTCTAACTATCTACTTGATTCATACTGTTCGAAGTTGATGTTACATTTTTTGTGCTTCACTATTAAAGTTAAGATTTTAATTATCATAGTCAATATTTATAAAAAAAAATGAATTGAAAAATTAGAAAACTTATCAACCATAATAATAAATTATTCATTGAAAAATGAAAATTATATATTAAAAATAATTATAAATCATAATTGAGTGCCCTAAGAAACAATCATAAAAGTAAACTAGCATTTTACCCACCGTGCGATGCACGGCTAAAATTTATAAATACACATATATTATGTTATAGTAATATTTTAATTACAATTTATAGAAATAAAGATTACCCTTGAATACCTAAAGTTTGCCCATTTTTCAGTTTTGTCCCGAAATTAAAAGTCACACTTCAATAGCACTAATGCAATTTTTCGGTGATTTAAATATTGATGTAGAATGTTGCTCACCTTTAAATGCCTCCACACCTCCACTTAAGATTTCCAACATTCCACGACAATATTTAGGACACCGAGAAATTACATTGATTGTATAATGTTAATTTGTCAAATGTTGGGTATTGAAGTGTAAGTTTTGAATTTTGGGACAAAGGTGAAAATGGGCAAACGATGTGCAATAAAGTGTAATTAACCCTAAAAATAACCATAAAATAAATTTAGTTGATATTCAATTTATTTTGTTAAATATAGTAATGATTTGAACCAAAAATATCAATAATGTATAATTATAAATTTTGAAGTACTTCTATATATACATTTATAATAAGATATATTTATGAAAATATAGGCAAAACAAAATATAAGAGAAATGGTGATGAAGTTCTGATTTCTTTTGCTGTAAAAAATATACAGAGATAATTTATTTTCTAGTTCTTATAGTTTGTCGTCTAACCAAGAAGTTTGATATTAAAAGATAATAATTTGCTATACAAATCTTTTGAGTTTGTCATGTTAGATATAAGTTTCGTGTGTGTATAATTCTACTAAAAAAAAGAAAATGAAAACATCTTATATCTATTGTGTAAAATGTGTGTGAGACTTATAAATGATTTCTCAAACTTTAAGGTCGCTAATCTTTTAAGTTTGAAGTGTTAGATATAAATTGTATCATATATGTAGTATGTGTTTCTACTAAAAAATGTTATATACGGAGATCAAATTTTACCTAATCTTTTTTCACCCAAAAAATGATACTTAGTTCTCAATTCCTCTAAGCATAATCGAAAAACCGGCAAATATTTATGCACCAAATTATTGCTGCAAAAATCCTAATTCACATTTCAAAACTATACTAAAATCACGAATTCTTAAGATAAAAAAAAATACATGCATAATTACATCCACACACAAAGAGACAAAAACTAATATAAATCAATCAAAATAAAATAGAAGAAAGTTGAATTCCAAGTTTTCTCAATGTCTACTCTTGCTTTGTATTTAGAATAGCACGCTTCAACAGTCTTTTCGGACATGCTTGTTGTATCTTATGTGATTTAGTCTTGATTAAGAGCGGCTCGATATTGTACAGATCATGAATAACTATTTGACCGTGAATATAAATACATTCACATACAAAAAAAATGTAACAAAAAATCAATCAATACTGAACATGATAATTTAACCTCAAATATTAATTCTTCTTATGCAAATTCATTCTCTCTCTCCTTTTCTATTTGATATGTGAAATATAAATGTTGTATGCCACCTCCATTGTCCACATTTAATTAGCTGCACAACCATTTTTAAAAAAAATATTTCGATCGTCTTCTAGTTAATGTTTATAATTAGGTTTCACTTTTTTCATTTGCAGTTTTAGTAGTTTTAGTTAGGATTGATTATTTGATTAAGAGTCGTAATTATTTTAAATTTTCAATTAGTAATTATTACAAACTTACAACAAAACAAAGAATAATTGAATATTCGTGATTATATAAACTTGCACAATAAAATAAAGGCAAATAAAAGATGAATAAATTAAGATATATATATATATATATATATTGAATAAATCACATTGGCGTACATTGTTAATATTAAATAACAGTGAAGACACTAAATTTATTATATATTTACTAATTAAATATTACATAATAATTTTTTTCAATAACAAAATGTATAATTGTGTAAAAAATATTTTAAAAAAATCACATACTAAAAAATTGCACTTTAGAATTGCAAGAAAAAAAAATCCAATATATTATTTCTAGATAGTATATATTGACATTTAAGATACACAAATTTTATACAATTAATCGAATAATTATAAACCTAGCTAAAGCTAAGTGTGATTAAAAATGAAAATATAATGTGCAATCTATATCTTATTTTATGCATTCATGAAGTTAAAAATTAGTGAAATGCATTTGATAATATTCTAATTATAGATTTTATAGGCATAGAGAAATATGAATATTTTATTATTACGCTTCGTCAATCATGAGAAAAATTACATACCACAATCCAACTTGTAGCTCAAATTAATGTCATCAAACTATAAATAGATAATTATTAAATGCAAAAAAATTAAAAAAAATAAATTAAAAACAAATTGAAGTAAATATTAATTTTCAATTACACAAATAAAATTTACCACAAACCTAATCCTAATACTTACCCATCGTAATAGTTAAAAAATAAAAAAGAAATAATCACAGCAAAAAATAAAAGAAAATATTTTAAACCAATAAAAAAATCTCAAAAAAATAAAAATATGAATAATGAAATAATAATATTCTCGGATTAGAGTCGAGCTAACATTGCATAATAAAAATATTGTGGATCATTCAATTATAAAATATAATTGCCTCAGATGATAATTATATTAAATTCATTCCTAAGTTCAGAAAAAGAAAAAAATGACAAAAAAAAGAGAAGCAACCACAATGTTTGATTTCAATCATATTGGCACCGTATACTTTTATGTTTCTTCATTTTGGCACCGCATCACAAACCTATATTTTGAGATTACCTCCAATCTACATTAAATTTTTTGAATCTATATATGATTCATCTCTTGCTTTTCCATGGATGTTCATCATCTGAATATTCTTCACCTTGGAGTACCCTTTCTTGAATCATAAGAAAAATGGGAGAAACAAAGAATAATATCACTAACAAGAACAATATATTACATGTAATGCGAAAAAAAAAATACTTAAAGTTTTTCACAAAATTGGATGCTAGATAAGTGTACAATGTCAAAATATAATGACAAACTTATTTCGTATTTATAGGGGAAATTAAATGACTCTCATATGCATGATTTTAAGTTTTAAGTTAATATGGTAAGTGGCAAATTTGACTAAATGATTCCCTAATTTTGTGATAGAGCATTTAAATGAGATAAATTAGGGATCCCCTAATTGTTTTAATATTCGTGGAGTGGATTGGGGAGGGGGGTGTTTTTTTTCATGTTTACGTTTCTTTAAATAAGGTATATTTGACTAATTAAATATACCTTAATTGTTGATGTTTAATAAGAGCATCTTTTATCTTTATATATACCTTAATATCTTAATATACACATCTTATAATAGACTTATATGGAGTATATCTTATTACATATTTATATCATAATATAAATCTTAATATACATTTCATAAATTTTATCTTAATATATATATATATATATATATATCATATTAAGATAAAGTTAATTCATCTGATATTATATTACATATCTCAATGCATGTCGTATCATTAATTTGATAAAGTTAATATATATATATATATATTATATCTTATATTTGATATTAATTAATAATTTAATTTTATATAGATAGAGTTAAATAATAAATAGATATTTCCATAAATGGAAATATGATTTAGGCGGGAAACTACTACCTACTGTTTTTAGTATACTTATTTGTCTTAATATATATTAAGATTAAGATTAAGATTAAATCAAAAAAAAAACTTGTAATTCCCACATCAGAAATTGGAATAAGTGGGATTCATGTATGATGGATGAAAGATTTGATAGGAGTCTATATAATCTTTGAAAAGAGTCAAAAAATAAATAAATTGAAATGAGTAAAATTATTCAAATGTCTTTTCTTAAGTTTTTCCTCCACTACATATCTTCCAACTCGAACATTATATTAAAATAAAAAAATAAAAGGATCCTAGAGTTTTCCTAGTGAGACAGAGAGAGAAGGCAGGTGTGAAAAACAGAAATATTGTAAGGCATATATTGAGCAATACATCATGGACTCTATACAACATTTATCAACAAATTTTTTTAAAAATATATATATTTAAATCCTATTCATAAAATAATCAATTATTAGTAAAAACTGAAAAATAAATATTGAACCTTAATTGAGTGAAAAGCTCTAATTTACTATAGTAAAATTAAATTAAAGCACACTAAATTAAAATTGAAGCTCTTAAAAAATGGAGAAGAAAAAATAAAAATACCTCACGGCCATTCATTTTTACCCAATTTGAATTGTGGGATTATTTTTTCCCAATTGATTAATTTACTCAACTAATATATGTTACTACAAAATATCAGATTTTCTATACTTAATTTTCAATTCAGATTATATTTTTTGGGGGCTTTTAGGGGATCTATATATATATAAGAGAACTCAAAAATCTTTTTAGAAACAACTTTAGGTTGGTGGAGAATTATTTCTGTTCTAAATAATTCTAGAATATCTTTTTATTTTTTTGAAAATAAATAAAATCACCACCCCACACGTCGTTACTGGATATATAATTAATGATGTCTCCATTATAAAATACAAACAATTTTCTTCTTTTTAAAAAAACTATATATATATCACCCCACACTGTACTCCCCTGGCAATGTTTTGTAGCCTGGATAAAGGCATATTAGTATAGGTATCCAGCAAGAACCGTGTGTTTGGTAGCCATTATTCGTTCACGCGGGGCCCGGTCTTAACGCGAGGCCCGGGGTGTAATTTACTAATTCGACTGGATAATGTATCCGACGCCCCCCTCGGATACAGTTTCTGGCGTAGCAATCTTAGTATATATGCCTTAATCTAGGCTACCAAACATTGACAGTGCAGCCTTCAAAGTCAATTATTTTTAATCATTTCCCATAGTTTTAATTAATTTATCCCATTTGGTTAATTTGCCTTTATTTTTTTGTCTCAATATTTACAAAAATAAAACAAAGTCGTGTAATCAATTAAGGTTGTACGAGGAATAGTGTGGACCTTAAATGCCTAAAATTTGATGTCGAACCATAAATAATTAAATAATTCTTACCGTTATTGTGTTATAAAATAGTATAATAAATTAAAGTATGATATTTCATTATAAGTCTAATTATCCAAAACACTAACGAAGACATGAAGTAAAAACGTTATTAGGAAAGTAATTAATTCAAGTTCCAATGATAAAGAGAGGCCAAATATATGCAAATTGTCACATGTTATTACTTTGTTCACTTTCAAATCAGATTTAATTTATTCTAATTAATCACTCTATACTTGTTGGGATTTTGGGGTAATTAACTATTTTCATGCTTAAACTGCATAGCAAGTGCACTTAAAATAACTATTTTTTAATTAAAAACACCCACATATTATTTACATTAATGAAAGTATAATATGCATGTGTTGGTAGTTGGTACTATTATATGTTTCATTAAACAAGCAAGAGATCGTGTGGGCCCTCACATCTTAGGAGAGAGAAGCAATATGCATGCATGTGTTTTGTTTTTCATCATTTTTTATTTTTATTTTTTTTGGTTTAAATGCAACTAAAAGTATAATATATACTCCTATAATTAGATAATATTTGGTATTATGCTATTTTATTAATAATCAAATTATCCAAAACACTCGTAAATATAGAGAGCTAAAAGAAAATCATGAACGAAACACAACATCAAGATAATGAGCATGAGACTCTAATTCCTTAATCAGACTTATTAACTATCCTATAAATAATTAGAGCCTTATAATTCATGTTGTTGTTAGGGTAGTACCAAAAATGTAGATAGTAATTTTCTCATCTAATGATAAATTGGCCAAATACGAGTATCACATGCCCGAATCATAATCCAACGATAAAGAGGAGCTTACGTGTTTTCTTGATGTTAAGGACCAATGACGACAAAAATGTAAAAAAAGAGAGAGTGAGAATATTCTTTTTAATGTTGGGACCATTGACGAGATCGCAATGAGAGAAGTATATGAAATTGCATGTGCCGTTGGATGGAAATCATCCAAAACAATAAGAAATTAAAATGATATCAAATAAAGATTTTGATACTTAAAAAGTAAGATCTGAAATTTTATAAAAACTTCATGAATAATCCATAATTTTGTTAGGATTTTGTGAGGTTGTGAGAGAGAATTGAGGATCCAACCACATTAATTTTGCTCACATTTGTATTAAACCCATAATTATTTAATAATGATAGCAATCTTCCTTTCTTAGCAATACTTCAACATTTATTTAACTACAATCATTGTCCAAGTTAATATTAAGAAGTTACTAATTTTTATGATTTAACTACATTCATTGTCCAACATTTTTTAAAATATATACGGCACTATCTTTTTCGTCCAAGTTAATTTTTATGATTTTAAATTTTAGAATTTATTACTCTCTCCACCCGTAAAAGAAATGATAATACTATCATATTCCTCTCAATTTTTTTATAAATTTATAATCCAACTTCTTTACTTATCAAGTAATTAGGGGTGGATGTATTAAATTCATTTATTTTATTAATATATACACATCTACATAATGAGCTTGATATATAACATTAGTTTTCCAATTTAGAATTATAAATGAAGGTGTAGTAGAAAATCTGTGCGTACCTTTACTTTTTTTCATTAGGAACATTAAATATTGTTCTTCTTAATAGGAAAAAAGAAAATAAAGGGTAATAAATATTGTGAGAAAAGAAAATTAGCTTCTGACTTTGTAGAACGACCACAAAACTCGTAAGGAGAATTGTCGATTCAGGACTTGAAAGATGAGTAATCTATCAATTCAGGACCTGGAAGATGAAAATTCTCAATTCAGGACTCGAAAGATGAAAATTCTCAATCCAGGACCTCAAAAATCACAAATTTTGATTCTCTTTTATTTTTTAATTATTTTTTATTAATTTTCAATGAAAATTCCTTCATTAATTATCTATTAAATCTAATAAAGAAATTATTAAAATTAATTTAAAAATAAATAGAAATCAAAATTTGTGATTTTTGAGGTCCTGAATTGAGAATTTTCATCTTTCGGGTCCTGGATTGAGAGTTTTCATCTTTCAGGTCCTAAATCGATAGATTACCCATCTTTCAGGTCCTGAATTGATAGTTCTCCAACTCGTAATTAATATATGGGGAAAAAAATATCAGAATCTGAACTAGGAAATATATATAAATAGAGAAAATGATTTTATTTTTTTATAAATGTTACAATCAGAAAAATATATTATAGTAAAATTTATTAAGTGTGCATGCATGCAATCTACAACATCGTATTTTAATTTTCAACAAATGTTTGTGGTTTTGTCTTTCATCGCTTTTATATTTGCACCAAAATGTGTGTTGACTTTTATTATAATTTTATATTGATCGAAGGTGTGTGGATTCATTTGATTTATTTAACATGAATTCTTCACACATTTTATTAATTATATTCATAAAAGATTCAAAAGAACCAAAAAAGATTAATGTAACTACGGCAATATATATACACACACACACACGTACGTACACAATTAATTAGCTATGGGTGGAATTGACGATCTGTTGAACGATTATAATATGAAATTCCTTCATATTATTTAAGTTGAATTATTTAAAATACATCCGATAAATAATGATATAAAAATGTTACATATCATAAGGTGTCCAACTAAAGGTTCTTTCGGTACCATTTTCAAGTCAATATTTTGGTACTACAAATTAAATTTATCTAAGTTCTATTTATTTTAATTAAAGGAAATAAATAATTTAAAGTATTTTCTACAGAGTGTGAAGTGTGATATTTATATATAATCATTGAAATCAAATGCATCTGCAAAGCTAATAATCTTATATGTATATATATAAGTATATAACATTATGATAATCTTCAAAAAGTTTATCCTCTTTTTTTTTCGTCTGGAAACGTTACAATCTATTCTCAATCGAAAACTTTAAATTTTCAATATTGCTACAATTTTTTTTTCAATTTATTATGATTTAATTTAATTATTATTTTTTATTTATAGAGTTTATCCTTCTCCAATTAGAATATTTTAAAAAAATTAAAATGTAACATAATTTGGCATAGAGGATCTGTAGAGTTGCGTGGTTTAATCTAAATATTAATGTCGTTCAATATTTATTATATTTTATTCAAAAAATATTTGCGTTCATGCATGCATATATACATCCCCCAAGGCAAAAAATAAAATAAAATAATTAGATGTAAATTTTTTTAAAAATAAAAATTTATATATAGAATTATTAGTGAAGAATAATTCGACCTCCCGATGAAAAATTTCTGATTCCGCACTGAATATATACGTTTGTTCAAATTTTGTGTAGATATGATCGATATATGGAGTAGAGTAATTATAAATCTAACCAACTACGTAGTTAGTTTTGATTTTCTTCCATGCTTTTATTTTTCTTTTTCCATAATGCTTTTCAAATTAAGGAACGCTAAATTTTATTTGTATGTTATTTTTTTATTTTTATTTTCAAGCACAAATTCGCAACATTTTGTGATGCATGGGTGTTCGAGTTCAAATGAGAAATATTCTCTAGTTCATTAATTAACGTCTCACTTAAAGGTTCAAATTTCCTATTGTGCTCGTTCGAGTTTCACTATCAAATTTATTATAAATAAAAATTAAGTATAAAATAAACAATCATAATCAACATTTATCAATAAAAAAATACATTAAAAAGTTAAAAAAAATTGAAATTAATCATAGTAATGAATTATTAATTAAAAACTAAAAATTATAATGATAAAAAATAATTACATACTATAATTGGGTGAGGTGAATCCTGAAAATAATCATAAAATTAAACTAAATCATAAAAAATGAAAAAAAAACAGAGGAAAAACCTCGTAATTTGAAAGTACAACACTGGGTGTAATAAAAAGAGTGCAACATGAAATCTCATGTACTCACCGAGATGTTGTTCAAACTCTTGTTAATCAGATGAGATCATCTATTCCATATTTGGCGTCCCAACTCATGAATTTTTCTTCCATTTTTTCGTTAATTTTAATTTATTGTGTTTTAATTAGTTTAGTTTTGCACTTATTAACAGGGTTCATTATTCTGCCCAATTATGATTTATATTTAGTTTTTAGTATATACAATTTTAGATGAAAAAATTATTATGGTTGGATTATTTTATAAATATGATTCATAATTTTTAAAATTCTAATATTCTTTTGTTGATAAATGTTGCTAGGTCTATAATGTTATACTTCATTTTTTTTTATAATATCTATTATTAAATTTATAAATTCGATCGAGAAATACGGGTTGAAAAATCTCATCCACCTGTTAATTGGCCCGTTTTGCCAGTTTAATTTATTTTAATTTACCGCATTTATCCTTTTTCTTTCTTGGCGAGATTGTAGAAAAAAAAGGTGATCGTGCTACGAAGTCAGAAGCTAATTTGTCAAATAAAATAAAATAAAAAATGTCACCATCAGAATACAATCTGATGAATGACAAATTAATTAATTAGTGGACTAGAGATTAATATATCTCATTTAAATTCGATCGAACATCCATACATCGCAAAATGTTGTGGCTTTGTGCAACCAAAAAAGAAAAGGAAAAAAGAAACGCAGTCGGATTATTTATAATTACTCCATCATATATATATCTACAAATGCTAATGCATGCAAATATGTCACATTATAAACTTTTTGTTGGGTATCGGAACCACCATCTCTAAGCGATTTTCTGTATTTATTGAACGATTCAGTCATGGAAATTGAACTCGTATGGCTCAATATCAACTACACTTTACGGACACTCTTTTGGTTGCAGAACTTCACAGATCGAGCATCAACAAAGGAGATTCCACCAGTAGTACGGCGACAAGCACAGAGCCTCCTCAAGCACCAAACCCTAATCCACGATCTCTCTCACACAGTCCAGTAATTACACCGAGGAGGTGAAATTACTCTCACAAAGAGAAGAAGAAGAAGAAACAAAGAAGAAGGGGAAGATGAATCACACAGAAGATCGGAGGAAAGCACTCAGCTTACCAAGATCACTCGAAGAACACTTTCTCTCTCACTCTAAGAACTCTTTAGAAGCACGTGAGATCAAAACAGAATGATGAACAGTAACCGTTCCCAAATATTAATAAGGCAACTAAAGAAGATTAGGGCATCAGGGATTTGGGCTGAACTGCATCTGAGTTGTTCGGCCGAGCTATGGTTGTTGGGCCTCACTAATAATGGGCCTATTTATCAACACTTTTAACAAATTTATGCATACGTACCCCAATTAAATGCAATCATTTTTATAAAATAAAAATATATATATAGACAACAATATTTAGATTGAACCACTCAACTCCTTGTTCAGTCTTGCTATTGCTGTTTCATTATAAATTTATGATTTTAATAATATTTATTATAAAATAAAAATTAATACAACATAAATATCTGTAGTCAATATTTTATCAATAAAAAAATGAATTAAAAAATTATAAAACATAATATTGAAAAATCAACAATAATAATGAATTATTAATTGAAAATTAAAAATTATATATTAAACAATAATTATAAATCCTAGTTGGGTGGTGAACTCTAAAAACAATCATAAAATTAAACTAAATCACGAAAAAAAATTGAAGGAAAAAATACAAAAAAAAATTCATAATTTGAAAGTGGATACAAAAATCTTCATTGCACTGCATATAATTAATTATAATTAATAATAGTAAGATTAAACAAAATCACGCAATAAATTGAAATTGAGAATATATATATATATATATATATATATATATATATATATATATATATATATATAGGATATGGATCATATGAGAATACATGGTTGGTGTGAGAAATGAGAATACATCTCACACCACACATTATGATGAAATCTAGGGTCCAAATTTAATGCAAAATTCGGTGGCAATTTTGTTATTTTGCCTAACTTTCCAGCCGCCAGGGGCTTTTAAGTAATTTAGTAATTATCTTGTTTTATATCAATTTAGATTTTGTTACCAAAGCTATCATTGATTTACCATATCTCTTCCGGATTTCACGAGCTCGTCTTCCTCAATATATTCGTTTGATTTGGATCGGTAGTTTCTATGTTATTTGGTTGTCGCGATGTATTTGATGGATTCACCAGGTATGTTTTTTTTAATTTTATTATGCGATCGGTAGTTCCTGGATATGCTCGTCAATCTATTGAGATTAGCGAGTGATCCTTGTGTTTTTATTTTCTGGTTATCGATGCAGTTTGCTATCCGATTTTGATTTGCTTTGATGTTGTGTTTATTAGTTTCTGCAGTTTTTGGAATTTTGTAAATTAGTTAGATTATGTTAGTATGATAAATTCTGTTATTATGCTGATTGAGAATGCTATATGTGCTAACGATGCAATTTTATGTTTTGCATTGTTAAGTGGCAGAGTTTGATGCAAATCGAAGATAATGAATAATTTAGTATTTACTGATCAAGAATACATTATATGTTAACTATATATATTTTTCTATATTTTGTTGTTAAGTGACAGAGTTTGATGCAAATCGAATATAATGAATAATTGAGTATTTGCTAATCAATAATACATGTTATGCTAACTATACATATTTTTCGAATATAATGAATAATTAACTATTTGCTGATGAATAATACATTATATGCTGACTATATATATTTTTCTATATTGTATTGTTAAGTGGCAGACTCGGAGTCAGTTGACGATTGTTCAGATACTAGTATAGTTATATCTCCTGGTTTGACGCAATACTACGTACCTAGGTGTGATTCTTCTGTCAAGCCAGTTGTTGGAATGATGTTTAATAATATTTTGGATGGTATAGAATTCTATAGGCGTTATGCGGCTCGTTGTGGATTTGATGTTCGAAATTCTATTGTTATAAGGTCTAAAGATGGTACAATTACTTGGAAGTATATTCTTTGCAATCGTGTTGGTGAAAAGAATGCAGCCGTGGATCGTGATGCTAATGTTGATGGTGTTATGGATAAGAGACGTAGAGTTTCTAGGAGGGTGCGATGCAGGGTACGTATAGTCCTTAAATTTAGTGGTCTGGATGGATATTCAATTCACTCTTTTGAAGAACGTCACTCACATCCTTTAGTCTGTGATAAACATAAGGGGTTTTTGAAGGTGAATAGAAATATAGGACATGTACATCAGAAATTTATTTTGGATTGTGTTCGAGCAAATATTGGGCCAATGGATTCTTATAAACTATATAATGAAGTAGCTGGTGGGCATTGTAATACAGGATGTACAAAGACTGATGTTAAGAACTTTACACGTGATCTAAGGGCTTACATTGTTGGTGCAGATGCTCAAATGGTGATTGATAATCTTTTTAAGAAGAGAGAGGTGTACTCTGCATTTTATTTTGAGTATTTAGTTGATGGGGAAGATAAGTTGAAGCATATTTTTTGGGCAGATCCGATTTGCAGGAGGAATTTTTCTGCATTTGGTGATTCTGTATCATTTGATGCTACATACAACACAAACAGGTTTGTAATTTATTTATTTTTTGATTGTTAAGTATAAATGACTTATATAATTATGTATAGATTTGGTTTTGTTTCTGAATGCTAATTAAGTGGTTATATAATGCTGATGAAGTAGTACAGAAATGTTAAATATTAGTTTTGTTTCCGAAGACTAATTGAGTGGTTCAATAATGCTAATGGAATGGTTTAACAATGTTGCGACAGTTTCATTTTCATGCTAGCTAGTTGAATTTTTTCTTTAATTTTTAATGTTGTGTTTGTATTTATTGAATAGGTATAAGATGGTGTTTACCCCCTTTACTGGGAAGGATAATCATGGGAAGTGTGTTACTTTTGGTGCTGCTTTGCTGTCAAGTGAGAATACAGAGTCATATTGTTGGGTTTTAGAAAAGTTTAAGGATTGTATGGGTCGAGCCCCTTGTATGTTAATAACTGATCAGGAGCTTGCATTGAAGAATGCTGTGAAACATGTATTTCCTAATGTTAGACATCGGTTATGCATGTGGCATATCATGTTGAAATTTTCAGATAGGCTCCCTCCTCATTTGAAGAAGAATAAATCATTGAGACAACAAGTAAATTTGGTCTGATGTTATAGAGTCTGCTGTATTTGAGGAAAAATGGCAAGAAATCATGTCTGAGTTTGGTTTAACTGAAATTGATTGGTTCTTCGATATAATTGGATTCCTGCTTGTTTTAGGAATCATGCATTGAGTGGGTTGTGCAGGACTACATCAATTTCTGAAAGTGCCAACAACTTTTATGGCTCCTTTGTGAACTCCAACTGTAATCTTGTTGAATTTTTTATGAAGTATAATAGTGCAATTGAGGCTCAGAGGCATGCATATGCTGAGATGAATAGCTATGATGAATCAACAGTTCCTTCATTGCAGACTCCAATTTTATTTGAGAAACACGCTGCGGCTGTATACACTACAAATATTTTTGTTAAGGTTCAGAAGGAAATTTATTTTGCTTGTTTTAAATGCCGCATTATGAGCATAACTAAGAATGAACCTCAAATGTTTTATGATGTTAATGATGGAGATGGGATTTTTCAGGTTGTATATGATAGTGTTGAGGAAACAGTTGTGTGCAGTTGTTCAAAATTTGTTCGGGAAGGGTTGTTGTGCTGTCATATATACATATTATTGAAGGATTTGAATGTAGATAGAATTCCTGATAAATATTGTGGTTCGTCGGTGGACAAGGTCATGTTTTGATTCTGTGAATGGATGTTTGACGGATTTGGTAAGTAGTTGTGCTGCAGTTGATGAGAATAAAATGAAGATTAACACATGCATTTCTGAGTTTTATGCATGTATTGGTGTTGCTGATGGTGATGATGAAAAGCTCTCTGCTTTATTACGTTGTGTTCGGGATTTTAAAGAATTTTTAAAGCACGAAACTTCTGAAAAAGGAATTGAGTCTGAAAAGAATAGAATGTTTTATAATTTTTATGGTTCTTCTTGCCCTACACAAGTAGATGTGTTGCCGCTGGATGTTGTCAAAACTAAAGGGAGTGGTAGCCGATTGATATCAAGAGCTGAGAAGGCCGCTCGGGAAAAGCAAAAACTTTTAAGAACATGTAAGAAGTGCAATAAAATGTGCAGACTTGATTCTAGGAATTGTGGCAAAGTGAAGGACTAATGCTGATCTATAAGGTTTGAGATGCTAATGGAGGTATATAATTATGCTGATTAAGTTTTATGTACATTGAATTTAATTTATTTGTTCTAAATCAGGAACCCAATCTTATTTATATTTTATTTATTCTTTGCAGGTACCAATCTATTGATGATGAAGATGTTCGAAACATTAGTTTTGTTAATAAAATAAGTTTTAGTTGAATAACTCATTTATGGGGTATATGAAAATGTTGAATTTGGTGGTTCTTAATTTTCAATTAGATTTTATTTTTTCATGTTGTGAGAATGATGAACAAATTGTTTCGTTTTTAATTATAGAATAAAAATTTAATGGTCTTTTATGGTTATTTTTAATGAGAACTATCTCAATGCATATAATTATAAGCTTTATTTTTACCTTTGCTGGTTTGTGCTGACGAAGCTTTATGGAATTGCTGATATAGGTATGTAGTTTTGCAAACGAAGCATGATTGTCGTACATTTGTTTCTTTTTTTATAACATTATTGCAGAAAAAATAATTGATAGAAACAATTATTACTAGAAAATATCTTTATCGACATAAAAACATGTATATATATGAATTTTATAAATATGAGTAACAAATCAAAGCATAGTTAGCACAATGGCACAACTATATCAGCGAATCATCAAAGCTTAATAAGCACCAAGACTTATATATATGAACATCAAGTTAAAGATTCTTTAGCAGAAAGAAGTAACTATATCAGCAAGTAATGGAATCTTCAACATCAACTGAAAGCTTCGTTAGCACAAGACATTACTATATCAGCGAAACTTTAAAGCTTCATCAGCACAATCACATTACTATATCAGCGAATCTGTAAAGCTTCATTAGCACAAAAATATCTATATAATATCAGCAAAAAATATTGATATTTGTTAGCATATCTAGACAAACCTTCAGCATGTTTGATCATTGACATATACAAAAAATAATTACCTAAGTAGTTATCCTACAGAATAATGTCCTAATGCATCATGGTAGCAAATATACATATGTTGGGAAACATTGTTTTAATATGATAGTAGTTAAGCAATATATTGTTTTAATGGATCATAGAATCATTCATGACTTCTGTTTGTTGAGATACAATCCTGCAACATCAATGGGACCATCCCCTGAAGATTCTCTATAATAGAATTCTGCCTTTTCTGCATTGTTGGTCTTATGAATGTTGGTGTCAGAATTGAGGATAGCGGTGCAGTACTTCATCCTCAGATACCTCATCTGTTTTGCAGACTTCTTCTTCAGCCCTGTCTTCCAATTCTTCACCCCATTGCCCATGTACGTCTCCATATGTCGAAGTACATACACCCCACAATCACTCTTGTTCTTCTCATCTCTCCAGGCCATTTACAGACGTTGTGATGATGTAATATACTTCTTGATCTCCTTTGATCTCTGAAGCAACCCAGCTTTCTTAGTGTATTCAACAAAGTACTTGATCTGTAAGTACAGTCAAATAAAAATGTAAGTATACAAATAATGTTACAGTGGTTATGAAATATTTAAGTATGAATTAACAGCAGACTTGGAATATCGCCATATTTCAGTTTCAGTCCATCCTTCTCTTTCTCCATGGCAGTTGAATTATCTATGATGACTGATTCCATGTCTTTCAGATCAATACAGATCAAGAAGAAGTGATTCATCTGGTATATTGGGAAGAAGAACTGCGTATATGTTTTGCCAGTATTAGTTGCTGATACGAATAATGTTTGAGATTAATGAAATTTTTAATAAGATCATACCATTTCAACTTTTGACAGTTTTACCCATGGGAATGCATTCACCTCATTCTTAACTCTGTCTATAAATTCACTCATCCTTTTGGTTGTATTCCAAGTATTGGGGGGGTCGACAATTGTGTTATTCTATATGTCAATAACAACATATTAAAACTTAATGATTTTAATGGAAATAAGATAATGATCTTTTGAAGATAAAATATTTTGCTTACACATGGGTAGGTTGTGAAGTAAAATCTGTATCGAGAGTCCTTTGATCACATACGTTCATTATGGTTCAACACCGTACTCCAAACATCAATAACTGCATAACTGATGTAAGTGTCTGGTGGTTAGAGTCTGCAGCTCACCTCTGTTGATCATGACTCGTCCATCAGAGTATAAAATCTCCTCCCTACATGTATGTTAATATATTATTTTCATTTCTAATAAATGTTAAATAATATCATATTTACATTTTTTACCTCGATGTTTCATCAGTCTTGTGAACCACCCAGAAGTAGAGTTCACCTTCAATCTTTGACATTGTCTCCCTCACATCGACAGTCCTTGATATGTATGGTGACATCAATGCTTCAGATGGCTTCATCAAACCCCTGGCCCTTGTTTTGATATGGGAGTGATCTTCGACAACACTCTGCTTTAAATTAAACAATTATTTAAAATAGTAACTTTTTTGTATTTTGCATGCTAATGAATAAATATAGAAATGCTGACTAAATGGTGTGTTACTGCTGCATTCGATAGTACACATAATATAATGTGTTTTATGTGTATGTTGATGGAGTGAATGTTTTATGCTAATTTAAGTGAGAAATAATGCTAACAATGCTTAAAGTTTTGTACATTTCCCTTGCGCTTGTATGTTGCCATATTTTCTTTCAAGCTGCCCTCGTCAGCTTTCTCTATCTCCTCCACAATCATATTCTCTTTCAAGCTGCCCTCGTCAGCTTTCTCTATCTCCTCCATAGTCTCTGTCTCCTCCACAGTCTTTGTCTCCTGTACAGTCTTCTCTTTCTGAGGTACATGATATTAGTTTGTCATATAATAAATACAAGTTAATTTGTTTATATATTTGTATTTACCTATGTTTCGTCAGGAACACTAGTTTGCTTCTGGCTATCATCATTCAATTCTTCTCCCTAAATGATGTTTTAAAAGGTGTCATATAAGAAGTGTGATATTTCATTAAATTTAAAATATTTTAATGTATATAGTATTACCTCGCTCTCAATCGGCCTCTCTGATTCCTGAACAACTCTAGCTACATTCATCACCTTCTGCCAATCATCATTATCATCTTGTGTTAGGCCAATGCCAAGGCTGAAGCTGGGCATGTCATCTACATTCCTTTCATATGCAACTCTCTTAGCAAGTGCCTTCTCAATCTCTTCTATTGCTGCGATGCGTTCTGGGTTGGACCAGAAGTCATCATCATCCTGTGTTGATTGTGATTGTTCTTTTGCAGCTACTTCAGGAGGTGTTGATGACATAGGCTTTCGCAGAAGAAGATTCTGCACTGTCTCTGATGTTTTCTTGAAAAATAGATTTTCAAACATGTTGTTCGGTGCTCCTTCAATCAATCCCAGTAGTCTTACCATGGCATCTGTCATGATCCTCGTTGTATTCATCATCGCGTCTGCGTAATCAGCAGCAGTGGTAGGTGGTTGCCTACTCTCTGCATGTGCTACATTGCTAGGACCTGGCTCATCAGTGGCCTTTACAGGCGGCTTTATCTCTTCCTCAGCAAAGAGGTGTGGGTTATCATTGATGTAATCAACCATACCATATCATGGGCATGGGTATCCTCCTCCAAAACCTCCAGCTGCTATCTCTTCTGACTGTCTCATTATTAAATCTGTAAATGTCCACCCGTCGAATGCTGGCAGAGACCTTGGGATTTCTCTATTGAACGACTCCACTCGGTCCACATAAAACATCTGTTGAATAGGATAAGAACAAGTAAATGAAGTTATGTTGGATTTTGATAAAATATGCTAACAAACAAGTAGATGAATGCTAACGTAGATGTAGAAATATGCTAACATAGATGTATAAGGATGCTAAAACTTAGTTTTTTATGCTTACCACTAGAAAGAGGATTGGCCCTGTGAAGTATCTGTGCTTGTGTTGTTGCCACTTTGTTGTAGTGTCCACCAAGCACCTCACAACATATTCACACCAGTCATAGTTGATTACACTGTCATCATCATCAAAGTAATGCAAAAGCTGGGGGAAAAGATATCCATTCCCTGAACTCTCGACGAGACAGCTTGTAAGCAGTACCATGAACAGTCTTCGGAACCACTTCCCACCATCAAGTTCAACAAGTGTCTTATCATGAACATCTGCAACTGAAATTCTATTGTATCATTTGCCCATTTTATCCCTGAAGACATTTACAAAATCGCATGGTTCACTTCTCTTCATCTTTACTATCTTTCTCAGTCCTCTTGGGAATCCAAGTATGACACGTACATCATCAGCATCAAAATGCAGCCTTCTACCATTGTTTAGTTTTATCTCCCTGCTTTGTGTATCAAGGTTTTCCAGCAACCAATAAGCAAGCTTTTGCGGTACTGCATTGATTGCGAATTTTAGTATGTTTCCAAAGCCTAATTCTTCAACCACTTTCTTTTGTTCTGGGTTCATTTGCTCTACAGCATGAGCAAGAGCTTTTGGAGGCGTCCTCATCTTGAGACCAGGTAAACGCTTAGAGAGTCTTGAATTATCTGATGAATTATCATCACTGTCTTTGCTGCTTGTGGCTTCATCATCGGCATCATCTGCATTTTGTGTTTGATCTTGTATTTCCTCCTCTGGAGCAACTTCAACTTGTTTTTCATGTCTTCTTTCCTGTGCAATTAGCTCTTCTATATTTTCTTGATCTTCTTCTGTTGATTTTCGTTTGTTTTTATCTTCTGCAAATAATAGTAGAAATTATAACAATTAGTAACAAATAAAAGCTTTGTTAGCTAAAACAGATAACTATATGAATGACAGTATGAAAGACTCATCAACACACATATATGCATATGTAATGCTAACGAAAGCCATAGTGAATGCTAATTATGTACAACATATATGCTCTATTCATTATTTATTTAAGAAGATGAATTTATACTCAAAATGAAACAGAATCAATCAGTTGCAATTATGTATGTGTAATGCTAAGGAAAGCCAGACTTGATGCTAATGGTGTACAACATATATGCTTTATTCATTATTTAATTTAATATTATGATTTTATACTCAAAATGAAACAGAAACAAACTGTTATATATATGTAATGCTAACGAAAGCCAAACTCGATGCTGATGGTGTACAAAATATATGCTCTATTTATTGTTTAATTTAAGATGATCAATTTATATTCAAAATGAAACAGAACAAAACAGGATTAGTTATGTATATGAAATGCTAACGAAGGTCAGGCTCGATGCTAATGATGTACAAAATATATGTTCTATTCCTTATGTTTGGTTATCATTCAGGAGGATGGAATTTGTACTCAAAATTAAACAAAGAACAAATTACAACTTCAAATTAACCAGGAGAATGAACTTCTACTCAAAATCGAAACTCTCTGCATTTATTTAGGCATATCATCAATGTCTACTTTGAATTAAACGGATAGAATGTAGATTCAAAGTGCATGCTAATTATTTCAACTTTATTCATCTTTTCTCGAAAAATTGAACTCGAATGAAAAAAATTCTCGATTAATTTCTGTAATATTACCTTTTTTCGAAGTTTGAACCATTTTTTTGCTTCCAGCCATAATTTCTTCACGAGTTTCTTCTTCTTCGTTGATTTTCTTCCACAGCAATGTCGT
Organism: Perilla frutescens; assembly: GCA_026008535.1. Taxonomy (NCBI): domain Eukaryota; kingdom Viridiplantae; phylum Streptophyta; class Magnoliopsida; order Lamiales; family Lamiaceae; genus Perilla; species Perilla frutescens. The sequence goes on along the minus strand of BRKX01000008.1, from coordinate 713,780 downwards.
CTTCTTCGTCGATTCTCCTTGTTAACAATGAAAACCCTAGATTTGAATGTTTGGTTTCTCGATTTTTGTTCTTCTTTTGCGTCTGTGAAGAAGTTTTCAGTTTTGAAGGGACGTGGCTCTATTTTTCCATGATTATAGCTATTGTGTGTTAATTTTTTAAATTTGTTCCAAAAATACCCTTACTGAATTGGCGGTTTTTTTCATATTTGTGTTATTTACAGTTTTGCCACCGGATGGTTGGATTGATCTAAACCGTTTATTTTGTATGAATTTGTGGTGTGAGATTTGTTCTCATTTCTCACACAAGGGGTTGTTTTTTATATAACCTCACCCCTATATATATATATATACTAGAATTCAAATGAGAACCCAATTCTCCTATATGAACTAGGAACCTATCCAAGCCATTCATACATTGAAATTCCACAATCAAGATTGATCTCAAATTGATGAAGTAAAAAATATAATTTTTTAATAATTATATCAAATTGAGGGTATAGTAGTAATTCAAAAATGACAATTAATATCAAATCCCATGTTTTACGGCATTCCATATCTTCATATATTATCTTTTGTTTTTAATTACCTTTCTTCTAACATTCCATCGTGAATCGTGATCGAGATTATGCAAGACACATTGATTTTTTTTTTTTCATTTCTTTTGCACCAAAATTTTCGTCCGACCCCAAGATTCATTGCCATCATCTTTTATTACTACTAAAATAAATAATTATTTTTATTTCTTTATATTTTGTTACATATATTTAAATATTAGTTTACTACCAAATGCGCATTAATCTAATATCGTTCAGTTAAAGATAAATTAGTGGAATATCATTTGACGATGGCAATCCATTTTTCGGAATATTTTATAATATTATTAACTATCTGCATATATAATAGTACTTTCGTCTTGTTCTGATGTGTTGTTAATATATTGACATGTTGATCATTCCATATTAGAGAAAATGAATCTAACAGTTGAAATCTTCTATTGCACATTTTGTGTTGCATTTTGTACTGCACATTCGATTTTTTTTAGTTTTTTTCAATCTTTTTCCTTGATTTCAATTTCTTATGCTTTAGTTTAATTTTACAGTTATTATTTAGAATTCATCAAACCAAATTAGGATGCATTGTAATTTTTTATTATTTAATTTAAAATTTTGAATTATTAATTTATTATTTGAAAAATTAAAGACTAAAAATATATATACTAATTGGGTAGGATGAACCCTAAATAATAAGTGTAAAATTAAACTAAAGCATAAGAAATTGAAATTTGATAAAATTTTTTGAAAAAGAACTAAGAAAATCGAGTGTGCAACACGGAATGCAACACGAAATGTGCAATAGACGATTTCAAATGTGAATCTGAGTATTAACAAACTAGCTAATTATACCATATTATATTTTATTCCTGTCATACATTAGCAATAAAATATTAACATGCATAGGGCTGTATACGAGCCGAGTACCACTGGGCTCGAGCTCGGCTCGTTTAGAGATTCGTGAGCTCGAGCTCGAATCGAGCTTTGAACTCGGGCTCGAGCTCGTCTCGACAGGAAAAAATCGAGTTCGAGCTCGGCTCGGGCTCGACTCGATTATTTAAAATTGGAGCTCGAACTCGAACTCGAGCTCCGCTCGGGCCCGGGCTCGAGCTCGAGATCGAACTCGAGCTCGTTTACATTCACAATTAAGAATTTAAGATTACCTATATAACATTGGTGCTAAGAATATTATTACTCATTTACTCATGAACATTTGATTAGTTATAATTTTTGTTAATTTTCTTTTTCCTTTATTATTTTATTATCTCCGATAATAATATTTTGGCTTGCGACCCAAATCACGAGATGAAAAATCCAAAAGAAACCAATAAGGCCAACTGCAACGGATTCATCTTTTAGAAAATAGAAGAGAAGAAGGAGACGAGTAGCCTCATCCTCATTTCATATTTAGTTTTTATTGTGTATGATAAATTATCACATCATAGCTTTTACATCGTGTTGTTCGTATTTAGTATTTCTCTTTTGTGCTGATATAGCGAGCTGCATCTGCATACATCATATTTTAATTTATTAAGAGTGCAAGCTGCATCTGTGTACATCATATTTTAATTTTCAACAAATGTTTGTGGTTTTTGTCTTACATTTATATAGTAATATTATTCTTTTTACACATCATATTTTTTAAATGTCTACTAATAATGATATTATAATATTTTTATTTGCTAGAACTATTAAATATTTTTTAGCATAAATATCTTAAACACGTGCAAATCACGTGCATCTTTCTAGTATAATAAAAATGTATTAATATAATTTACACTCCAATTATATAAATTTTAATAAGTGATTTTACATTCCATTTCATTTATATAGTAACATTTCTTATTTTTAGACAAATTATATTTTTGAAATGTCTACTAATAATGATATTACAATATTTTTATTTACTAGAATTATTAAATGTGTTTCAGTATATCTATCTTAAATAGGTGCAAAACTCGTGCATCTTTCTAGTATGATAAATATTTATTAATATAATATACACTTCAATTATATATGCATGTATTGACGTAGCTAGATAAATACTTTATAAGTAATAAAATTGGCTTCTGACTTTGTAGCATGATCGCAAAACACGTAATTAATCTTTGGGGGAAAATATCAGAATCTGAAATAGGAAATATTAGTAGATAAAATGATTTTTTTTTTCATAAATGTTATATTCAGGAAAATATATTATAGTAAAATTTATTAAGAGTGCATGCTGCATCTGCGTACATCATATTTTAATTTTCAATAAATGTTTGTGGTTTTTGTCTTTCATTTATATAGTAATATTATTCTTTTTACACATATTATATTTTTTAAATGTCTACTAATAATGATATTACAATATTTTTATTTGCTAGAACTATTAAATATTTTTTTAGTATAAATATCTTAAACACGTGCAAATCACGTGCATATTTCTAGTAAAATAAAAATGTATTAATATAATTTACACTCCAATTATATAAATTTTAATAAATTTCAAAAAAATTTATTTATATGATTGAAAATTGTCACTCTAAAATTAATAATAATTCATAAAAAATAAAATAATGAAAATAAAAAAAATTCAAAAATATTTTTTTTTCATATTCTTTGTTGAAAAATTATGAATCCACAATTTAATAATAATAATATATAAAAAATATAATTAATAAAGAAATTGGAAAATATTGTTCCGTCCACACAAAAAAGAAATGGAAAAGAAGCAAGGCATTTAATGTAGAAAACCGAAACATGCAAACGATCATTTGTAGAAAAGGATTCTTGTTGCTAAAAACAGAAGGAGAAGAGTATATATATATATATATATATATATATATATATATATATATATATATATATATATATATCACATTTCTAAGAGATGAGTTTAGAGTTGTGTTTCGTTCCTAGATTACAAGTTTCTTGTGCAATTCAGTTTTCTCTCAAATAAAGATGATTTATTTGCAGATATCCCTCGTCAGTGGCTTTTGGCTTTTTCATGCGCTCATTTGGGTCGTAGGGCGCATCAAAAACCCACGTGCAATAGATCAGGTAGTTGATGTAGTAAACTTCCTTTTGTCACTTTGGATCGGCATCCAAGGGTTTGTACGTTTTTATCGTGTGCATGCAATCTATCGAGCGGCTACACGTGCGTGGGATCAAGTTGTATACCAGGAGTTTGCACGAGCATTTTTAGAGGGTACAACTGTCGTCATATCCATCTGGGCGTTGACAGCCTCATTACTGTGTCGGGAGGCAGATGCAAAAAATTCACGTACCATCGGAGAAGGATGGAACGCGGTCATCATATTGGTCTATGCTTTCCAACATGGCCAGATTTTAGGTCCACGACCAGATTTTAATCTTTTTGAGTGCATGTGGAATGATCTATTTGTACTCACATAATATTTTACTTATTTCATTTGTTATTATTGATTTTGAGATATCTTTGAGATGATCAGTCATTGTTGGATAATTGTAACAAATTTGTGTCATGTGTTCTCAAATGTCATATTTTTCTTTTCTTTTCTTTTGAAGTGTTTTGGTTGAGATGGAAGAATTGAATTTTGGAAAGGAGTGTTTAGGGAGTGTAGATAGAAGACTCTCCTTTTACAAAATCATATGGCTGGTTGATATATCATTTCGTGATTACGAGGTACAAAAAAAAGACGACCGCATTCCTATGGTAGTTGATTTAATTAATTTTGCACTGTCGCTTTGGATTGGATTTCTCGGGGCTAAACGGTTTAAGTGATTTTTTGATTCTCATGTATATTTCTAGTATAATAAATGTGTTAATATAATATATACTTCAATTATATAAATTCTAATAAGTTGGTACAAAATAAAAGACGACTACATTCCTATGGTAGTTGATTTAATTAATTTTGCGTTGTTGCTTTGGATTGGATTTCTTAGGGCTAAACGGTTTAAGTGATTTGTTGATACTCATGTATCTTTTCAGTATAATAAATATGTGTTTAAAAAATGAATCTGTTACAGGTAGCTCTCTTAATTTCTTCCGTCTTTTAATTTTTTAAGAAATGAAAATGCTTATGTTTTGCTGCTTGTAACGTGCAGACGGGCCTTGTTATTTTCTTTATGTGTTTTCATTCCGGGATTGCGTGCATATGAAGAATAAACCAAAACTCCCAGGCTATGACAGATATGGTCGCCGATGTGGTAAACTTTATTCTCTCTCTTTGGATTACCGTACAAGCCATTGTACGCTATTATCGAGTTCGTGTGATTTATAGAGCTACTTTGCGTGGATGGGATCTGGCTATGTACCATGAGCTTGTACACTTTGGTGTTCACTGTTCATCAAAATTTTGTGGGGGAGATAGGCGAAGTCAATTTTAAAGATACCACCCTATTAAAAGTACTACTTTATTAACTGATTTTAAAAGTATCACCCTATTAACTTTCAAATGAAAATTTTCATCAAGTCATAACGGTAAATCTTTTTGAGTGCATGTGGAATGATCTATTTGTACTCACATAATATTTTACTTATTTCATTTGTAATTATTGATTTTGAGATATCTTTGAGATGATAAGTCATTGTTGGATAATTTTAACAAATTTGTGTCATGTGTTCTCAAATGTCATATTTTTCTTTTCTTTTCTTTTGAAGTGTTTTGGTTGAGATGGAAGAATTGAATTTTGGAAAGGAGTGTTTAGGGAGTGCAGATAGAAGACTCTCCTTCTACAAAATCATATGGCCGGTTGATATGTCATTTCGTGATTACGAGGTACAAAAAAAAGACGACCACATTCCTATGGTAGCTGATTTAATTACTTTTGCGCTATCGCTTTGGATTGGCTTTCTTGAGGCTAACAGTTTAAGCAATTTGTTGATACTCATCAAGATTTGGGTAGACGACAGAATGTTCTGTCGGATGAGGTTCTACACTACTCGTGTCAAAACATAGAGTAAAAAGCTCTCTCGGTAGAGCATGCCATTCACCATGCTCATTTCGAGGAATTGCAAGGAATCGCCAAAATCGTATAAATCCTAGCACTCCAAACCCAAATGATAAAACCATACTCCAGAAATGAACCAGCTAAGAGCAAGACAAACTATTTTCGTCGCTCGATCGCAGCCAAATAATTTGTTATTTTACGTGGAGTCGATTGAGTTGGATAAGGCGTCTTGCGTTGTTTCTTGGTAGATTTCTCCATACAGGTCATCTCTTTTTTCTCTACCCATTATTTGGCTTCTCTCAGTCTGAATTTCTTGAACTGTTTCTCTTGCTCGATCGGCCACTTCACCGCCAGTTAATCCGTTATTTGATGTGGAGTCTGAATTAGGTTTCTTGAAACCTAATTACTCAACCACATGTGTATATATAGAGAGAGCATGGGAGAAATGAGGCAACAACGGTAAGAAATATGCATCATATTATGAACTCTATGTGTAATTAATTCAAAAATAAGAGAAGATGAATATCCTATAAAGGAATACTAGCAATTCTCCCGTGCGATGCACGGAAATTGAATTTTTATTTTATTTAAAATTAAGTAGTTCAACATAGAAATAGTGATTGTACAAATTACAATGAAACAGTGTATTATTCCTAAAATATACATGTTTATATATAACATTATGATAAAGAAATATAATTGTGTAATTTACAAAGAAATATAATTGTGTAATTTACAAACACTTGTACATTGATTTAAATTTAAAACAAACCATCCAACCATATCCTATTGAAATTAATTATCTTTCCGGTTATAATCATATCATATTTTTCTTGCAATATATAAAGTATCAATTAGTATATTACTATTAATGTACATTTATAGTAAATATTATGAAACAATAATTAATTTGTTACAGTGGTGTAGTGTATATCAAATTGCTAAACGAAAATTAAATTTTTATTTATAGAAACTTACGCATTAATTACCTCATAATGTTACTAACGTATATAATCATCCAAATTTATTTACGAAAATAAATATAAATTATTGGACTTGTAATATATTAATAGCCACAATTTTGCACAAAAAAATTTAGTGAATAATGATATATCTTATTATATTTTCATCTCCGAAAAGATATTGGGGCCTGAGGGAAGGGGTAGAATCGAGTTACTATATATTTATAGCCATGTGTATATATATATATATATATATATATATATAGTTTTCTAAACTTTGATGAAATAATACCAACACGGTTGTTGTATATTATAATTAATCTTCAACCCATTCATGTGACTTCTAATTCTTGAAACTCCATCAATCATAAATTAACATAACTAAAAAATTATTTCTTAGAAAGAAACCTATACATGACATTGATGTTTTGTTCATCAAAATGATTTCCAATTTGCAAGAGAAGATTAACTATTGGTGCTTTAATTGGCACTGAAAATCTATCAATTGGAGTAACTTCAGAGTAGTTTCTAAATTTAAATTAACAAAGTTGAATAATATACATATATCATTATGGTTTTCTCCAAAAAGATATATATAAGTATATTAATTGTATACAATATGTAGATATATACCTCATGAAGTAAGCCTCTTTCATCAAGACTGCGATTTCAAAAATCATCCATGGTTAGAAGGGGTTGTTTGTCTAAGAATTTAGCCGTAATTTTCTAACTTTAATCGAAATATATGAAAAAAGGACATACATAAGCGGTGACATACAAATATCAATACACGGGATTACCCAGCTGCTTTTTAGCAATTAGAATGCACAATAAGTTTTCACAAAAAAAAAAATCGAAGTAAATTATTTAGAACATACGAAATGAGCTACTTATACAAAGTGATAAAATTATATATGGTTATGCATAAGTGATAAAATTATATATGGTTATTTGCATAATATGCTACGCTAATTGAAATCTATTAATTATGTTAATTTTATAATCAGCGTGTTAATACGTAATTTGTAATAGTATATATATTTAAGATTATAGTAATGATAAATAAAGAGGATTTGTCATTTAGAATTGACTTACACACACACACATACAGTATACACACACCTCAACTAATAATTCAGTTAGGCATATAATTATAAAAGGTATATAAATAATTCGATTCTCCTAAACATATAGTTATATAGTTATATGCTTTAATAATAGAAAAATGTATTAATTGATGTTTCCATAATTCCATATATGTAACATTAATACAATATATAGAAGGTAAATTAACATAATTATAGGATTTCATTATAATGCATTCTATTGCCTAAAATTATTTTAATTAGTAGTGTATATGTTTTAAGTATAGAAATGTGTATCATGTAATTGAGTTGTATATATGATAATTAATTAACGTCCATTAAATCATCTCACTAATTATTGTGTTATTAATTATTTAAAATACCATTGTATGTGAGCGGGAAAAATGAGATGTGTTATAATATATATATAGATTAAATTATGTGTCTGTATTTTTAATTGTACTCTCTCTATCCATGATTATGTGTGCTAAAGTTGGCTCTCTCTCTCTTCCTCTATTCGTCATGTACATCGTCAATCAATAATATTACAATAATATAAACCATTTTTTAGTACTAAGATGCATATTTTTATATCTACTCCCTCCGTATAAAAATAAGTGTCGTTTTATAATTTTATCGTATAAAAAAATACAATATTGTTATTTATCTAGTAGGAGGCGAACAAAATCATGACATGTGTTTTTGCAAAAACATATTAAAAATATTTTTAAAAATTAAATTGTGAAAACCGGGCATTATGCTCTTATATATGGTTGGTATTGACTTTTGCTTGCCCTTTTAACTATTTCTTGAAAAATCACATGAAAATTCCAACTGTGTATTCGGTTGACATTTATGTTAAATAATCAATTAGGATTAAAGCATTTTTCAGAACAAAAATTATTTGAGAAGTCTCCAAACCATTATTCATATCAGAAGCAATCGGGTGACCAAACCAAATTACCTAATAAAATTTCGGTCAATGGTCGATTCTTGACCAAGAAGACTGTGCAACAGTGTTAATTAACTATGATCGGACAAAAAAAGAAGGAAATCAATTTTCACGTGGCAATCATCCACACCTGGTATGCAATGTGATCAGATGTAGCATGGAATTCACCCCATGAATTGGAGTTGGTACTATCATATATATGTTTCATTCAACATGCATGTTTTGTTTTCCGTCATTTAGTTTTTTTTTTTTTTTAATGCGACTAAAAAGTAATAGACTCCTATAATTACATAATATTTGGTATTATGTCATTTTATTGATAATCAAATTATCCAAAACACTCATATATATATAGAGAGCAAACAGAAAATCATGAACAAAATACATCATCAAGATACTGAGTATAATACTCCAATTCTTTAATTTGATTTTTAATTAAATATCAAATAAATAATTAGAGCCTTTTAATTCGTGTTAGGGTAGTACCCAAATTGACAGGCAATAATTTACTCATCTAATAATAAGTTGGCCAAATACGACTGCCACATGACCAAATCATAATCCAATCATAACGAGAAAAATGGAGAGAGAAAGAGACACTATTTTTTTAATGTCTGGACCATTGACGAGAAAAATGAGGGAGGTATATGAAATTGCATGTGCTATTCCGGATGAAATCCTCTGCAACACTTGGTGCTGCACAATTAGATTTATTAATTTTTATTCAATTTTTTAATTCAATTTCAATTTATTATGCTTTATTTTAATTTTACACTTATTATTTAGGGTTCATCCTACCCAATTAGGGTATATAATTATTTTTTCAATAATAAATTTCATTTTTTAATTAATAATTTATTATTTCGTAACTTGTTTAATTTTTATTTCGATTTTATGAAGACTTATGAAATAGGAGCATGTTACTCTTCTTCCAATCCTAACAACGAGGATGTGATTAGCGAAAATAAAGAAATATAAAATTATCATGAGAGATATTTTGATGATGACAACAGAACAACTGTAAATACATCGGATGATGCTCGGTGACATCAAGAAGAGTTTGGGAATTCTGAAGACAAAATAGTTGAATGAAGTTGATTCAAATAAAACTAGTAGCTATTTAGAATTTTTCCTTTGTAAAACTAGCTGGTGTTGTGTGTTCACCTTTACTTATTATTGTAATTTTTTATTTATTTTTTTTGCTTAGAAAGTCAGTATTGGTGGGATTCGAATTTGAGACATTCGGTCTTGAATTTACACAACTCCACTGTTAGGTCATCTCCAGGGATGGATGGGGAGGGTCGAGAGGGCACTCCCCTACCCCACTCCCCAATAAATATGATATTTAGGAAAAAAAATTACCCCCCTCATTTTTCTTAATATTCTTGTTCTTTGGTTTGATATAATTTTTTAAAAAATATGATATTTGTATATATGTAACTGGACTTGGACTATTAGGCCTCACTCAAATATATAAATAAAATTAAATACACACAAATCGAAATAAAAATTAAACAAGTTAGGGTTGAATTAGATATTTAACTTTTAAATATATAAATAAATTTTAAATAAAATTAAATACACACGAATCGAAATCAAAAGGTTGTATGAGGAGAGAGTTATAGGGTGGACCTTAATTTAATGCCTAAATATCACCTCCACACATTATAGTGAAAGTACAATATATGCATGCCATTTCATGGCAGTTGGTACTACTCTCTCTCTCTCTCTCTCTCTCTCTCTCTCTATATATATATATATATATATATATATCATTTTTTTAATATAAAAGAGATCTTGTGGGCCTCACAACTTAGGATAGAGCTGGGTACGAGGTTGCCGATGCCATGAAGATGAAGTTATGACTAAAATATATTCCTATAATCCTAGCTATTTTTCTATGCTTTGTAGAATTTCTTAAATTTTTAGGCTAATATAATTAAACTCTATGTGTTGATATATATTAAGCAACAAAGACTTAAAACAATTGCATGAAGTGGTACAATTCTCGATTTGTGTAGCTTCCAACATAAATTAGTCTTATATAAATTATAGGTGCATTAATACTTTAATGTCGTCCTCAATTTATTCTTGCAAGTTACACAAATTAAAAATATTTTAAAAGTACAAAAAGGAAGCCAAATTGAATATCATCTATCCAATTAGACACATATACAAGAATATGTGAAAATTTTATTTGACATGATCCATTTTCTCCAATCAAATTCAATTTGGAACTAACACAATTTATATTTTATTTTGGCTACGCAATGAAATATAGAAATTTGGTACATCTTTTTAAATCATCAATACAAATTGATAAAATAGTGTGAAAACTCACTTATTTTATGTATACGCACATATTTTTGTCATTGGGCACTTGGGATAATAAATATTGCCAAATAAAATGTCCTAATGCCATAATAAAATTTGATGGTTTGCTTTTTTGGCAAAACAACATATTAATTGGGGCCCATTGTTATAATTTTTTGAATTTGGCCCTCATATTTTAGTTGAATAAAATAAAATCCTTATACTTATATTGTTGTTAAAACAAGATTTCCGCACCATTAAATTGCATTGTTAAATTATTAATTAACTATGAAAAATATTATTAGGTGATATTTTATAATTACAAAACGTGGTATTTATAATTAAAAAATGACAATTTTGTTATGCAGAGACTTTTTTTTAATTAAATTATAAGCACATGGATCTGATTTTACTCAACTAAATTAAGTACATGGACCAATTAGTAAAATCATAATAGTATAGGGATGTTCTTTCTTTGTTAGATTCGGAATCTTGAGTTATCACTTCAATACCCAATATAAACTTTTATAGTTAATTATTTTGATTAACAAAATACTAATTGAATTTTTACCTCACTTTTAATATGTTTTCATAAATATTTTTAATCTATGTGTGAGGAGAAATATGACTATATAATCGGGACATAGGGAGTATATATAATGCATTAATCCCAAAATTTGAACTCGGATTATTTTGATATTACTACATATAATTTATATGCACATTGATTCATAATCTGACCCCCACGTCTATTTTCTCAATAAATCCTTCGACGATTTTGATTTCTACTTAAATATTTTTGTAACAACACCATACTTACAATTGCAAAGTATTTAATTTGAAGTTCCTCTAAAAAAAATCAAATCAAAACGAATTTCACGTTATAAGATGGCATTAGAAGATATCAAATAACTTTTGTTGAAAGTGTACAAAACCTAATCCACGGACCTTCTCATAGCTCTCTGCAACGAAGCCGAGCACAATTTCGAGAAAGGCATACAAAAAATGCACGAGCTTTATTTTAATTTTTTTTTATCATCCATTTTTTTATACTTCTCACCTATGGCTATAAGTAATTATATATATATATATATAAGATTATTAGCTTTGCAGATGCATTTGATTTCAATGATTATAAATATCACACTTCACACCCCGTAGAAAATACTTTAAGTAATATATTTCCTCTAAAATAAATAGAACTTAGATAAATTTAATTTATCGTGCCAAAATATTGACTTGAAAATGGTACCGAAAGAACCTTTAGTTGGACACCTTATGTTATGTAACGTTTTTATATATCATTATTTATGGGATGTATTTTAAATAATTCAACTTAAATAATATGAAGGAAATTCATATTATAATCGTTTAACCGTGAGATCGTCAGTTCCACCCACAACTAATTAATTGTGCACGTAAGTTACATTCTTTTTTGGTTCTTTTGAATTTTTTAAGAGTATAATTAATAAAATGTGTGAAGAATTCATGTTAAATAAATCAAATGAATCCACACTCCTTGGATCAATATAAAATTATAATAAAAGTCGACACACATTTTGGTGCAAATATAAAAGCGATGAAAGACAAAAACTACAAACATTTGTTGAAAATTAAAATACGATGTTGTAGATTGCATACATGCACACTTAATAAATTTTACTATAGTATATATTTTTCTGATTATAACATTTATAAAAAAAAATCGTTTTCTAGCTCCACTAATATTTCCTATTTCAGATTCTGATATTTTTTCCCTCTAGCTATATTAATTACGTGTTTCGTGATCGTGCTACATAGTCATAAGCTAATTTTATTACTTATGTATCTAGCTATTCCCATCCAATGGCACGTGTGTATTCTCTCATTTTCCTCCTTAGTGGTCCTAACATTAAAAAAAATACTCTCTATCTCTCTCTCTCTACGTACATATTTTTTGTCAGTGGTCCCCAACATCAAGAAAACACGCAAACTCCTCTTTCTTATTGAATAATGATTTGGGCATATGACACTCATATTTGACCTCTTTATCATTGGGTGAGAAAATTATTGTCTACCTATTTGGGTACTACCCTAACACGAATTAAAAAGCTCTAATTGTTTGTCGGGTAATTAATTAATAAGTCTAATTAAAGAATTGGAGCCTTATACTTAGTATCAATTGATGTTGTATTCGTTCATGATTTTCTTTTAGCTCTCTATATTAATGAGTGTTTTTGGATAATTTGATTATCGATAAAATAACATAATACCAAATATTATCTAATCATACGAGTATATATATTACTTTTAGTTGCATTAAAAAAAATGACGAAAAACAAAACACATGCATGCATATTGCTTCTCTCTCCTAATATGTGAGGGGCCACACGATCTGTTGCTTGTTTAATGTAACATATAATAGTACCAACTACCAACACATGCATATTGTACTTTCATTAATGTAAATAATGTGGGTTTTTTTTAATTAAAAAATAGTTATTTTAGAATATTCTAAACCAAAAAATAATTGTCCACGCATATGCTAAAGATTGTTACTAAAACTTTTTTTTAAGTGCACTTGCTATACAATTTAAGAATGAAAATAGTTAATTACCCCAAAATCGCAACAAGTATAGAGTGATTAATTAGAATAAATTAAATCTGATTTGAAAGTGAACAAAGTAATAACATGTGACAATTTGCATATATTATTGTACTTTCACTAATGTTAGTAATGTGTGGGGTTTTTTTATTTATTAAAAATAGATATTTTAGAATATTCTAAAACAAAAATAATTGTCCAAGTCCAAATCTAAAGATTGTCACTAAAACCTTAATTGATTACAAGACTTTGTTTTATTTTTGTAATATTGAGACAAAAAATTAAAGGCAAATTAACCAAATGGATAGATAAATTAATTAAATTATGGGAAATGATTAAAAATAATTGACTTTGAAGGCTGCACTGTAAGGGGAGTATAGTGTGGGGTTATTATTTTCTTTTCTTTTTTCTTTTTATAATGGAGACATCATTAACTATCCAGTAACGTGTGGGGTGAAATTTTTTTTTTCAAAAAAATAAAAAGATATTCTAGAATTATTTAGAACAGAAATAATTCTCTACCAACGTAAAGTTGTTTCTAAAATCTTTTTTCAGCTCCCTTATATATATATATATATATATATATATATATATCGATCACCTAAAAGCCCTAAAAATATAATATGAATTGAAAAGCAATTATAGAAAATCTGATATTTTGTAGTAACATATTAGTAGAGTTCATTAATCAATCGGGAAAAAATAATCCCACAATTCAAATTAGGAAAAAATGAATGGTCATGACGTATTTTTATTTTTTTCTTCTCTATTTTTTAAGAGCTCCAATTTTAATTTAGTGTGCTTTATTTTATGAATAGGATTTATATATATATATATATTTCTAAAAAATATAGTTGATAAATGTTGTATAGAGTCCATGATGTATTGCTCAATATGCCTTACAATATTTCTGTTTTTCACATCTGCATTCTCTCTGTCTCACAAGGAAAACTCTTGGATTTTTTTTTTAAATTTTCGAGTTAGAGTGTATGTAGTGGAGGAAAAATTTAAGAAAATACATTTGAATAGTTTGATTCATTTCAATTTATTTATTTTGACTCATTTAAAAAATTATAGACTCCTCCAGTCAAATCTTTCATCCATCATCCATGAATCCCAATTATCCCAATATCGGATGTGGGCTATTGAGTCTCATTTGTGCACATGAAATTATTTGTACGACTCCTTGTGTTACACTTTTAAATTATGAGTTTTTTTTGTGACTTAGTTTAATTTTATGATTGTTTCTTAGAATTTACCCAACCCAATTATGGTTTATAATTATTTTTTAATATTTAATTTTCACTTTTCAATTAATAATTCATTATTATGGGTGATTTTTTTCAAAATTATGTTTTATAATTTTTTAATTCATTTTTTATAAATATTGACTATGATTATTAAAATCATAATTTTAATAGTGAAGCACAAAAAGTGCAACATGGAATTCAAACATTATGAATCAAATAGCTAGGCAGAAAAAAAAAAGTTAAACATGGATAATTGAGCCGACTATTGAATTTAGTTTTTAGTTATATTTATTTTTTAAAGAGTATAAACTATGTTGTTCTTTAATTTTTAACTATAATTTTACCATGCTGTAGATATGGCTTGCTATTCTCTTTACCTTCATTGAGGTTGTGGTGATCACCATAGGCCATCAACCGTCTTGCTCTTGGGTGGTTGATTTCTGGAATGTGACTTTATCATGTTGGGTTGGCTCGATAGAGGTTAGACGATTCAGACGATTTCTTGCCACTCACCGAGATGAGCATGACGAACAACATGCTATGAGGACAGAGCTTTTTACTCTATGTTTTGACATGTTCAGCATTGTTTTCTCATTGATCGGGTTAGCAGCCACTTTGCGTCATTGGGATACAGTGTCATACATTATCGGTGATATATTGGATGGGTGGAGTACAGTAGTCCTACTAGTTCACATGATGGAGTATTTTAGGTGTGATGGTGTGGATATTGAGATTGACGTTGAGGCGGGTGTTTCCAATGATGATGGAGATGTGCTTGATGCTGATCCGGATTCTATTTCGCTTGGTGAGATATTGGAGGAGGATCCATCATCTAGAGCCACACATGTGCCTCATGAGTCTTCTGGAGGCACATTTGTTTCCCACGAGTCTGCCGGAGGTGGTGAGTCTTCTACAGACACACCTCATGAGTCTGGAGCTAGTGAGTCTTCTGGAGGAGGCGTGCAGTCGGAACCACAATATGTGGACACACCTCATGAGTCTGGAGCTAGTGAGTCTTCTGGGGGAGGCATGCAGTCGGAGCAGCAGTATGTGGTGCTGGGGATGTACCCGTGTGATGCAGATGAGGATCTACATCGGATGGAGTTGTGCCCATGCCAGATGGGGCTTACCTTGGTGCCCATTCCCATTCCAGCATCTCAGGTTGATGGTTCTTTTCCAGTTTATAGAGTTGGATAGAGCTACTGCTGACATCACAGAGACCAAGCTATATATTTTATTATTTATTATATTTAGCATCTTTACGGTTGTTGTCTTTATTTATTTCTTATGCATTCTCTATATGTACTCAGAGATTCTTATCTCATGTCGAAGGTCTATAGCTTATTTGTTGTTTTATTACGTGTTTTCTTCTCTGTCTTAATTTAAATCCTAATAATAGTGTACGTGAAAATTATATTTGAACTATTTTATGATTTTTCCAATTAGCAAAGGAAATTAAATTGCATATAGGATTAAGAAACCTTTCAAAAGTTGGTTGGTTTATGGGGAGGGAACATATACTTCCACCTAAATAATAATTTAAATTAAACACATAATATACTTATTAAAACCCTAATATATAATAACAAAATATCATCATGCACAATTTTGGTTTTGGGGGAGGGAACTAGCTAGCTCTTCCGCCTAGATAATATTTTAAATTAAACGCATAATATATTTATTAATACCCTAATCCATAATAACAAAATATCATCACAATTTGTCCCTTGGGGACTCATCAACAAAAAATGTCATCACAGTAAATTCTAATAAATATTGACAAATAATTAATTAGTGGACTAGAGATTAATATATCTCATTTGAATTCAATCGAACACCATGTTGTGGTTTTGTGCATGAAAAATAAAAAAGGAAAAACTAGCATTTATTGAAAAGCATTATAATAAAACACCAACTATTCAGTACATTTAATGTACTGAGTTACTCAGTACAGTGGGTCAACTCGCAAATTGGAGCGGGTTGACCCGCCCCATTTACAAAAAAAAAACTTGCCAGAACGGGTATTAGTGGTAACACTAAAAAATATCACTCCAAATTCCAAAGGTATTATTCATATCCTTAAAAGTATCGGGTTTGCTAGTTGTTTTTAATGAGTTTATTTCTATTTTTTAATGAGTTTATTTAATCTAAATTAGAGTTTATTCCATCACAATTAATATTTATAATTTAGGGGTTTATGGTTTATGATTTTTTTCGAGGTTTAGTGTGTTTTTTAGGACTTTTAGATTTTTTTTAAGGTTTTGTTTTTAGGAGGGGGTTGGGGTAGGGTTTTTATATTTTTCAAGTTTTTTTTTGGGGGGGGGGGGGGAGGGGGCTGGTTAGGATTTTTATATTCTCTTTAGTGTTATAGGGTTTAGATTTTTTTATGACTTCTTAAATCTCAATTAGAATTTATATTTGATTTGAAAATATGAATTATCGAGTGCAGTGCACAACTCCATGCGTTAGCTTGGGCGAGTGCACTGTGTGAATCGTCAGATAAAAATAAATTAAATCACCAGTTTCATCTAGATATGCGTCGTGCGTGGAGACACGTGCCCGTTTGAAGGGTGCTTGAATACCAACTCTAATAAAAATGTTAAAAAAATAAAATAAAAATTATAACCTTTTTATCAAATTTATGCATAAGTGCATACATTTTTATAAAAGAAAAATTAAAAATGTAAACAACAATATTTAGATTGAACCACTAAACTCCTTGTTAATTATATAAAGAGGCGAACAAGCTAAGTAACAAAAGTCCAATAAAAATTGTAATAAAAATATAAGGCTATCTACGTAGCTATGCTATGCATCTTCAAATATTCTAATACTTAGTTACGTACGAAGATATGAGACCATGTGACGTCTATAGTTAGTTTTTCGATATTGCCCATGGAGCAATATAAAAGAGCCCCACGAGAACAACCGATAAAACTACGAGTACTAATATCATCAGCAACATAGGTAGATGCAGCTTTACCAAAACATACCCAAACACACCCAATACTACTACCAACACTAAAAATACAATAACTTCTATCGTGCGTTGACAATCTTTATCTCCATTGTCGCCATTACAACCTGCATGTAGATATATCAAATTAAATACATATACACATACATATGTATGTATGTGTGTATGTATGTATAAGCATATGGATGAAGGCATATACGAATTTATTTATTTAGTTAATAAATACAGAATAATATATATTGAAAATATTGAGACATCACCAGCTGCTGAAATATCCATGATCGATCTTCTTTTCTGCTTCTGCACTTTTTTTTTTTTGGAGCAAACGCAAATCAGCACAATATATATATATATCAAGATATTTTTTCTTCTTTTCATGATTTATTTGTGAATTACCATGAGATCTAATATTCTTTACATAAAAAAATTGCGTTAAACAAGGTAATTAAGAATACATGACGTGTATATAGCCATAGGTTCTTGTTCGAATTTCCTTCCTTGTGTTTCGGTTTGTATTTCAATATCAAATTTATAATTTTAATAATATTTATTATAAAATTATAATTAATTATAGCATAATAATAATTATAAATTATTAATTAAAAATTAAAAAATTAAATACTAAAAATTATTGTGGACATGTACACGTAGTCACGTACGGTACACACAAATTTTCTAATGTACCTACGTCTATTATTCTAAATTGAAAATATTAATGCTATATATCATTAAGTAGATGTATATTAATAAAAATAAATTTTAATACATATATTCACCAGTAGGGCTGAAAATCAAACCAAATAACTCGATACTCAGTCCAAGTTAATTTTATGATTTTAAATTTCAGAATTTATAACTCTCTCCTTCCATAAAAATAATGGCATATTCCTTTCTCTCTGTTATAATAATACTTCTTTAATTCTTTACTTATTAATTAGGGGTGAAAGTATTAAAATTTATTTTTTATTAATATACATCTACTTAATGAGCTTGATATATATACCATTAACTTTTCAATTAAACCCCAAATCCGAGTTTGTTAAAATTTCATTTTAGGAACTTTGTTACAAATTTGAGCAACAAATTAAATTTGGAGATCTTTGGCAGTATTTTAAAATATTGAAATAAATAATTATAGGAATCGGAATCATCGGATAGTTGAAATGAAATAATTTCCGTTGAAGTGAACAAAAATAAGTTAAAATTAATCATTTTTTTTATAACCAACCTTATCCCATTAATCAATTTAATTACAAAGGTATTGTTTCGATTAAATTATTTAAACTATGCACCGACAAATTCTTTAAGAAAAAGCCCATATTTTTCTTTTCTTTCCTTTTTTTTTTCTTTTTGAAAAAAGAAAGAATGCTAAACTCAAAACAAGAACATATTTTATCAATTAAATTCACAAAATTATATTCAATTCCTCCCCAAAATATAGGTAGAATTCGATCATAAACAAACTCAAAGACTAAATAATGCTGTGAAATTAATCTTTAATTATGATTAATTAAAAATAAGACAAAAGTCCATATAATTGAGACTTGGTGTTCATTTTCCTCGAAAAGGTCATCATCTTCTCTTTGTCATCGGATAGTTGAAATGAAATAATTATATTGAATTTGCTAAAGTATCTAAACCCTTAATTTACCATTGTACACCCTCACATTCACATTTCTAAATTACAAATTTTTCTCATATTTTTCTTTTTAATATTTTCTTTTTGTGTTTTGGTTTAATTTTGTAATTTAAAATTGACAAAAACTTGTTTGTTTCATCGGTTAACATTCATATACATATATAAACTCATATTTAATGACACATTTTATGTTCGGATGAATTTGAATTAGGATTTTGATTCATAACAAATTTACACACAAGTTTTCATTTTGAAAATTAGTCTGAAGTTCTTGATTTTTTTATAATTAACCTTAGACAAAAATTGTCTTACAGAATAAAATTTAATTAAATTTAAACTCATATTAAATGATACATTTGTAATTTTATTGATATTTGAACTCAAATAATGACATGTCTTATTAATTTTAATCTATAACACAATTTTATAGCTAGCACACTTTCTCATCACATAATATAATTTGGAGAAATTTTGTAAATTTATCGTCAAGGTGGAGAGATTACAAAAGGGGTTGAATAGACTTGACGTAAAATAAAAATTATTTTTTTACGAAATAATTAATTATTAATTAGAAAATAAGATTTATTATTGAAAAAATAATTATATATCTTAATTGGGTTGGATGAACCCTAAATAATAAGTGTAAAACTAAGATAAAGCATAATAAATTGAAATTGAATTAAAAAATTGAAGAAAAATTGATAAATCTAATTGTGTAGCATCAAGTGTTGCACAAAGTGTTCCAAAGGATTTTATACGCAAATCTAAAAGCGATGAAAGACAAAAACCACAAACATTTGTTGAAAATTAAAATACAATGTTGTAGATTGCATGCATGCACACTTAATAAATTTTACTATAATATATTTTCCTGATTATAACATTTATAAAAAATAAAATCGTTTTCTCTACTAATATGTATTTCCTAGTTTTGATTCTGATATTTTTTTCACCATATATTAATTACGTGTTTTGTTATCTCAAAAAAAAAATTACGGGTTTTGTGATAGTTCTACAAAGTCAGAAGCTAATTTTATTACTTATTTATCTAGATACGTCAATATATATAATACACACACACCCCCACACATTACCTTTTATTTTCTTTTTTCCTATTAAGAAGAACAATATTAATTAATGTTCCTAATTAAAAAAAGTAAACGTACGCACAGATTTTCTACTATACCTTCATTTATAATTCTAAATTAGTATTACATATCGCACGGTAAGAAATAAATAAATAATTTGTACAAATTAAATAATCAAAGTACAGTTAAATAACTAATGGAAACAATCATAAAATTTATAAATAATATACTGTTATATTCAAGTTTGCTCGCTATTTTATAGAGAAACAACCTGCATCCATGAATAAATTTACACTTTCATTCATAGTTGCCAATAAAATAAAGGGTTAATTGCCAAAAAATTCACCACTTTTCAATGAATTTGCAATTTAATAATGATTTTTAAAATATTGCAATAATAACCTAATATTTTGATTTGTAGTAAATTCGACACTTCTAACTTTTTTGTGACCGTCGGAATTATGACGTGGGAATAATTTTTCCATGTGAACATATTAATTCGGTTTAGGAGGTCACAGAAGATGGATTGGATCGAATGGTGATTTTTATGCCTTTTTTTATTGATAGGATTCTCATCATTTTTAGTCTCCAGCGAAAGAGACATGGCTATCTCATTTCATTTCGAATAAAAAAATGAAATCGATAATTAAGAACTTGATATATTATATTTAGCATTCAAATATCTAATATAGTATACCACATGATTAACCGATGATTACAATAACTATATAAATCCATATACTCCCATAACATTCTAAAATTTTATTATATATTATACACAATTAAATTGGTATTGGATATATCATATATGCATGCATTTGATAATGTGGTATGAGATTTCCTAATTAAGGTATTTTACACTTAAATTATGAATTAAATTTTTCAAAAACCGTATGGGTTTGGTGTTGGCTTGATTCCATGAGGACTTGAGTATTGGAGCAAGTAAATGATTTTCTTATATTTGGCTTGATGTGGATTCTACATTTGTGATTATATGTTAAATTAATATCTTATATTATATGAGAGAAATAAAATAAATAATAAAAAATGTAATTATCAAGTAGATTATTTATTTTTATTTGATTATTACTATAGGGATCTTGCCGTATAATATTGATTGCTATTTTTTTCTTACGACATCCATTAATATATTTAATTTTGATTAACAAACAAAAAAGATAGTAATTAATTTAACCAAATTTATGAATTTAAACTCACAAATTTTCATAATTGAATAGCATATAAATCCTTAATTTTTAATTTAATTCTCTAAAACTCATCAAAAAATTGGCAAAAAAATTAGAGCATAAAAAAGTACAAATGCAAGGCTACACAAGCTATCTAATTAACATTCAATTATTAGTATTGCATGTTTAATGCCCTTTTGTTAGGATAATTATTTGCTTGTGTGGTGCATAATTTTTTTTATGTGTTGTGAAGCGCATAACGTATGTACCAAAAAGAAAACAATGCTACACCAACACCTAATTATGGTTTATAATTATTTTTAATATTAATTTTTATTTTTAATTAATAATTTATTATTATGGTTGATTTTTTTTTTAAAATTATGTTTTAAAATTTTGGAATTTATTTAAGGGTACGTAATTCAATTCACAACCCCAGTTTTTTTTTTTTTTACAGCCTCACAATTAATTAAAATGTAATAATTATTTTGTTGATCATAGTTGCCCTTGTAGCCCTCACCACTTGAGAAATCCTAGCAAATTAGGATTTAACCTCGGGGCTCAACGTGAACCAAGCTACTCGTGAGCTATTTAGATAACGCCAAATCTCATGTACATTAAGATGTATGGGTCGGTCCATCAGACGGCCCGCTCCGACCCGCTCGCGACCCAAAAAAAAACGATAAAATGCAGTATCAACCTTTACACTAAAACGTACCATTTAAAGTGCAAAAAGTACCAATTGTATCATTAAATAGTAACTGGTCCGCTACTTATCTTTTATGAGTTTATGTAGTTTAAATTGTGATTTTTTTTCATTCCAATTAATGTTTAGACTTTGAGAGGGGTTTAAGTTTTTTAGAGTTCATAGTTTTTTTTGGAGGGGGAGGGGGGGTTAGGGTTTAGTATTTTTTTTTTTTGGTGTTTTTAGGGGTTCATTTTGAGTTTTTTAGGTTTTTTGGGGGTATTTTTAGGGGTTTATTTTGTGTTTTTAAATGTTTATTAGTTCCATTTTAGAATATAAATTCATATTGGTTTCACATATAAATTAAATCAATTCATTTGAATTTTTGGATTCACTAACTTTATTTTAGGATATAAATTTTTGGTAAGAAAACAAAAGGAGAAAATAGAAAATTGAAAAATTCACCCAGAAAAAAAAATTGAACAGTGACGGGCGCGTCAGCGCGTGGGCGCCACGCGCCCATCTGATATCCGGCGGAAGGGGGGTTATGCACAGGAGACCTCCCCTATAGATAAAGGATCACAAATCATCTATTTATACAAGGTAATAAATCCCATCTCCGTATTATTTCTCTCCCTCTAAATCTGCATTATCTCTATCTTGATAATGTAGTCATGACAAGCACTCTAATACATGTCTGAAGCCCAAAAATAAGGCCCATTAGGTTTTCAGATGAGTGGTCCCGCCTCGCTCTACTCCAAAAAAAAAAAACTACAACATAAAAAATATCATACATTACACTAAAAAATATTGGTTGTAGCCTGAAATTATCACCCTCATACTTTAATTATATGAGTTCATTACCTTAATCATAGTTTAATACCTCTTATTCCCAATTAGAGTTTATTAATCACAATTAGGGTTTATATTTTTTTCAGAAAAATTAATCGACTCGAGCGTAGTGCATAAGCCCAAGAGTTAGAGTTGGACGAATGCACTGCACTAGTCGCCTGATTAAAAAAAATTAATTCACTTTAATTTTTAAGTTCACTAATTCTTCTATTTTATAGTATATATTTATTTAAAAAAATAATTATCGAACGAACTGCACGAGTCCACACTTAGCATATATATATCTCATTGTTTAGAGAGTCACATTCAATACTTTTTTCCCCGTATTTTTATAGCCAATTATTCCTCCTACGTTTCATTTTAAAGAGAAAATAATGTTATTAAAATATCTAAAAAATATAATCTATGCTCTCATTCAAATTCTCCAACAAAACTTCTCGTTCTTGATCGACAATACATATTTTATTTTCATGGTTAATTATATTAAGGTTCCTTAATCTACAAGTTAATTAGGGTTTAGAAGAGTAGTCCTAGGCTAGTTAGGTAATTAGATTAATTAGGCCAATCGAGCACAAATTAATTAAGCACCATAAATCCTAGCCAATTTTGCCATGAAGATGATGATGATGTATATTGAACTTACCTTGTTTAATTACCTTATTCCACATGAAGAAATAAATAAAATAATGAATTACCAATTTTAGAAGAAAACGTATGCTTATATATATCTTAGGGGAATTAAATTTAAAAAGCAGAAGAGAAATATTGAATTTTGATAAAGGTGTGAGAATTGAAGATTTCTGCAGCGATGGGTGAGTGCAAATTTATTTATTTTAATTTGCATGTGTGTATATTCTCTTTTTATTTATTGACTCCTTAATTATAAATTAATAGTGCATTGATTATTTTTATTTTTATTTTTATTGTGCAGCTTCTGATGCAATGGATTGGAATAAATTTTGCAGAGTAATGATTTTAGGATTTTTTTTTTTTTTTTTATTGTTGGGCGTAATTGTAGGGTATATCTTTGTAGTAACTAGTAAGTAAGAATCACTACATAAAACCCCCTATAATCGTAGATTTGGTGTTTTGTGGTGTTGTCATAGTTCTCATGTTTTTCTTATCATCTTTATATTTGTTTGTCGATATGTAACAAATTTACATACATGGTTTTTAGTATTTCTATATGGACAATCTTCAATATTATCTATGATATATATTCATCTTTACTTTTGTTTACCATATTACCAATTTTAGAAGGAAAAAAAAAAAAAGCAGAAGAGAATTAAATTTGATTTTTCACAGATAAATGCGTTGTGACATAACAAACTAAAATTGAGTTTGTAGAAGCATTTGCTTTTGGAAAAGAGTATTGAACGAAGCTGGCTGCAAATTGCAGTAGATTTGGACAATATTAAAACGAAAATGATAATCATAAATTCATAACCAAGTAAAATCAAACGACGAAAATTCAGTTCCTATTGCAATTTTAAATTACGAGTTTTTATGATATTTTTTTTTCAATTTCATTTTTTTTATATTTTGGTTTAATTTTGTTATTTAAAATTGATAAAAATTTGTTTGAGACGGTTTTGCGGGTTAACATCCATATATATTCAAATTTATATTTAATGACTCGTTTGGTATTTCATTGTATTTAAAACCGGATCTTGACTCGTTATATGGATTTTGACTCACGTTTTCACACACTAATTACTGATACAAGTTTTCTTTTTGAAAAATAGTTTAAAGTTCGTGATATTTTTATAATTAACTTTGGAATTTTGTGTGATATTGACGGATTAAAATTTAAATTCAAACTCATATAAATGGCACATTTATAATTTTATTGATATCTGAATCTGACGTGGAGAAATTAGAAAAGGGGTTTATTAGACTTGATGTAAAATAAATTTTTTATATATGTTAATTTGTCATGTTAGTTAATTATTTAAAAATGGTCCATTTATAATCAAAATCCACGTATAAGAATCCTCGCAATTCGACCCATCTCTCTCTTTCTCGCTCTCAAAAAAAAAAAAAAAACTCGATCTCATATTTTTAAATTATCATTACATGTTTATATATAGTGATGTAGATTAAACGATTTTAGCCAATTAGTTTTTGTAACAATATTTAAAATTTAAAGTTTTCGATTGAGAATAGATTGTAACATTTACAGCCAAAAAAAAGGATATATATATATATATATATATATATCTCACCTATAAGTAATTATATAAGATTATTAGCTTTGCAGATGCATTATACATATCACACTTCACATGCACCCAGTAGAAAAATACTTTAAATTGTTTATTTCCTTTAAAAAAAATAAAAAAAAAATTATAATGAGCGCAATCCCCCAACTTTACCTAAAACTTAGATAAATTAATTTCCCGTACCAAAATATTGACTTGAAAATGGTATCGAAAGGACCTAAATTGGACACCTTATGATATGTTACGTTTTTATATCATTATTATAATTTGATTTAAATAATATTAAGAAATTATATATTAATTATAACCGTGTCAATTCCACTCACAACTAATTAATTATGTGTGTGTGACTTAAATAATACTCCCTCCTATTCAAAATAAATGTCATTTTGAGCTCAAGCACACAAATTAATAAAAAAAAAAAGCTTCCCATATTAACCTCATTTATGATAATTAATTAGCCAAAAAAAAACAAAAAACAAAAAGTATGAAAGGTTGGGGGGAAGAAATGAGTGGTCAAGTGTAGATGAAATGTACATGGAACTAATTAATGTAAAAGAAGTAATTAAGGTTAAATTGGGTATTAAAAGTCAAAATGACATTTATTTTACACATTATTAGAAAACCTAAAGTGACATTTATTTTGAATAGGAGGGAGTATAAAATTATAATAAAAGTCGACACACATTTTAGTGCAAATATAAAAACGATGAAAGACAAAAACTACAGACATTTGTTGAAAATCAAAATATGATGTTGTAGATGCTGCATGCACACTTAATAAATTTTACTATAATATATTTTCCTGAATAGAAACATTTATTAAAAAATAAATCGATTTCTCTACTAATATTTCCTATTTCAGATTCTGATATTTTCCCCCATATATTAATTACGTGTTTTATAATCCTAGCTCCATCTCACAAAATAGTTGTCTTTTTTTTTTCACATTAAGAAGAACAATATTTAATGTGCTTAAAAAAGTAAACGTACACACAAATTTTCTACTACATCTTCATTTATTATTCTATATTGAAAAATTAATGTTATATATCAAGCTCATTATGTCGAGATGTATATTAATAAAAAAAGGAATTTAATACATCCACCCCTAATTAATTAATAAGTAAAGAAAATGGATTTTAATTTTTTTTTTTTACTCACACACCCGACCTGTGGTATTGAAGAAATTCAAACTCGTGACATTTGATCTCCAAGCAACCTCACCCCACCACTAGGCCATCCCCACCGGGGATAATGGATTTTAAATTTATAACAAAGAAAGAGGAATATGATAGTATTTTTTTTTTCTTTTTACGAAGGAGAGAGTAATAAATTCTGAAATTTAAAATCATAAAAATTAACTTGGATGAAATAGATGTTACCATATTAATTAGCTACCAACTACTGCTTATTGATATTAACTTGGACAATAATTGTAGTTAAATAAATGTTGAGGTATTGCTAGAAAAGGTTTATTGATATCATAATTAACAATTCATTATGGGTTTAATACCACATAATTACCTTTAAAAAGTGAGCAAATGTTTCGATCCTTAATTCTCTCCCCCAACCTCACAAATTTATGGATTATTCATGCAGGTTTTATAAAATTCTAGATCTTACCTTTTAAGTATCAAATTCTAAATGACAAATCCTCTTTATTTATCATTACCATAATCTTAAATATATACACTATTAAAAAAATACGTATTAACATGGTGATTACCACATAAATTACATATATTATGATGATTACAAAATTAACATAATTAATAGATTTCAATTAGCGTAGCATATTATGCAAATAACCATATATAATTTTATCACTTTGTATAAGTAGCTCATTTCGTGTGGTCTAAATAATTTATTTCGATTTTTTTTTTGTGAAAACTTATTGTGTATTCTAATTGCTAAAAAGCAGTTGGGTAATCCTGTGTATTGATATTTGTATGTCACCGCTTATGTATGTCCCTTTTTCATATATTTCGATTAAAGTTAGAAAATTACGGCTAAATTCTTAGACAAACAATCGCTTCTAACCATGGATGATTTTTGAAATCATAGTCTTGATGAGAGAGACTTACTTCGTGAGGTATATATCTACATATTGTATATAATTAATATACTTATATATATTTTTCGGAGAAAACCATAATGATATATGCATATTATTCAACTTTGTTAATTTAAATTTATAAACTACTCTGAAGTAACTCCAATTGATCGATTTTCAATGCCAATTAAAGCACCAATAGTTAATCTTCTCTTGCAAATTGGACATCATTTTGATGAACAAAACATCAATGTCATGTATGAGTTTCTTTCTAAGAAATAATTTTTTAGTTATGTTAATTTATGATTGATGGAGTTTCAAGAATTAGAAGTCACATGAATGGTTTGAAGATTAATTATAATGTACAACTACCGTGTTGGTATTATTTCATCAAAGTTTAGAAAACTATATATATATATATATATATATATATATATATACACATGACTACAAATATATAGTAACTCGATTCTACCCCTTCCCTCAAGCCCCAACATCTTTTCGGAGATGAAAATATAATAAGATATATCATTATTCACTAATTTTTTTTGTGCAAAATTGTGGCTATTAATATATTGCAAGTCCAATAATTTATATTTATTTTCGTAAGTAAATTTGGATGATTACATACGTTAATAACGTTATGAGGGTAATTAATGCGTAAGTTTCTATAAATAAAAATTTAATTTTCGTTTAGCAATTTGATGTACACTACACCACCGTAACAAATTAATTATTGTTTCACAATATTTACTATAAAGGTACATTAATAGTAATATACTAATTGATACTTTATATATTGCAAGAAAAATATGATATGATTACCGGAAAGATAATTAATTTCAATAGGAGATGGTTGGATGATTTGTTTTAAATTTAAATCAATGTACAATTATCTGTAAATTACCCAATTATATTTCTTTGTAAATTTCACAATTATATTTCTTTATCATAATGTTATATTTGAATATGTATATTTTAGGAATAATACATTGTCTCATTGTAATTTGTACAATCACTATTTCTATGTTGAACTACTTAATATTAAACAAAATAAAAATTCAATTTTCGTGCATCGCACGGGAGAATTGCTAGTATTCCTTTATAGGATATTCATCTTCTCTTATTTTTGAATTAATTACACACAAAGTTCGTATTATGGTGCATATTTCTTATAGTTGTTGCCTTCTTTCTCCCCTGCTCTCTCTATATATACACATGTGTTTGAGTAATTGGGTTTGAAGAAACCTAATTCAGACTCCACATCAAATAACGGATTAACTGGCGGTGAACTGGATGGTTCATTTCATGAAATGTAAAATCAACTTATTAGAATTTATATAATTGAAGTGTATATTATATTAACACATATTTATTATACTAGAAAGATACATGAGTATCAACAAATCACTTAAACCGTTTAGCCCCAAGAAATCCAATCCAAAGCGACAATACAAAATTAATTAAATCATCTACCATATGAATGCAGTCGTCTTTTTTTTTTGTACCTCATAATCACGAAATGGCATATCAACCGGCCATATGATTTTGTAGAAAGAGGGTCTTTTATCTGGACTCCCCAAACCCTCATTTCCAAAGTTTAATTCTTCTATCTCAACCAAAACACTTCGAAAGAAAAGAAAAGAAAAATATGTCATTTGAGAACACATGGCACAAATTTGTTAAAATTGTCCACCAATGACTTCTCATCTCAAAGATATCTCAAAATCAATAATAATAAATGAAATAAGTAAAATATTATGTGAGTACAAATACATTATTCCACATGCACTAAAAAAGATTTACCATTATGGCTTGATGAAAAATTTCATTTGAAAGTTAATAGGGTGGTACTTTTAAAACTACTTAATACGGTAGTACTATTAAGCAAAAAAAAAACAACATATTTCAATCAAATAACTTAATTATGTTTGTAATTTTAAAGAATTATTAATTTATGATGTTAAAGGGACAATATATTTATATATGAGTCTTCCAAAATTATTATTATCTTATCGATATCTATCATATTTTCAACTGCCCAAGTGGGGATTGGAGAAAGATATTATCTTAAAGAGTTTATTAACATGTTGATGTCATGGCCTCCTTCACCGCCTCCGCTTCCACTGTGACGGCCTCCTCCACAGCTACGGCCTCCCCCCACCACCTACACAGCTCCGACCTCCTCCACCGCAGCCTCCGGACCGCCACCAGCCTCCAGATCAATGGGCCTAGACCTAATAATAGGTGGCGCACCTAAAATGTGGCCACCCTGTAAAGCGAACACCAATATGAGTGTGGCATTCCACCCCTCTGCAATGCTACGTGCATTGGTTACTACTCGATCCCAATGAAGCATTGAGGTTACCAACACCCACGTCGACATAAAAATAGCTGAACAGTGAACACATAAGTGTACAAGCTCATGGTACATAGCCATATCCCATCCACGCAAAGTAGCTCTAAAAATCGCACGAACTCAATAATACCGTACAATGGCTTGTACGGTAATCCAAAGAGTGAGACTAAAGTTTACCACATCGGCGGCCATATCTGTCATAACCTGGGAGTTTTCAAGTATTCTTCCTAGGCACGCAATCCCGGAATGAAAACACATAAAGAAAATAACAAGGCCCGTCTGCACGTTACAAGCAGCAAGACATAAGCATTTTCATTTCTTAAAAAATTAAAAGACGGAAGAAATTAAGAGAGCTACCTGTAACAGATTCATTTTTTAAACACATATTTATTATACTGAAAAGATACATGAGTATCAACAAATCACTTAAACCGTTTAGCCCTAAGAAATCCAATCCAAAGCGACAACGCAAAATTAATTAAATCAACTACCATAGGAATGTAGTCGTCTTTTATTTTGTACCAACTTATTAGAATTTATATAATTGAAGTATATATTATATTAACACATTTATTATACTAGAAAGATACGTGAGAATAAAAAAATCACTTAAACCGTTTAGCCCCGAGAAATCCAATCCAAAGCGATAGTGCAAAATTAATTAAATCAACTACCATAGGAATGCGGTCGTCTTTTTTTTTGTACCTCGTAATCACGAAATGACATATCAACCGGCCATATGATTTTGTAGAATGAGAGTCTTCTATCTGCACTCCCTAAACACTCATTTCCAAAATTCAATTCTTCCATCTCAACCAAAACACTTCAAAAGAAAAGAAAAGAAAAATATGACATTTGAGAACACATGACACAAATTTGTTAAAATTATCCAACAATGACTAATCATCTCAAAGATATCTCAAAATCAATAATAACAAATGAAATAAGTAAAATATTATGTGAGTACAAATAGATCATTCCACATGCACTCAAAAAGATTTACCGTTATGACTTGATGAAAATTTTCATTTGAAAGTTAATAGGGTGATACTTTTAGTACTTTTAATAGGGTGGTATCTTTAAAATTGACTTCGCCTATCTCCCTTAGGTTTTGATTTGCAAGTTGTTCAAAGAGTTACTACACTAGCAGTGGCTGATCTGTTTCAACATCCTTCACTATCATCCTAGGCAATGCAACACTGTTATGAATATCATTGCACAAAGGAGATTTCCTGAACAACTGAACGACAACAAGTACTACATAATGCAAAACTAGGCCTTCCATCTGCAAATTCCGCTACGGCCTCCTCCACCGCCACCTCCACACCAGCCTCACGGGCATCCGGAAGTGCATCGACCTTCTCCTTCTCCACCGCCCCCTCCACACCCGCCTCCGCACCCACATCCGGAAGTGCGTCGGCCTCCTCCACCGCCGTTCCTCCGGAAGTGCCGCCGCCTCCGGACCGCCCACCTCAATGCGTGCAAGCTCCAGATCAACGTCACCCGCCTCCAGATCAACGGGAGGCCTAATATCTGGTCGATAATAGCGTACAATGGCTTGTACGGTAATCCAAAGAGAGAGAATAAAGTTTACCACATCGGTGGCCATATCTGTCATAACCTGGGAGTTTTCAAGTATTCTTCATAGGCACGCAATCCCGGAATGAAAACACATAAAGAAAATAACAAGGCCCGTCTGCACGTTACAAGCAGCAAGACATAAGCATTTTCATTTCTTAAAAAATTAAAAGACGGAAGAAATTAAGAGAGCTACCTGTAACAGATTCATTTTTTAAACACATATTTATTATACTGAAAAGATACATGAGTATCAACAAATCACTTAAACCGTTTAGCCCTAAGAAATTCAATCCAAAGCGACAACGCAAAATTAATTAAATCAACTACCATAGGAATGTAGTCGTCTTTTATTTTGTACCAACTTATTAGAATTTATATAATTGAAGTATATATTATATTAACACATTTATTATACTAGAAAGATACATGAGAATCAAAAAATCACTTAAACCGTTTAGCCCCGAGAAATCCAATCCAAAGCGATAGTGCAAAATTAATTAAATCAACTACCATAGGAATGCGGAGATGAAAATATAATAAGATATATCATTATTCACTAAATTTTTTTGTGCAAAATTGTGGCTATTAATATATTACAAGTCCAATAATTTATATTTATTTTCGTAAATAAATTTGGGTGATTATATACGTTAGTAACATTATGAGGTAATTAATGCGTAAGTTTCTATAAATAAAAATTTAATTTTCGTTTAGAAATTTGATATACACTACACCACCGTAACAAATTAATTATTGTTTCACAATATTTACTATAAAGGTACATTAATAGTAATATAATAATTGATACTTTATATATTGCAAGAAAAATATGATATGATTATAACCGGAAAGATAATTAATTTCAATAGGATATGGTTGGATGGTTTGTTTTAAATTTAAATCAATGTACAAGTGTTTGTAAATTACACAATTATATTTCTTTGTAAATTACACAATTATATTTCTTTATCATAATGTTATATATGAACATGTTCATTTCATGAAATGTAAAATCAACTTATTAGAATTTATATAATTGAAGTGTATATTATATTAACACATATTTATTATACTGAAAAGATACATGAGTATCAACAATAAACCGTTTAGCCCTAAGAAATCCAATCCAAAGCGACAACGCAAAATTAATTAAATCAACTACCATAGGAATGCAGTTGTCTTTTTTTTTTGTACCAACATATTAGAATTTATATAATTGAAGTATATATTATATTAACACATTTATTATACTAGAAAGATACATGAGAATCAAAAAATCACTTAAACCGTTTAGCCCCAAGAAATCCAATCCAAAGCGACAGTGCAAAATTAATTAAATCAACTACCATAGGAATGCGGTCGTCTTTTTTTTTGTACCTCGTAATCACGAAATGACATATCAAGCGGCCATATGATTTTATAGAAAGAGGGCCTTTTATCTGGACTCCCCAAACCCTCATTTCCAAAATTTAATTCTTCTATCTCAACCAAAACACTTCAAAAGAAAAAAAAAAGAAACATATGTCATTTAAGAACACATGACACAAATTTGTTAAAATTGTCCAACAATGACTTCTCATCTCAAAGATATCTCAAAATCAATAATAACAAATGAAATAAGTAAAATATTATGTGAGTATAAATAGATTATTCCACATGCACTCAAAAAGATTTACCATTATGGCTTGATGAAAAATTTCATTTGAAAATTAATAGGGTGGTACTTTTAAAACTAGTTAATACGGTAGTATTTTTAAGAAAAATAATAACAACATATTTCAATCAAATAACTTAATTATGTTTGTAATTTTAAAGAATCATTAATTTATGATGTTGAAGGGACAATATATTTATATAGGAGTCTTCCAAAATTAATTACGATAATATCGAGTTTTTCTTACTGTATTTTGATGCAATTTTTTAATTTTTATTTTTAATGCTTTCTTATTATATTTTAGTTCTAAATATTTTTAACACCAAAATAAAATAACAAAAGCACTAAAATTACATTAAACAAGCTCGTTCTCACGTTCCAACACCAAACGTAGTTCCTAATATATATTAATTGGATATGGCAACAATGGAGATGGAGTATCACAACGTACGAAAGCTGGAGTTATTATATTTGTACGTTGGCTGCTCATGATTGGTGCATTTGTGTTTGTAAAAATAAAGCTGATGTGGATCAAAAGGCACTTGCCTTCTTGGAGCAGCCTGATAAGAACAAAGCAACACGATCTTTCCATTTTATATTATTTTTATTTAAGTTGGAATTTCCTTATTTTCTTAGGACTAGTTTGCAATTTCTTAATATTTGAATTACGTAAATACGTTCCCTCTCCCTTTGATTAGGGTTGGTTGTTTATTTCTTTGACACATTAGTATTGTGAAGGCTACCTTTCTTCATTTATTAAAGTTCGCCGGTATTGTTATCTATAAATATTTTTGTTTTGTTTTTTTATAAAAATGTTCGCATTTAATTTGGGCACTTATGCATAAATTTGTTAAAAGAAAAATTTTATAAATACTCATTTCCAAAATTCAATTCTTCCATCTCAACCAAAACACTTCAAAAGAAAAGAAAAGAAAAATATGACATTTGAGAACATATCACACAAATTTGTTAAAATTATCCAACAATGACTTATCATCTCAAAGATATCTCAAAATCAATAATAACAAATGAAATAAGTAAAATATTATGTGAGTACAAATAGATCATTCACATGCACTCAAAAAGATTTACCGTTATGACTTGATGAATATTTTCATTTGAAAGTTAATAGGGTGATACTTTTAAAATCAGTTAATACAGTAGTACTTTTAATAGGGTGGTATCTTTAAAATTGACTTCGCCGATCTCCCCCCACAAAATTTTGATGAACAGTGAACACCAAAGTGTACAAGCTCATGGTACATAGCCAGATCTCATCCACGCAAAGTAGCTCTATAAATCACACGAACTCGATAATAGTGTACAATGGCTTGTACGGTAATCCAAAGAGAGAGAATAAAGTTTACCACATCGGCGGCCATATATGTCATAGCCTGGGAGTTTTGGTTTATTCTTCGTAGGCACGCAATCCCGGAATGAAAACACATAAAGAAAATAACAAGGCTCGTCTGCACGTTACAAGCAGCAAAACATAGGTTTTCATTTCTTAAAAAATTAAAAGACGGAAGAAATTAAGAGAGTTACCTGTAACAGATTCATTTTTTAATAGGTTGGGTGGCCTTCTTGCTTCTGTATTTAATCGACTATACCGTGCTTCTTGCTTTTGTATTTATGAATAGTGAAGATACTTTTTTTCTTTTAACATTTAAATTATCTGAGTTTTTGGTAAAGTTGAGGGATGCACCCGCCTCCCATTATAATTATTTTTATTTTTTATTTTTTCACTACCAGATCGAGTATTTTTTTTTTTTGAGAGAGAGAGAGTGTGAGAGATGGATCGAATTGTGTACGAGAATTTTGATTATAAATAGATCATTTTTAAATGATTAACTAACATAAAAAGTAGTTTTATTTTACATCAAGTCTAATAAACCCCTTTTGTAATTTCTCTTCATTTTCTCACTTTTCCGACGAAAACAAAATTTCTTCAAATTATATTATGTGATGACAAAGCCCGCTACAAAATAGTCTTATAGGTTCAAATTAATAACACGTGTCAACATTCGGATTCAAATATTAATAAAATTACAAATGTATCCTTTAATATGAGTTTGAATTTAAATTTTAATTCGTGCACAAAGTTTAGTCTAAGGCTAATTATAAAAAATCACGAACTTTAGATTAAATTTCAAAAAGGAAACTTATGTTATAACGTGTTGTGACTTATGAGTCAAAATCCGTAAAATGATGAAACATCCAACTTTTTATCAATTTTTAAAAAAATCGCACTCATAGTAAGGTAATACAGTGCACTGTAACCTTTTTGACACGTTTTTAGAAAAAATATATTATTATTATTATTATTATAATATTATAATGAACTAGTTTATAAAGTGTAAATTATAACATGATATGCATATTTAAATCCTATGATTTTCCACTGAATAATTATATTTCGACTATATATTAATCACCATCTCTCCAATTAAAAGGAAAATTCATACATGATTAAGAAACCTTTCAAAATTAAGTTGGTTGGTTTTGCAGGAGGGAACACTTTCACCTAGATAATGATTTTAAATAAACACATACTATATTTATTAAAATCTTAATACATAATAACAAATTAAATATATAATAACAATGTTCTCTCTATATGCGGGAAATGAACCATCAACCTGAGACGCTGGAATACGAATGGGTACTATCTGGCACGGGCACAATCCCATCCGGTGCAGATCTTCATCAGCGTGACATGGGTACGTCCCCAACACCACATACTGTGGCTCCGATTGTACGCCTCCTCCAGAAGACTCGTCAGCTCTAGACTCATGAGGTGCACCTACAGAAAACTCACCACCTCCGAAAACCTCATGAGAAATATGTGTGTCAGTGCCACCAGAAGACTCAAAAGTAACATGTCTGCCTCTAGAAGAATCACGAGGTCTGTCTCCATGCGCATCTCCTCCACCATCATCAGAAACACCCGCCTCTACATCAATCTCAATCTCCACACCATCACCCTCAATACCACCAGCCCCAACATCAATCGCAATGCCTCCATCATCATCTCCAATATCCGTCATCGTGTGAACTAGTAGAACTACTGTACTCCAACCAGCTAACAAATCACGGATGATCTCCGATAATGTGTCCAACCGTCTGACATTGGCAATCAATCCCACGAGCGAGAAAACAACACTACTCATGTCAAAACATAGAGTAAAAAGCTCTCTCTGTAGAGCATGCCGTTCACCATGCTGATTTTGACGAATCGCAAGGAATCGCCAAAATCGTATAAATCCTAGCGATCCAAACCCAAATGATAAACATATATTCCATGAATGAACCACCCAGGAGCAAGACAAACTAGGTCGGTGTCCTATGGTGATCACCGCAACCTCAGCCAAGATAAAGAGAATAGCAAATAAAATCTGCAACACAGAAAAATTACAGCTAAAAATTAAAGAATACACGAGTTCTTATCTTTAAAAAAAACATGAAATAAATTATAACTTAAATCCTTCTTTATTTTTATTACTCCATTCGTCCCAATAATAAGATCCATCTTACCTTTTTTGGGATGTCCCAATACCAAAGTCTCATACCCAAAATGAAAAAACAAATTAGTGGATAATAAGGGAGTGGACCCACTTACTTTACCCACTCCTTAATGAAGTGCACCCCACTTAATTTACCCACTAATCTACTCTTCCTTAATTTCCGTGCCTAATAGCAATGAGACCTTACTATTAGGACAGAGGGAGTACTATTTTATGAAAAGTTGGGACATAGATAAGTTTGTTTTTATGAAAATATGGTCAAAATTCAAAACTTCTTCAAAGGATTGGATTTATTTGGCCATTATGATAATGAATTTTACATTAATTACATAATGAACTCTATACAACATTTATTAATGATTATTGAAAATTAAATAGTCAACCGTAATTGAGTTGAACAACTCTAATTTAAAATTAAACTAAAGTACATTAAATAAAAATTGAAATTATTCAAAATAAAATGAAAAAGGGAAAAAAATACCTGACGATCGTTCATTTTCGACTGATTTGAGTTTTGGGATTATATTTTCCCTCTTAATAAATGAACTTTTTGTTACCAAAATATCAAACTTTCTATATTTCTTTTTCAAATCAGATTTATTTTTATTTTACTTTAATCACGCTATAATTATGGGGATTTTGGGGCTCTAGGGTCCTATATATGTAAGGGTGCTCAAAAAATGTTTTAGAAACAATCTTTAGTCGGTGGACAATTATTTTTTTGTTCTAAAGAATTCTAGAATATTTTTTATTTTTGGAAAAAAAAAAAATTCACCCAACGCACTACTGTACGGTATAATTTATGTCTCCATTAGAAAATACAAACAAAAATGAAATGTTTTAATAAATAGTGAAGAGATATCCCGCATTTGTGTTGGTATAATAATAATAATAATAATAATAATAATAATAATAATAATAATAATAATAATAATAATAATAATAATGATGATGATGATGATGATAATAATGATGATAATAATAATAATAGTATATTTTTCAAAAAACTAAACATGAATTCCTTAGACTAATTAACTATCCTAGAAACAACTATAAGAGCCGTGTAATTCATGTCATAAATGGATAAATACGTAATTAATTCAAGTTCAATGATAAAGAGACCAGATATATGCAAAGTGTCACATGTTATTATATTTTTGCTCACTTTGAAATCAAATTTAATTTATTCTAATAATTATTGGGATTTCAAGGTAACTATTTTCATTCTTAAACTATCTAGCAATTAAGTGCACTCAAAAAAATTTCTAGTAACAATCTATAGCTTTGGACGTGAACAATTTTTTTTTTATTTTTTTTAGAATATATATTTTTTTAATTAAAAACACCCCACACATTACTAACATTAGTGAAGGTACAATATGCATGTATTGGTGGTTGGTACTATTATATGTTTCACTAAACAAGCAAGAGATTGTGTGGGCCCTCACATCTTAGGAGAGAGAAAAAAGTTTCATTTAGTTTTTTTTTTTTTTTTAATGCAACTATAAAAGTAATATATATACTAAAAATATATACAACATCAATTGATACTAACTAAAAGAAATTAAATCATGAACGAAATACAACATCAATTGATATTTGATACTAACTAAAAGAAAATCATGATGAACGAAATACAACATCAATTGATACTAAGTGTAAGGCTCCAATTCTTTAATTAGACTTATTAATTAATTATCCGATAAACAATAAGAGCATTTTAATTTATGTTAGGATAGTGCCCAAATAGTTAGACAATAATTTTCTCATCCAATGATAAAGAGGTCAAATACGAGTGCCACATGCCCGAATTACAATTCAAGGATAAAGAGGAGTTTACGTGTTTTCTTGATATTGAAACCACTAACATGAAAAATGTAGAGAGACAAAATATTTTTTAATATTGGGATGGCGAACAAGGAAAATGGGAGAGGTATATGAAATATAACTATAATTATAGTCCAAGTTAATATTAAGATGTAGTATTTGGTAGTTAATTAATACGGCAACATCTTTTTCGTCCAAGTTAATTTTTATGATTTTAAATTTTAGAATTTATTACTCTCTCCTTCCGTAAAAAAATATAATATATACTATCATATTCCTCTCATTTTTTTATAAATTTATAATCCAAGTTCTTTATACTATATATAGACACACACTTATAGGTGAAATATAAAATATATATATATACACATTACAATAATCTTCAAAAAGTTTATCCTTTTTTTGGCTATAAATGTTACAATCTCTTCTCAATCGAAAACTTTAAATTTTAAATATTGTTACAAAAACTAATTGGCTAAAATCGTTTAATCTACATCACTATATATAAACATGTAATGATAATTTAAAATTTTGAGATCAAGTTTTTTTTTTAGAGAGAGAAAGAGAGAGATGGGTCGAATTGTGAGGATTCTTATACGTGGATTTTGATTATAAATGGACCATTCTTAAATAATTAACTAACCTAACAAATTAACATAAAAAATATATTTTACATCAAGTCTAATAAATCCCTTTCTAATTTCTCCACGTCAGATTCAGATATCAATAATATTATAAATGTGCCAATTTATATGAGTTTGAATTTAAATTTTAATCCGTGAATATCTATCACACAAAATTTCGTCCAAAGTTAATTATAAAAATATCACGAACTTTAAACTATTTTTCAAAAAGAAAACTTGTATCAGTAATCAGTGTGTGAAAATGTGAGTCAAAATCCGTATAACAAGTCGAGATCCGAATTTAAATACAATAAAAAACCAAACGAGTCATTAAATATAAATTTGAATATATATGGTAAACAAAAGTAAAGATGAATATATATCATAGATAATATTGAAGATTGTCCATATAGAAATACTAAAAACCATGTATGTAAATTTGTTACATATCGACATTCAAATATAAATATGCTGTGAAAAACATGAGAAGTATGACAACACCAACAAACGCCAAATCTTCCAATATTGGGGGTTTTATGTAGTGATTCTTACTTACTACAAAGATATACACTAAAATTACGCCCAACAATAAACAAATTCCTACAAACATTACTCTGCAAAATTTATTCCAATCGATTGCATCAGAAGCTGCACAATAAAAATAATCAATACACTATTAATTTATAATTAAGGAGTCAATAAATAAAAAGAGAATATATATACACACATGCAAAAATTAAAGTAAATAAATTTGCACTCACCCATCGCTGCAGAAATCTTCAATTCTCACACCTTTATCAAAATTCAATATTTCTCTTCTGCTTTTTAAATTTAATTCCCCTAACATATATATAAGCATACGTTTTCTTCTAAAATTGGTAATTCATTATTTTATTTATTTCTTCATATAGAATAAGGTAATTAAACAAGGTAAGTTCAATATATAAGGAACCTTAATATAATTAACCATGAAAATAAAATATGTATTGTCGATCAAGAACGAGAAGTTTTGTTGGAGAATTTGAATGAGCATAGATTATATTTTTTAGATATTTTAATAACATTATGTTCTCTTTAAAATGAAACGTAAGAGGAATAATTGGCTATAAAAATACGGGGAAAAAAGTATTGAATGCGACTCTCTAAACAATGAGATATAATTATTAATGTGTGGACTCGTACACTTCGTTCGATAATTATTTTTTTAAAATAAATATATACTGTAAAATTGAAGAATTAGTGAACTCAAAAATTAAAGTGAATTAATTTTTTTTAATTAGGCGACTAGTGCAGTGCATTCGTCCAACTCTAACTCTTGGGCTTGTGCACTAGGCTCGAGTCGATTAATTTTTCTGAAAAAAATATAAATCCTAATTGTGATTAATAAACTCTAGTTGGGAATAAGAAGTATTAAACTATGATTAAGGTAATGAACTCATATAATTAAAGTATGAGGGTGATACTTTCAAACTACCACCAATATAATATTTTTTTAGTGTAATGTATGATACTTTTTATGTCGTAGTTTTTTTATTTTGGAGTAAAGCGATGCGGGACCACTCATCTGAAAATCTAATGGGCCTTATTTTTTGCGCTTCAGACATGTATTAGAGGGAGAGAAATAATGTGGAGATGGGATTTATTACCAATGCATAAATAGATGATTTGTGATCCTTTATCTATAGTGGAGGTGTCCTTTGCATAACCCCTTCCGCCGGATATTAGACGCGCGCGTGGGTTGTCACTGTTTAATTTTATTTTTTTTTTTCTGGGCGGATTTTTCAATTTTTTTTCTGATTTTTTATTTTCTCCTTTTGTTTTCTTACCAAAAATTTATATCCTAAAATAAAGTTAGTGAATCCAAAAATTCAAATGAATTGATTTAATTTATGTGAAACCAATATGAATTTATATTCTAAAATGAAACTAACAAACATTTAAAAACACAAAATAAACCCTTAAAAATACCCCCAAAGAAACCCTAAAAAACACAAAATAAATCCCTAAAAACAACCCCAAAAAAAATACTAAACCCTAAAAAAAAACCCCCAAAAAACTATGAACCCTAAAAAACTTAAACCCCCCTCAAAGTCTAAACATTAATTGGAATGAAAAAAATCACAATTTAAACTACATAAACTCATAAAAGATAAGTAACAGACCAGTTACTATTAATGATACAATTGGTACTTTTTGCACTTTAAATGGTACATTTTAGTGTAAAAATTGATACTGCTTTTTATATTTTTTTTGGGGGTCGCGAGCGGGTCGGAGCAGGCCGTCTGATGGACCGACCCATATATCCTAATGTACAGGTAGGGCTGTAAATGAACAAAGCCGCTCGCGAGCTATTCGGAATTCGGCTAGAAAAAAGCTCGTTCGAAATTCTTTCATTTTCTAAACGAGCCGAACTCGAGCCTTGAATCGAGCTTGATAAACATGTAATGATAATCTACTGGGTGCATGTGAAGTGTGATATTTATAATGCATCTACAAAGCTAATAATCTTATATATTACTCACGCAAAAACGTCTGCACATAAGATGTACATCAAACGATCAACACGTTGACCAAAAAAATTGTGAAAACGGGTGATACTTTTTAATGTTTCGATTGATTCTGATCTGGCGAATTTTTTGATCTAAACATTGACTGGGTCAACACTTGGACCGTCTGATGTTTTTTATAAAAATTAAATTTATTATACTATAACAAATCATAATTAATAATGTAAAATTATACTAATCCAAAAGAAATTAAAATTAAAGAAAAAAATGAAAGAAACGATAATAATTTTGAGGTTTGACACATACTAATTAATATACGGGGATCCGAAAAAATTATCAGAATCTGAAATACTAGGAAATATTAGTAGAGAAAACGATTTATTTTTATAAATGTTATAATCGGGAAAATATATTATAGTAAAATATATTAAGTGTGATTTTCAACAAATGTTTATGCTTTTTGTCTTTCATCGTTATTATATTTGCTGGGAATATAATCCCACAAAAATATGTGTCGACTTTTATTATAATCTTATATTGATCCAATGTGTTGTGGATTCAATTGATTTATTTATCATGATTAATTCATGAATTCTTCACACGTTTGTTATCGCTAATTATATTCTTAAAATATTCAAAAGAACCAGGAAATGATCGTAATTACGGCCTATATATATATATATGTATGTATTTATGTATGTATGTATGTATGTATATAGTCGTTGGTGGAATTGATGATATAAACGATTATAATATAAAATTTCTTTAATACTATTGTAAGTTGAATTATTTAAAATACATTCATAAATAATGATATAAAAACGTAACATACATTTTCAAGTCAATATTTTGGTACGATAAATTAAATTATCCAAGCTTCAGGTAAAGTTTGGGGATGCGCCCATTATAATTTTTTTTTTCTATTTTTTAAAAGAAATAAATAATTTAAAGTATTTTCAACACGGTGTGAAGTGTGATATTTATAATCATTGAAATCAAATGCATATGCAAAGCTAATAATTTTATATAGTTACTTATAGGTGAGAAATATAAAAAAAATAGATGATAAAAAAAAATTAATATTACAATAATCTTCAAAAAGTTTATCCTTTATTTCTTATAGAAACGTTACAATCTATTCTCAATGGAAAACTTGAAATTTTAAATATTGTTACAAAAACTAATTTATGCAAATACAATCAAACACGAAATATGTCATTAATTATGAGTTTGAATATATATAAGTGTTAACTCGTGAAACAGTCTCAAACAAGTTTTTTTGTCAATTTTAAAATACAAAATTATATCAAAACACACACAAAAAAAAAATCAAGAAAAACTCGTAATTTGAAAATGTAACGAAGTGAATGTGAGGGTGTAATAGAAAATTCCCGTTTGTATATTTAATTGAAAATTTTAAAAGTTCAATTCGTAGTTA
The DNA here is from genome assembly GCA_026008535.1 of Perilla frutescens. NCBI lineage: Eukaryota > Viridiplantae > Streptophyta > Magnoliopsida > Lamiales > Lamiaceae > Perilla > Perilla frutescens. Next base: position 670,944 of record BRKX01000008.1, on the reverse strand, counting down.
TCATATGATTTTATCATCATCGTCGTTTGATTTGAGTGATGAATTTATGATTATCATTTTCGTTTTAATATTCTCCAAATTTATTGCAGCCAGCTTCTTTCAACACTCTTTTTCCAAAAGCAAATGCTTCTACAAAAATGGGTTTTGAAGGACTTGAAATCTTCACTCTTAAACTGCAAAAACACTCTTTCCATTTCCAAAATCCACGCAGTGCTCATCACATCCGGGATATCCAACAATGGAGCCTTAGCTGCTCAACTCATAGCATCATACGCTCGAACTGGCGACGTAAACATAGCCCAGAAACTGTTCGACGATTTGCCTAAGAGAGGCATTGATTCTTGGAATGCACTGCTCATTGCGTATTCCCGCGGAAACAGCCCTCCCGAAGTCATAAACCTGTATAGAAAAATGAGCTTAGCAGGAGTCAGGCCGGATAGCTCGACTTTTACAGTGGCCATCAAGGCCTGCACCAACTTGCTGGACTTGAAATCGGGCCGAGAAATTTGGAAACACGCGGTGGAATGTGGATACGGGAGTGATATCTTTGTGGGTACGTCTGTGCTGAATTTGTTCGTCAAGTGTGGGGAAATGGATGAGGCAATGAGTGTGTTTGATGGGATGAGCAGAAGGGATGTTGTTTCTTGGAGCACGGTGATCGCGGGGCTGGTTAGGAGTGGGAGGGCTGGAGAGGCGATGGATGAGTATCGGAGGATGCAGAGGGAAGGATTGGAAGGCGACGGGGTCGTGATGTTGGCTTTGATTCAGGCTTGTGCAGATGTGGAGGACTTGAAAATGGCCTGCTCTGTGCATGGATGCATTGTGAGGAGAGGTTTCCCTGTGGATGTTATGGTTCAAACCAGCCTTTTAGATATGTATGCCAAGAATGGAAAGGTAGAGATAGCTTCTTGCATTTTTAGGACTATGAGTTGCAGAAATGTTGTTTCTTGGAGTGCTTTGATTTCTGGATATGCAAGAAATGGATATGCTGGAGTTGCATTGGAATTGTTGGTTGAGATGCAGAGTTGTGGGTTTGAGCCGGATTCGGTTTCACTTGTTAGCGCGCTTCTGGCATGTTCACACGTTGGTTTCTCGAGGCTAGGAAGGGAGATACATGGGTTCATAGTCCGGAGATTTGAGTTGGATCGAGTGGTGGGAACTGCACTGATTGATATGTATGCTAAATGTGGATCATTGTCTCATGCTCAGGCACTATTTGAAAGGATGAGTTCTCCAGATGTAGTCCTCTGGAACACAATCATCGCGAGTTATGGGATTCATGGGCAAGGGAAGAAGGCTCTCTTGATTTTCCATCGAATGATCAAGACACGGGCGAGGCCAGATCATGTGACATTTGCTTCTCTTCTCTCTGCAATGAGTCATTCCGGATTAGTTGAGGAAGGGCAGTATTGGTTTGATGCCATGATCAAAGACTACAAAATCCAGCCAATGGAAAAGCATTATGTTAGCTTGATTGATCTCTTAGCTCGAGGTGGACGTGTTGAGGAAGCTCGGAGACTGATTGAAGGCGTGGAATGTGAGCTCGGGATAGCTGCGTGGGTTGCTCTTCTGTCAGGTTGCATCAACCATAAGAAGTTCTTGATAGGAGAAATGGCAGCCAAGAAAGTTCTAGAACTAAAGCCAGATTGTCCAGGAATCTACACCCTTGTTTCCAATTTCTTTGCTGCTGCAAGGAAGTGGGATGAAGTTGCTATGGTGAGGCGGGTGATGAAAACAGCAGGGATGAAGAAAGTCCCCGGTTACAGCGTCGCGGAAGTTGATGGGAGACTCCATGCTTTTCTTGTCGAAGACAAGAGCCACCCTCGATACGAAGAGATATTGAAGATTCTGGAAGACATGGAGCATAGGATGAGAGCTTTGGGTTATGCATCGAAGACAGAGTCCGTGCTGCAGAATGTTGAAGAGGAAGTGAAAGTGAGGATGCTGCGTAATCACAGCGAGAGGCTTGCTATAGCCTTCGGGATTTTGAAAACCAGACCAGGTACGAGGCTGCTGATCACGAAGAACCTCAGAGTGTGCGGAGACTGCCATGAAGCGATAAAGTTCATGTCCGTCGTGGCAGAGAGAGAGATCGTCGTGAGAGACGCGAAGCGATTTCATCACTTCAAGAATGGGAGCTGCTCGTGCAGTGACTACTGGTAGAGTTGTGATTGTATTGCTAGATTAGATGTGAAGAAGAAGCAACATGAAATGCAGTGAGCAGCAGTTGTTCAATCAGTTAAAGAGAGAGTTGAATGTAAATATTTGATCAATATTTATATTATTATGTGTATCTGTGATTTTGAAGCAAACTGGCTTAGATCATTATCAAAAAACTCAATGAATTTGGTTAAATAAACTGGCATTGCAACTGGAGAAAAACTTAGATCAATATCAAAAGTCTAACATTCACAACTGAAATCTCTGAAACTTACAAAATTCATCAACACTGACTCGATTCTCTCCTTCCCGTTCGTCTTGATTCCATGACGACGTGCCTCTAATCAGCATCATTCTCATCTTCGGTATCCTAGAGATTGGTTCTGAAGATTTTGGTTGTCTTCCAAGAGTCGGTCATATTCGAGCAGTAGATCCGCTGCTTGTTTCTGGAGAGCACCGACATGAGCTTCTGCAGTCTCGACTTTCTTGTCCTTCTCAGCTGCCTCCGACTTCAGCTTATTCAAGCTCTCAGTCAGGCTCGATATCTCCTTCCGTAGCCTCCCGACTTCTGCAGAAGCCTTTTCTTCCTTCTCCTTCAGCTGCAACTTCTCTTTCTCAAGATTCTCGAGTTCCTGCTTTGAAACTCCAGTGTTGCTCCTCAGATTTATCAGTTTATGCATGTAATGATGCATACGATCAATTAGAAACCCAAGGAAGAGAGAAAAGCCTGCAAGATCAAGTAAGATGTTCAGATATATGCAGTCAATACATAATGCCGAGGGCTTCATGCATTTTCGATTAGTTACAAATTGGCAATCTTGTTGAAACTAGTTGTGTTCGATGATAGAAAGGTGGTTACAAACCAGAAAAAATGAAAGAGACGACTGAAAACACAAAGCCGGTTGAATAACAGCATCGTTCATGATATGTTTAGGCCAGACGAAAATAAAGATAGCGCTAATTGTCTACCCTAGTCCTAATTTCATCGGGTAACACGAAAGCATCAAGAGCTTCACACACAAAATAACTTTAAAAATCACTCTGCAGAAAAAATATATCAAAAATATTTTTGCTCAAGCTTCTGCAACGTTTGCAGTTTACCTCCAGAAAGGTAAAGCGAGTACCTTAGTTTCGTCTAATTAACTCAACAACCTAACTTACTAGAACTCATGTGATCATGCCCTCACAAGATAAACAAAAACGCGAAATTCAAGAGGGCAAGATTATTTCTCTGTCTACTTCTTTAACAGCTGAATATTCGTCAATTTTTCCATAAACATTTCACTTCTCCCCCTTGTTAGCTGGTTCCGACTTTTTCCCTTATCCGTCAAAGCCAGATTTATCGGAAAATCTCCTCATTCTAACCTCAGATGAGCAAAGATGTTATCAAAATCTGCACTACTTAAGCAACAACTCATTTACCAATACAACTACATGTCTAAATCCCCGCGCAAACACACATTGCAGTGAACTTCATGTTCAAAATCCACTTAGATTGTTCCAACTGATAGCATTCAGTTCCCAGATGGTATTTCTATTTTCTACACAACCTTTGTAAAAATGAATCCTAGCATTTTATTACATCATAAAACTAACAAAGAGAATTGCAAGAAATGTAAGAGCACATTTACATGAATCAAGAATCAAAACAAAATGCTATTAGATTCTTCCACTAGTAAGCATTCAGTTCACAATATGGCCCAGCATTTTATTACATCATTAAACTAACATAGAGATCAACCAAACAAAACTACATGAATCAAGAATCAAAACAAGAAACCATGATCATCCAAGCAACCAAGAATGTAAGAACCATACCCATCAGACTTGCCTCGAGCAAGTTCGTTCTCCAAAGGACTTGATCCATCGGTGTCATCGTGCCGTGTTTCGTGCCTTTGTTCTGAATCTTGAGTATGCTATATAAATCAGACAATAAAATGACAAAGATAGTTCCAGCAATGGTTAGAACTGTGGCCCTTCTCATCTTCACCTGATCCAAACCCTTTATTACAAGCTCCCTTAATGGGCCAATCTTCACCATTAGAAGAAATGCAACTAAACCCTCCGCACACACAACCAGGAAGAACAAAGGAATCATCTTTGCAACAAACACAAGTACAACTGTCCTAAAAACTAATCAAGTTCAAATTTTTTTTGAATTGGAGACAATTTTCATGGAAAATAAGGAAACCCCACTTCAATTTTCGGATTGCTTTTTTCAAGAAATGTGCAAACGAGAAGAAGGGCAAATGGCTGATTATTTTCTTGATAACCCCTTCTCTTCTGGATTTCTATTCACAATCAAATAAGAAATCCTCTGTTTGCAAAAAAAATCAAATCTTTGCTAGCTATGAGAAAAGGAGGATTTTGAAATCCCATTTATCCTCTGCTATGAAACGAATGACACTCGAATTCGTGAAGAAAGCAAAACCCCATTTCACTTTCAGCAGAATGTGAGGGGTTAAGGCAACAGATCTGTAAAAAAAAAAAAAAAAAAAGCTGCCGAGCACAACAAAGAACCGAACTTTGAACTCTCTCTCTCTCTCTCTCTCTCGGTTAATATTCCATTAATTCTAGATTAATGGCTTGTTCTTTTGGGGATTAGTGGGATGATTCTTGCTTTACAGAGCGAAAAACGACGAGCAAAAAAAAAAAGCAGCAGGAAATGTGGGGTGTGCTCAAATCAGTCAAAAAAGTTAATAGAGAGTACTTATAGCATGAATTGGGAAGTGAAGTTGAAGCAAAGCATTCCTTCCTTGTATTTGAGAGGTGAATTTGCAAATGAGTATCATCTCCTAAATTTGCAGCATTTAGATTTCAGACACAATTTCACAAGTGATTTCAGTTCTTGGATTTTCGGACAGAGGAATTAGGAATTTTTAGGATAAGTTTTTGGGAAATATAAATATTCATTTTACTATTTTTTAGACGTTATAATACGAGGACATATAATTATTGACACCGCAACGCGATACGAAAATTATGAATTAGTGCTTAAATTGATTGTATTCATGTTGTTATGATGTCAAAATACGAAAATTTCGTAATGCATATGCATCGTTGTCATATAATCTTGTGTTTTGCTGTAAGCTTATTTTATTTTATTTTATTTTATTTCTTTTTTTTAGACGAGTTGTATAATGAATTTTAGCTCTAAATAAAATTTGACAAGTTAATATTTGCTATATAATTTAAAGTCACCAAAATATATGACAAAGGTGCATGTGGTTTATAATAAGTTCAATTTTGATAAGTTGTTTAAATATTAAAGAATTGTGTTTTTTTATTAATTCTTTTTTAGTGGAAGAATTGGAAATAATTGTTTGGTTGTTTTGGAACGAATTATAGGTAACATTGGTTTGGTCATGGAATCTTCTAGGGAATTTGTACTTGTCAAGTTTTTGTACATGTTCATTTAAAAAAGAAAAAAGTAGAATTCAAATCCTCAATTAAAAATAAAGTTATTTTTTCTCAATATTAAATAATTTTGATATATATATATATATATATATTATTAAATAAAAAAAGAATTAATGACCTATATTAGGGCCCAATAATAGACTTGATCTTCATTATCAAAATGGGCTGCACCTTAGTGGCAAGCATGGAATTTATTTAAATACCTTGTTTAATTCGTTTATTCTTCCAATAATTAATTTCAATAAGAATTTGACCACACAATTAATTTCATTGTTAATAAAATAATCGATACATATTGCTATCTCAAACATCACAATATATAATTATAAATAATATGAAAAAAAAATCATAAAATCTTGTTGTAAATGGGGTTTAAATATTGTCACAAAAGCACACACACAGTCTTCTATTTTTCTTGGTCATTGTTTACGCAAGTTGATAATTTAATGGTCAACTTAAATAAGCAAACACGTCCATTCCAATTTCCAGCTAATTATTATTTTATTTTCCTAAATAATGCTTGAATTAAAATTAAATTAAATACCCGAAAATATATATAGTCTTCTCCACATTTTCAACAGATTAAAAAAAGTGTATTGAAATTTTAATGTACATCGGAAAAAATTGGCACACAAAATTTTCACTGTACTATTATATAATTACTTATGTAAAATAAAATATAATTAGTTTTGAAATAATAACAGGCTTATATTAAGAGAAAATAAAATCTAATACACATTTAGCAAAATAAAATAAAAATAGAATTCCAGCCGCCAACGAGAGCAAGCTTGTTTACCGGTAGAGCAGGTCTCCGGTTGTTGAAGCCAACATATTTTACTCCCAACTAGGGCTGTAAACGAACCGAATCGAGCCGAACACCCTGATGCTCGAGCTCGGCTCATTGAGGAATATTTAAGCTTAGGCTCTACTCGAGCTTTTTTTCTCTTGTTCAAGTTCGGCTCGATATATATTTGTCATGTTTGAATTCGGTTCGAGCTCGACTCATGAAATGCTCGAAAATTTATTAAACGAGCCTGAGCTTGAATGCTCGAAAAAAGATTGTTTAATTTATATATTCGAGCTCGAGCTTGAAAAAAATAGCTTATTTTATTAACCTGTTTGAAATATTTATAATATTCATGAACATGTTCAATTAAGCTCGAACTTGAACATGTTCGTGAACTGGCCGAGCCGAATACCACTCTATTCGAGCTCGGCTCGATAATTTTATCGAACTCAATTCAAAGCTCGACTCGATAATTTTATCGAACTCAATTCGAAGCTCGAGCTCGGCTCGTTTAAAAAGTGAACGAATTTCGAATGAGCTTTTTTCGAGTCGAACTCCGAATATATCACGAGCGACTCTATTCATTTATAGTCCTACTCCCAACAAGTAGAACATCGCATCAATGGATACCAAGAACTTGTTTCAATCATTATGTCTTAGTGGATTGTTTCTCATTAATCGAGCTCATTGCACGAGTTTTTTTTAGTGTATAGAAATAACGTTTACTCGGATCACATATCGAATCGAGTTTTACCTCGTCTTAAAAATGGGAAAAAAAAAAGTTGAATGTTTCATATGTGTGAACAAAACTAAATGAGCACGCACGAGTGTTGGAATTTCTAAGGTCAATATATAGATGTCTCCTTTTTAAAAAAATAAATAAATCAATTATACAACGAGTAGATTTGGTCTAGTCTACTTAATTTCTTAAATTAATTCCTCATCTATGATAATGGCAAGTACAGCTGCCAAAATTGCAATTTGATTTTAATTTTTTTCCAATGATGTCACGGTCTCATATTTATTATACAAAATTTAAGAATGTGAGGGTGCTTTTTTTTTTTAGAATTTTGAAATGGGATCAATAAATGATTTTAAGAGAATTGATTGGTTATAGTTAGCATTTGATATCTGATCTTTCAATTTTTTAATAAAAATGTCCCGACCTTTATATATTCACAGTTTAATATTCATAAATTTTTATCAGATATATTCCATAGCCAACTATTTTGTATCTTATAACATATGTAGACTACTATAAATCTTATGTGGATTTTTATAATGTCACATCATACCTAAAAAAATATATTAGAAACTTAAATTTCCCATGTAAGTTAAATAAATTACCTTTTCACTTTAAATTGTAGTTTACGTAACTCGAAGTCATAGTTATATCAACTTATATATTGTGAATGTATACAATTTATATAAAAATGTCTTAAATCATTTTATTTTTTTATATTGATCTAATGTCAATTAAAATATTTATATATACTATTACTGTCAATTATTGAAGGAATCATACCTAAAATTCGATAGTACATATAATTATCCATTTGTTAAATGTTGTATCTCGTAAGCTTCGGATTTTTTTTTTAAATCTTCTATATATCATGTGAATAGTTAATTATTAAATATTGTTTGAATATTCATTAAAAATAATTATATAAAAAATAACATTAACATATTTAATGAATGTATTATATTTCAAATTACACAAACCCCAAATAATTTTCTCGTTTATTAAATTAAACTTACATGAAAATAAATAAAGTTTTTAATATTTATTTTTTTAGGTATGATGTGGCATTATAAAATTCCACATAAGACTTCTTGTTGCCCACATATGTTATAGGGTACTAGATAGTTGACCATGTAATAGATTTGACAGAAGTTTACAAGGTTGAGTATCAAACTGTAAATATATAAACATCAAAATATTTTTGTTAAAAAATTGAAAGGTCGGGTATCAAATTGTAATTTGCCCGAATTTTTATTATAACATGTGGAAAGTATATATAAAGTTAGAAGTTAATCAATGGCATAATTTATTTCCAAACAAACGTAGATTACAAATATTTATGAAAATAAGATATTGAAGCTAAATTTTTAATAATACTCTTATTTAATATTTATGACTTTCAAAATTTAAGTTGTTAATTTTTTTTTCAATAATTAATAAGGGTACATTTGTACATTATCATAAAATTAATATTATTTATGGTAAATTGAGACATACTAAAATAATAATAGAGACTATGTAATCGGAATCCTCTGTATTTTTAGGTTGACTATGCATGATGTGTATACCTAATATTAAATAAATATTGGATAGTATATTTTACGCATGAAAAGACGAGAGATATTAACAATTTATTAATTTATATGAAATTAAAATGAATAGGATGATGCAAGTGTTTGACTCGCTCAACTTATATAAAAAGTCTCGAAATAAATTAAAATGCTTTTTCGAGGTAATAAAAAAAATTGTATATATTTTTAGAGACATGCCACTATCGAAATGTAACTCGGACAAATCTTGTAAATTAATTAGCGGATGAAATCCTCTACTACACTATTAAATTTATTATTTTTTTAAATTTTTTAATTCAATTTCAATTTATTATGCTTTATTTTAACATGACACTTATTGTTTAGGGTTTATCCTACCCAATTAGGGTACATAATAATTTCATTTTTTAATTAATAATTGATTATTTCATAAAAAAATAACTATATACCCTAATTGGGTATTAGGGTAGGACTAACCCTAATTAATAAGTGTGAAATTAAACTAAAATACAATAGATTGAAATTGAATTAAAAATAAAAAAATTAATAAATTTAACCGTGTAACACCAAATGCGATTAACTAGATCATAAAATTTATAAAATGGTGGCAATAAATAAAGATTCTATTGGAAAAATAAATTCAAGAATTTTGTTGAGGGAAAGAAAACTTCAAGACGAGTGAAGACTTGGTTAACACCTAGAGAGAGAGAGAGAGAGAGAGAGAGAGAGAGAGAGAGGCGAATAGTCAACCATTAGCTGTGGCACTCGGTCAACGGTTGATCAACCTCTCACCTCTTCTTCTTCTTCCTCTTCTTATTCACACATCCAACTCATTTCGTCTCATTTCTCTCTCTCTCTCTCTCTCTCTCATTGGAGTTGGTGGGAGCTTTCAGCGGTACGTGCTATTTCGTGTTCGTGGTTGATAAAGAGACTCCTTTTTTTCTTGAGTTATTGAAACCATAATTTGATTTCCTCCTCTGCTGAAGAAAAATGGCTGTGAGTTTCAATCTCTCTCTCTCAAGAACTACTGTTTTCTGGTTTTTCTGTTTTGGAAATCTGAAGTAATTCTTCATGTTTGAAATCATTGCCTTCTATCGTACATACTGTGTTTTTGTAATATTGTATATGCTGCACTGGCTCTCATTGGATATTATGGGTTGTCGGAATTCGAACTCGTGATCTTTTGCTGCGAGCTCGACTCGACTGCTCGGTTGTATACGAACTCATTAGCGCGCACACACACACATCTATAATTCGTTCTGTTATTTATAGTATCTTCCCCTTCTGTAGGTGATGAATGTGTTTTTCTGGGAATTAATAAATTATTAAGTTTTTGGATTTTTGTTGATGTGAAAAAATGAAAATCTTGAACTTACTACTATTACCATTTTTAATTGTTTAAAAGGTAATCTTGTACCAAGAATCTTAAGTCAACTTTGTCTCTTTTTCTTGTTCTTTTGTAGTATTACTATTCATGTTAAAACAAAATATATTGGCTTTTGTATTGAATCAAGCACAAATTCTGATAAAATTACTCTGTAAAATTACATTATACTTCATGCTTAATCAAACATGCATATATCTCTGTGTTTTGTTTGACTAAGGAATGAGAAGCATGCATGCTTGTATTGTATAGATCCCGGAATTTGTGAAATTCGAACCCGTGATGAACTAAATTAAATATTTGACTATATATGTATGAAAATTGAAAAGTGATGATTGATTTTGGTTGTTGTAACTTGTAAAAGCAGAGAGCAAATGTGCCAAAATTTGGCAACTGGGAAAATGGAGGCAATGATGTTCCCTACACTGTTTACTTTGATAAGGCAAGAAAAAGTAAGATTGGAGGGAAAATGATCAATCCAAACGATCCTTTAGAGAATCCCGAAATGTTTGCTAATCTCGAGCCTTCAACTCTTGCTGCCCCTCAACCAAAGTCGAGGAACAGACAAGAGCAACAAGTGGGGAGGGGGGCCGTTAGGCCCACCCCCGACCAAAGAGATGGCGGTGCTGATTTTAGGCCGCAGTTCAACAACTCTTCCTCAGCTAGGAATGAACCTAGCTATGGTGGCCGGGGGCAGAAGCCCGCCCGGTCTTCTAGGGCTAGTGTGGGCTCGGAGCAAAGCTTCGAGCGTTCACCTCTTCACCCTCACTATCAAGCCAAGGTTATGGGGCAAGGCAGTGGCTCCCCTTCTTGGGAAGGAAGGAGCCATGATAGTAGCCATGGCACCCCGGCTAGGTCACGGTTGAGGCCGGTTCGTGCAGATGAGACTAGTGTAATTGATTCATAACCAACTCTTTCATCATCTTGATGTTTATTGATTTCTAGTTTGTAACTTCAAATTAATTTGTGTATGTTTATGTATACGCAGCCAGAAAGAGGGGCAGCTGTTCCAAGATTTGGTGAATGGAATGAGAATGATCCACAGGCAGCTGAGAACTTCACTCACATTTTCAACAAAGTCAGGGAGGAGAAAAACACCGGGGTTGGGAATCATAATGCTTCGGCTACTCCGAAGCATACACCATATGCATCGCGGTACAAGCCCTCCAACGAGCCTAAGGTAATATAATTAGTCGAGCATCATCTTCTTCAGGGACGGACGCAATAATTTTAACTTGGGAAGCAGGTGGGGAATGGATGGATTTTAACTTTGGGGGCTGAAAAATAATATTATAATGCAAACTCATTTCTATCATATTCTTTTTCAAACTATTTGGCTCGAGTTTCTATCATATTCTACTCGTTTACTGCAGAAATGTTGCTTTCCCTGGTGGTAGAGCTATGGAGATGATGTATATCGATCCTTTTGTGTTGCTTCGATTCCTTGAGCTATCTCTCGATGTGTATATAGCTCCAGAAGGCTCGTTTCTGCGAGGCAGAGAACTACCTCACTCTTGTTAACAATAAAGGGGAGATGTGTTTGTAGATTGTTTGTTGCTTCATCTTTTTTAGTCATTTGGTTTTGGTCTTAACCTTATTTTCCACTTGTACCATGTTTTGTAATAGAGTTTTTCTTTTTCTTTTCCAATGTACCTCAATTTTCCAATTTTTTTTATTCCCATGTTTTTTTTTCTTTGTTTTGGAAAAGGAACAACACTTTTGCTTGGTAGTTTGTCCTTTCATTTTGAAGAGATTATCGTTATAATAAACTATAGTTGTCTAGTCATTGAATATAAGCTAACTGTGCTAGTTGCACTCGAGTGTGCACATATTATTTACGACATGAAAGATGTTGATGGAATTCGAACTCATTATATTTTCAATCATGAAACCGTTACTCCGTTAATTAGCTCACCTCGTAATAACTTGAATAAATTTGTTCTAAGTACGATTTTTCAAATATATATATGTATATATATGTGTGTGTGCACGCGCGCGCGTGTGGCGTCTCTATAAATGATAACTTGAGCCTAAGTTTAATTATTATTATTTTTGTCAAATTGCTCAGTTTGGGTTTATTTTTGACAAAAATAAGTGACTTATCAAGTCTTAACGATACATTCAACATATCTATAATAAGTAATGATAACTTGAGCAAAAAAAATATTAAAACACTCTTATCACATCATGGCGTTCACGTCACTTAATTTTCAGCGAAATTGGAATTTGTCCAAAATTATATCAAATTGATAAGATTATAGTTGAATTGACAATCTATAAATAATTTATTGAAATAGTAAATTTGCGCTAATAGCCTAATATTATAATTGACAAGCAACAATATAATATGTTTGGTTGTAAATAACGAAAGAGTATATTTGTAGACTAAAATTAAATCAATATATTCAATATACATAAGTATCATATTTTCAGCCACAAACTTAGATTACATAACCCAAAACACAATTCGTTTGAGAAAAAAAGTGGTATTTTTTATGAAAAAAAATAATAATTTCATTTTATTAGACCAACTTACATAATAGGACCATCCATCTCTCAAAAATAAATTCATGAATCTGTCTCATACAAGTTTCTATGATTAAATATTAGAACTATTCATTATACCCAAAAGAAAAAAAATTCACTTTACTATGTTTGGGCGTTTTCACAAATATGTCTCATCGCTTTGATTATCAAACATGAAATTCTCAACCAATCCTTGCCAACGGACTAACTAAAAAACATGTCAACTATTAGAGGTGATCATTGGGTCGGGCAGGGATTTTCAAGACCCGAAATATTTTCGGGGCAGGGAAACCCTAGTGATAGAATGATAAATTAGCCTTTAGCCACGGGCAGTCCGATCCGCCCCGAATTTCGGGCTGTAATGGGCCATGGTTTTAGGTCTGATCCGGCCCATTTGACAACTCTAACTGGTACGTGATTTGAAAATCAAGAATATCCACGTGTGTTTCCGACAAATCAAGTCAATAACGATTGATAAGAAGCAAGCCATAGATATTGATTTATAATTAATTACATAATATGAAATATTCTCGAAAACACTCAAACGATGGGATATTAAGTTATATTTTCCCGAGGTATAATTATGGGCCATGAAATCCTCATACATGGGCCGGCCCAATGTATTTTTTATAACGGGAAATTTGTATGAACTACTTGAGAAACGACGGCGTATCAGATTTGGGGAAACAAAATTATGCTCCAAATCCAAATTTCGGCGCCAATTTATGGCGGCCAATCAAAATTTCAAAACATTTCCCCAATTTTCAACCTTGAAATCGAACTCAATAGCAATTAGCGACCAGATTTAAACTCAATTTCAAATCACTTTTCTCCCTCCCTCTACTTCACCGCCCACCTCTTTTGATTTTGAATGTGCAAAAACAGCAACTGAAACCGAATCTGAGTATTTCAGGTAATCTCGTGAAACCTTGATACAGTGTTAATCCGACCTAAAATCCATCGTGCTTTGTGAATTTTGTGCATTTTTTCGTCGGATTTGGTTTTGACTCGTAGCTGAGGTGAATCTTCCAGCCAAAAAGATTTGCTTTTTTTTTTTTTTTAATTTCTTGTGAGATTTTTTATTACAGCTTCCAATCATGTTCTTCAAGGATGTGTGTTGTCTTAGCAAAATCCCGGGAAGAACCCAATTGATAAATCCCCTTTTTGTTGTTTGATAGAAGGTCATATAGAATTTGTTGTTTCTCTGTTAATCAATTACGAAATCTTTTCCCCTTTCTCTCGTCTTTCTCCCTTTGTTTTCTTCTTCTTCGTGGGATTGTGTTTGGGGTAGTGTCAGATTTGAGAATGAGGGAGCTAAGTGTTGAGTCGTTTTACGCACGGCTAAGAGAGTCGGCGCTAGCCTCAGCTTCATCTGCCCCTTTGCTAATTTTCCCCTCAACGTCAGATGTTGATTCGCTGTGTGCGTTGAAAATTATAGGGCATGTTCTTGAATCTGATTCAATTAGGTACGCTTGTTACCCAGTTTCGAGTTTCAAGGAAATTCACAAGTATGCAGGGCCTAATCTGAGTTCACCCTCGGATGAGCCCATTACTATTTTGTTGATTAATTGGGGTTGCCATAGGGATCTTAGAAGGGATCTGCAAATTGGCCCCACGGCTCGAGTTTTTGTTGTTGATAGTCATAGGCCGATCCATTTGCATAATTTGAGTGACCAGAATGACTGTGTTGTGGTGCTTTACACGAGGGATGATGAGAACCAGGCTGATCTGGTTTACGATTTTGATGTGTCCACTGTTGCAAATGCAAGTGAATTGAACAGTGATGGTGAGGTTGAAGAAGATTCAGAGAGTGAGGATGAGAATGAGAGTGATGTTGAGGAGGGTGGGGATGCAAGTAGAAAGAGGAGAAGAGATTCGGAGAATGAGAGGAATCCGGATAGGTTGTTCAAGAAGTTGAAGAGAGACTATTACTATATGGGCACATACCATGGGAAACCATCTGGATGCTTGATGTACGAGCTCTCGCATTCACTAAGGAAGAACAAAAATGAGTTACTCTGGTTGGCTTGTGTAGCTTTAACTGACCAGTTTGTACATGAAAGGCTAACTGAAGAGAGATACCAGGCTGGAGTTATGGAACTTGAGCAGCATATTAACAGCTCAGGAAATTTGGATGCTGTTACATCAGTCACACTCAAGGACGGCACAAAGGTTACTGTGCCTGATTCTTCCAGAATTGCTTATGAGGACGAGCCTAGGTTGATGTTATTGCAAGAGTGGAACTTGTTTGATTCAATGCTCTGCTCATCGTATGTTGCCACTAAACTTAAGACTTGGAGTGACCATGGGTTGAAAAATATGCAGCTTCTTTTGGCTCGGATGGGGTTTGCAAGGGAAGAATGCAAACAGAAATACCAATACATGAGTGTAGAGATCAAACACAGCATGAAGGATATGTTTCAAAAGTTCCTACCAGAGATTGGGCTCAGAGATTTCTATTATAGGGGTTTCCTTCTATTGCATGGGTATAGCTCGAAAGTCTCTGCTGCAGATGTAGTCTATGGAGTTACTGCTCTTCTGGAGTCGTTTGTGGAGGCAGATGGCTCCTCTGGTTCCAAGCAGTTTGGTGTGGCATATGATGCTTTGTCCTTCAGCAAGGTTGAGAAGCTGGAGACGGGAATGCGACAGGCTATTAAGGTGCAACGGGCTGTTCTTAGGCAAGGAAGCACAGCCATAACAAAGAAGGGGTCAATAAGAAGTGGAAGCAAGTTTAGGTGGGTAAAACTCGAAGACTCTGCAGATACAAAGCTTTTGTGCCACCCTCAAGCTTTAACTAAATTCGGGTTCTTTCTGATGGATGCTCTACGTGAGAAGGGAGCAAGAATGAAACCTTTGATATGTGTTTGCTATACTCAAGAGCAAAATAAGGTTCTGATTGTTGGTGTATGTGGGAAGCCACGGCTTGGTGCACGCAATGGTAATGCCTTTGGAATTGCTTTCAGAAGTGCAGCTGAGGAGACTGGAGCTGAGTATTTTCACGAGCTTTTTGAGTCATCGTGGATAGTCTTGGAAGCGGCTGCTGTAAATTCATTCATGATCAGGTTAACGGAGAAACTATGGTGATGAGCTTCATAAGTGAGTTTGTCTTTTCATCTTGCATTTGACTGTAATTCTGTTATTCATAGATGTTTTTTGTTATATTAGACTAATATTGCTTTCTCTAAATAGTTTTTAACTTGCCTGTATCATCATTACTATTAAATAACAAGATTGACTACTTCCAGACTATAGTTACTCATGTTATTAAACACAAAATCCAGCATTGGATTGTAGAAGAGGGCATGAAATGTGTATCTTGAATTCTTGAATTTTCTTGAATATAGGAATCTATGTTGTCGTTTTGTCTCTTGTAGTCATCTTTTGTGGATGTTCTTCTCCATATCCTCCTCTAACTTGCCCTGGGCTGTTGAGATTCATCAATATCGAAATATCTTGTGCTGCTACTGATGAACATTTGTATGATATATGTTATAAATTGACACTGTGCAAACTCTGCAGCTGCTATCAATATCATGATCCATGCCCTTATATTGATATGTAAGAATTTGTAGCATAAATTGATATTTCATCACTCTTTGATAAGCAGTGCAAGATTTCAGTTCTATATTTCTATTTTTGAGAGGTGCAGTGCTATGGCAGTTCTTGATGGTTTTGTGCATGTGCATCTGTGAATATTATTCATTGTTTATTACATTATATATTGTGTCATTTTTTTTTAATTTCAATAGCAAAAATTGGGAATTATTTGCCAACTTTTCAAAAATTTATTTGTTTGCGTGATTACTTTCTGAAGAACGTTGCTACAAACTACAATATTTGAATTTTGAATCGGAATTTTCCCTTAGATTTCGCCTGTTTGATCTGAAAAATAAAAAAAAATCGATATTGTGCAATTATATCTTCTTGTGTGATTTTATGTATAAATTATTGTGTTCTTGTATATAGTTTTGTTAGGTTAAAACATGTGTTATAAATTTTTAGCATTTGTATATATAAATAATTGAAAATACTTCTGTTTTTTGTGCATTTTCTAAGGTTATATAAAATTACACATTGTTATTATTATTTAGATTTGCACATCTATTATACTTTCCTCATGTAATACATGTTGAATAATGCTTTCGAAAAATATTTATTACATTAAATAGCATTTGAGAATTATATGAAAAATTCCAAAATTAAATAAGATATATTTGTAATTCTTTGGTATAGTTTTTTTGTTACTCTATTTACTCGTTCCATTCTCTCTATACAAACCAATTATATGGATAATTTAATTTTGTATCAATCTGATAGTATTTTTAAAACATCCAATCAAAAACTTTTTAAGTGATTTTTTTAAGAAATGTCAATAAGCATATTAAGTGAATGAATAGTTATAAAATTCAATAAAAAAAAACTAGTATTTTTTAAGAATAGTATTTTTAAAACATCCACTCAAAAATTTCAAAAAAAAAATATTATTATCTTTAAAGCATATTAAGTGAATTAATAGTTATAAATTTCAATAAAAAAAAACTAGTATTTTTAAAACATCCAATCAAAAATTTCGAAAAAAATATTATTATCTTTAAAGCATATTAAGTGAATGAATAGTTATAAATTTCAATAAAAAACTAGTATTTTTAAAACATCCAATAAAAAACTTTCAAGTTTTTTTATTATTTTATAATATATATATACACACACAACACGAGCCATTAAATCTTTCTAAAATAGTTATAAATTGATCGGTTCAATAAAATAAACTAATAAATCCCCCAATTTAACGTGGGATCAAAATTTTAAACATTGCTTTTAAGTGAATGAATTAATTGGAACTTTCTAAAATAGTTAAATAAAATGGGCCAATAATATAATAAACTAATAAATCGTCCGATTTAATGTGTGATCCAGACTATAAAATGATTTGAACTCATAAATGAAAATCATGAAAATGATTTATTACAAAAAAAAATAAAAAATCAACGGCTCTTGCAGTTCAGCCACATATTTTATTCTTAATATTTTGCAATTATACCGTCAAAAATCAAAATCAATTTGGACACGACGTCGTATTGTGGATTTTTTTTCGGTTAATTATTTTTTGTTTTTTTAATCACAAAGCTACTGAAGACATTATATTAATTAATCACAAAAAATAAAATAATCATATATTAATATTAATTAAACAAATAAAAATATAAATTAAACTGCAAAAAAATGATTGAAATTTGAATCTCAGATTCTCCGCCAAACAGAATGCGATTGAAATGCTTATCTCTTTTATATAGTTGTAATGTATTTTACTCTATTTAAAAATACAAATTTCTATACTATATTTTAAAAAAATGAGAATTACCAATTTAGGACCTGAAAGATAAATATTCTAAATTCAGACCCGAAAGAGGAAAATTATCAATCCGGGTCCTCAAAAATCATGAATTCTGATTTCTTTATAATTTTTTAATTAATTATAACAATTTCTTTATCAAATTTAGTGGATGATTAATAAAGAAATTTCCAATAAAAAATAATATAAAATTAATTAAAAATAAAAAAAATCAAAATTCGTGATTTTTGAGATTCTATATTAACAATTTTCATCTTTTGAATCCTGAATTGAGAGTTCTCATATTCCCGGTCATGAACTGATCGATTATCCATCTTTCAGGTCTCGAATCGATAATTTTCCTTAAAAAAATTGCTTATCTCCTCTAAAATACAAAAAATTACACTATATTAAAAAAAAAAAAATTCTCTACACACACTTACTCAATTCAAAAAATAACTTGCCTCTAAAATACATATTTGTATACTCCATTTAAAAAATATTGTAACTAAATAAAATTGTGGTGTAATCTATTTATGCTCATGATTGGGAATACCTTAATTAAAATCAAAAATTTTGGGGGGGAAAATACAAAATTTACAGCGGTGAACGAATTTCGTAAGTAGTGACGTGTAAATAACTAGTCCCGAAACGTGTCTTTTTCTCTCTCACCAAAACACACACTTTAGTGTGTGAAAATGTTTCGTATTCACATAATAACTGCGTTTTCCCAATCCCTATTTAAGAAATCGAAAACCCTCGTCTTCCTCCCCCAATTCGAATTACACAGTTTTATTTTTATGTTTTTGCATATATAAGCGTATATATTTAGCGCTCGTTAGTTTCCATCGCCGCTTTGTGATTCGTGGAAATCGGGTTAGTTTTTTTTTTTTTTTTGGCAGCGAGTTTCAAAATCTGACTGTGTAGTTATTTTTGTTTTGATTTGGGTTGATCGGGTTACTTGCAATTTCCTCCAGTTCTGATGGTTGATTTTTAGTGTAGGGATCGATTTTTTTAATTTTTTTTTTAATTTTATCGTGGAGTTGATGGTGATGATCGGACCAAATGCTTGCTCTGGTGGTTGGGTTTGTGGGGTCTGGTAGTTTTTGCCTTTTTGGAGTTTGTGATTCTTTCTGATCTAGGGTTTTGAGGTTGGGTTTTGCAATTTGTTATCATTTTTCGCGTTTTGGATTTTTGTGCTGGTGAATCTAAGTGTTGCAGATTCTCACAGCGTCTAATGTTTTGCTGAGTGCTTGTTGGGTAAGTGTTGATTTTCTATTTTTTTTTTTTGGTGAGAGTAGTAAAGATGGGATTTTGGAACCTATTTGAATGTTTGAAAGTTTAGGTGTACTGGTTAGAGAAACTTGACGAATGTTTGTTTGGATAAAATCTGAACTTTTTGTGACTGGGTTACATTAGTAAGTTGATTGGATTGATGGTTCAACTTTGGGGTTGCCTTTGTGGTTCCTTGTATCGGGTTAGGTTGGGAAGTGTTCGATTTTTTATGTTTCTGCATACTACTTTATTCATCATCATCTGCAAGGGGATTATAAAGATAATTGTTGGTACAGCTTATTATGAAGTGTCATCTTTTAAATTCCTTCTATCTAGATTTGTGGCTCTTATTGGATATTTTCATCAACTAACTGAATTTTGGTCGGCGATGGATGATTCTCAGGAGGTCTGAGGATTTGCAATTTGTTGTGAGATGAGCAACCCACAGGAAATTAGGAGGTATACAAGGGCTAGAAGCAGGAGGAGAATGTTGGATGTCGATCTTAATGCTGCACCGCCATGTGAAAGCCGAGATCATCAGGATATTGCTCCAAACCATGCAATGTCCCGACAAGGAAATGCGACCCTGCCTCCACCAATTGATGTAGAGGCGCTTGATGATGATGTTATCATTTCTTCACCAACGGCATTTGCAGAAGTATACCAGTGTTGTTTTCTTCTTGTTTTCCTATCATATATTGGAGTTCAATTGTCTTTCTAGAATGCATCGGTAGTCATGTTATTTATGTTTTGAAACATTTTTCTTTCAGGCCAAGAACAATTCCAGAAGGAACCGTGGGCATCCTGTCGTGGTTGACGTAGACAATGGTAATATAACTTGTGCATGTATTTTCTTCGTTACGATTATTATGCTGTTCAAATTCAAACCTTGGAGGCCTTACACTTGCTACTTCCTTACCAGCCAATTTGTCATTATCTGAAGTTTACCCTCACATATTATTATTATAAATTTATAATGTTGCCCCAATCTAGTAGATCTTTTTTTTTACTTACGTCCCTGTACACGACAATTCTGTTGATGTTATTGTCTTTGTTTAAACTGCTTTAACAATGTATGCCACGGCAGTGGGTACGGATATTTTCATGTCGTACCAATGCCAACACCTTTTGTCACTAGTTGAAGTCGCACACTTGCTTTAAAGTCTTCTACTGTTCATTTCTCCTCTCGGTTGAACCTTAGTATCTCCCCTATCTCAACGAAGTCTATTTTTAGTCAATAGCATAAAAATATGTATTTATGTTGGTTTTATTGTGCATCTTTTTTGGATATATTGTTGTTTGTTCATTGTATATTTTACTACGTTCTTTCTGCTGTCATGTACTAAAAGTTGCTTGCTGATGTGCTTCCACATTATTACAGATGAAAGGTCATCTCGCAACAAGCGCAGAAGGGCTCCTACAAACCAGACAATTATAAACTGTGACCTTTACATAAACCTGGAAAGCAGTAGCAATTCAATGGTAACAAGCTGATGTGCCTTTCTTTGTTTTTTCTCCGATTTTCTTCGAGTGGGTGGAGTCTTTTACTGGTATTATTGCTATCCTTGACTAAGTAGTGATACGGTGTCTGAATTTTAGAGAAAGAGTGGACAGAGTGCAGCACCGGTTCCTCCACCTCCGCCTCCACCAAAGGAGCCTACATTCAGTTGCCCAGTTTGTATGGGTCCATTAGTTGAAGAGATGACTACAAAGTGCGGTCACATTTTCTGCAAGGGATGCATCAAAGCTGCCATATCTGCTCAGGGAAAATGTCCTACCTGCCGGAGAAAAACAACCGTGAAAGACATCATAAGAGTTTACCTTCCAGCAACTAGAAGTGCTTGAGGCCTCTGTAAGTCTCTCTCTCTCTCTCTCTCTCTCTCTCTCTCTCTGTCTCCCCCCATAATAACACAGTGATTAGCCGATTACGAGTGCCTGCACTTGCTTGTCTGATCATTTGGGATCTCACATCAAATTAACTGAATCATGCTCTGTTCTTGGGTAAGCTATGTCCAGATCCATCCTTAATTTCATGCTTCCAATGATTTCAATATCTGTGGATGCTTTGGAGGGAGGTCATGAAAGAATTGGTTGGATGTGAATATGGAGTAAGGCCCCAGATCAACTATTTACAGGGGGGTGGAGGCGGACGGGAGGTGGAGGCAGCACTTGATGACGATGATGGGTAGTTCTGATGGGAACCCGGTGCATTCGCCCTGACTGGAGGAAGGAGGGTGGTTAATGTATTTTATCATTGTAATGCCCATCTAGGCACTTTGTTCCATATGGGGACTGTAGAGGGCAAGAACATCATTCCAAATCATTGCTATTTATTTTCTAACATGCTTTTCTCATCTCTGTCGCCCCTCTTTTCTAATGGTTAAATGTATTGTGGGATTTATCTTATTGTTATTTTTATCACTAGTTATAACACAACTTACGTTGCACATTTTATTAAAACTATTTTCATTGATGGTAGGTGTTTTTGATTATTTTTATATACTGCATTTGAAGTCTAATTTTGATTTGGACCATTCTTGATACAACAGTCAAAATATAAGGATCAAAGTGATATTTACCCTTAAATAAAATGTAAGATCATATTTTGAGAATAGGTTATTGTTAAAATATTGGTCGATCTTTGTTTGAAGTTCAATAGTGTAACAATCAGAAAATAAATAATATTCTCGACTATAGTGTTACTAATTTAATTTGTATCAATATCAATATTTTTGGGCTGCTTCGAAACTTTGGATTGCATTATTTATTATATTTCATGTCTTGCTGCGGTGTAGAAAATGTTAATGTAAATTGGAACAATATATATAAATAGGATTTTCAATCATATATATTTTTATGAACAAATGTAACTTATAATTCGAACTTCGTTCCATTTTGCAAAAATGCACGACTGTCAAATATTTAAAATAATTCACAACCTTTTCATATTTTTACCAAAATATCACCTGATTCAATTTCTGATATTGGATTATTGACAATGAATGATGCTGAAATTATATATATATATATATATATATATATATATATATATATATAAGTACATATGATAAAAAAAAAAAATCACAGTACTACCGCTAGTCCTTACCTAGTAAATATTTGTTCTTTCTAAATTAATTTATATTAACTAATGTAGTAAAAAAAATATGTGTCTTCATTACACCAATTGTACGTTCACAAATCACCAAATTGTCTATTAATTATTTACTGTATAGCTTCTAAATTATTGGAAGTCATGATCTATCACTCACACACATATATGTATACGCATATACATATATATATATATGTATATATTTTAATGAATCAATCTCGAATAAACTATACATACCATATATATTTGTTTGATGTATAGGATTAGGAATATTCCAATTTACAAGCTATGCTCGGAAATTAATTAAAATCTAGTAGAGAATAGTTTTACTTGAAGGGCAAAATCGTCTATGATCATATTTATGGAAATTCTTCTCCTACAAGGAAATTAGGAAGATAACATTAATTAATTTCCTTACACGAACACATAATCTTCACTTCCAAACCTCTATATATATATACACGCATATACATACCATATATTTCATCAATATTTCATCATCTATAATCATCCATTGCATTCAATTTTCTTCTTCAAAATCCCAAAAATCTTTCATACATTCATTTAATTAATCCACAGCCATGAGGAAGATTAATGCTGGATTGGGGCTCACCGCTCTGCCCAAGGTAATTTTCTTGACTAATGGCGGGAAAATCACGGTTTCTTTGATTCAAGAAAACCACCACCATGATCACGGTGGCGGCCGCCAAATCTCCTCCCCCTCGTCGAATCGAGCTTCTCTTGATCATGTTCACGACGGTGATGACTTGGACGACGCAACGTCGAAATTGGCCACCGGCGTGGTGTACAATCCGACCCCCCTCCGGTGGTGCCGCCCACCGGAAGCAGATTTCAACGGCGTTGATGATCATGATCATGTCGAAACACTCTCAAATCAGACGGCTCTTGATGGTCGTGATGGAGTGGGCCAGTCTGCCGCCGATTCAAGAAATCACAATTCTGATAAATATCCACCTCATGCGATGATCCAAGAAAAGTACTTCTTCCCACTACATGATCATCCGCCGTCGAAAAATCGGACGACGTCGATGTTTCTTGATGATCAACGTGATGTTCATGATCATGTTGTTGAAGTGGACACGGTTTTAAGGCTGTCAAATTGTGTTTCAAGAAACCCTAATTTTACCGTGAAGAAGAAGAAGAAGATTATCAATCCAATTAGGCCTGAACTCCGATGGTTTCTCCCCGATTTCTTCGACGGAATTGAAGAAGATGAAGTGGATACAACGTTGAGTTTGAGGCCTCCCGGTAGCACTATTACTAACAACATGAAATCAAGAAAGCTGTGGAAGGGAAAGAGAAGGGCTGAAACCGGCGTCGAGGCCGGTGAAGATCATCGGAAGAAGAGAAGAGATGGCGATGAAGATCAACGTCCGTTAATTCCGATAGAGTTGATTCCTGGGTTGCGAGAGATATCATCGGACGATGGGAATAGGCCTACTTTCCTGTACAGAAAGAGGCTGGAGGAGTCCGATGTGAGGAGGGGCCACAACAGGCTGTTCGTGACGAGGAGAGAGAGAATGATGGGGTTCTTGAGAGAGGAGGAGGCGGCGGCGGTGGATGGCGGCGGAAGGAGGCTGAAGATAGTGGGGGTTGACGGCGGAGGAAGGGTGTATGAAGAATTGGGGTTGACGAAGTGGGAGAGCTTGAAAGTGACAGTGATAAACTCGGATTGGAGGAAAATGGTGGAAGAAAACAAAGCGGAGAAGGGAGATGTGGTGGAAATATGGGGTTACAGAGAGAGAGAGAAGCCATGCTTTGCTTTCAATTTTAGGAGAGAGAATGGAGGTCAAGGAGACGATGCTGCTGCTGCTGCTGCTTCTTCGAGTGGTACCTCCTGCATTGATGAGGGTACCACATCACAAGTTTAAGGTTGATATTAATTAATTTCAATCTGTTTAATATAGTGTTGTTTTTCTGAGGTAGCATTTGATTAGGATAATAGGATTCATGCACATTGTAATAATAGTGTTTTTGTTATATATATATATATATATATATATATATATATATATTTCTGATTGATTAGAGCTATATTGATGTGTACTATGGTTTGGTTTTATGATTAATGCATGATTTCCTTCTTTATCAAATTAAGTATTTTCTCTCCCTCTTATGTATTTCTTTGAGATATATATATCCTTAAAACACAATTTTAATGTTAAAAAGTAATAATATGTAATATGAGGACCAAGAAAAAAAGAAAGAGAAAGAAAATGGGTTGAAACGAATAAGATCATTCGGGGAAAGAGAGACGTTCCGAGTTGAAAAATTAAAATTATCGATATATTTTTTTTATTAATTTGAAAAAGAATACTCTTTCATTATTGATTATTTTTTTCACAAGCACAAACATAATTTGAATCGATGCATTACACCAAGACACAATTTTTTAATTTTGTTTTAATCAAATAATAATAATAAAAAACTTAATTCATGGCTTGACATTTCTTTTGAAATAGAAATACAAACAAGAAACATGAATAATAGAGAGAGAGAGAGAGAGAGAGAGAGAGAGAGAGAGAGTGATTAAAACAGTAAAACTCCTAAATTAAATTAAAGTGATCACTCTCATCAACCCTACATGATCATGCATGCATTGGGATCTTCTTCACAGGAGCGGCCGTCATGCGGATACAGATAGGTAGGTGGCGGCGGCGGCGGCAGCGGTGCCGGCGGCCACCAAGGGTCATGGAGGACACCCGCTTGAAGTACAGGTTCATATTCAAGTGGTGGTGGCGGCGGGTCGTCATCAGGGACATCCGCTCGAGGTTGAGCTTCAGGTTCAGGTGGTGGTGGCGGCGGCGGTGGCGGCGGCCCAGGGTCAGGAACGACATCCGCTTGAGGTTGAGGTTCAGGCGGCGGCGGTGGTGGAGCCTCCGGTTCCGGCTCCGGCTCCGGCTCCGGATCCGGATCCGGATCCTCTTCCTGCTTCTTCCAACACAATGCAACCGTTAAAACTACAACAATAGCAAAAATTATCACAAAAATAGACTGTTTGAGAACATCAAGCAAATTCATGTTGAATATCGTTGAGATTTTTTTTTTCTTTTAATATTTATAGTCTTTTGCATGAGGTGAAAAAGGGGTATATATATATATATTTAATTATAATGAAGTTGCACAAAGGTTAAACTTTTTTTTGCCTAAAATCACAAACTATATAAGAAAGCTAATATTATTAATTTTTAATATATATTATTAATATATCTATTAAGTACTATAATATGATTAATTGTGTTAATTACATATTGCAATTAACACAATTAGTCTATTAGTTATTGTATACATATAAATACTATCTCATATATATATTTATATATGTTGACAATGTGATCTTATATTCTAAATATAATTGTATTAAATATATGTATATATATACGATTCAATTTTCATAAATTTCGGATATTATAATTATATGTGTGTGTATATATATATATTATCATACTAGAAAAAAAAATCAATAAAAAAATGAAGGCGTAACAAGAGTTGCGAGCTAGTATTAATGCTAACAATGCTCGGAAATGCCGTACTGTGGGAAATATTGGATGAGATTCTCTATTTTAATTTGGTATTCCATCTCAAACTTTAATTATTTAATTGGATTTATGTTATATATATATATATATATATTTATAAAATTAAACAATTATTCATTAAAGTTGAAATACGATATGGAACACCAAATTGAAAGAATAGAGACTCTCATCCGTGAAAATATGGTGTTATAGAGAGTAATTAAGAAATTGTACTGGCATTCAAGTTTAGGAGTGATCGTGTTTAGAGAAGAAGCATTTGCAAAGTGAGTATATTTATATATGGAAAAAGGTTCAATTTGGTGCTACAATTATACCCGAAATCTCAGTTTGGTCTTGAAATAAAATTTTGGTCCAAATCGATTCCTCAACTTTTTAAAAGGTATCACATTAATCACTTCGTTAGTCCTTAAACTCATTTTCATTAACGTCGTTCGTCACTAATGACGTTAATATAAGGGAAAATGTCTAATTTGGTCCTACAATTATACCTCATGAAATCTTAGTTTGGTCAAGAAATAAAATTATGTGTAAGCTTCCCGAGTATATTTCAATATTTAATTTAATGTTAGTTTTTTAATTAATAATTCATTATTAGGATTGATTACTTCACAATTAGAATTATAACGACTCTTTTAGTTCATTTTTTTTGTTGATGATTAGAGTTAATTGTGTTAAAATTAATTTTTATTTTTATAATAATTATTATATAATCATAAATTTAATAGTGTAACATGAAGTGAAACACAAAAAGTGTGATAAAAAAAATTGAATCGCTTGAAATAAATAAATAAAAGTGAACTCGAGCCCATAAGAAATCCTCCAACATCCGTCTCATAATTCAGTATCTCATTCGTCTTAATTTGTGACGTCCCAAAATTATACCCCAATTTCTTGATTATTATTGTTAAAACATAATTGTACAAATGTAAATCTATTCAATATTATATGAAATCTACAATTTAAATTTTACATTAAAAGAAGTTTGACTCATATGAAGTATGAAGGAAAATTAGCGAGGGAGTGTTAAATAAGAGGAGTATAAGATCGAAATTTTATTTTTGGATCAAACTGAGATTTCTGATATATTTATAGGATTAAATTAGACATTTTCCCTTAAATAATTAACATCGTTAATGACGGACATTTACGGAAATTAATTCAGAGAATAAAACTCCTAAATTAAAGTGATCACTCTCATCAACCCTACATGATCATGCATGCATTGGGATCTTCTTCAGGCGGCGGCGGTGGTGGCGGTGGCGGCGCCCCAGGGTCAGGGAGGACACCCTCTTGAGGTTGAAGTTGACATTCAGGCGGCGGCGGTGGCGGCGGTGGAGGAGCCTCCTCCGGCGGCTTCGGATCCTCTTCCGACTTTTTCCGACATATCATCACTATAAGTATAACAATACCAAAAATAATCACAATAATAAACTGTTTGAGAACATTAAGCAAACTCATGTTGAATATCTTTGAGATTTTTTTTAAAATATTTATAGTCTTTTGCATGAGGTGAAAAGGGGGTATATATTTATATTTAATAATAATGAAATTGCAGAAAGGTCAAACTTTTTTCGCCTAAAATCACAAACTATATACGAAAAGTAATATTATTAATTAATTTCACTCATTATTAATATATATTATTAATATATCCACTAACTACTATAATATGATTGTATTAAGTCCATATACTATAATCCCTATGCAATCTATTAGTTATTGTGTACATATAAATACTATCTAATATATAGTACATATGTTGACAATGTGATCTTATAGACTAAATATAATTATATTAAATATATCATATATGTATACATATACGGTTCAATTTTAATAAATTTCGTATATTATAATTATATATAAATATGTGTGTGTGTATATATATTACATCATACTAAAAAATGAATAATAAAATGAACGCATTACAAGAGTTGCGAGCTAGTATTAATGCTAACAATGATCGGAAAGGCCATGTGTGGAAAATATTGGACGAGATTCTCTATTTTAGTTTGGTATTTTATCTAATATCCAAATTAACCCCTAAACTATTTTCCGAGGTGCATTCTGGCCCTCGAACTAATTTTGGTCC
Organism: Perilla frutescens; assembly: GCA_026008535.1. Lineage (NCBI taxonomy): Eukaryota > Viridiplantae > Streptophyta > Magnoliopsida > Lamiales > Lamiaceae > Perilla > Perilla frutescens. The sequence continues at coordinate 643,004 of BRKX01000008.1, read as the reverse complement.
CAGTTAAACCCTTTAACTATTAAACTCGGTCCAATTAAACCATTCAACTATCAAACTCGCCCAGTTAGACACTTCCATTAGTGACACTCTAACACCGTTAAATCTTTTGAATTAATCCTTTTAATTTTTTTATCTATTTTCTCTTCATTATCTCTCTATTTTTCATTGTGACTCAAAACTTTATTTTTCAATCTTTCCTTCAATAATTTATTCTTAGTTTAATAAATATATTCTTTGAAGTTTATTTTGATCTTTTTCAATTTTTTCTTCAACAATTTAAAACAACAACGAGGTATACTCCCACAAATAAGTTCAATTATAATTCAAAAGATCCATTTGGCATAATGACATATTCACATGCCAACAGATTTAACGGCGTTACAGTGTCACTAACAAAAGTGTCTAACTGGGCAAGTTTGATAGTTGAAGGGCCTAACTAGACCGATTTAATAGTTAAAGGGTATAACTGGGACCAAAATTAATTCGAAGGCCAAAATGCACCTTAGAAAATAGTTTAGGGGCTAATTTGGACCTTTTCCCAAAATTAAATAATCATCCATTAATGTTGAAATACGAGATGAAACACCAAATTGAAATAGAGACTCTCATCCATAAAAATATGGTGCTATAAAATAAGCATTTGCAAAGTGAGTATGTGTGTGTATGTGGTAAGCTTCCCGAGTAGTTTTTTAGTATTTAATTTAATGCTAGTTTTTTAATTAATAATTCATTATCATGATTGATTATTTCATAATTAGAATTATAATTCCTTTAATTCAATTTTTTCTGTTGATGATCAGGGTTAATTGTGCTACAATTAGTTTTCTTTTTTATAATAACTATTATAAAATCATAAATGTAATAGTGTAACATGAAGTGAAACACAAAACGTGTGATAAAAAAAAATTCGAACCGCTTTAAATTGAACCATAAATGATCAATTCAATAAATAAATAAATAAAAATGAACTCAAACCCATAAGAAATACTCCAACATCCGTCTCATAATTATAGTACTCTGGTTCTTCTTTGTTATGATGTCGCAAAATTATACTTCAGTTTCTTAATCAGGATTGTATTAAAACATTATTTTACAAATGTAACACTATTCAATATTATTTGAAATCTACAATTTAAATTTTACATTAAACTAGTTTGACTCATATTAAGTTTGAAGGAAAATTAGCTAGCTAAGGAGTATTAAATGTCGAAATTTTATTTCTAGACCAAACTGAGATTTCATATATATTTGTAGGATCAGACTGAACATTTTTCCTACAATAATTAACATCGTTTGTAACGGGCATTAACGGAAATTAGGGAAACGAGAGGAAAGTCGAATCAAAATGACATTATTTCACTAGAGAAAATATGAAAAACTAAAAATGCCGTAATTTCATTAACACAATTATATAAAAGAAAATAATGGATAAATATTATTAGCAATCATTTCGGAATTCTTCACTCTTTTTTTTTGGATGTCGAGGGTAACCCGCAGCCGCTACCGTGGTACGCACTGGGTAAACCCCGCCCCTGTGTAATAGCCTGCAAACCTACACAGGGAAGCTTAACAAAAAAGGAAAGCTCCCCCCGAAACAATATAAAGAAAATCCATGTTGAATATCTTTTAGAGAATTATATATATATATATATAGATATATATATAGTCTTTTGCATGAGGTGAAAAAGGGGTATATATTTATATTTAATGATAATGAAGTTGAAGAAAGGTCAAACTTTTTTCGCCTAAAATCACAAACTATATACGAAAAATAATATTATAAATTATTCAACTCATTATTAATGTATATTATTAATATATCCACTAACTACTATAATATGATTGTATTAAGTCCATATACTATGATCCCTACACAATCTATTAGTTATTGTGTACATATAAATACTATCTAATGTATATTATATATGTTGACAATGTGATCTTATATACTAAATATAATTATATTAAATATATGTATATATATGATTCAATTTTAATAAATTTCATATATTATAATATATATATATATATATTACATCATACTAAAAAATCAATAAAAAAAAATGAACGCGTAACAAGAGTTGCGAGCTAGTATTAATGCTAACAATGCTCGGAAAGGTCATGTGGTTGGAAATATTGGATGAAATTATCTATTTTAAATTGGTATTTCATCTAATATTCTAATCATTGGATGTATGTTATATATATATATATATATAATTATCCATTAAAATAAAATACGAGATGAAACACCAAATTGAAATAGAAATTGTCATCCATGAAGATATGGTGCTGTGTGAGTGTGTGAGTGTGTGTGTGTGTGTGTGTGTGTGTGTGAGAGAGAGAGAGAGAGAGAGAGAGAGAGAGAGATTGTCAAATTTAGTACTATAACTATACCTAAAATATCAGTTTTGTTCCAAAATAAAATTTCGGTTCAAATCGATCCTCCAACTTCTTAAAAGATATCACGTTAATCTCCCCCCTTTAGTCTCAAAACTAATTTTCATTAACGTCCGTCACTAACGACGTTAATTTAAGAAAAAATGTTTAATTTGATCCCACAACTATACCTGAAATCTCAGTTTGGTCCAGAAATAAATATATGTAAGCTTCCCGAGTAGTTTTTTAGTATTTAATTTAATGCTAGTTTTTTAATTAATAATTCATTACCATGATTGATTATTTCATAATTAGAATTATATATAATTCTTTTAATTCAATTTTTTCTGTTGATGATCAGGATTAATTGTGTTATGATTAGTTTTTATAATAACTATTATAAAATCATAAATTTAATAGTGAAACATAAAAAGTGTGATAAAAAAATTCAAACCGCTTGAAATTGAACCTTAAATGACAAACTAAATAAATAAAAGTGAACTCAAACCCATAAGAAATACTCCAGCATCCGTCTCATAATTATAATCTTTTATTCTTCTTTGTTGTGATGTCCCAAAATTATACTTCAGTTTCTTAATCAGAATTGCATTAAAACATTAATGTAACTCTATTCAATATTATTTGAAATCTACAATTTAAATTTTACATAAAATGTAGTTTGACTCATATTAAGTATGAAGGAAAATTAGCTAAGGAGTATCAAATAAGAGGAATGTAAGTAGTTTTAACATATAGTATATATGTATAAATATTTTTTTAAATCTTATAATTATGTTGAGTTTGGGGTTAATATATATATCGTGTATCTATTGCTAATGAATCGGTTGTGAAAAATGACATCGGATACAAGGAGAACTATATTAAATTATTTATAAAAAAATTATTCTTTCAAATTATTATTGTGCATAGTCAATTTAAGAGAAAATTGTAAGACTGGTCCTACAGGACATGCCCCTTCGCGATTTTGGTTCCATACGTTTTATTTTGGTCCTTATTCTTTTTTTTTTTTGCTGCAAAAATGAACCCAAAAGATAGAGATATGCATAAATAGTCCCAGAATAATTGATAGAAAGATTAGAAGCAGACGGAGCCGCTATACGTGAGCCGCACGTGATTTCCTGTGAGACCATTTTTGTAATTTTCTCCCTAATTGAACCTAATTTAAACGAAAATCCCCAAACCCTAAATCTCCAAACCTATTCAAAAAAACACCCGCGAAACTCAATGAAAATTTCCAAACCCTAAATATTTTTTTATTTTAACGACGGATTTTTTCGTCTATATCGTAACGACGGACAAATCCGTCGTTAAATATTTTTTTTCTAATTTTTTTAAATTTTAACGACGGACTAATGACGGATTTTTTCCGCAGCTAAACTTAATTTTGATTTTTTTTATTTTTTTTACATTTTTTGATTTTTTTTTATTTTTTAAACTATTTTTTAATATTTATATTATTTTTAATTTTTCAAGTAATAATTATTTACGAATTTAAATTAATATTTTGAATATTTCCAATTTTTCTAAAATTAATTTTTATTTTTTTTATTATTTAATATTTGTAGCTTTTTATTTTTAAGTTCTTAATATTTGAGAAAATTAATTAAATAATGATTTAATATAATTATATTTTATAATAAACATATAATATTAAAAATTATAATAGATATTTAAAGAATGCAGGCAGGTGTGAGGCATAAATGCTCTCCAAATGGTTGAATTTTTCCTGCAATTTCTGAGATTTTCCTCCAATTCACTGTTATGAATAATGTTCTGTATGGGACTAAAATTTCAAAATGTTTTGGGACTAAATTTGCATTAACGTTTAACCGCAAATGTGACGGTGAGGACCAATTTTGCATATCGTGGTCCAATAGGACCAAATTAGAAAGTTTGGGACCAAAATCGCGAATGGACATGTCATGTGGGACCAGTCTTGCAATTTTCTCGTCAATTTAATTGAGATTAATAAATTACTAGTTCATAAAACATCATTTCAAATCTATTTCATTCTAGTAATTATTCTGAATTATTTATTTCAATAAACAACAACAATCTTTTCGATTTAATATGGGGAAACGGAAGGAAACTCGAATCAAAATGACATTATTTCATTAGAGAAAATATAAAAAAAACTAGAAATGAAGTAGTTTTATTAACACGATTATATAAAAGAAATTAAATGTATAAATATTATTAGCAATCGTTTCGAAATTCTTCACTCTTCTTCCATAACCGCGCGAGCAAACGAAAAACATAAAGGATTACCGTTCCGCCCCTCTAAGAAATGTTCATAAATTCGCCTCCGACGTCCGCTGTGCCCCACAGACCTTCCAAAAGAATACAATCATTGCAAGTACAGCATGTACAGCAAGTACAGCAATAACTGGTATCGTATGGTATTGCATACGAAATAAAAGAATTAATTAACATGTTGAATATTTTGAGAGATTTATATATATATATATATATATATATAGAGTCTTTTGCATGAGGTGAAAAAAGGGGATATATTTATATTTAATGATAATGAAGTTGAAGAAAGGTCAAACTTTTTTCGCCTAAAATCACAAACTATATACGAAAAATAATATTATTAATTATTCAACACATTATTAATGTATATTATTAATATATCCACTGACTACTATAATATGATTGTATTAAGTCCATATATACTATAAACTCTATACACTCTATTAGTTATTATATACATATAAATATATACTATCTAATATATATTATATATGTTGACAATGTGATCTTATATACTAAATTTTATTATATTAAATATATATATATACATAAAATTAAATTTTAATTAATATCATATATTAATAATTATATATATATATATATTACATCAAATTAGAAAATAAATAAAAAATGAGTGCGCGGAAAGAGTTGCAAGCTGGTACTAATGCCAACAATGCTCGGAAAGGCGATGTGGTGGGAAATGTCGGATGAGTTCCTCTATTTCAATTTGATGTTCCATCTCGTATTCCAACCATTGGATGTATCTAATGTGTATTTAAAAAATTAAACGATTGTCCACTAAAGTTGAAATACGAGAGAATGAGAATGTTTGATCTTATATTTCATTCCAACCATTGAATTCATGTCATTTGTATTTAAAAAACTTAAACAATTATCCACTAAAAAATTAAATACACGTGACATGAATCTAATGATTGGAATACAATATATATGAAATACGAAATTGAGATAGAGGATCTCGTCTGATTTTACTGGTATTCAAGTTTAGGAGAGATTGTGTTTAGAGAAGAAGCACTTGCAAAGTGTGTATGTGTACACAAATATATATTGTGAGCTTTAATTTTCTTTTCAGAAATTGTGGTTGTTCAGTTTAATATTGATGCTTTGATCAAACGTTGAGTTTTAATCATAGCTTGTGTTTAGGTATGAGATGAGCAAATTAGGATCAATAATTAAGAAATTGAAATATGTGCTACTTGTTTGAAATTTCGTATTACAAAAACATCATGTATTTTGGGTGAAAAAAAAAGAGAGGAATTAAATGGCTAGAAATAACTAGTTTGAATTATTCATTTATTGTTATTTACCTCCAAATATCTAAAACATCACTTTCCAACTAAACTATAAAACAAATTATACTTTGATATATATATTTTGTTTTTTTTCTTCAAAAATAGCACACCTTTTACGAATAACATTTTTTTCTTTTAATTCTTTTAATTCAATTTTTTCTGATAACGATCAGGGTTAATTGTGTTATAATTAATTTTTATAATAAATATTATAAAATCATGAATTTAATAGTGTAATTAACATGAAGCGAAACATAAAAAGTGTGATAAAAAATTCAGACAACTTGAAATTGAACCTTAAATGATAAACTAAATAAATAAAAGTGAACTCAAACCCATAAAAAATACTCCGGTATCCGTCTCATAATTATAGTCTCTTATTCTTCTTATTTGAAATCTACAGTTTAAATTTTACATTAAAAGTAGTTCGACTCATATTAAGTATGAAGGAAAATTAGATGAGTATTAAATAAGAGGAATGTAAGTGGTTTTAACATATAGTATGTATAAATATTTTTTTATTTTATAATTATGTTGAGTTTGGGGTTAATATATATATATATATATATATATATATATAGGGAATTGATCAAATGTAAACCAATTCTTAATTAGTGTGTAAACTGTAAATCAATCTCCCATTATTCATTTAAAAAAAAATACACGGTCAAGATTTGAAGAAAAATTTGGTGGCAGTTTCGTAATTTTCACAACTTTTTTCAATCATCTAAAAAAATTCTTAAAAATTTCAAACGATCATAATTTGCTCTTTTTCATTGAACTAATGCAAATAATATATCAAATTAAAGGTCTTTTAATCATCGATCTTTCATTTAAGATCAGTGAAGCACATAAATATCTAAAAAATATGGACAAAAAATAAAAAGTTTTTCACGCGTATTCAAGCTCAGAATACTTCGTTAGTATACGACGTATGTTTCGTTAGCATATGACAAATGTTTTGTCAGCATCATTTATATTGCGATAAAGATATATTCAATTGTAATTAGGTATGCTTCGTTAGCATATAAAAAATATTTCATTTGCATATGACAAATGATTCGTTAGCATATGTCAAATATTTCATTAACATCGATTACATTACTGTAAATGTTTATTACATCTCAATTAATATATGTTTCACTGATATCAATTATATTGCTATAAATATTTATTTAATCCCAATTAGGATGTTTTTAATTAGCATATAACAAATATTTCATTTGTATCAATTATATTCACAATGAACAATACATTAATGCATTAAGATATTTTTTATATGAGAATGCTAATGCACTGCTAACGTTAACATTGATATATGCTAACTAAAATATTATAATAATGTTAATGTAGTATAATTATATATGGTAATAGAATCATATATGTTTAATATTGCATGTGTATTGTCAATGTATAACATCCATCTCAATTAAGCATGATTCATTAGCATATGGCAGATAATTCGCTAGCATCATGATTAGTTATATTGCTATTACATCAATTTTAGAGTTCAACAATTTAATTTTATTGAATTTTATTATTTGTAGTTGTTAGCACTATCGTACGCTAACAGAAGTATTATGTAATGCTAAAGAAAAGAAATACACAATGTTAACAAAAGTAATAATGTTGTGGATCGAAGCCACATAATGCAACTAACAACCTTCAATCAAACAACTATAACTTTATCCACGATTCATATTTTTTTGAAATTATTTTTCATTGAAATTATGCTTGACTAGCTTTCCAACCATATAAAACTCGCCATTTAATAATTTCCTAACAAAATCAGTTTTGTGTTTAAAGTTAGGTGTTGTAAATGAAGTGATATTGCTTCGTTAGCATATGAGTGTGTCTTCGTTAGCCCGCAACTTGGAAGTCCGCTATTTTTCTTTATTTTTAAATTTTGACCTAGACGCGGAAATTACCAAAATGCTAACGAACCGGTTGTGAAAAATAACATCGGATATAAGAGCTATATTGAATTATTTATAAAAAAAAAATTATTCTTTCCAATTATTATTGTGCATAGTCAATTTAATCGAGATTAATGAATTACAAATTCATAAAATATCATTTCAAATCTATTTTATTCTAGTAATTATTATGAATTGTTTATTTTAATAAACAATAACAATCTTTTTTATTTAATATGGGGAAACGAAAGGAAAGTCGAATCAAAATGACACTATTTCACTAGAGAAAATATGAAAAAATTAGACATGTCATAATTTCATTAACACGATTACATAAAGAAAATTATTAGCAATCATTTCGGAATTCTTCACTCTTCTTTCACAGCTGCGCGAGCAAACGCGAAAAATTAAAGGGTTACCGTTCCGCTCCCTCTAACAAAAGTCGTCTGCGGATTCGTGAGTCGTCACTGTCCGCGGCGGCCCCATCCCCAGATCCTCATCTGTGTGCTTCGTGAAACACAATACCCCAAATATAAAGAGAAGTAAACCGCAAACTGCCAGAAAAGTAATAACAGGAGCAGAAAGATACATGTTGAATATCTTTGAGAGATTTATATATATAGATATAGATATATGTATGTGTGTGTGTATATTTATAGTCTTTTGCATGAGGTGAAAAAGGGGTATATATTTATATTTAATGATAATGAAGTTGCAGAAAGGTGAAACCTTTTTCGCCTAAAATCACAAACTATATACGAAAAATAATATTAGTAATTATTCAACTCATTATTAAGGTATATTATTAATATATCCACTAACTACTACAATATGATTGTATTAAGTCCATATACTATCTAACATATATTATATATGTTGACAATTTGATCTTATATACTAAATTTTATTATATTAAATATATATATATATATATTACATCAAATTAGAAAATAAATAAAAAATGAACGAGCGGAAAGAGTTGCAAGCAAGTACTAATGCTAACAATGCTCGAAAAGGTGATGTGGTGGGAAATGTCGGGTGACTTCCTCTATTTTAATTTGATGTTCCATCGCATATTCCAACCATTGGATGTATGTGATGTGTATTTAAACGATTGTCCGCTAAAGTTGAAATACGAGAGAATGAGAATGTTTCATCTTATATTCCATTTCAACCATTGAATTCATGTCATTTGTATTTAAAAAATTAAACAGTTGTTCACTAAAAAATTAAATACACGTAACATGAATCTAATTATTGAAATACAATATGAAATATGAAATTGAGATAGAGAATCTCGTCCAACAAATATATTGTAATCAATTAAATTATCATCACCAATCAAATGGCGCCAAGTGGAAATTAACAATTGAAATAGCCAAATTATATTATTTATTTATATTTTGGGAATTTTAATTCCTAAAATAAATAAATAAATTGGTATTCAATATGTGGAAAAATCTCGACCAATAGAAATGCGACACATAAACGAGCTTACACAAGAAATGACCATGTTGTTGTAGAGAATTACAAAGGGTATAAGGCAACAATAAAATTATGCCACATAAGCCCTAACAAATGGACCAATAAGATGTCGCCACCTAAGCCCTAAATGCACCCTCATTTGCCTATAAATAGAGGGCTTGGCCTAAGAAAACCAGAACAAGTTCAAGAGCTCAAGACTTGGAGGAAGCTTGCGTGAAGAAGTTCTCTCTCGATCTTCAAGGCGTTCGTGTGAAGAATCAAGGCGTTCGTGTGAAGAATCGAGGCGTTCTAAATCAAAATCATCCGAGCTTGAAGTTTGATCCGGAATCAAGGTGCTACACCCTCCGATCAACGTTTCCAAGCTTCAAATCTTCAAGTTGTTCTTGAGGATTCAAAGGCTTTCTTCATCAAGTTCGTCCCAAAACCTTCGTTTGATCCGGAATCAAGGTGCTACACCCTCCGATCAACGTTTCAAACCTTCAAATCTTCAAGATTGTTCTCGAAGATTCAAGGCGTTCTTCATCAGAGATCGTCTAAATCCACCATTTGATCCAAAATCAAGGTCCCAACGATCCAAATTAATGTTATAAACCTCCCAGCATCGGATTTCTGAAGGTCAAAGGGCAAGAACTAACTCGAAGATCTTGAAGAACGACGATGAACAATTTTTGAAGAAAAGAATCAGAAAATTTTGATAGAGAATCGAACCACGAATTATAATTTCAATCTGAAATCTCTTATTTGTACGATTTTCCGGTGTTTATTAATTTAAATACTCGGAATTTGTGTTACAAATTCTGGCACGCCCGGTGGGACCTCTCTACTTCTCATCTCTTCTCTTCGTCAAATTTCAAATTTGAAGATGTCTAACATCTCAAATACTTCGGAGTCCACTACGAAAGGTGTTGGAGTGACTACGAGGAATATGGCCAAGCAAGCATTGGAAGCTTCCAAGATGACTACTGTTGAGGAAGAAGTGCCCCATCTTGAGGGAGTCGACGCGACCAATGAAGGAATGGAAGGCGACCTCCCGCCACAAGCAAGTGGCTCGCTTGAAGCAGCCGTCATGATGGCAAACGACTCTACTATAGAGGATCAGCTCGCAAATATAACTAAACTCATCGAGGGACTTCACAAACGCATGCAGCACCAAGACGATGAGATCTCAAAGCTCAAGAGAGAAAGGGGTGAAGCGAGTCGTGCAAATGATGAGAATCATGAAGAAAATGGTGAAAATAATGACGACCAAACACCTGAGAAGCCGGAAATGAATGATGATGCAAAATCATTTGCTAAAGAGTTGAATGTTTCAGTTGATGGCTCTATTCCAATCAACCAACTCAAGGAGTTCATTGAAGGGACCATAAAAGATAAGTTCGGTGAAAGTTCCAAGTCAATGGCAGCTTATTCTAAGCCTTACACTCGAAGGATCGATAACTTGAAGATGCCTGTAGGTTATCAACCCCCAAAGTTTCAACAGTTCGATGGAAAGGGCAATCCAAGACAGCATGTAGCCCATTTTGTTGAAACATGCAACAATGCGGGAACCTATGGAGATCATTTGGTCAAGCAGTTTGTTCGCTCTCTGAAGGGAAATGCATTCGACTGGTATACAGACTTGGAGCCTATCTCAATTGACAGTTGGGAGCAGCTCGAGCATGAATTTCTCAATCACTTTTACAGTACCAGAAGAACCGTCAGTATGGTAGAACTCACAAGTTCTCACCAATGGAAAGAAGAGCCTGTGATTGATTATATCAATCGATGGAGAAATCTTTGTCTCAACTGCAAAGACCGTCTGTCTGAAGCATCTGCCATAGAAATGTGCATCCAAGGAATGCATTGGGGTCTTCAATACATCTTGCGAGGAATTCAACCAAGAACTTTTGAAGAATTAGCCACCAGAGCTCATGATATGGAGCTGAGTATGGCAGTAAGCGGAATTGATGGACCACCAATGCAAGAACCTCGCAAATTCAAAGAAAGACAAGATTTCAAGAGGAATGCCAAGCCTGCCGACAAAGCACCAAAGAAAGAGTCTATGGTAACGAAGGCAACACCCGTCAAGTTCATCAGAAAGGATGCTGACAAAGATACAAAACAGAATGTTCAGCCAGAAAAGAGGATGACCCTGAAAGAGATGCAACAAAAACAATATCCTTTCCTGGATTCAGATGTCTCAGGGATTTTTGATGACCTGCTAAAGGAAGGACTTCTTGAGTTGCCAGATATGAAGCGTCCTAATGAAGCAGGAAGAACTGATGACCCTAAATACTGCAAATACCATCGATTGGTTGGGCATGCCATTCATGACTGCTTCATACTGAAAGACAAAATCATGCAACTGGCTCGTCAAGGGAAAATATCACTTGAAGAAGATGATGCCACCACAAATATTGTTATCACTGAGTCTAGTAATGTTGTGAGTGATGAAGGAAATGACGAGCGAGTCGAAAAAGAGACTTATGTGGCTGATAGTGGTTACATATCTACAATAACATTCACCGATGAAGATTTGCAGCTTGGATCTGATCCTCATAATAGGCCTTTATTCATGAGTGGCTATGCATGTGAAAAACGAGTCAATAGAATACTTGTTGACGGAGGATCTGCGGTGAATATCTTGCCTTTAAGGACATTGAAAGAATTGAAAATTCCTACGGAAGACCTTTCAGGCAGTCGGTTGATGATTCAAGGATTTAATCATGAAGGGCAAAGAGCTCTTGGTGCCGTAAGGTTAGATTTGCTAATGGATGATATGAAATCAACCACAATGTTTCATGTGATTGACGCCAAGACTTCGTATAACATGCTTCTTGGACGACCATGGCTACATGAGAATGGAGTTGTCCCCTCGACATGGCATCAATGCTTCAAGTATTATCGGGATGGAGTGGTAAAAACGGTAGTTGGTGACCGCAAGCCCTTCACAGAAGCTGAATCATACTTTGCCGATTCAAAATACTATCTACCTAACACGAAGGCAGGAAAGGGGGCAGTCATCCATCAAAAAGAACCTGAAAACAGCCAAAAGATCAAGAAAGAAGCATTTGGAACAGAATCACTGGAAGGACTCACTTTGCCTCTAACCAAAATTGATGCAAAGAAGCCAATCCTACCACCTCTCAAAGGATTTGTCCGGCCAGTGCAAGGGAGCTTGATTGAGCATGGAGAACTCTCGGAACATACAATTCCTCAAAACTTTGGTCCAAAGGCATTTCCACTGCTTCTCAAAGCCGGATATGACCAAAAAGTAAAAGAACATCTTTCAAAAGATAAAGGAAAAAGGGAAGGTGAATGCGATGCCACCCATAAATGCTCAAAAAATGGTGGATATGCTACTCGAAATCCTAAAATAGGATTGGGATTCACACCGCATAACCCTGTTCGAATTGTAATCAAAAGGGCTAATATCAACCATATTTCTGAAGAGGAAGCTCGAGTGTCTGTATTTGAAAGGCTTGGAAACAGACCAAAGAATGAAAAGAAGACACCCAGGATATCCGTGTTCAATAGACTTGGCAAGAAATTGAAGAGTGAACCAACAGGATGTCAGAAGCTGAGTTTTGCCAAAACTAAAATTGTGAATGAACGACGAATGAAAAGCATGGCCCCTCCCTGCGGAAAGAAACAAACCACATTAACTGTGTCATGCGGAGAAGAACTGAAAGCTAAAATGAAGACTGTCATCTTTACACAACGCATTGAAGATGAAGACGACAACGAAAGTATAGCTTCATCTTACTATGCTGCTATTGGTGTTCAAAGCGCGATCTTTCGTGGTGTTCAAGATCAGTTTCAGCAAGACATTTCTCATCTAGTTAGAAAGGGTGTGATCAAAACAAATAATGTGGCACACATAGTTCAGGTAAGACGAAGGGATGGAACAATGAGGAAATGCATAGATTTCAAAAGCCCCGAAGGAATGAATGAAGAAGTTGCCTCATCACATCACATTACCTTAAATGAAGAAGTGACTGTCGAAGAGGAAGATGTAGAGATAGCCCCTCTTCAGTTTGAAGAAGGTGTCAAGTCCACTGTCGATGAATTGAAAGAAATCAATTTGGGCGATGAAAATGACCCAAGACCCACCTACATAAGTGCACTTTTGACTGCCGATGAGGAAAACTTGTACATTGAACTACTAAAAGAGTTCAAAGATGTATTCACCTAGTCATACAAGGAGATGCCCGGATTAAATCCAAAGATAGTTGTTCATCATTTGGCAATGAAAAGGGGGATACGGCCTGTCAAGCAAGCTCAAAGGCGGTTTCGTCCAGACTTGATCCCACTCATCGAAGCTAAAGTAAACAAACTTATTGAAGTCGGATTTATTAGGGAAGTCAAGTACCCTACATGGATCTCAAGCATTGTTCCTGTTAGAAAGAAGAACGGGCAAATTCGAGTTTGCGTCGATTTTAGAAACTTGAACGAAGCATGTCCTAAAGATGACTTTCCACTTCCAATTGCTGAGCTGATGATTGATGCTACAACTGGACATGAAGCACTGTCATTCATGGATGGATCGTCTGGATACAATCAGATCTGCATGTCTCCAATGGATGAAGAAATGACGGCCTTCCGTACCCCAAAAGGCATATATTGTTACAAAGTGATGCCATTCGGGTTAAAGAACGCTGGTGCCACATATCAAAGGGCCATGCAAAGGATCTTCGATGACATGCTCCACAAGAATATTGAGTGCTACGTAGACGATGTGGTATTAAAGTCAAAAGAACGGAATAGTCACTTGCAAGATCTACGATTGGTGTTCCAATGTTTGAGAAGATATCAGCTCAAGATGAACCCCTTGAAATGTGCATTTGGGGTGAGATCGGGAAAATTCCTTGGCTTCATTGTCCGCCATCGAGGAATAGAGATTGAACAAGCAAAAATCGATGCGATACTGAAGATGCCTGAGCCCCGTAATATTCATGATCTCAAAAGTTTGCAAGGAAGGTTAGCATACTTGCGAAGATTCATCTCAAATCTAGCAGGGCGATGTCAACCTTTTAGCCGAATCATGAAGAAAGGAGTCCCATTTGAATGGGATGAATCATGCCGCAATGCTCTCAAAAGTATCAAGGAATATTTGACGAAAGCCCCAGTATTGATCGCACCAGTGGCAGGCCGACCACTAATTCTATATATTGCTGCCCAAGAGCGTTCTGTCGGAGCACTGCTTGTGCAAGAAAATAACAATGGAAAAGAAAGTGCGTTATATTATTTGAGCAGGATGATGACGCCAAATGAGCTAAAATACTCTCCAGTTGAGAAGTTGTGCTTGTCATTGATTTTCTCCATTCAAAAGCTGAAGCATTATTTCCAAGCTCACACAGTCCGTCTCATCTCTAAGGCAAATCCCTTGAAGTATGTAATGTCAAGACCCATTCTGTCAGACAGGCTTGCACGGTGGTATCTCCAACTACAACAATTTGAGATCATATACGTCCCCCAAAAGGCTGTAAAGGGACAAGTTCTGGCAGATTTTCTGGCTGATCATCCAGTCCCCGCTGAATGGGAACTCATCGACGACCTCCCAGATGAAGATGCACTTGCAGTTGAGATCTCTCCTCCCTGGTTAATGTATTTTGATGGTGCGGCACATAAAGAGGGAGCTGGTGCCGGAGTGGTGTTCGTAACGCCTGAAGGAGAAGTATTGCCTTATTCCTTTACCCTGACAAAGAATTGCTCCAATAATATAGCTGAGTATCAAACGCTTGTCCTCGGATTGGAAATGGCAGTAGATACAAAAAGGTTGCACATGAAAGTGTATGGAGATTCTAAGTTGGTGATCAATCAAATCAACGGAGAATATGAAGTGAAAAGGCCCGAATTGCTACCATATGTCGAGTATGCCCAACGAATGATTGGATGGCTCGGAGATGTGGAAATTGAACATGTTCCAAGAAAAGAAAACAAACAAGCAGACGCGTTGGCTAAGCTTGCATCCACAATAACTATGGCTGATGGCAAGATTCTCGTACCCGTTTGTAAGGGTTGGGTTATACCGCCTGTCTTCGGAGATGAAGATGGTATAGAAGATGAAAGTAATATCGTGGAAGTTTTTGAAATTGAACAAGAAGACTGGAGATAGGTATTTGTTGATTACTTGAAGTATGAAAAATTACCAGATGATCCGCGTCGAAGAATTGATGTTCGCTGTCGCGCCACTCGCTTCATCTACTTGAAAGGAACACTTTACAGACGATCATTTGATGGAGTCTTCTTAAGATGCTTGGGCGATGAAGAAGCAACACAAGCTATTGAGGAAGCACATTCCGGCATTTGTGGAGCCCATCAATCTGGGCCAAAGCTACACTTTCGTATCAAAAGAATGGGCTATTACTGGCCGACAATGGTAAAGGATTGCATGGACTATGCGAAAAGGTGCCAACCATGCCAATTTCATGCAAATCTCATCCATCAACCACCAGAGCCCTTGCATCCTACTATTGCTTCATGGCCATTCGATGCCTGGGGTATGGATGTCGTCGGACCAATGACTAAATCTTCAGGGGGCATTTATATATCCTGGCAGCAACTGATTACTTTTCCAAGTGGGCTGAGGCCATCCCTTTAAAAGAAGTGAAGAAAGAAAACGTTGCTGATTTCATCAAAGGCAATATAATCTATCGGTATGGGATCCCTCGATACATCATTACCGATAATGGGAAGCCATTCAGCAATGCCTTGATAGATAAGTTGTGCGAGAAGTTTGGATTCAAACAAAGAAAGTCGTCCATGTACAATGCCGCTGCCAATGGACTCGCTGAAGCATTCAACAAGACCTTGTGCAATTTGCTCAAAAAGGTGGTCGGAAAGTCGAAGCGTGATTGGCATGAAAGAATTGGAGAAGCATTATGGGCATACAGAACCACTCATCGGACTCCTACTCAAGCAACTCCGTACTCGTTGGTATATGGTGTGGAAGCCATCATTCCCCTTGAACAACAAATCCCGTCTTTAAGAATCACAATCCAAGAAGGTTTAACTGAAGAAGAAAATGCCCGGTTGCGTCTTGAAGAATTGGAAGCTTTAGACGAGAAGAGGCTGAAAGCACAACAAAGGCTCAAGTGTTATCAAGCTCGCCTTTCAAGAACTTTCAACAAAAAAGTACGGCCACGTTCCTTCCAAGTTGGGGATCTGGTGCTAGCAATGAGAAGGCCAATTGTCACCACCCACCGTGTTGGAAACAAGTTCATTCCTAGATGGGACGGTCCGTACATCGTCACAGAAGTATACACAAATGACGCTTACAAATTGATCTCTGAAGACCGTGTGAGGGTTGGCCCGATAAATGGGAAATTCTTGAAGCGTTACTATCCCTAAAAGGGAAATGAAGTAAAAAAAAAAAAGAGGGAAGAAAAATGTGTACAAAAAAAAGAGAGAAAAATGTGTATAGCAAAAAAAAAAAAAAAAGAGGGAAGAAAAATGTGTACAAAAAAAAAGAGAGAAAAATGTGTATAGCAAAAAAAAAAGAAAAAAAAAAAGAAAAAGAAAAAAGAAGATATGTACAGCAAAAAGAGAGAAAGAAAATGCTCCATGACGCACGAGCCTAAACTGCATGTTACTCCTGACCCGCATGAGTATAAACTGTGCACGGTAACCACCAAAAGTTAAATTTACGTGGCTAAACTGTTATTTATCCCACCAAAATGGTAAAATTTATGTGGTTAAACTGTTGATTACTCCACTTTGTCTATATAGTGGTTAAATAAATAGTCACTCCTGGCCCGCATGAGTATAAACTGTGTACGACACCCCCTTTAAAAAAAATTCATTTGAACTACGTTTTGACTTGATCCCTTTTATGGGTACGTAGGCAGCTTAGATATTTTCTAAGTTCAGTCATGTTCCACGATCTGTGTTATGTCTTTTACGTTATATAATTATAACAAAAAAGGATATAGCACCAAAAAGGGAAGAGAAAACAAAAAATGCGCAAATCCAAACATGTCTCAAAAGAAAGCATGAAGATAGAGATATTCGTTATAAAGAACAGCTGAAATACAAATGACAACTAAAATGAGTCATAACAAGCAAGTCTGAATGAAGCTCTAGATAAAGGGGTCTTGATCCTCCAAAACCTTCTTGGCGTGCTCCAACGCAGACTTTGAACTCTTCAGTTGCTTCTCCACCCTACTATCGGAAGAACCTCTGATCTTGGAGAGCTCTTCTTCATGACCATGAATCTCGTTCCGGAGAGCTAGGCGAGACCCCACATGCCCTTTCAAGGACATAGTCAAATCCTTCTTCCGCTCCTCTAAGATAGCAAGCTCTTCTCGAATAAGATCAATCTCATGTGTCTTTTCATCCTCCTTGGCTTTAGCAGCACAAATGCGATCGTTGACTTCCTTACAACGCTGCGCAGAAACTTCATCGAGCTCGGAGGACGCCGACCTTGCCTCATCATAAGCTGTAGCATTCGCGAAAAGTATCTCCAAACTCTTCGTCAGATGAGAAAGGTCAAAACTGTGAGGAGTGCTCTTCATAAGTAAAAGTCCCTCAAATGCCGTCTCTCGAAGTGACGAGAGAGAATCGACAGGCGTCCTCATCAATTTGTCACGGAGGTCACCCCAATACATCTTGAGGAACGATTTGCAACGATCATCAAACACCGCCTTGCCATCGAACTCAGTAACAGCCCTAGCTGGTAGGATATGCTCACTATCTGCATCTCCATCAGAGTGGCAAGCTTCGGTTGGTGCATCGGAATCCTCTTAATCATCAGAGCCAAACAACTCATTCACCAACTGAAATGCAAAAAGTAGATTGGTTAATAGGAGACAAAATAAAACAAAACAAGAAAAGGGAAATAAAAAAAAGGACGAAGATACGAGAAACCTCTTCCGTAGAAGCACCCGCATGGCTAGGGTCGTTCCCACCATGTCCCTCAAGAGGAAGGGAGGATTTGCGATCGGTCTTTTCCCTCTTCCAGTGACGATCTGCGTTACTGCTTACAGAGGCCTCCGGATCGACCTTTCTCTTTCCCTTGTTGGAAAGGTTAGCCTCTCCCACTTCCTCTTGACTTGGTAGTAGGCCACTTGGTTTAGGTTGAACTAAAAGCTCAACATTCCTCTCCAAGAAGTTGTCGAAGACTCGATCCCACCACTTCTTGTATTCGGCATTAGGGAACTTCTTCAAATTCAGGAATGGAAAACATGCCTTCGCCATAGATTTGCGTATCAAGCAAATACGCCAATATCTGAGGCCATCAGCCAAAGAAGCCTCACAGATGTCTTTGGTAAGGACCCCTGGAACCATCTGTTGGTAGCCAAATTGCCGGCTGAAGCGGTGTAGGCTATAAGGCTCGATAATGAAATGGTCATCTATCCTCTTAGCCAAGAAGTTGGATCGGATAGCCATGAAGAGTCCACGATCTAGGTCGCTTGCATTTTCGTCATCAATGAACACGAAATCCTCAGCTCTAGAAGGCATGATGCAATGCCAAGAAACTAGTTCAACCCTATGCACCCTCTTGCGAGCCTCAGCAGGACCGTAGAATCTAGCACCGCCTTCGCCCGAATAACGAACCATCCTGGGGGCTTCCCTCTTTCCTTCAAGATCGAAATGAGTCCGAAGATAGCACGCCATCCACCCATAAACAAAATGCATGGAAAATGCTGAATGACCCTGAGGCGGCGTGGCAAGGCTTGAGATCTTGTTCAAACCTTGGTAAATACTTGCCAATACTTGAATGGCAAGAGACACCCTTTCACCGCTTGCCATGATACTGGCTATCTTGAAGACACTGGGCCGAATCAAACTACCATCACCCTCGGGGAGCACAAAGCTGCAAAGCCAACAAGCGAGATGGGCGGCTAAGTACGTCTCATTTTGATGATTCTCCTTAACTCCGAGCTCAGTAAGTGGAGCCCTTTCAGAAGACTCCGAGCTCAGTAAGTAGAGCCCTTTCAGAAGAGGTCCACTCTTTGTGCTCCTCGACTTCTCCAGAAAGGTTGTGCGTTGATTTGAGACGCTGACTTTTCTTCTCCTTACGAAGTGGAAGCGGTCGGTATCTTAATTTCCTTCTCGACCAGAATTTAGTCCACTTCTCAATCGACACGGAGCGATGTGAAGCTTTGTCGTCTTCCCTTCCAAGGAGGTGGTAAGCATGGAATAAGTACTTGCAAATCCCAGGGACGAATAGCTTGCCTCTTTTGTTGACTCCAGTAAGCTCCTCCGCCCGAGGCACCATCTCGTCACAAAGAAGCCCGATTAAAGGAAGACCGGCCATCACGTGTAAATCCCACAATGATATAGACAACTCGCTAGAAGAGGTCAGCAAGGTATTCGTCGAGGGACACCACGCTTCGCAAAAGGCTTTGACTACCTCCGTATTTCGATCGTACGTGAAGAGAGAAGCATAGACTGGGTCGTATATGCCCGCACTATGAAGTTTATCACTGTAGCGACTGAGCACGTCCTCGGTCCACTCCCAATATCCGTCGAAGTGGCGAGATTCACCAAGAAACTCGACTTTGTCTTGCCACCTTACCTTGCCTTCTACAATTTGGCGCCCTAGAAACGGGAGGAAATCAGCCCTGTCACTCTGTTGATGATGAGCTGATTGCAGAGCCCACGCCTTCGTCACTTTCGTCAAGGAAACCTCATAATACCAATGAGGCTTGTGAAATGGATCTGTAAGCTTAGGCCACTCATAAGCATATTTCTCGATAAGTGGATCACGAGCTCGAAGACGAGTACCTCTCTTCACGGGCTGCTGATCGTTATCTGTGATCACTAAGTAATGTTTTCCGGAGATGCTCGTATCCTGGAAATGAACCATACCTAGAAACCAAAAGAAAAATGAATAAAGTATGAAATAGGCCAAAATATGAAATATGCCAAAAAGGGAGGCATGAAATACACTAAAAAATGGAAGTTCTACCTCCAAGTTGAAAAATCCCCAAAAATCCTTTGGCTCAAAGTTGGAGTGTCTCGATCAAATTCACGAGCAAGTTCGATCAAATATAAATTCCTGCAAAAGAAAAAGAGAGGTTAAAGCCCAAATAAAAAAAAAAAAGGAAGGAAAAAGCCCAAATAAACAAAAGCTCAAATAAAAAATTTTAGAATGAAAGGGCCAGTGTTCAAAAGAGAAAGAAGAAAATAAAAGGCCCAAAACCCTCAAACAAATGACCCAAATTTTTTTAAGCCCATATCATTTAAACCTAAATCAAATAATGGTGTCTCTCTCATCAAATCAGATCCCGTAAATTCCTCTCTCTCTTCCACCGCTCCCTCCACCGCCGCTTCTCTCTTACTCCTCGAAGCTCAAACTCGCCCTCTCATTCTCTAAACCTAGCCCCGTTCTTCTCCTTCCCCTCCCCACCATTAAAACCGTCACCGTCGCAGTCTTAGTCGCCGTCTTCGGCGGAAACGATGACTGCCTCAAAATCTACGACCTCTCGAGTGGTTTTGCTCGTTCAATTGAAGAAGCTCGTAGCAAATGAGAAGCTCGCCAAAGTTAAAACTCGCCCCGACGCGTCCCGCTGAGGCAGCTGTGGCTTCTCTCTCAAGTAACAGTTGTTTTCTCCACACTTCCCCTTTCCCCGCTCTCCAAGTCCCAGCAGATCCGATCGACCGTCGGCGAGATCGCTCCATACGACATCCCGGAACTACCCCTACCGCCGTTGCAATGGAGGAGGAGCTAGAGTTGGCGCATGCAAAGGACGCCAAGGAGCGGATGGCTGGCATCGAGCACCTCCACCAACTCCTCGAAGCTCCTAGAAAGACGCTGTCACCGACGACTCACCGTCGGAGGTGACATCACTCGTCGACGTCTGCCAAGATCTCTTGAAGGACAACAACTTCAGGGTGTTGCAGGGCGCTCGCCTCCGCCGCCATGCTCTCCGGCAAACATTCGAAGCTGCATTTCAATGCGCTTGTTCCGACGGTGGTTGAGAGACTCGGCGATGCCAAACAGCCGTTTAGAGATGCTGCGAAGAGGCTCCTGCTCACTCTCATGGTGGTTGAGTTGTCGAAAGGGCAGGATCTTACGATTGGATGCACAGAAGCCGGAGAATTCGAGAAGAGTTTGCTCGTACAGTCACGTCAGGCTATTGGTCTCTTTGCATCTACGGAACTACCTCTTCAACAGATGCTAAATGACCCCAACCCTGGTCGTGAGCAGGCCACAGCCGCAACCGACGTTGTTCTTGTTGCCGGTAAAGTTCCATTCACCGGTGGACTCGAGCTCGAGCAGATAAAGGTTAAAATCGACAAGGACAAAACCTGTACCATGTGCTCTCACAAAGATCCAAATGGTAGGAAAAGTGGGATTGCAAACCAAAAAAAAAAGCAGAAAGTAAAAGAGAGAAATAGCAAGAAACGTGGAGAAAGGGAGACAGTTGATTCCGAAGCATGGTTCGGTGACTAAGTCTCTGCAACTCTATCTAATACTAAGGAATCACGTATTAAGGAAAGCAATCCGCAATGGTACACAGAAAACAGTCCCATTTCCAAGTATGTTAAGGATTCAATATTTCCTTTTCCGGTGCGCTATCTATAGCCAAAACGAGGAAGTATGCTATCTACAGCCAAAATCAGGGAACTACTCTAAACTTTAGACAAGCAGGAAGAAGCCACTATACAAAAAGGGGGAGATGACAAGCAGTACGAACAAGGAGCTTAAAAAAAAAAGGAACAGATTCTTTTGGCATTCTTCAAAGATCTTTATGCATGCTGTTGCAGATTTCGTGATTAAATAACATATGCTTATCTCATTTCAGAAGGCAAAAACATATCAAGAAGAAAGTGAATGCAGCTTACAGAAGCAAGCAATAGCAAAGGAGAAGGAGAAACTTACAGCATTGAAGCTTTGAAAACTCACTCAACATGCTTCCTCCCTCCAACATATGCAACAAGATTGCAGCCAGCAAAGAAGGGCATAACGACGTCGCACCACACTCCTCTGTGCCTGAAATAGCAAGGTTAATAGAGTTAGAGGGTGCCGGAAGACCAAAAAAAAGGGAGGAAAAGAGCCGGCATAAACAGCTCACCTTTTTTTCTCCACCAGTATCAACTCAAAGTGGAAACAAGATTAAAGGATTAGCAAAAGGATGAAAGATAGACGCTATCTTGTTTTAATAGAAATGGTGTAGAATTTCAGCAAGGATGTGTGGAAATGTATACTTTGTGGCAAATGCATGAAGAAAACTGGGCTATTTATAGAGTCCAAATATGGGAGGAGCTTGCATGTTTTGTAGGAGCATTCAATGCACTGAAAAGGAGGTAACAAACAATTGGCTTTTGCAGTAGCTGTACCATGAAGCTGTATCTGTTAAAGTGGAGCTTGTGCCCCAAGGCTGAAGAAGAATCAAGACGGATATATATATATACATATATGTATATCTTTCACGAAAAACAAAAACACCATTAAATGCATCGCAGAAGCTCGCAGGTGCTCTCAAATTTTGGCCCAAAATTATGGAACAAAGCTGTGGACTAATATCTGCTTTTCAAAAAAATTAGACACAAAGAGAGCAACAAACAAATTCTGCAGCAAGTGCTTGTACTCCCTCAACGCAGATCATCTACCAATCCCTAGCCTACACCTCTAGTGTCCTCACCTGTGGCATTTAATGAATGAAGCCATGCCAAAAAAAAAAATCAAAACAGGGAACAAAAACAAACTTTGCAGCGGCTTGTACTCCAAGACTCACAAAGAATCAGGATATGTATATGTATATATATACCTGCCAAGCGAGACAAAAGTTCCATTAAATGCACTGCAGAGGCGCGTTGCAGGGATTATTGAGATTAGGGAATATACAGGCAAGAAATATTCATACTTTTTCCAGAAAGAATACTAGCTTGGTCGAGAATGGTGAAGAAAAAGAGTTGGGCTCAATTTAAATAAATCAATTCAAGCCCATTATCATATCTTTGATACATAGCATTCTTATTGGGCTTTGACTTGATTAAATTGGTGGCCCAATTTCCGTAAAAAAAAAAAAAAAAAATTGATTGTCAAACAAGTCACCAAGTTGTCCCAAAATCGAAATGAAACCCGCAACGTGAAATTATGAATTAAACATATCGTTTAATTTAAAATAAATTCAAATTCAAGAACTCCTAGATACGAGTGTAAACTATCTGGCAAATTTTAAATTGAGCTCAAGAACTCCTAGATACGAGTATAAACTATCTAATAATTTTTAAATCGAAATGAAGAACTCGTATCCTAGATACGAGTATAAACTATCTAATAATTTTTAAATCGAAATGAAGAACTCCTAGATATGAGTTAAAACTATCTAACAAAAAAATTCAAAAAATGAGACTCGTCCACCTTCAAGACAACTTGCTCATGAACTCGTCTCATGGGGGCATTTGTAATCAATTAAATTATCATCACCAATCAAATGGCGCCAAGTGGAAATTAACAATTGAAATAGCCAAATTATATTATTTATTTATATTTTGGGAATTTTAATTCCTAAAATAAATAAATAAATTGGTATTCAATATGTGGAAAAATCTCGACCAATAGAAATGCGACACATAAACGAGCTTACACAAGAAATGACCATGTTGTTGTAGAGAATTACAAAGGGTATAAGGCACCAATAAAATTATGCCACATAAGCCCTAACAAATGGACCAATGAGATGTCGCCACCTAAGCCCTAAATGCACCCTCATTTGCCTATAAATAGAGGGCTTGGCCTAAGAAAACCAGAACAAGTTCAAGAGCTCAAGACTTGGAGGAAGCTTGCGTGAAGAAGTTCTCTCTCGATCTTCAAGGCGTTCGTGTGAAGAATCAAGGCGTTCGTGTGAAGAATCGAGGCGTTCTACATCAAAATCATCCGAGCTTGAAGTTTGATCCGGAATCAAGGTGCTACACCCTCCGATCAACGTTTCCAAGCTTCAAATCTTCAAGTTGTTCTTGAGGATTCAAAGGCTTTCTTCATCAAGTTCGTCCCAAAACCTTCGTTTGATCCGGAATCAAGGTGCTACACCCTCCGATCAACGTTTCAAACCTTCAAATCTTCAAGATTGTTCTCGAAGATTCAAGACGTTCTTCATCAGAGATCGTCTAAATCCACCATTTGATCCAAAATCAAGGTCCCACCGATCCAAATTAATGTTATAAACCTCCCAGCATCGGATTTCTGAAGGTCAAAGGGCAAGAACTAATTCGAAGATCTTGAAGAACGACGATGAACAATTTTTGAAGAAAAGAATCAGAAAATTTTGATAGAGAATCGAACCACGAATTGTAATTTCAATCCGAAATCTCTTATTTGTACGATTTTCCGGTGTTTATTAATTTAAATACTCGGAATTTGTGTTACATATATATTGTAAGCTTTTCTTTTCAGAAATTGTGGTTGTTCAGTTAATATTGATGCATTATGTGCTACTTGTTTGAAATTTCGTATTACAAAAACATCATGTATTTTGGATGAAAAAAGAGAGAAATTAAATGGCTAGAAATAACTAGTTTGAATTATTTATTTATTTTTATTTACCTCCAAATATCTAAAACATCACTTTCCCACTAAAAAAAATAGAGCAAATTACACTTTGATACTTATATTTTAGATTTTTTTTGCCCCCAAAAATAGCACACTTTTTACGAATAACATTTGATCAAATTCATGACCTGAAAATCGTACCTAATTTATTATATTATAAGATTTTTTTAATTGGATGATTGATTATATTTTAATATTTTTTGATTGAATGATTTTTTACGCAGAGAAATAAAAATATTAAAGTACAATTGCGTAGGATTTTCGGGCGAAACAATTGATCAAATGTTAGATTGATAATTTTTTTAAAAAATTAAGTAATGTTTTGTTAATTTTGAAAAAATGATCAATTTCAAAAAAAAAAAAAAAAAAATATATATATATATATAGAGGTATCCAAGTATAATTTGTCCCAAACAAATTAGTTGTCCAATCATTTGTAGCATTATATGTTTCAAAATTCAAACTCTTGATTATATTTTAAAATTGAAGTCTCACCAAAATAAATTCCTCTGGTGCTGATGCAAGATTGAATCTTTGGAACTTATTCAACATGGATCAAAATTTCCAGAAATTTCACAAACTAAAATAACTTAATGAACAAACTCATCTCAAGATCAAAATCAAACTGCAGAAACACAAAACACACTTAGTTTTACTTATCCCTAACAAGATGGAATATGGAAAAAAAAAAAATGGTTAGCTAACTATAGATAGAAACAGAACGTCTGTTTACATTCTAACAACTAAGTCACACAGTCACAATCACAGAGCAGAAGAAACAAACACTAATATACTAGGATCAAGCAATCAATCACATTTTTTTCACTTACTTCATAATGAATCAAGAATCCAGCAATGGCTATGAATATGAACATCATCAGTCAATATTCTTGAGCCATTTTCGCCCTTCCATGATCAAGAATCCAGCGAAGCCCATGAATATGAACATGATCAGTCAAGATTCATGAGCCATTTTGGCCCTTTCATGATCAAGAATCCAGCAATGGCTGTGAAAATATGAACATGATCAGTCAAGATTCTAGAGCCATCTTCGCCCTTTCATGATCAAGAATCCAGCAATAGCTATGAATATGAACATGATCAATCAAGATTCTTGAGCCATTTTCGCCCTTTTGTGAGCTCCGAAAGCCTTTCCAATGGCGTCAACCATCTTCCTCTGTGCCTCAACAATCATCTCCGTCCTCTTCTTCTCCATCTCCCTCCTGTACCTCTCCGTCTCCTGCATCATCTCGATCTTTCTACTCTCCATCCCCATAAACAGCTCTGTGAAACCCCTAATTTCCGCGGCCAGCACCATCCCACCACCTTCTTCCTCCTCCACCGCCTCCCGTTCCTCCTCCTCCTCCTCCTCCTCCTCCTCCGCCTCATCATCATCACCATCATCACTATCACCACCCCCATCATAATACTGCTCCATCTTCACTCTCCCGACGCCAACATTCACACTCCTCACATCCCCACGCACGATGTGATTAATGCTCTTAGACTTATTTCTAGCCGCGGTCGTCACGCCATGATCCATGTTCCATTTCTCATCACTATCATCAGAGCCACCACCATCGCCAGCACCACCACCACCGCCGTCATTGTTGTAATAATCAGTGGAGCTAGAATAGAAACTACCATAACCATGACTAAAACTGCTAACATTGTTATTACTATTGCTAGTAGCATTAGCATTAGCATTAGAGTGAGCATAATTAGGGAAGGATTTAGCTACCGTGATCGGGCGCTCATTGAGGGGGATCGGACCGCGCTCCATTTGATCCATCAGCTCGAAATACTGCCATGAATTAGGGTAAGCTTTCTGCAGCTCCGAACGATACCGTTTCCGCAGCTTCTCGATTTTGTGGCGGCACTGAGTGGCGGTTTTCGACGGCTCGTCGAAGCCGCACCGGGCGGCGACGGTGACGGCGACTTCCTCCCACTGGAAGGCTCTGAGCTGGCCTTTTTTCAGAGAGTACCATTTCTCTTGGTAGGCCTGGATTAGGGCTAGGGTTTCCTGGTGCGTCCATGGCAGCGGCGGCGACTTTTTAGGGGGAGGGGATTTGGATTCCGTCGGCGGGAGGGAGAGGTGGAGGATTCCGTGTTTGGGAGAGGCGGAGGCAGAATGAGATTGCGACGGCGGCGGAAGGTGTAGAGAACGGGGCGGCGGGGAGGCGGAGGAGGAGGAAGAAGTCATGGTTTGTTGGAGTTTTGGTTTGAGAGATGAGATTATTGAATGGCGTATTAATAGGTGGCGGTGGCGGTGGAGGTGGCGGTGGCGGTGGGTGAGAGTTAGATGTGGGGCGGTAGCAGGGGTTGCAGAGGTCTAAAGTGCGGCGGAGTGGTGGATGGAGTGAGATGTGGGGACCACATTGTCTCCGGTTTCACTTTCCTCAAATTCGCTGCGGTTTGCACTTTCAAGCTAATCTCGTGTTTTATCATTATCATTTCTCTAAACACAATCAAATTATCAATAAAATTATAAATTTATCATTAAATATGAGTTTAGTTTCTAATCAGTAATCTCAGACCAATACAATTTCACAAAATTTTTTATTTGTTTATAGTTCGAATTAATAAAATAATTCCTTGAGGATTTTTTTTATTTGTTTATTTCTCATTGTGTTTGTATTTTCGTTAGGAATTTTCGGATCGTTAGCATGTCGACACGACATTTCGAGCAATGCATTAGCAAGGAATGAAGAAATGTGGAGCTCTGAACATCAAAACAGAATCAAATGAAGTCCATATATATACAAAAAAAAAAGATTAAAAAAAATTAATGAGAGATTAATGTTGTTTCAAAACTATTTCCTATATTGTAACTGCGTTCAATACTTCAAACTATCATAAATGAAGAAAGAACTATATACTATCCCTCCACATTGCAATTGAAATTTTCACAGCACACATATTGCTCATAGCTCCCAGAAAAAAAATAAAAATTGAGCAGGGCTGAGACCTGTAGCAACGAGAAAAATTTAGAACCTAAAAAGAAAAAAATCACATCCAAAAATTGAAGAACACACATGAAAAGACGAAGAACGTACCTCAAATTCGCTAATTCAACCGAGCAACTGAATAAAAACGTTCTGCCTCGTCCATGTTAGTTGGAGAAAAAAAAAATCTCAGGATGTTGCAAAAAGATTCAAGCAAATCATCGATATGTTAGTGAATGTTAGGTTCCGCGGGGTAGACACTTGCTGCTTCGTACCCAACAGCTTCTACTGCTCTGTTAATGTGATAGAAACATCATCAATGTGGAGTGTGTGTGATTTTATTTTTTGCAGGGATAGAAGCAGTTTATATCAATGGCAAGAGCTAGCTAGCATTTTTCGACTCACCTTTAGATTGATCTCCTTCAGATTCTCCAGTGACTCGGATAATTCCACTTGTTTTGATGTTGTTGCAAGGAGTGCCTGACATGTAAAAAACCCGATTAATCCAAAGTAGCACGACTGATGGAAGATTTGAGTTGCTAAACGCAACACGTGTTCACCTTTTTGGTCTTCTGCAAGTCGTGCTCAATGGATTTGATGCGGTTCATAGACTCAAGCAAGATCTCGTCCTTTTCTGCTGGAATTCTCGCGGGCCTTTTTGTAAGCTCGTCTACCATATTCTCCAAATGCTGCAACTTCTGGCAGCATGGATAGATGAGCCCCTCACTAGTTCCACAGGTGTTCTGTTCCTCCTGAGAAGTGGAATTTGGGAATTGGGTAGTTTCATGGATTTCTTCCGGTATCTCTGTGTTTCCCGTCTTGGAAAATATCCTGGCCAGTCCATCGAGCAAAAAACATATGCATGCTAGAAGTCTCAATAGTACGTCTGTCAACTTGGTAGAGGTCGATACCTTTGGTGGCCTTCGTTCTGAGACCAGTGTGCTCAACTCTATGGCAGGTATAAAATAAGAATGTTACACTTCTTTTATGTCAAACACTTCATATCTTTTATATTCACTGAGTTTGATCTTAATCTTCTCATGATTTTCGGTGGCCACTTATTGGGAATCTGGGATGCATGCTCATTCCTGTATGCAATAGGGGTGTGAAGGTAAAATCCAACTGAACAAAAGTGATATAGGCCACTTACTTGGTGAGCAATGATTATCTACTCCAGCCTCAACATTATACGGTTCTGGCCGCAACACTGTTTCATGAGTCTGCAAAGTCAGAGAAGCGTATGAATGATAATTTGCTTATTAAGAATGTGTAACAAAAGCAAAATTAGAACTTCAATCCTGCAAACAAACTTGACAAGAATATAGGGATATTCAGTTGCAGCCTACTTAAGGAGCAAACCAGAATAGTTTTTTAGAAGACGGGGTTTGGAAAGTCCTTTCAAAAGAGTGTTCTCTACAGATGCAAGTGAACGAATATAAACGAATGGATGCAGAGCGTTTAGCTAAGCCTCCGAACAAGAAGCAATGTATATGTTAGAAAAGATTAAATATCCTGAGGGTGACTAACATGATAATCAGTTTCATCAGCGATATATTATTACCTTCGTATCAACCAGCTTCATCTCAAAACCATCACTTCCAGAATGACTAACTGGAAAAATATCACTACTTAAGCCCTGCTAGAAGAATAATTCTAGTGTCATCTTTTACTTCTAAAAAGAAAAAGGTTGCATAAATCATTTCGCTAAATCGTGTTACCTTGTCAATTAGCTTAGTTTCGAAATCATCATTGCCTGAAAAGCTGGTCTTTCTTGAATATATCGATTCACCATCCAGTAATGTACGTGCCAGCTGCAAGCATGAGTTGGATAAGCCTAATTAAGTGCGTAAAATGATGCAGCACCAAAGAAAAAAAATTGTGTATCTACTCAAATAAACGATAAATCCTGCAAAATGCAATTCACACCTTCATTAGTTGTGGATTGCTCCAGGGGCCCTTGTCAGATCTAAGACACCCACCTTGATTCGGGCAAGAGCAGGTACCACCAAGAAAATCTGGCAATTGACTGTTAGAAGAGAAAGTTAAATACACAATTGTTAACACTTGCCTTAGCGAAAAAAGAGGTTCTCACCTAGCATCTATGACTTCCAATAGCTTATCCTGAAATTTAGTCCCTAGAACCTGTAAGAGAATAACCTTTGGTAAATCGGCACTTTCACGTGCTTCCCCAAAATCTATCCAGTTCTACAAAGATGAGGATCCTTTACACTAATTTTCATCGTAGTCCTTGGATCCAGAAAGCCTTTAGCCCAATTCCACAGACACTTGAATCCACCACCAGCATTTACTATGTACATATGATGCAAAGTCTGAACGTAATAGGAATAATCAATTAGTGAAATATAAACCATTGGCAGAAGAAATGCATCTTTCTATTGAAGAAATGGAAGCTGAGGCACCTCAGGATAGTTGTTTACATCTATTCTCTGCATGCGCATTACTAAATCATGTGCAACCTTCCCAAAAGTCATCCAATTCTGCATTAGAAGAATACACACATAAATTTCAAATCACATGTTTCACTTTGATAAAAAAAATAAAAATTAAACATAATCAATATTTGATAGAACAACCAAAAGCTTAAACATCTGATTTGGAACAGACCAGGCCCTGAACATCCAGAATTGTCATTGTTGAATCAATATGCCGCTTGGCTGAAATAGAACATGCTGGAAACTTTTCTAGAAAAGTTTTTTCAAAACCTTGAATATGATATTTTAAGAACCTATCCACAGTTGTGACACTCATAAGCTTGCTCGGTTCAATTTTGCCAAGTCTCTCAATATACACAGGCCGCCCTCCTTTATCCACACCATGGAAACCGTGAGGATAATAGTGCTGAACTTCTTCAAATTCGTCATAAACAAAATCCTGAAAGTAGATAAATGGCATACCAAGGTCAAATGTCAAACAATAAATAGATATGGATGCCGGATGGCGAGATGAATGGTATTAAAAAAATCAGCATAGCATGTATGTCCCACAACCGATGGGAAATGAATGGTGAAAGTTAATAAATGGGCACATTGAGCCTTCCTAGCAACTGGAGTTAACCATTTTGGCACAACCCATCCGTGGGTCAGGGGCATTGCAAATTGCAAATTATATGAAAGGCAAACACAATGGGAATAGTGTGTTTGGACATGTATATTTATCATAAGCAACTGAGAACTGAGAAGCTAAAAAATGGGCATTTGTATGATAATTCATGCAATAGGTCATGCATGAGAAAAGGCAATATATCTGGCAGCATACAATAATAAAAAACATTGCTTCTTAAAAACGAAAAAGAAGTGAACGACAAAACAAATAATGTCATCATCTACCTGAAAAATGGAGTCTACTCCGTTCTCTTTCCTCCACTTCAACATTTCTACCCACATATGAAGAGTTTTGTCAAGGTCGAACTTTCTAGCTTTCAAGAATCTGCAAACACATTCGTATCCTCATCAGACAATATAAAAAATCAAAACTCATTTTTTTTTTCATTTTTGAGAGGTGGGACTTGTTCTAGATTAAGAGTGGAGACAATAAACTTTCACAAACTAAACAGATAGCTAACCCAGTTTCTCTAGTAATATTCGAACATCTCATCTGCTTGGGGTAAAATAGAGCATCTCAACAAGCATCATAAGTGACACTGCAGATGATATCATATGGTGTTAAAGTAATTAAAAAATCTGCCATGTTTCCCAAGGGAGGCCACCTTCGCTCAGGCCAGCAGTCAATTGCCAGAAAAAAAAGAATAAGATGGATTGTTTACAACCAGTTACTGGCACTAGCTTGAGACATTTGCACACTTCCATTAGCTCTAGAATTGACTTGCCAACTCTCAACTAATCATGCCTGTTATTTCTCTACTAGTCAGCAATCACTACATGTTGGTCCACTATTAAATATCAATGTGAATAAAAATCCATTCTTCCAATAACCAAGTAAAGGTAAGCAATTCCAGCATCTTATCTTCAAGAGAGGTCAGTCTTATATTGCTTAGTTAATTCAAAGAAAAAGAAAAGGAAAAAGTAGAGATCTTTTCATCTGGATAATAGTCAAAACTCTGAAAGATAATGAAAAGGTTTTATTAGTATCAACTGTGAAAAGAATCATAAAAGCAAAACACACAAAATAGAGAACAAAAAAAAAAGTTTAACATCAAGTCTTCTCTGTTCATAGAAAAGTTACTCATTTATTTGGTGTTTTTCAAATCAGAGGACTACAATACAACAGCCCATCATCATAAAGTAGAAAATAAAAGGCTAAGTAAATCTGCACAGGAGAGAGGATTTTTCAAAACATGATTTGGAAAAAAGATAAGATGCAGATGGTTATACCTCAACAAAGTATGGTAATCATCATGCCGCGTTGGAAGCAGGTCTCTTTCAATCAAAACCTGGCGAAACGCATTCACTGCCTTCTCTTCCTCCTCGTCAAGAAACTCCTCAGTCGAAATTGAGGCGAAATGGCAATGCAACACTCGCCTACTGCGTTTCTTCAGAGCATTTGTGCCCCTTGCACCGCTCATCGCCTTTCTCCTCAAAGATCTCATCCGACGTCGTCTCTTCTCAACCTCAGGGATCATCTCAAGATCTGACCTTTTCCCCCATTCATCGTCATGAACCATGACTATTTCTGTCAATTGAAATAAACAATTTCAAAAAGGAAAATGAAGGATCAAAGCTTGTATTTTAGCACCATTATATATATATATATATATATATAAACTTGAGCTCACCTGCCATTAATCTTCCACCAATTCAAAATTCAAGCCGAAAATACTCCGCTTCAATCACGAAATTAAACCAAATGAGTTTTGAATTTGATCACAAGCAAATAAGGAAAGACCATTACAACTCAGATATTGCCAATCCAAGATCGCAGCAACTCCGGTGAAAATATTTTGTGAACCTGAAAAGCAATTCACCTCTGAAGCAAAGGATTCCGCAAATCTTCTAATAAAAAGAAAAAACGATTTCGCAAAATCCCCGAAATTCGCAATTAATAGCCATTTTCCAAAAACCAAATAATTCCAAAGAGCTGAACACATTCCGTGAAAGTTTGATAGAACAAAATCCAGTAAACTTTTCAGATACTTTCTTAAACCAAAACCAAAAATCCAACACATTCATTCAACAAATAAAACACACCAAAACACAATCACACTGTATCAAATCACAACATCAATACCTTCGTCCACTATCAGCGGCATTCGAACTCCGACCGCGATCAACGACGATCACTCATCTCTTTCTCCGCCAGCACACGTAAATACATATATACATACACAAACTACAAAATTTCACATAAATACGTAATCCACGTAGAGTAGCAGCTGAAGTTGCTTTCAGATCAGTCCGTTTCTTCGTTTCCCCTTCTAGAAACACAATTCTCATGACAACGTCGATTCAATTCCTGTTACATACATAAATATAGAGAGAGAGAAGAGAGAGAGAGAGAGAGAGACGGTGTCGCTTTCGAAGATTAGTATTAACGTAGAGGGGGGAGGTGGAGGGAGCGGGGGAGTTTCGTAACGGCGGTTAGTTGACGCCGGCGCTGCTTTATGGGTGACTTTTTGCTTTCGGGCGAATTAGAAATTGACGTCGCCGTCAGTGAGGCACGGGAAAAGTTTGAATAGTGTGTTTAATCTTACGTTACAGGAAAATTAGGCTGTCACAAACAATAAAAAAAATGATGTCTTACCAATATATCTATTCTATATTAGAAAGGAATCATTTAATTTTATATATGTATATATATTCATATATATATATATATCCATCTTTTTAAAATTTTACTCTTTTACTAATAGTATGTTATTTGACGTTTTCATAATAGGAAATGTATAATACTTTGAAGGGAGTTTCTGTTTGCATCTCATATTTACTCTTTGCACCCCAAAAGAAAAAAAGAAAAAATAAAATAATTTTGAAGTTACTTAAATGCCCTTTGTTCAAAAAGAAAAAATTAAGTGTGGTTCGAAAATGAAATTTCGAACTCATCGTGTTTGTTCGAAATTTTATTTTCGAACATACATAATTTTTAAAATAAGTCACGTTCGGAAATTAATTTTCGAACAAACATAGCATGTTCGAAAAATAATTTCCGAACGGACTCCATGAATTTTTTTAAAGTACCGTTCGAACATAAGACTTCGAACATATCCATTATGCTCGAACAGAAGACTTCGAACATATTCAGAATGTTCGAATACACAACTTCGAATGGAACGCGATTATTTTTTATGCTTTTAATTTTCAGATTTTATGTTTTTTTAAGTAAGGGCATTATAGTCAATTTTAGGGGTGCAAATAGTAAAAAATGGGGTGCATGGAGAAACTATGGTGCAAAGAGTAAATATGGGGGTGCAAACAGAAACTTCCTACTTTGAATTGGACAATAAAATCAATATTGAAAAAGAAACCACGTATACGAAATCGTCCATTGCACATTTGGTGTTGCATTTCCTATTTCATGTTTGATTTTTTTTTTAAATTCACTTTTTTTCTTTCGTCGCAATTTCTCATAGTTTACTTTATTTCACTTGTTGTTTAGAGCTCATCCTACCCAATTAGAATTTAATTTAATTTTTTTAAGTAATCAATTAAAAAGTGAAAACTGAAAATTAAATACTAAAAAAAAATACAATACATCCTAATTGGATATGAGGAACTCTAAATAACAAGTGTAAAATTAAACTAAAGTATAAGAAACTGAAATCGAAGAAAAAACTGAAAAAAAAAATCGAGTATGCAACACAGAATGTGCAGTGAAGAATTTCAGCCACCAGATTAAATGAATATTATTGAAACTAATAAAAACGAAAAAAGTATTACAACCCAAAAATAAAACTCATCAAGACAAGCGATGAGTAAAAAAAATCAAAAACATTAAATTAAAATGAAATCTAAAATCCCCAAAAAAAAAAAAAAACCAAATTAGTCATTATCCTCGAGCCTGAAATATCATCTGCCGAAAAAATTCATGATCACCATCTTCTTTATCTCCGGTATGATATACTTCCACCAAATAGATTAAAATTAGCCACATGAAAGAAAGAGTTAGAGTCAAAATTTGATTTCCTTTTCATAGAGTATGCTATTAATTTTATATTTATCTCGATGGTTCTTAAAATCGTCAAATAAAACCTTTAATTGCACCCTATGACTAATTCACAATTAATGCAAATTATGGGCATGACTAAGATAACGTTGTTCTAGAGTATTTTTTTTGTGTTTAAGTTTGCAAAGTAGTATAAATTTATCCAAAATGCACCCAAATATAAGGTATGTGCATTTCTTCTTAAAAATGAATAGGCGAATAGATCACGGATTCAAATTTCATCAATATTTTATAGATTAAATTTGCCGATCAGAATGTGCATTAACGGTTGATTATCCATACATCAAAAAAATGAAAAATGAAAAATAAAAAACTTATGGCCTTATCAATTATGAAAATTAAATCCATAAGGTTCACCATGCCTTATCAATTATGAAAATTAAATCCATAAGGTTCACCATGCTTAAGCAAAGGGTGAGATCAAGTAATCCTCAATTAATAAATTATTTATTGTGTTTGGATGAATAATAATTCACATATAAATTTCATTACTAATTAACATAAAAGTAGTTCGAACAAAAGAGAATTGAAAACATCACACCAGATAACCCGTGACATTTTATATGGCATCTTCTGTGTTAATTTTTTTTATTATTATTTTAATTTAAATTAATTTTTTTATTTAGGGTTCATCATTACCCAAATAAGGTATATTAAATATAAATATAAATATAAATTAATTAATTATGGTACACAGAACGTAACATGGTTGGGCACAGAAGATCTGATTTGATCGAATATACTGTTAATAGTTTTTCGCAAATTCTCTCATACATGCGATGCACATCAGACAGTCAACGCGTTGACCGAAAACCCATCAAAACATGTGATACTTTTTTAATTTTGTGTGATACTTTTTAGTGTTATAGCTGATACTGATTTTGACGGGATTTTTAGTCCGTCTGATTTTCACCTAGTGTACACTAGACCTGCCCACAGACTTTTTAGCATTAAAATGATAGTTTCAATCATTCAAATTTTAAATTAATAATTTATTTATTTTTTCAAATAATCCACTGTATTTCGATTTTAAATCGATAAAATTATATTAGATTATTACTTGTTGGATTAAGTGTTGGTGACTAAGACAAAATCTAATTTATACTAATATTTAATCCGGGTAAGGTGGAAGTTCGGTTTTGGACCTTTGACGCATAATCCTCCAATAGAATCGCGCCACGTGGAGGCAACAAGAGTCCACATTCCGTAATGCCCCCACACGATTGCCGCTATGTGTTTATGTGGTTGGAGATTTATTTTTCTAAAACTTTTTGCTTTTTCTAGAAGTTGGTTGACCAAAATTAGAATAATTTCATTTTATTTGTATATAAATATTTATTTGTGGAGCCTATAATTTTACCTTTTTTTCCTCTTGTTTGTTGTAATATTTAAGCAAAAAATAGTTACAACACTAAACCTTAGATCTATTTGTTTGTTGAATATTCAAAACTCAAAAGTAGGTTGGCATATATATTTAATGGAAGAAACTGTATCATTGACTTATTTGTGGGGATAAAAACCATTTAAGTAATATTTTCAATATAAATATCAGTATTTTTAAGAGTAAATTACATTTTGATACTTATATTTTGAATTTTTTTTTTTAAAAAGAGAATTGTCAATTCAGGACCTAAAAGATGAGTAATCTATCAATTTAGGACATGAAAGATGAAAACTCTCAATCCAGGACCCAAAAGATGAAAATTCTCAATTTATGACCTCAAAAATCACGATTTTTTTTAATTTTTAATTAATTTTATATTAATTTTCAATGAAAACTCCTTCAATAATCATCTATTAAATCTAATAAAGAAATTTTTAAAATTAATTAAAAATTAAAATGAATCAACATTCGTGATTTTTGAGGTCCTGGATTGAGAATTTTCATCTTTCAGGTCCTGGATTGAGAGATTTCGTCTTTCGGATCCTAAATCGATAAATTACCTATCTTTGAGGTCCTGAATTGATAATTCTCCCTTAAAGAAATAACCATCTTTTCAAAATTAATGAAACAATATCCATTTTTCCAAAAAATTTACAAATCTAATGTTTGATCAATTTTACGACTCGAAAATGATATGTAATTGATTCTTGATTTGAGGAATTTTTTTATGCGGTCGGGGAAAATAAAAATATTAAAATACAATCAATTACATAGGATTTTCGGTCTGTAAAATTGATCAAATGTTAGATTTGCAAAAAAAAAAATTAAAAAATGAGTGATGTTTTATTAATTTTGTAAAAAATAATTATTTAAAAAAATACCCAAGTACCAAAACGTAATTTTTCCTATTAATTATTTTTCATATGTAAAAGTATTTTTGTATGTTCAAAATTATTGCTTTGATCGATTATCGATTAGGCTTGTGGGCCCACGACATGTAAATGTTTGTATATACTATTATAACATAAGGTACAATTTTCCCACAACATGCAATTCAACAATTTACATCATCTAGGAAAAAAAAATTATATCTAATTATTAGTTCATTGTAATTAAATTTACGGCATGCTTCAGTCCAGTCCATTGAATATATAATAAATTCAGAAAGTAAAATAAAACAAAATAGTATAAATTATTAATTCCATTGGATTATATTTTATATATATACATAGATTATTTGGTTGGGATTTTGAAACATGCCATTACGCAAAACATGCGCCTCGAAGTGAGGCTAAAGGAACATTTGACGTGCAATTTGTCCTTTTTGCTATGGACAAATAAGTCTTGGACTTTTCTTCTAGCGGCTTAATTAATACAATCCCATATAAAAAACTAATAAAATTATGTCTAAATGAATTAAAGTTATGGCTATAAACGAACCGAATCAAGTCGAACATCCTGATGTTCGAGCTCGACTCATGAAAGAGTATTCAACATCGAACAGAACTATAAACGAGCCGAATCGAGCCGAACACCCTGGTGCTCGAGCTCGGCTCGTTTATGAATATTCAAGCTCAAATTCAGCTCGAGCTTGATTTAAGCTTTTTTTCTCTTGTTCAAGTTCGGCTCGTTAAATATTTGTCATGTTCGAATTCGGTTCAAGCTTGACTCGTGAAATGCTTGAAAATTTACTAAACAAGCCTGAACTCGAATGCTCGAAAAAAAAACCCCGTTTAATTTATATTTCGAGCTCGAGCTTGAAAAATACAGCTTATTTTATTTACCCGTTTGGAATATTTATAATATTCATGAACATGTTCGATTAAGCTCGGGCTCGAACATGTTCGTGAGCTGGTCGAGCCGAATACTACTTTGTTCAAGCTCTGCTCGATAATTTTATTGAGCTGGATTCGAGGCTCGAGTTCGGCTCGTTTAGAAAATGAACGAACTTCGAACGAGCTTTTTTCGAACCGAACTCTGAATAGCTTGCGAACGGCTCTGTTCATTTACAGCCTTAGACAAAAGTGAATATAGTTGTATTCGATCGATGTTTTGTGTGGGTGTTCTGAGTATATAACTTAAAAGACCTTGATTAGATTCAAATTATTAACTTTTAAATCACAACTAGACCGTTCATTAATTGTTTCGACCCTCCAAAGAGACGAATCATGAGACACATTTAGTTGAATGTATGTTGGGACTATGGCTAGATAGATTTAATAAATGCACTTACATTTTGACCATGTATATGAGTTTGAGTGAGATATATGCATGTCTCATTCTCATTAAATAAAAGTACACACAATAGGTTGTGTACATGTCACGTCAGTCTGTCACATTATCAATTAACACATTAAAATGCACACCGAAAACTGATCGGGATATATTTTCTTCTAACTAACTCGGATCAAGTTGTTTTAGTAGGTTGGCCCAAAAGCTTAACACATCAATAAGTAAAGGTCAACTAGTTGAATAAGTAGCTAAAAATCATAGAGACTACATATAGGAAATAAAGAAAGCTAATAATGTAAATATGACCAATCAACTATAATTAAATAAATACGTTACACAAGTTTATTTCATAGAAAATATCACAAGAAAGTTTGCCAAAATGTGTAAATTCCCGCCAAAAATATATTTATTATTATTATTATTATTATTTTGTGCAAAAACTCACTTTTATAATTTATTAATAGAATTTGACGATTTTTTATTTATTTTTTTAAATCCCTACAAATTTAATTTAATATTTAATTAGATTCGGATATAGATGTGATTCGTGGCTGCTAGTAAAGATAGATAAAACACGTGGCCCAATATAAAAGGATTCGGGCCCACCGGAAAGCCCAAAACACCTTCACTTCTCAACCGCCACTTCACCACCGACGCCGCCGTCGCGACCGCAACCATTTATGGCGGTTCTCGTTAACGGACCTTCTTCCGTCCTCACTCTCCCGCCGCCGCCTCCTCACTCCTCCGACCACCGTCGATTGCATTTCGGCCGCTCCAGAATTCTCTCCGGGAATAACAAAGTATTATTCAAATCATTACGTTTTCGGTAAGTAGTTGTTGTAGTTCTTCTGCATGAGATTTTTTTGGTTTTACTCCAATTTTTTATATATCTAATTCAAGTAGCGAGAAATTTAGCTGGAACACTTTGAAAGAAGAATGTCGAATGCAGTTGTTTGAACGTGAATTTTCTATTTCGACCTTGTGTACGGTGGAGCTGCAATGTTGTCTATTCTAGCTCCATAAAATTTATAATTAAAGAAAAAAAAAAACTTTTTTGCAGTATGTTCGGATCACAGGATCGTGTTATGGTTCACACGATCGTATTATATTTTGTTTAGTGGAATGTAGATGAAAAGGAGAGGGTTACTGGATTAGAGAGCTTGAGAGAGAAAGAAGAAGATAAGAATAAGTAAGCATATGATAGAATGTTAGTTTTCATCATCTTCTGCTGTGTAGGATCAGGACCTTTCAGCATGATGGTGCAGAGAGCTCTGATGCAGCAAAATTTGAAGTTATTCCAGATGATCAAAATAGGGTGTCTGATACTGCTGTTGAGAGTTTAGGTAACAAGAAAGCTGGTAGCAGAAGCTCGTTTCTTTCGAAATTAGGAGTAGTTTTGGGAGTGGCTGCTGTGATTACATTGGTGTTAGTTGGTGTGAATCCCCCAAGTTTAGGAACATCAACTGGGATTCAGTTTCTGCAAGATGGATCTTCTTCCACTTTGGTTTCGTCTGCTCGTGCTTTTAGTTTCCGTGCTTTTGGATGTACAGTTTTGCTACCAGAATATGCCCCTGGGTATGCTTATCTTCATCTAACATGTCCCTTATGCCAAATCCAGTTTTATGTTACTTCCTTGATACACCTTCAGCTATGTTTGTTCATTTAAGTACTAAGTTTTCAGTGAAACACGCATGTTATAAAGATTCCGGTTTCTTGGTTGCAGATGGATCTACTTTTGGCTACTGATGGCTGCAGGATGTGGATTGTTTATAAGTGAAGAGGCTTTGAATATATGGGTATGCTTTTTTTTTTTTCTGGAAATATCTCAGTTTCTCATTATTAGTATGAATGTTCATGCATCTCTATATTTATTTCAAGTCTTTTTCCCTTTTATCAGGTCATTTGAAATGATGTAGGTTGGTGTCACCTTGGCCCGATTGCTTTCTTTGGATGGGACATGGCAATCTTTGGTGGATTCATTTTCTAGAAATGCTCCATACATCCTATCCACTGTTTTGTGGGTATACTGGTTAGTTTGTTTGAAAATTTTATTTTGCTTCTTCATCGTCATTCTGAAAAGCTGTGGATTTTCAACATCTCATACTGCTATAACTTGTGGCGCTTTAGGGGAGTTTGTATCAGTGATATGATACCATTTTACCTAGGGAAGTTTTTCAGACAGTCCAGGGCATCTGATGATATTCGTTCGAAGGTTTGCATGTTGGAGCACATTTTGATCTGTATAAACTTCCTATATGCGTCTTCAGCATGTAACCCTTTATGATACTGTAGTTAGGGGTCGGCGAAGAGAAAGCTAAGGAAATTACGCAAACTGTACAAAGATATGGGAATCTTATTGGATTTGGTTAGTTTAACTGAAGTTCTAATTCCTTCATAAATTCTACATCGTGTTATTTCTTTCTCATGCAGACTCTGAGATTAATCAGTCTAGTTTTGAACCACATTATTTTGCATGTTATCTTGCTCCCTTTTTGTTATTCTCATGTTTTATTTACAATTGCATGCATACAGTGGAAAGATTTTCTCTTGGAGTTAGAAACCCCACGGCTTTTCTTGCTGGGGCAATGGTCAGTAATCGACTTTTAGTTTTTCTATTTTCTCCATTCCAAAGTTTATGAAGGCATATGTTCTGCATTTTGAGTGCTTTCTATGTAAATTTTTCTAGTTCTGTTATAGCTCGTGTGGCAAGGAAAATCTTGCATTCGATCAGGAACTTATTCTGTTGCTTCAATCTGATTGCAGAATGTATCACCAGAGTGTTTCTTTGCGGGTGTCTGCTGTGGTGGACTGATAACTCTTCCGTTACAGGTATATGAAGTTCCAATTGCTCGATAACATGAAGAAATCATATCCTCTCTCAATGAACCCTTTCTCAGACAATAACTTAAGACGGCTTTTCTATCTTGTTTGGTATTTTGAGTAAAGGTCCGATGTCTAACTATAAAAGTAATCTTCAAAAGAGTGAAGGGGGAAATAGAAAGTACTCGAAGAATATGGCTCCCTCGGGCTTTGACAGTGTTTTCTCTTGTGTAGTTAGCAATCGGATTCTTGCTAAGAGAGCGTCCAGTCTTTGCTCTTGCAACTGTCGCCACTGTAGTGGTGAGTTCGAGTTTTCTGCCATGATAAGAACTTTCTTATAACAAATCTAACTAATATATCTGTTCATGTTCAGGGAATTTGGACTGTGTTTCCATATGCTTTGGCTGCTCTGACAGCACTATTCTTCTATCTGAGACGTCGCTACTCAAGTTAGCTACGCCCACCTTTTTGTGTCGTGTGCAAATACTGGGGTGGACAGACGGACAACAATCAAACCATGCTCGTGGCGGAGCTCAATCACCGGGAAAGGTTGATAGTTGCAGCTCAAAATAGACGGTAGGTGATTATTAAATGATTTGTTGATAGTAGATTACTCTTGTATGTAACTAAATCTCTTGAAGCAGCTATATAATACAAAAGATGAGAGTTTATATTTCAACAGTTTTTTGTCTTAATCTGCTGCAGAGTGCTTTCTGTGCTGAAAAACTCATTCCACATAAATTGGCCTCCATTATTTGATTCTCTCACTATCTCACATAATAAATTACACACATATTCCTCCTTCCTTCCCTCCTCCTCTTCTTCGTCTTCATCTTCCTCACCCCCGTCTCAAATGAGGCGAATCACGGCCACAGATGACCCTCATGCATGCAAATGCTAGTCGAGATTCCTTAGTTTGCATTGCCAGAGGATCCAAGATAGTTGAGTTGGAGATTGTAAGCCTCTTTCAGCTCAGCCACCACTTCTGAAATACTCGGCCTTCGCAGTGCATCTCGTTCGACTGATCTGCAGGCAATCAAAGAAGCCCTTCTCATGCTCTCTGCGTCGAAACTTCCCTGTAGGCTCTCATCCACAATCTCAACTGCACCAGCCTGCAAGTAAGGCTTAGCCTGCAAATTTTGCAGTCAATGGAAACAATTTCATCAGTACCTTGTATATCCCTTGTCGGATCAAACGAGCTCTCAGAGCCTAAGGTACTCGACTAGAGGCTTTACATCGAAAAAAGATCACATAATCACTAAATCTACATACCCAAAGAACCAAATTGAAGGAATCTGGAGTGCCTCTGTGAGTGAGGGGCTCTCTGCCACAAATCAGCTCGAGCAGTACTACTCCGAAGCTATAGACATCACTCTTCTCTGTTAACTGTTGAGTGGAATAGTACCTGCAACCATGTTTCATTGATTCAAGCATCTATCTATCTATCTATGAGAGAGAGAGAGAGAGAGAGAGAGAGAGAGAGAGAGAGAGAGAGAGAGTTACTCTGGATCAAGATAGCCTGCAGTGCCTTTGACTACAGTTGTGACATGCGATGCATCTGATTGAGTGACTTGCTTAGAAAGGCCAAAATCACAGACTTTAGCATTCATATCTGTGTCTAAAAGGATGTTACTGCTCTTCACGTCGCGATGAATTATTCGTAGATCACTTCCATTGTGTAAGTAGTCCAAACCTATGCCAAAACAAGCAGTTTTCTTTGGTCTACACGATCTGAAAAATTCGTATGTTTGTTTATCATATCGAACTAACATTACCTTTTGCAGCATCGACAGCAATCTTCAGCCTACGCACCCAACTCAGTGTCAATTTCTTACTCTTGGTGCCTGTTGGAGTTAGAATGCAAGACTAATTATTCACAGCCAAAAAAAAAAGACATCAAAAATGAAGAAAATGACACGGTAATATTACCATAAAGGTTATCAGCCAATGATCCTCCCTGTAAGAACTCATAGACAAGAATTTGGTGCTTCGATTCACAGCAGAATCCTTCCAACGAAACAAGATTCGGGTGGTGAATCTGTGATAGAAGAGACACCTGAAAATGAATCTTGGTTAAAGTCTGCCAAAAAACAACTTCTTGAGAGCTAGTTTTCCAACAGTATACGCGTCTCATACCTCATTGATGAAGGATTCAGCCCCGAGCTGAGTCTTGTCAAACCGAACTTTAACAGCTACTAGTTTGCCACCCGGCAGCTTGCCAACATACACACAACCAAAGCTACCGCGGCCTATTGCCTCTTTGAAGTTGCTTGTAGTTGCTTTGATCTCCTTGTAGGTGAAAACTCTTGCTGAACCCCAGCTTTGCATGTCTACTTCATATCCTAAAAATTTTAAAAAATTTCAAGAGTTCACTTAAATTGAACTGTATATTTAAAAAATTTACCATATTATGATTTGTTTGGAACTTGTCGTACTTGGTAAATACGTGCTTTCAACTCTCTTTCTCTTGATATACAAGAGAGCTGAAAATGCAATGGCGAAAAGAGCAAGAACAGCTCCTCCCACTGCACCAAGTAGAACAGCTAGATGGCTATTGCTGTCACGTTTCTTTGGTGTGAAGACCGTGACTTGTGGAGTTTGGAGCGAAGAATTGGTTGAATTCTCATTGCATGTTAATGAGAAGGAAAGGCATAAATTCCCAGATGTCCTGAAAAATTGAGGCAAAAATGGTGTATGCATTGAGAA
Organism: Perilla frutescens; assembly: GCA_026008535.1. NCBI lineage: Eukaryota > Viridiplantae > Streptophyta > Magnoliopsida > Lamiales > Lamiaceae > Perilla > Perilla frutescens. The sequence goes on along the minus strand of BRKX01000008.1, from coordinate 598,926 downwards.
AAATAGCAGATATCAGACGCAGAAAGAAAAATGAACTGATTTTGTCACCTGACTTCTAAGCTCTCCCGGTTTAGTGATTGCGGGAGTGGCCCTTGCAGCTTGTTATTCTCGAGATTCCTTGAAGTTTTCATAAGAAACATAGAATATACATATCATATGTTAATCAAAGCTCGATTTTTCTAGGTGGGATTGCAAGAAAGTAGCTGTTTTAGCAGCAGAAATGTGCTTACAACAGATGAAGGTCCTTTAGCTCTGCCAAGCCATCAGGCACTGCTCCTTGCAAGCTGTTGTTCTGCAGGTCCCTGTGTGCAAAAACCGTGTTTTTTAATACTTTATCGTTCCCAACGAGTGAAGAAGGGAGAGGAAAAGCTCTGGTTTTAGTGATCTGTGTTACACTGAGACTTACAGAACTTTGATGTTGATCAAGTCTTCCAGCTCAGAACCAAATGATGTTAACTGGTTGAAGCTCAAGTTCCTGCAACATTTCATTAAACCAACTGTTGGAGTTATGTTTCTCTCTCAAGAAACTAATCTGCAAGTAACAAGTTCTTGGAGGAGATGATATACAGTTTTTCAAGATGTTGTAGGCCTCCCAAGTTCTGTATTTCTCCGGCAAGAGAAGTGTTGTGCAGATCCCTGAAATCGCCCCGTGTCACCACAAAATCGGAATATAATCTTGAATGTCTGGAAATTCTAGTGACAAAGGTTCTTACAGTGCTTTGAGATCCAGTAGATCACCAAATGTAGGGCTGATTTTCCTCAGGTTGATGTCTGAAAGCCTCCTGCAAGAAATCCAAGATTCATCGTGTCTTCGACTAGAAATGCAATCAGAAAAACAAGAAAAGGGAAAATCCAAGATGTTTACAGTGAAGTAACCAGATTTCCATCACATCCAATGTTCTCCCATGGTGTAGGAGAGCATGGATCATCTTGCCATCCCAGATCCAGCCCTGTGGTCTGCTGTATAACCTGAAGTGCTGAAACTGCAAACGAGAACCGATGTTTTTAAGCTCTACTCGAACAGATCAAGAATTCAAGAGTGCAGCTCAAGCCACAAACCTGTAGTTGAGGAAGACTCCATAGGAACATCAAGAATCTCATAGACCTCAAGAGCATTCACTAAAGGATAGTAGGCAATCGCCTTCAACGTGATGTTCAAGCTCCTGATTCCTCTCACTGTAAAGAACAGGCTACTGGCCTCCCAGCGTGCCACCGTGTAGTTTGAATAGACGACTTCATCATTGATCAGTACATCGAATGATGGGGAGACAGGTAGAATGCCAGCAAAGTATAGAACAACATGGTAGTCTCCTAGATTATCTAGAGGCAGCCGATATACAAGGCTGTTCCAACGGGCTAAAACACGCCCTGTCTGAAGGATAGCAGATGGGGGGCTCTCCTTAATGTTGGACAGACTGAAGTTGCTCTGAATGTCAAAACCAGACGAGACGTGGTAAGGTGAGAAATCCTCATCAGCGTCCCATATTCGATCATATGGATCAAGAGGGTACCTTAAAATTGCCAAGAAACAACCATCCAAGATTACCTTAAGACAATCAAAACACACACACAGACACACACAAAATGATGCTTTGTTACCTTAGTGGTCCATCAACATATCCACAGTTGATACGATATGACTTCCTCAACAGCTTACTGCTCCAATCTCCCAATGCAGTGCTGTAAGCTCCCGGAGGCAGAGGCCGGAGTTCAAGAGACGAAATGACAGGAAATCCACCATTTGGGATGGAGTGGAAGCACAATGGCAAGACATCCTTGTTAGCTGTCCAAATGAATTCTTCAATCCAAGGATCGGTATGAGCAAGATTGACAGTAGTGGTAATAGCTGTGCCAAGAGAGACAGAGAATATAGGTGGTTTTGCGAGGCCATCATAGTTCTTGTACACAAATTGAGTTCTCACAAGAACCAAAGATGAGGTATTCTGCAATGGCAGCCTGTAGCAGTTTCTGCCTGAAGAATCGGGGAAGAATCGAACAGACTGACTTGTCGAGGATGTGCCCTCAGGGAACACCACACTAGTCATGTTTCCTTTGGTGACATAATATCCATCCGGTGTCCATGAAACGTTGGAAGAATCGACGTAGTTCATGTTTCCACCGCATGTTAAACTCAAGAATCCTAGCACAAACAAGAGAGGAAACAGATGTAAGTATACACATGCACAATCTCATATTTGCATCTTTTCTTGCAGCATTTTCTCCATCTGTTATAAAAATTGTGAAAATTTTCTAAGTAGTTGATCACGATTCAAGATTTTGCCTTTTAACGCAACAAAGAGGGGAATGTTTTACCATCTTGGTAGCAAAGAGTGAGCTTGATAAATGCTGACAACAGTAGAAGGCCAAGCCAGTTCAAGAATTGTTGCTCCATAAATGATAAAACAATCAGAAGCTAAATGCAGGTTTGTAGCAAAGCTCACTTGATCATAAAGATCTAGTAGTGTTGTTTACTTCTTGATAGAGAGAGAGAGAGAGAGAGAGAGAGAGAGAGGGAATGGAGATGAACAGATAGCAGGAGAGAGAAAGAGGAAGCAAGAACGCAGCAATGAGAGCTCAAGCTGTTGAGTGAAGTAATAAAAAAGTGAACTTTTTTGACCGTTGCATTGCATGTTGTGTTAGATTGAGCTATTTTAGGGACATGTAATTATGAATGTTGATGATGGTGGTGATTGTTTTTACAGCCTTGGTTGCCTTTGAAGAGAGTGACCACAGTAGTAAAATATGCAATGAATAATTTAGAAAGTCGAAATTAAAGTAGGATTATCCTATACCTTCTCATGGAGTCTTGAAAGGCAAGACTATTCTGAAAAAAAATAAAAAAATAATCCATTTTAGGCCTAAATTTAAATTACTCTATGAAGAAATCAAGAATTAGGTACAGTGATGATTCAATTTATTGTGTGAATTTGTGGGAAAGAAATCAACTATCAATACTTTGTTGCCACATTGTTCTTCTCATTTACTGTTTTTACATGAGTTTTGTCCCTTTCTTTTTTGCTAGCTTTCTATCCTTGATTACCTTTTCCTTCCCCTTTTTTGACCTTTGTTAGAAATGCATGTTTTGGGACAATGATATGACAACAGATTTTCCTTCAAATAAGATCTATAATATTCAATAATGTAACGAGAAATTCTACCTTCCGTGTAAGGGTACTACCCGCAAGGAAAAATTCGGTGTTGGGATTTAGTACACATTAGGTCACGACTTATTTCATTGTCACATGTAGAGCTGTCAAAACCGGCCTAACCCGATGGGCCGGCCCGACCCAGCCTGATTTTAGGATGGGTTGGGCTATAATTTATAGGCCCAATTTGATTTCGGGCTGGCCCGACCCGAAATTTTTTTAGCCCAAGTAGGCCAGGTCGGCCTAGAGAAAAAACTGAAATTTAGCCTTAGGCCCGTGGGGCGGCCCGAACCGGCCAGAATTTTGGGCCGGGCTGGGCCCATAACTTTTAGGCCCGAAAATATTTTGACCCGTGGGCTCGGGCCGGCCCGGCCCGACTGTTTTGACAGCTATAGTCACATGTCCCATAATGAATGACTTGCGGGTAGTACCTTCGCAGAGAGGATATGATTTCTCAAAATTAACGCGCCGGGGTTGACTAGATATATTGGGTATCATTGTGCAGTTTAGGGGTGGCAATTCGAGCAATCGGGCCAATGAAAAAAATCGGACCCGTCCGGCCTGAAACTGTTCGGGTCTATATTTTCGAGGCCCGGTCCGGGACCGCCCACTGGCCTAGTGTATTTTTTCAGTTTTTTGGGCCCGGCCCCGTTCGGGTGATTTAGGGCCTAATTTTCTTGGCCCAATCGGCCGAAATTGCCACCCATGGACTGTAGTTTACATGAATTAATAATACACATCAATACTGTATCTATTTATGTGTAAATAAATTGTGTATGATATAAATATATGATCCATTCCATGTATTTTCCTACATAGGATATACATCTAGATCATGAAATTAACACCAAATTAATGTTTTATGCATAGGATGCTTGAATGAGAATGGAGCAAACTTGAAAACATGATTGATTGTAGGCCTACCATTTAATATATGTGCATGCATAATTAAAGCAAGTCTTGTTGTTCAAGGAAAATTAACTTTTGACACTCCACAATTAATGCCATAATTCTGCCATAATCATCACTTCTCTCAGGCTGCCCCCAACTTCTTCTTAAATCTCTCTCTCTCTCTCTCTCTCTCTCTCTCTCTCTCTCTCATGCCTACTCAAATTCAAAATCTTGCAAAACCCCTTTTTGTTGCATTTAACAACTTTGTGACCAATTATTTGTAATTTTCTTCTTTCCATCTAAAATTGACGACATTTCTTGATTTTTATAATTGAGAGATCTTGATGAGGAACTTCAAGATTAGAGTTGTCAAATGGGTCGGGCTGACCCAACCCATCCTAACCCAAGCCCGCTATGGGCCGACCCAGCCCAACTCATTAATATCATGGGCTAAGTGGGTTGGGTTTGCCTGACGGAATGGGCTCATATGGACCCTTTTGGAAACCCAGCTCAGGCCAGACCCAGGCCAACTAAAGACCCAGCTCAGACCAAGCCCAAGTCCGCTTCAGGCTCATCTTAGTTTAATTTATTTCATCATATATAAAAAATATTTCAACATACTACAATTTTTAAAGTTTAATACCATAAGATCATATTACTTATTGAATCTTGTCATATAAATTATAAATATATTCACTAAGTACAATTATATAAATTAATATCGTCATTTAAAAATTCAAACCCCATCTTAGGCCCGTCCCAGGCCCACATTAAGTCTGGTGTGTGGGTTGAGCTCGACTCATATGTTTAAGAAAACCCAGCCAACTCAGCCCGTTCCATTAATAGGTCTGGACTAAGTTGGGCCATTTTATCTCAAAGTCCACCCGGACCTGGGCCAGGCTAGGCTAGCCCATCCCAATTAACAACTCTATTCAAGATTAAGAGGGAGACATGTAATAACACACCTCAACCTCTATTTTCTATCGTATTTCAATTTTTCTTTTATTTTATCAACGTACATACATATATTAGATACATATAAAAAAAACCAGCTTGTAGTTGGAGAATCCAAATTTATTTTGGTGACAAAATCAGTCCAATCGAATAACGTATTAATCATTGTAACATCTCATCTTATTTTTTTGTGACCAGAAGAAATATGCATCCTGTATTTATGTATAAAAACTCGTTCTTCTACTAGTTCGACCTAAAAAGTATTGATATAATCGCACTTGTCTAACGAGGACACGAGGATTTGGGCCCAACAGAGAAGCCTAGCCCAAAATTTAGTGGGCCAAAAATCGATAGGCCCATTTGAAATTATATGGATAACCCAAATCCAATTACAATGGCAGCTTAGGATGTTTGTGAAATATTGTTTAAATAAATTTTTGAATCAAATAATTGGAGCCTTATTACAACTGGAAATTGAATTGTTTTATTATTCTTCTATTTTTTTTACATGGTTTTCTCTCTTTGTTTAATTTATTTTTACAATTTAATAAATAGTGTAAGTAATTTGGAAATCTCATGGAGTAATTGGACCCAATGGCATCATTTTTGGGCTTTCTCTTTTAGTTATGAAACTCGACATTTTTGTTTAATATTTTGGAAAGTAGGGGTATTTAAATAAAAGAATTTGGGATATTCTATTCACCTTTTTTTTCTCTATTTTTATTTTTTATAGCTCACAAAATTAATTAATTTACAATTACTGTCTATTAGACTTGTCTTGTCCTTTTTTTTTACTCACACACCCGACCTGTGGTATTAAATAAAGCCTCCAAACTTCTTCTTTTTTTCTGAAATTAAGTTCAATTTTCTTTTTTTATTAATTAAATAAATTTGAATTTTCAAATTTTTACATACTTTTTTTTAGTTTTTATTTATTTACTGGACTTGTTGTACATTTAGATAACCGAGAAAAGTGTTCGGATTATTTGTTAAATTTATTTTGTTCAGCTCAAATGGTTTTTCACAATTATTTCGAAATAAAATATTTGTTATGGGATTGTCTTTTTTCTTTTTTTTTCCTTTTGGCCTAAAAATGGGATAGTATTTAAATTATTGTGGTTGGTGAATTAGATCGCCCAACTATTTTTCTATTGCAAGAGGTGGGTTTTGACAAATACGATAAAATACAGGGGCCCTCGAAGAAATTTATAATATTTTATTTAATGTAATTACAAACAACTCTACCACATTAATATTTACACAAAGTCCATGCTCCATAAATTGTTTTCCTGCTTAGCTCAATAAAGTTCTCGAATTCGTAGAGTGACAATTTTATAATTGACAATTACGAGTTTAAATTTTACCAACATATGTCATCTAATATCAATTAAGCAAATTAATTTGGATCCAATAATTTCTTGCTAAATTAATAGATAAAATAAAATAAACACTTTTTTATCCAAATTATGATCATTTTAGAAATTGTTACATAAATTTTTGTTACAAATTCTGGCCAACTAATGAGCCAACCCTTTCGATTGTTCATGCTATTTTTGTGATTTTATAAGTAGTTATTAATTCACGTGTCACGTTAAGTACACTTAATTAACTAAAAGTAATTGAGCTAATTAATATAATAGAGTGATCCCCTGATGGGTCGATTTTGCGATAGGGTAACGAATTCATAATTGATCGAGATGTTACGAGTTTCAATTCCACCAATATTTTTAAGTTGAGATATGAATATTTCGTGCGCATTTTAGAAAAAAAACTGTAATAGTGACACGTTTGTAGGTAAATTGAATACATAACTACCAATAAAAAAAGGGCTAATTAAACCAAAAATCGAACAAGTTTATAATAAATTGTAAATTCGGCATGATGTGTAAACTTTCATAAATTACTACACCCCAAAAATGCCCTAAATTTCTAAATATGCCAAAAATATTCTAACAATTCCACAATTTTAAAAAATATAACGGGATTCAATTTTCAATATCGAATTGTTGACAGTGTATGTCGGAATCCAGCGTATAAAATAATCATATTCGAACATATGTAGGGTTCTAAATGAGCCGAGCCTGAACAATATACATATATATATATATATATATATATATATATTTAAACTTGTTTTAAATGATATTGAACTTTTAAATTTATGTTTGGACTTGTTTGATATATTACTTATCGAGTTGAGCTCAAACGAGCTTTAATCGAGCCGAACACAAGTCCAACTCGAGTAGTTTGATATTTTTATAGGGTTAATTGCTAAATAAATAACTACGTTTACACCTTTTTGCAAATTAGACACCACGTTTAAATTTAGTCAATTACAACACCACGTTTTAATTTGTTTGGGATTAAACATCCCAATTTTTTCGGTGAGTTAAGTATGACGTATTTGGCCTAAAAAATCACGTTGACGGCCATATCAACACACACATGTAACAAATGACTTCGATTTATTAGTTTTCTCAATATATTTTCTATTTTAGAAATAAATAATTATATAAAACATGATTTTTTTTCAATAAAAAAATAAGAGAAAGTAACAAAAACGTCGTTATTTTTTACACGTGTGTGTTGACGTGGCTGCCAGTGTGATTTTTAGGCTAAATACGTCATATTTAACTCACCGAAAAATTTGGGATGTTTAATCCCATACAAATTAAAACGTGATGTTGTAATTGACTAGATTTAAACGTGGTGTCTAATTTGCAAAATGGTGGAAACGTGATGATTTATTTAGCAATTAACTCATTTTTATACATGTTTTCTTAAATTTTACTTATCAAACTCGAATTCTAATTGAATTTTAAATTTTATCAAACACAAAATTATGTTTAAACTAATCGATACGAACGAACACAAATCGAGCTTTTATGATAATGATGATAAAGATTCTTGTGGAATCCACAGTTTCATTCTAACCGGTTTGTTGGTTGGTTGGTTGAAGTACTGACGGTTGAGTTTAACAACACAACTCTCACCAACCCCACTTGACCTTACAATCTTAAATCTACCTTATTACCACACTTGAGCCCCACCCCCACCTACCCCCTACCCACATTCTCTCTCTTCCCACACTCTTGAAGAATCAAGCCCCTAGGAGAGAGAGAGAGGAGTGATTCGATTCAATTCGATTCTTGGATTTTCCGCTTTGATTGATTGAGCCTCTTTCTCCAATGGCTAAGGTGTTTACTCTTGCTGAGGTTTCTGAGCACAACTCCGACAAGGATTGCTGGATTGTCATTGCTGGAAAGGTACTGCTTTTCAAGTTTTAATTTTAAGGATGTTTGATGACGAACCCTTCTCGGTTTAATGTTGTGGGTCAGCTTAGTTTTGTGTGTTTGATGTCTGGATATGTCAAAGATTCAATTTTTAATCGTTTCTTGAATAGGGTTTTTTGAGCTCAGTTGGATTTGGGATTTGTTTTTCTTGCATAGCTTTGTACATTCATGATTCTGGTTTTAGCTTGTGCTTGGGTGTGTGTGTGTGTTAGAGAGAGAGAGAGAGAGAGAGAGAGAGAGAGAGAGAGAGAGAGATGGACACATCGTTTGTGTAGTTGTTACTTTAGTTCAATTTGTATGGATTCTGAAGAAAACAAGTTTTGTTTGATCCTATAGAATAGAGGCTAAGATCCCTTGACATTGTGTTTGAATGTGATTGACTAGTTTTAGAACTTCATTTTATCTTGAATGTCTGAGATGGGGAGATTGTGATTTCAAGATGTTTTTTGTGCATCGGTAGTCTTCCAATGCCACCTTGTTGCCTAACTGATGTCCTGTTGTCATTATTTCGACTACGAATCTGCAGCAGGATGTTAAGATTCTCTCTGTAAATCTCAAGTCTAAATATCCATTTATCTTGAAAATCTGAGACTGAGAGAGAGATAGTCGAGAAACCTTTCGTGCATCTGTGGTCTTCGATCTTCCAATGTCCATTTTCTCGTGTAGGAATCTGTGTCGGGATGTTAAGATTCTCTCAGCACATTCTCAGCTTCTAGTTTTGTGTGTGGATGTAAATCTCAAGTTTAAATGTCCATTTGCCTTGAAAATCTGAGGCTGAGAGGCGGCCTTCCGATTCAACCTTGGGATTGCCTAACTGATGATGTCCTGTCGTAGATGTGTATGTCTTAATGTCGTTATGTCACGTACGAATTTGTTGCAGGGTGTTAAGATTCTCTCAGTATAGCCTCAGCTTCGAGTGTTGTGTGTGGAAGTAAGAGTAAAACTCGAGTTTAAAGGTCCATTTTCGGATGACTTACACGAGACAGAATGGCTTCGATGCAAGATTTTATTTTCAAGTTTCCCAGTTTGATTTCCTTGTCATGATTCATGACCTAATTGATGGATTTAATTTAGTGAGAATCTCTCAACACTCTCAATCCTTATTCACCCTTATCTTTGAAGAAATCAGAGGAATCTTGTTTGCTTCATATATGGAAGAATTAAACTCTTTTTTCATTATCTCATTTCTTCCTATATCGACTCTCTGGTATAATCACCTTAGCTATCGTAGTTTTCATTTTATCTGTGCTAAAATGGGCTCTGTCCAATTCTTATGGAGCATCAAGCTCTAGTGAGATCGTCGGTATATGAACATGAATGACCCTAACATAATCGAACGAGCTTTTTTAGCGACTGGAGTTGCACGAAACATATGATGGAATGATACATCTTGACCTTGATTGCATCATCATACAACATCCACACTCTATACTTGCATTGCATGTTTGGTTTTTCTCGGACATGAAGTCTCCGAGCCATCCTCATTTCGCCCATACTTGGAACAGGTCTACAACGTGACCAAATTCTTGGAAGATCATCCCGGTGGTGATGACGTTATAATATCTTCAACAGGTACTTGCAAAAGATCCTCCACACGAGAGGCAAAGTTGTTAGTTTTTTTCGTGTCTGATGAAAGAATGCTGTCGTGGATGCAGGGAAGGATGCAACCGATGATTTTGAGGATGTCGGCCACAGCGCCAGTGCTAAGGCGATGATGGAAGAGTTCTACGTCGGTGAGATCGATGTGGCTACCATTCCCTCCAGGAAGAACTACACTCCTCCGAAGCAGCCTCATTACAACCAGGACAAAACATCGGAGTTCATCATCAAACTTCTTCAGTTCTTGATCCCGTTGATCATCTTGGGCGTGGCCGTTGGCCTCCGTTTCTACTCGAAATCCGAGGCCTGAGTTTCTTGCAGGAATCATATCTCTAATAAGTTGAGGTTGAAATCCATGTTTGTCTTTACATTTCATCAGCCTCTGTAATCTTGAGAGAGAGAGAGAGGGTGTTTGAATTTGCGAAAATTAAGGGGGGGTTTATGTTTTGTCAAAGATTATTTGTGAAGAAACTCAATTCTTGTTTTCTTCTACAATTTGTCTTAATCTTACATGCGCACCTTCTCTAGTTCCCCTAGTCTTCTTGCTTGAAATTATTACCCATTTCAGCGGTACAAATTATAATCGATTCTACGAAACCTAAAGATCGCTAGTTTTTTAGGTTTGACGTGTTGATTAAAAGTCGCGTAAGATTATGACATGCGTGAAAAAGAAAAGAATCAAAGCCCTAAAACCCTACCGAAATCACAAGATGGTTACTCCTAGTTCTAGGCAGGGGTGACAATTCGGGCCACCCGATCCGGGCCCGACAGATCAATTGCAAGATTTGGGCCGCCCCGAAATAATTTGGGGCCTACATTTTAGAGGCCCCATCCCGTCCCCTTTTTGGGCCGGATCGGCCGCCCGGGCTTTAATGTGAATTTCAAGTTTTTAGGCTAAATGGCCTAGCCCATTCAGGCATTCGATTTTTTTCAGCCCCACCCGTAGGCAGGGCTCAAATTGCTACCTCTACTCCTAGGGTCGGGTCTCGTTAAAATCTCTCGGGTAACAAAAGCGATTATAAGTGGAACTGCCCAAGACATAGAAGTTCTAAAAATGTGGATTTTGAGTCACATAGAATGATAAAAACAATGCTCCAAACCCACACACACTACTTATCTTCCACATTCAATCGCCAAAGCAACAAAAAAAACAAAAATAAATAGTCCCTTTCCATAAGATCTTCCCATTCAACTCCAATCCAAAGCATCCCAACCAAATAATTCTATGATCAAATCAAGAAACCACACAAAAAACAACACCACAACCTCATGAATCCCAAAGACATTTCTCCTGGGACTAATCAACACAAAACTTTGTCACTACTTGATCAAGAAAACACACACCTTGTATAAAATGAAAGCAGAGAGTGAGTCAAGTCCCCTCCCCCTTGGCATTTCTCCAACCCCAACCAAGAAATGGGATTTGTGGCAAGCCAAGAAGATGTCCTGACGCTGGTCCACCCGGGCCGTCGCCTCGAGTTTTTCCATGAGCCCATCAGAGCTGGTGAGCTGATGAGAAAGTACCCCAGGCACTGCATTGCAAGGCCTGATGTCTTTGAGTTCCCATGGATTGCTCTCCACCCTCAAGCCCTCCTCCCCCGCGGCACCGTGTTTTTCCTCGTCCCTTACCACACCATCCATGCTCTGTTGAAGAACAGACGACGACAAAGACAACAACAACAACAACTACTACTACTAAAAAAGATCCCACTCCACTGCCTCAACTACAACAAGCACAACTCTCCTGATCATCATCATCATCATCATCAAGAATCTTGTGATGCTGGGAATTTGTACAAGCTTATTGGGAGATTGATGATGAGGAGAAATATGAATCAGCATCAAACAGAGGAGAGTTGCTGCTATTACCAAGCTGAATCTCCAGTTCATTACAGCAGCAGACGGCCTCGAGTAACTAGTGATGAACTGACTCAGCTGCTCAGCATTAAGCCTTGCTTGAAGCAGCCGGATAGTGACCGGAAAAACCTCAACCTCAGGGTCACTTTCTCCGTTTCTACCTCTTTTCCGACCAGTCGGAGAGGATCTCCATCTGATCAGCAGGGTTTTTAGGCAGTTTGCTAGTTCATCTTTTTAGGCACTTTTTTTGGACTCATTTTTTTCTTAAGATGTTGGAATTTTTTAATGAAATTTGAACTGCATTGGAATTCTTGAGAGTCATATTACAACAGAGTACGTGATCATTCACTGAGTGCATTGATGAAATAAAACGTGAGATGTAACAGAGAAACAAGAACCATGTTCCTATTCTATCCTTTTCTTTTTTCCCTTTTAGCATTCAAAATTCTGTTTTGGAGAAGAAAAAATCTCATTGTAACAACACAGAAAACATAAATTATATCATGCTTATCATTACTCATCATCAACTGGTAAAAAAAAAAAACAGTGAAAAACATCAAAAAATATATACCTATAATTGTGCATGCCTTTTCATCTCTTTTCTGTTAGCTTAGACTCAGTTCTATGCGACTGTTTAGAGGGAGAAGCCGGCCCCCTCGAATAGCTTTGAGCAAACATCTTTAGTTTACCAATCGTCTTAGAAAAGTAGATCATGAATTTCCTCGAACTAGACTTCTCCATGTTCCTCTTCATACAAACATGCTCTTTCTCCAAATCATTCAACCTCATCCTCAGCCTAGCCAGCTCCAGCTTCAGCTCCCGGTTTTCCCGCCTCAAAGAAGCATAGTTATCGCGTGGAGACATTGCAGCACTCAGAGCTCCACTGCTGATCCTCCAAGACTGGTGCGTAGGCTTCGGATCATCTTCTGCATACGAGCAACACAAGGCACTACGAAGCCTCAGCTGCTCGTAGTAGAGCACTTGGACTATTGATTGGAGAGGGAGGCGTTCGTTCTGTGCAGCGTGTGAGCCTGCTTCCTGTGACAGTTTCTGAAAATCGATCAATTTGCATAGCTTTCTTCTCTCTTGATCTGTTAATCCTGTATGAGCCTGTGCACATCATATATACATCATTTTGAAATGTAATATTAAGTCTTAAATCTTACACACACACACACATATATATATATAGATGATGATGATATAGACAGTGACTACTACTTACTTTGAGGTAAACATCAATTGCTCGATACAGCCCATCGTGGACTGTACGAGCATGTGCTGGTAGACTCTCCGCGACTGCAACAAACTTGTTGAGCTTAAGATTTGCATCGGGAGCAATCTCAGCTAGGTAATTGTCTACTAATTTGGAGACTTTGAACAATGCAGATTGAGAAGGGGAAGCTGCAGGGCTATTATCAGACTCGAAAAGGGAGCCATCGTCTAAATCTTCTTCACTCTCATCTTGCTGAGAGAAATTGATCAAGATTCTATGCACAGTATCAACATCAAACAATGTATCTCCAGCATTTCTGAATGATGGAATCAGAAGATCATCAAGAGTTGCTGTGTCCAACTGTGACCCTATCCGCCTCTCCAGATCAAGCCTACAAGAAACCGTGCAGTCGAGCATCACAGCACTCCGTAGCAAGCCAAATAGAAAGGTTAGAGGAACAGAAAACTTCTCAACAGGGAGAAGGCTGATGATTGTCTCGACAACAAGCCTTTCGTGATCACTTTCACCTGATAATGAATCAATCTTCGGCTGTGTGGATTGGTTCAACAAACTCGACTTCTTGAGTAACTCCTTCTGAGCGTAGCTCACAAGGGCCGTCCCAATACTCTCCGGCCTAACACCTCTGCATTTCATTGCTGCAATGACTCGTTGATACAAGTCAATACGAAGAACTGAGAGATCTTCAGTCCACCATTCTCCATCACACTTGCTTTGCTTGCTCATGTGAAGTCTGCCTGAATTACTATACTCCAACCTCGAGAAGCTTGAAGCAATCTGTTCCACACAGGCCTTGGAGGCTATAGCATCAATGCAGCGGGACACAATTTTCATCTCGTCTGCAAAGGGAAGTAAGGTCTCACATTGCCGAAGGACTTCCACACACATTTCAAGATTCTTGCACACAATGCTCTCGAGATATTCTTCAGCTCGGGTGCCAAGATTGCTCTTCGAGTACTCTTCTGTCATTTCAAGGTAGTGAGAGACACAATGCAGCTTAGCAACATTTGCTGCAGTGATCTCAAAATTGACACCATAACAGAACTGTGCTGCCAGCTCGAATGATTCTGCACCTCCCGGTAGGCCACGGAGCTCAATCATGGAGATATCAGAGTCCCGGAGTTCTGCAACCAACCTCCGTATTCGTCCACTTCTTGAAACAAGAGGGAACTGCAAATTAATTAACATTCCATCAAAAATACTTCCAATTTGAAATGTGAATCAAGGATTGGAGTCTCTTCTTGTTATTCATTAACATCAAAAGTTACCAAGACAGATAGACAGTGGGAAATTCATGGAATTAGAGCCTTACCTTATGCAGTGAGAATGTACCACCATCTACTTCAATAGTTATATCACTTGGAACATCTCGAAACACCCTATAAAAAATAGTCGATTAATCACTATACACGGTCCAAGAAAATGTTGAAGATCAACGTGAATGTCTTAAGAAAATACATCAGTTGTCACAACCGCATAAGGTACATATGCCCTGCTCTAGAATGCAACATTTGCAAAATTGAACCATCTTGATCTAGACTATAAAATTCTGTATCATAATATACCACTCCAAAATTCTTAAGTAGGTAACAAAAACAAATATAAAGAGTCTCAGAGCTTAATGCTTTGCTAACTCATTATCTCTAAATTCTTTCTATTTTTTAAGACAATAAAAGCTTCAAAATTTGAATTAAAACGGGAAAACAGAAGTGGAGCAAAGTAAAGAGCCATGAAACAAACAAAAACGCATTTTTTATGAACACAAAACTCATAGATGTTATGTCAAGAGATAAATCAATAAACAAACCATTCACAACACCGTTGCCTCGTGCTGTTGGGAGGCGGCGGCTGGTGGAGATGCTTGTCCATGGAGCAGAAATCCCAGAAGTGGAAGTTCTTGAGAGAGAGAGAGAGAGAGAGAGAGAGAGAGAGAGAGAGAGAGAGATGGTGTGCCAGTGAGAGATGTTGGTGTTGGGAGAGTTGTTTAGCCATTTTGTCATACAGTTTGTGTTCAAACCATAGATTGCAAATCGTCCAAAAACACTGGGCCTCTCTTGTGGGTCACCTTCTAAAGAAAACAAATTTTATATGCTATAATACTCTTTAATTTTGAAAAACCATTTTTGCAAGATTTATGCAGAGCGTAACTAAAGGAACACACTACACAATCTCTCTCTCTCTCCTCTCTCTCTCTCTATATATATATATGTGTGTGTGTGTGTGTGTGTGTGTGTGTGTGTGATCTTTGATGAAAGTCAAGAATAGTAGCAGTAGAAAAATAGGGAAAATAGACAGTCCAAAAAGGAAGAAAGAAAAAAAGCGGGAAAAAGGTCGTTATTCTGGTTTGACAATTTACAATTTGTCCCCCTCAATTTAACCATAATTTCACTTTTACTACCCTTCAGCTTTTTTGCATTCTATTCCAGCCTATGAATTCTTTTTTTTTTTTTTTCCAATTTGAGTCGACTATTATTGTAATAAAATGAACTATTTATAAACTCCTCTTTATTTTCTAAAATCTAAGGTTTGAAATTAGAGCCAACGAGAATTACGAATTACGTGTTAATAAAAAACATAATTTATAAAAAGGTAGATTTCATCGTGAATAGAGTACACAAACGAAATATATATATATATATATATATATATATATATATATATATTACGAATTTTGTATTATTTCATTACGTGTTAATAAAAATATATATTTTATAAGAAGGTAGATTTCACCTCAAATAGAACACACAAATGAAATATATTATATATATATATACATATATATATATATATATTGGTGGATCCATAATTAAGGACTTGGGAAGACTACCAAACTCGACAAAGATAAATCTTTTGGTGGGGTAACAATATATTTTGCAATATCACATTTTGCATTAATACTTTATTTAATTGGTTGCCCAATCTGGAACTTAAATATGAGATGATCGATTAAATACCAATCGTTATTTCCATAGCTTACTATGATAAATAAATAAATTGTGCATATAATAAGATGACCAAAAATAAAAGTTCAATTTCATTCTTAAATTTAAAAAAAAAAAAAGGAAATGGGATCGATGAATATGCATGAAACTTGAAAAAGTGCGACGGTGGCCATTTGATAATTGTAATTAATAACTATATTTGTGTGTGTGTATAACATATATATATATACATATATACATACATATATATATATATATATATTATATAATTATTCACCCACTCGCAGGGGCAAGCCATGTTGGATCATATTTATCACAAGGTCCACAAATGTCCCCAACCCCACCCAATTATTTATCTAAATAATTTAATGATACCATTTGATATATATATATATATATATATATATGTGCATGATTGTTTTCTTCCACTACCACTAATATTTCGATTTCACCTATGTCATAATATATTTATATGTAAATGCAGTTTTTTTATGAGGGTTTATGGGAAAATACTATTATAGACAGGTAAATTATAAGATACGGTGCATGCAACGGACACGTGTTTCTGGAACCGTTAATTTTGGTGATTATTTACTCCCTCTATCCCGATTATATAGTCCAAATTTCTATTTTAAGGTGTCCCGATTATATAGTCTCATTACATAAATAGTGTTATTTTTAATAGGAATGTACAATTATACTCTTATTAGATTTTGAAAATTAAACATTTAAGTTTGTGAAAATTATAAATCTTAAATGTTATTTTTTCAAAAAAATAGAAATATTAATTAAAATTGACCAACTTAATTAATTTTCATGTACTTGAATTTGATCAATTCTATTGATATTCATTGTATTTGCACTTCATTAATTAATTGTATATTTTATTTGTTTCAAAAAATTAATACATTAAAGTTGAGCTAAAATTTAAGTTTTATTAATTTTCACTAAATAAGGTTAAAGTTGGAAGTTTAGCTTTTGTTTCTTATTTTCATAAATATTTTTAATTTACATGCGGGTAGAAAATGAACTATATAATCGGGACGCATGGAGTGCAATTTTTTACTTTGTTCAATAACAAATTGAATTTTTTTTAATGGGCAATCGATACAAATTGAAATGAGGTGTGGGACCCTATACTATTATTGAAATTAAATGGAAAAATGCGAATAATATATGGTTGAAGTTTTCTTGGTAACTAGTATGAGTGGTCTTGTCATTGTGGGAATTAAAGATTTTGTTAACCTTTTGTCTTTTTGGGACACCAAATATATATTTTTTTTTTAAATAAAGGATGAAGTTTAGACTTTTTATTAATTAATCACACCACTTTTCAATTCACTAAACACAATAAATGATAATTATTAAATACTTTAATAAAAAAATGCATACTAAATACTATTTTCGTCTAATTCATATGGGTTGATTTGATTTTTCATCATGATTAAAAAAATTATTGAAAATGATAATTAAACGAGCAAATTTCCTAATATGTCCATGTGTATTTATTTGACAATGAATTAATACTCGATGTTAATATATTAAATGACGGTATATATTAGTAAATAATCTCTCTCTCTCTCAAATGCATACTAAATACTCTTTTCGTCTCATTCATATAGGCTGATTTGAGTTTTCATTGGGATTAAAAAAATTATTGAAAATAATAATTAAACAAGTAAATTTCCTGATATGTCCATGTGTATTTATTTGACAATGAATTAATACTTGATGTAAATATATTAAATGACAGTATATATATATCAGTCTCTCTCTCTCTCTCTCTCTATATATATATATATATATATATATTGGAACATCTAAAAAAGAAAAACAAACATATATGAATGATCGGGAGGAAGTATATTAATTAGTATCCTAAAATTAATACCAAATATTCTTGAAATTAGATTAAAATTAAACGATGGTTAAATTTTGCTCGACAAACACATAACCCACCATGTGATCTTCAATTTATACAAAATATTTTATCGTAACGCTATTTCACGTGGACTATTTACTTCATGTAGCTAGGCAACATTAATTATATATCGTATAAGCATTCTATGATTCGATCGTTGCATGGATGGACTAGGTTATTAAATTAAATAATTTCCCTATGTCGATGACCAATATCAAATTTAATTTTGTGTAGCATTAATATTGAAATGATAAGCATCTTCATCTTGTTTCCTCTCGTGTCACCAAAATGATCCCCACTTCTTCTTAAACAAATAAATTGGCTATTGATCTTGACCAATCACAACATTTCAAAAACTAAGATTGTTAATTTTTTTCAGAAAATTGTGCCCACAAAATATAATATTTCATATGTAGGGCTGTAAACGAACCGAATCGAGTCGAACACCCTGATACTTGAGCCCTGCTTGTTAAGGAATATTCAAGCTCGAGCACGATTTGAGCTTTTTTCTTTTTGTTCGAGCTCGGCTCGATAAATATTTGTCAGGTTCGAATTTGGTTCATGAAATGATCGAAAATTTACTAAATGAGTCTGAGCTCGAATGCTCGAAAAAAGCTCGTTTAATTTACATATTCGAGCTTGAGTTGAAAAAATAGCTTATTTTATTTACCCCGTTTGAAATATTTATAATATTCATGAACATGTTCGCGAGCTGACCGAGCCGAATACTGCTCGATTCGAGGCTCGTTTAGAAAACGAACGAACTTCGAACGAACTTTTTTTGAGCCGAACTCTGAATAGCTCGCGAGCGGCTTGCTCATTTACAACCCTATTCATATGATATATAAGTGACAATGTTGGAAATCGTTAATGTTTTTAGAACGTTGATTTTATTACGTTTGCGAAATTTTGAATAGATTATGTATGATTTTATTTTATTTTTGGAAAAAATAGATAAATAAAAAGGAATTTGAACCTACTTATAAATTGGATTAATTATATGCGATATTTTGGGATCGTTGCCTCTTGTGAACAATCAAATGAAAGTGACAATGTTTGTTTTGTGTATAGACATGGATACGTCCTAAAAATAGTTCAATTAAGTCCATTGATTGATATATTGTACCAACTTTATATTTATATATATGTGTGTGTGTGATCACATGTTCATGAAAATGTGGAAATTCAACACATGTAATGTTGCATGCTACAATCAATAAATAAATGTTATTCAGTTGGGTGCTAAAAAGTAATCAATGTATTCATGTCGACGTTAATATTGTTTCAAATTTCATTTGTTCGTACTCAATAATTAGGGGTGAGCAAGAAACTGAAAAAACTGAAAATCGAACCGAAATAATAAATTTTGGTCCATTTGGTCCCGTTCTTTTGATTTTTCAGTCCGGTCCGGTTCTTTTTATTAATAAAAATTCGGTTCTCGGTTCGATCCGGTCCTGCAGACAATGGACCAAATTAACAGACCGAATAGACTGATCCATTTTAGCTATTATTAATTTATTATTTTTTTAATTATTATTTATTGGATACTTCAGATGTTTGTATTGTATTTGTTGGTTTAGTTTTTTATATTAGTTATAAATGTTTATTTATGATGTTAGTTATAGATTTGTGACATTTGTTTATTATTTAGGTTATTATTTTCACAGTTAGTCAAGCAATTCAAAATAAATAAAAAATAAATAGAAAAATTAGACCGGACCGAACTGGACCGGAGCGAACAAATTCAGTTTTGTCCGATTCGGTCCTTCCCTTAATTTGGTTCGGTTCGGTCCTAAATATTTCCTAATTCAGTCTATTTGATTTTATAATTTTTTAACCGAAATAGACCGAATGCTCACCCTTAGTACTCATCAACACACATGTAGGTGTTAACTGGCAAAGACGGAGCCACATTGGGGCGAAGAGAAATTTAAAAAAAAAAATAGGAGTGTTTTAGTAATTTTACATTTTAATTGTATGTATAAAAAAAAAAAAGAAAAAATACTTTCTTCTATCATATATCTTCTTTACATTTCCGAGCACTAAGTAGAGGAGATTCTCTATTTTCTTCTCCATTTTTTTTAAATTTTATTTGTTAAAATTTATTACTAATTCTTTTGATCTTTTTTCTTGACTCGTCTTCTTTTTGAAGTTGATTTTTTTTTTCCTACTCCATTATTGTAACTTTTAAGTAAGTCTCATATATGAAAAACAAAAATCAAAATAGCTTTATTTGCGTCTTTATTATAATTTTATTAAATATATAGTTAATCTATAATATATTTTATAATTTTTATATTATTGTTTGCATATTAATAATCATATCCCCTCGAACGATAATTCCTGGCTCCGCCACTGCTAACCGGGATATTGTCTGGCCATATCAATATCAAATCAATTGAGTCTCATACCCAATAGTTAATTTCACCATTGTTTTTCACTATCATTGTTTTTTTGTTTTTTTTTGTTAGTGCCAAAGTATTTTCAAGTAATTATTTCTACTAACATGTCATTCAAATGTGCCCAATTACCTATAATTCAACAGATAGTTAATAATTTAATTGGTTAATAAGTGGCCATTTTACTGAAATGAAAAACTACATGCATTTGCCAAAATAAAAGAATATGTGCCACATTAACCTTTTTAACAATAAATATAGGTAAAATTTGCTTCTTAATTATGTCTTTTAATATATATTGGTTAAATAATAGGTTATTTGTGTTTATATTTGCATGTATTGTAATTATTAAAACTTGACAATGACATTATATTGATTAAACTCACAAATTGATCAAAGTTACAATCATTTATCAAAATCATGGCTAAAATGAAGAATGATCGATAGCTTTTAAAAGTTTGACTAACATTGAAAATTCCCACCAAATTTAAAATTATTTTTAACAATTGGGAAAATCAAGAATATAAATGATTATCATAGATTGGCCTACCACTGCACCATATAAATGGATATTTGTGAATAGATATAGTACTTTGATTATAATTGAGTAATTAATAAGCATGTATGTATATATGGGTTGAGATACCTTGAATAATATAATGATATGAAAAACTAACCGTTGTATATGAATCTTATATCAAACGGGATTTTCAATATTAAAAATGATACATTTTTATATATAAATTCGAATTAAATGCAAAAATTAATATACGAAAAATACAGCTAAAGATATTCAATGCCAAATTGCCGTGTACGTTTAATCTATGAAAAAATATCCCTAATTTATGCCAATTAAATTGGGTATATCAATCAATCAATCAATCTCACATGCCTTGACTATGATGGAGTGTAAAGGAATCCCATGTTAATGGCCATGTTCTAAGGAGGGTTTAATTTTATTTTTCCTTTCCGAACGAGGTTTGTGACAAATTCGACTTAAAAGGTGAAATTCGAATGCTTCATATTGTTTCGCGACGTTAATTTTACCAGACAGCTGTCATACGATGAATTTTATATTTAAAGTGCATTAATGGAATTCAAATTCATGATCTTTCAATCACGAACGTAATTTTTTTGGGATCGACTCGTAATATTTGATGGTTGGTCTTTGTGGGGCCATGCATATTATTTCTTTGTCCTTGTTACAATCACTTCAAAGAGAAAAAGTAGAGGGGGGAAAGTGTGGTGCGTGTAACATCTCAATTTATATCAACTCATGTTTATTTATTGAAAAATTGAATGAATGGTATAAGTTTAATTATTATAAAGTGAGATGCATACTTTATATTTTGTATTATTAAAAGAATAGTGTCATTATTTATTATAAAATGAACCACAAAATTTGACCATGATAAGTGATTAAAAGAAAAAAGGAAAGACATGTAATGTGCCAAATTTATATTTTTGAAGTCTCCATTGATAAAGATATAAATTCGGACCATAATTCACCTCAATACCACAGGTTGGGTGTGTGAGTAAAAAAAAAATTCAGACCCTAATTGGGATATTATCGATTCTAATTATATTAACTTACTATTAGATCAGTCAAAATAGAGAGAATTTTAATAGAGTGACTAGTCGTGGGTTAGAATATCTTTAATTGAGATGTTGTGTACGTATTTCCGTGGTAGTGACGTGACAGTATTCACAGAAAAAAAGATTGGATGAATTACATGATTACAATAATTGTAGTAGTCATGTGTGGATATATATATATTTTTTAATGAAATAGATAGGTATGTAAATGGGGCGCTGCGGGGTCGAGTACTGCTCTCACACTCCCATACCCGTCTCTTAAATTGATCCACATCCCCGTTTAAATATAGACGGATGCGGGGTGGAGATTACCTAATGGGAAAATGGTACCATTAGGTACCCGTTATATAATTTTTTATTTTTAAATATTGAAAAAAAAAGCACGAAAAAGTTTATTAAACAACTTAAAATAAATAAGAGTTTAAATTCTTTAACATTAACATAAACGATCATAAAGTTACTAAATAAAAGTTAGATATAATTTCAAGTTTTAAGCATTAATTATAACTTTAATTTTAAAACCTATATTTATTAAATATATAATTGTGAATTATATTATATCAGAACGGATTCAGATTGTGTATCTGCTCCCCCACCTCGACCCGAGTATGAAAATTTATACATGCCCCATCTTTACCCGAATTTTGATCCCTAATGGGACGGGCGGGTACCCGTGGGATCCGAACCGGCGGATATAATTGTCATCCCTATAAGTAGAGATATAGGGTCATGGAAATTTGGAAAGTAAATTTGAGGCTCAAAATAAATTAATCCCAATTTGAAAAATAAATTGGTATTGGGCTGTTAGCCCATTTATGTGTGCTTAGTAAAGGGCCTATGAAATATGGGCCGTAGTGAATTGCACTTCTTTATTGAAGTAACTAAAATTGAAATAAAATCTAAAAATATTAAGATTAGACTTTATAAATTAAAATTATATTTGTAGTCTATTAACTACAAAAAGGGCCAAAAAATAAATTCAAAATTCTATTATTATTAACTTCAATATAAGAATATTATAACAATAGTGTTTAAATTTCTTTTTTTATTGAATGAAATGATTGGAAAATCATTAAATTCATGCATCATTATACCTGAAATAAACACGTTTATTTTTCAATTCTCATTTCGTAATTGAAAAAAGGAGAATTATCAATTCATGACCTGAAAGATACCATCTATCGATTCAGAAATCGAAAGATGAAATCTCTCAATTCAGGACTCGAAAGACGAAAATTCTCAATTCAGGACCTCAAAAATCACGAATTTTTGTTTCTTTTTATTTTTTAATTAAAAAATAAAAAGAAATAAAAATTCGTGGTTTTTGAGATCCTAGATTGAGAGTTTTCATCTTTCGGGTCATGAATTGAGAGTTTTTATCTTTCATATCCTGAATTGATAGATTACTCATCTTTTAGATCCTGAACCGACAATTTTTCTTAAAAAAAATGTAAATGCATTAAGCCCCTCCATTATTTGATATTACGAATTAATCTCGTTGTCTTTTTCAATCAAATAATCTCTTCCATTTTCATCCACTAATATTTTCAAATATTCAAAAAGTTTGTCAATCAACATTTAATACTTTTTTTTTATAATAATTTTCTTCGTGAAATGCAAACACCTGTCACCAAACATCACCCCACAAAAATTACAATCTAAATCTCAGCTTAAAATAATCCCAAGTATGACTTATCTGTACCAATTAAAATTTCCCTCACTATATATATATATATATAATTGAATATGTGTGAATATGCCAAATCATTCGAATGTGAGAGAGATATGACAATTTTTGACGCGACACGAAAATAATGGGTTAGTGTTTGATATTATCGTGTTCGTGCTGTTATCATATCGATAAGATAATGACCTGAAATTATCGTGTTGTGTTGTGTTTAGTGTCAACTTGCTAAACACGGTAAAAATTAACAGGTTACCTAATAACCCAATAACAGCCCGATAACTTGTCAATCCTATAAGAACCCGTTAACCTGCCAACACGTTAAGAACCTGATAAAATATCATGTGTGATGTATTCGTATCGTGATAGAATTATCATGTCGTATTCGTGTTTGGCCTTATCGTGTCATGTCGGCACGAAATACGATACGATAACACGAATTCCCAGCCCTAGAGAGGGGTACTTAAAAAAATAATTATCTCTATGCATGCATTTTGCTCCAATTTGAGAAAGGAATTGATTCTCAAATAATTGAGTCCAATTAAATTTTTATAATAGGACCAATCTAATAAGCCTTTGGACCCAAAATTGGTGGTTGACTTGCTCAAAGGGTTTAGAAGTCTTCAAGAATTGGTGGTCCATGATTATTATTATGAGTTATAAAAATATTTTCTATAATTTATACTTTTTTTTTTTGAGAAATTCTATAATTTATAGTTGACAAAATGATAGTTTTTATAAAATCACGATTTTATGATTCCGGTTACGTTTTAAAGGTAAACTAGATTTACCCATGCGCGTTGCACGATTATATATGAGGTGATGTTATTTGATCAATATTTTTCTCTTAATTTATGGAAGTAATTAATAATCTATCATAAGTACGTTTGCGCACACGTTAAGTGTTAATACTAATATATTACACTCAATATTTAAAAAAGAATTATCATTTATGTGATGTAAATCCAATATATAAATTTAATATTTTTACATTAAAATGTCAACAATGCATGATTTCAAAAATTAATTATTCAAGATTTTAAATGATTAGTTATAAATTAATTATTTAATGAATTTAAGAATTTCAGTCAATTATTATTAGAAATTATAAAATATTTCATAACCAAATTAAGAACTAATAATACAATATTCTGCTTTGATTAAATTAAAAAAGTAGCACATTATTTGAATTTATGTTATACGTCTATATTTGTTAATATTTATTTTATTGAATATAGCAATTGCATACAAATATATTTCACACATTCATTTCTAAATTTATTTAAGAAAATCATAGGTTATATAATAATTTTTTGTTTAGGAGTTAAAAAATGCATAGGTGAATTTAGTTGTGGATTGGTTATATTGAAATTGAATACATGATTATATTTATTATTTAGGAATTGTAGACATGAACCACAATAATTTATTATTACTACTTTACTTTTATATATAGTATAGATTTAGAAATAGTAGACATGAACCACAATAATTTATATTTTTGGGCTTTTTTTTATGTAATACTACTATTATTGATTTGACTCTTTTTTTTGGTTTTTGGAGGGAAAACTTTTTTTTTTACTATTACTACTTTACTTTTATATATAGTATAGATTATTGGTTAAAAAAATAATATACTTTTTAATGAGTTGACAACTTTGTAACCATCTAATTTGCATTATAAATCCTAAAATAAAAATTTTGGCATCATAAGTCATTAAAATAGGGCTATATTGTAATTTCCACCTAATTAACTTGTTGATTTAACCAATTCCAAAATGGGTATTATGGTAAATCCAATTTGTTGTTGTTCACATTAACAAAACACCTTTAGTATTTGTATCACTTCTCTCATTTTTTTTACTTTTGTTAAATTATATACGGGAGTGAATATTCGCACCACTAATGTTACTATTTGAATAAAATCATGTGTTCGAAAATGAATTTTTGAATAAAATCGTGTGTTCGAAAATGAAGTGTTACTATTTTGAACAAAATTATGTGTTCGAAAATGAATTTTTGAATAAAATCGTGTGTTTGAAAATTCATTTTCGAACATACTCCATTAATTTTTGTTTTAGTACCATTCGAAAACAGGATTTCAAGCATATTTAGACTGTTCGAATACAGGAATTCGAATGAAACGCTATTTTTTTTTTATTAGTAAGGATTTTTAGGTAGATTTATAACTAATTGAAAGTTTGATACGAATTTGGTTAAGAATGGGAATTGCTAGGGAAATCATATATTTAAAGAAAATTGAAAAATACTAAAAAGTTCACACAATAAATGCAATCTGCCAATAACAAAACATACACAAATTTGCACAAACTTCCACATTAAACGTGATGGATAAATTTACATTCTAAAAAAACATAGCATCCAAACTTCACATGAACACACTCATATGATGAAAATAGCCCTTCAATTATTAAACCCAAAAATGGCCATCCGCAGAATGAACGTGGAGGAATATCTCGATTTAAAAAGTATTGGTAATAATCGAACTCACATTATTATTTTGTTCATTATATAACCACTTCGCCATTTGAGGAAATGGCGTTATGATGTATATTAAAAAAAAATCCAAACAATAAAAAATTGGGAGGGCAAAATTAATCATTCCTTAAAACTCACCTAAGGCATAATATCGAATTTTTAATGTTTTAGTCATTAATTTATTACTTAAGATTCAAATCTTAATCTTTTACTTACTTGATGAAGTTTTGTCATTTCAGAATGCGAAATATATCTTATTCATCAGTCGAGGACATGAAAGATGACGATTATAAATTTAAAACTAAAAAAACCATATATTTTGAGTTTTTTAAATTCTTTAATTATTTTTATAGTAATTTTTTCATTCATTAATTATCCTTTGAATGTAATAAAGAATTTATTACCTAGAATCAAAAGGGCAAAAAAAATAAAATAAATGATTTTTTAGAGTATTATATTGATTACTCGATAGTTTCAATCATTTGAATTTCAAAATTATATTTTTAACCTTTAAAAATATTAAAATTATTATTCCCACCAACAAAGTCATGTAATCAATTGACAACATTACACTACAGGAGTGATTCCAACGGTAGAAAATTCACACACAACACACAGTGAGTATGCATATTGAAGAGAGAGAGAGAGAGAGAGAGAGAGAGAGAGAGAGAGGTAAATAAGTCCAACCTAGACACGTAAAATAAAGGCAGCTAAACGGGCTTTAAGGATTGAGCTCCACCTCAACACGAAATACTGCCCCTCTGCTTTGTCCTGTTGAAGTAATTTCGCATTTGTGGAATCCAATTATTGATTACTCCAACATGGGCTGATTAAGATTTCGAGCGTTTTCTTGATTTGTTGCTGCAAATTCTTGTCTTGGGTTTTTGCTTTTCTGGGTTAGTTCTCTCTCGTCTCCTCTCTCTCGGCGTTCTTGATTTGTAAAGGTGCTGTCTTTTTTGTGGGTTTTTTATTTTTTGTTCTTTAATTTGTGAAGGAGGGCTAAGGCGAATCTGATCTTTACTCTGTTTTGAGGTTTTTGTTTGGAGGGCTGATTCTTGGAGGAGGTGAGAGAAAGTGGAAGGAATTTTGTGGTTATGTGAAGAACTGAAGCTTGCTTGCATAGTTGTACTGAGTGATGGATGGGATGAAATGAATTGTTGGCGAGGATCGCTGGGTTTGATTGGGATTTTACTTATCTGTTTTAGGGATATGTTCATTTATTTCTTGATGATTGTATGAGCATGTGAAAATGTTGGTTTGAATTGCTGTGAAAAATGGAAATTTTAGATTTTCAGGATATGATGTTTTAATGCTGCATATGGTTTTGGTTTGAAATTCGATTTTTAATTTTGCAAATGGGTTGAAAAAGCCTTGAGTTGGGAGCATCAATGTACATGTGTTTGGAATCATTTATTTCCTTTATTTTTACCTTTTCTGGTAATATTTTTGTTTGAATTTAGTTGATTATTTGAAAGATTCTATTTGATGTGACTGAATTGTTGCTCAACATGTTATGTGGTCTTGTCTTCTCTAACATCTTTGATGTGGATTTTTTACCTGAAAATGTGATTTTTGATTTATCTCATTGGCCTAGAAAGGAGGTTTTTTACTGGTTCATAATTTCCGGAGTTTTCACCAGAAACCAGTTTCCCTTCTTTCATTTTGTATTTTGATCTTATAATCTCGTCTACCTTGTCTCTGTCGGTAGTCTTTTAACGAAGAACACATCTCTCCATAATGTATAGTTTTAGCAGGTAATAATTTTTCCCCCTTATTAGAAATGGAAGGGAGCCCCTCTTGTTTTACAATAGATGTGCAGAAAACTATTCATCTAAACCCCTGTATGACTACGATACTCTGGTTTAGTCACTAGTTTTTGCTTGCGAACATAGCGGTTTCTGTACGGCAGTTTCAGTAGTTAAAGAAATCCTTATATTTTTGCACTTGCTCTGACATGGGTTACTGGTTTATATGAGAAGAAAATTCCTTTGCAACCTAGTCAAAATTTTCAATCCCTTAGATTTCGTCATACCATGTTAAGTGCAGCTGCACTTGTTTATGTTGGATAAAATGTTGCATTAATTTGGTTTGTCCTTTCAAATTAGAATTTTTCATCTGTTCATAACTATCCTCAGTTCTATTTGTGGATTATTTAGCAGTACTCATGGTTACAGGATTCCAATGTTGCCATTGTGTTTTATTTCTACATAACTAGGCTAATTTAACACCTATATGAAACTGATAGTTACCAAGATAAAAGTAATACATGTTTTTCGTCCTTAGATTAGATACAACCAACTGTTCTTCTTCCAGATTATTAGCTTCTTCTTTTGTTCCCGTTCAGGTGGAAGATAACTTGTTGTAGGCTTTCAGTTCGAATATGCATGCTTGGTTGCAATGCTGCATACCTCTTTACTGATATTTACCTGCAGCCGTCTAATGGAGCACTTTTCATGTCTGGTGCAGCTCAGAATAACTAAATCAACCTGTGCATCTCCGATCGAGTTCTGATGCCTTTTCTTTTGGGCTTTGCAATAATAGAGCTGCAAAGTATGTCTATCTTAGGGCTTTGATGTTTCCGTACGAGAAAACTTGGAATGATAGTCCGAAAGCTAACAATTGGTCGCATGTATTAGAATGTTAGTCGATGCTTGTAAGATTTTCATATCATATAACTTGTACCAACAGTGCTGCTTGGACCAAAGGGTTACTAGTTCAGCTAATTTATTGTCACTCTTTTGCTAGTACTTTCCCCTTGTCTGCATAAGATGAAAATGGTTATCTTGCTTGGTGAAATTTTCAAATCAAAAGATCAACTTCGAAAAGTACGCTAAGACTTTTCTGAAAGAGATTTATCCTATCAAATTGTGGACTATGTTGGAGACTTTTATTCTCTTTGATTGGTCTATCTTTCTAGTCCTTTCATTTTTCAAATTCTTAGAGCATCCTTTCCTGTGTATATTTAGATCTAGATAATTCCATTCGAAGTACTTGAAAAATAGAGAAGAAGATAATAATAATAATAATAACAATTTTAATCCATGTCATGTTTACCGGAATAATTATGCTTATAATGTTGGCATGCCCCACTTTTGTTTGATGGATTTGTTTCCAATGAAATACGTAACATTTCAGAAATAAGTGCTAATTTTTGTAGCACAAAGGTTAAAGTGTTAATGGTTACATTGTATTCAGCTTGTAATTAATGCTTTGGTGCTAATGCTGTTATTCCTTTTAATGTATTTTTAGTCTCTCATTAAACAAGATGCGATGATCGATAGACAGTAGATTATCCATAAGTTTGTTTACCAATTTTCAGATCATGTTAAGTCCCGTTCCACATAAAATTTGGACAACGAGAGTCACTGAACACTACCTTTGTGCATGTCAGAAAAGATTGAGGAATCTGTCTGCTAAATAGGATTTATTCCGGTCAAACACACTTTGTTTGCATAGCATTATATAAAATTCTTGCTCAATTAACTCCTCATAATGGATATGCTGACAGGAATCCAGTAAACAGCATTTTGGGAAAAATCATGATTCCTGGATGTAGCACCTATGAGGCCATTATTGAGGGCCGCAGTGCTGAAAACGATGTTGCTACTGAGAGTATTGAATTCAGAGCCTCTCCTCATAGGAAGATCTTGCCTTATAATGGTGCAAAACGTGGCGTAACATCAAATACTGCTGTGCACGAGCTACTTGAATGCCCGGTTTGTATGAATGTAATGTACCCCCCCATTCACCAGGTAAATCTGTCTCCACTTTTTTATGCAATTGACGGGTTTAGCTTCCACGTGTTTCTTTTTTCGTTATTTGCATACCTGGCAATTAAAGTGCTTTTAAATTCAGCTTCCACGTGTTTCTTTATCTGTGGATCAGCAGCGCATAATGTCATTGCAAGGATGATACTCTTTAATGCTGCTTGAAATGCTGATTTTGTGAATTGTCTTTATTTGAGTTTCCAGCATTATATATGTTAAAAGATGTCAGTGATACGGAATTGGTCCTGAGATTGCATGTTTCATTATTGATTCCAAAACAGAGACGGATAGTGCCAGCTAGCATGAAACTGAAGTGTAAGATTTACTCCTGACAGATTGGAGTTGAATTTTGAATGCAATAACTATTTTAATAAACTACTGGAGTTTAAATGCTTATAACTGTAGCATGTAACGACAAAAGGTGGAGTTGGTGATGTATATTTTTCCATACGGGCCATCACATTTTTCAGTATGCTAGGATAATATTAGAGCTGCTGACTTAAGACTCTTTCGTTCCTGTTATTATTGCCGATATACGTATATGTTAACCTAGTGAACATACATAATCTACCCTGTTTGTTGTTTCTTTCTGAAATACCCTTCAGTTTACGAGCTAATGTATCTATAAACATTCATTTTGGCAAAGATACTATCTTTTTTTCCAAAATGCCCATCAGATATGGTGAAATCAATATAAATCATTTTCTGGAAAAAATACCATGATTAAGGAAATAGATCAAAATTCTCTTTTGATAGTCATTACTTTTTCTGCAACTTTTCACCGCCTCAAACATCCGTATATCAACCAGGTATATGCAAGTACACATATACGTTCTGTATAACTGTATATACTTCAGCTTTGACCTTTGCCGACTGGTTTGTTCCCTCACATCAGAAGTCTACTACCAACTTTTGTGCTGCTATATTATTCACGTTACCCCTTTAGGCAATCCTCTGCCGTAGTGAAGCTTTCAACTAGCTAAATCTGACGGCCATAGTTCAAAACTTTATCTATATATCTTTTACCTTTTGGCTGCAAATGCATCTCAACTGACACTGTAGATTGGTCTTTGTTGGTTTCTGGTTCCAATGGAATTCGATTGTGGTTGCTTGCTTAGAGTGTGGTTGTTGAATTGGCTCGGAAATTATCTTGTACTTTCTTCGTGTTGGAAGATGTTCCAAGAGGGATAATTTTGTTCGTTAAAAGTGTTACCGTGAAGCTCCTTAAACCACGGTTAGTGGAGGATACAGTTGAGTTAGGACAATGTGCATTTTTCTTGCTCGTTTCTAGCAAAATATGACTGACATTGCTATCTATTTTCTTTTTTCAACATGAGATTTTACTCTGTCTGTACTGAACCTGACAGTAGCTATCCACTGTAATGATTCTTCCCATTCCAGTGTCCGAACGGCCATACTTTATGCTCGAAGTGCCAGTCAAAGGTACGGTGTTGCCCAATTTGTCGTCATGAACTCGGGAACATAAGGTGCTTAGCATTGGAACGAGTTGCGGAATCACTTGAACTGCCATGCAAGTACCAGGTTCTCGGCTGTCAAGATATCTTCCCCTATCACGGCAGATTGAGGCACGAACAGAATTGCCGGTTTCGTCCCTACAAGTGCCCGTACGCTGGAGCAGACTGCCCCGTCAGCGGCAGTATCCCTTTCCTCATGGACCATCTCAAGAGGGATCACAACGTCGACATGCACGACGGGTGCACTTTCAACCACAGATACGTGAAATCCAACCCCCAAGACGTCGAGAATGCCACCTGGATGCTGACTGTAAGTGCTCCTCTCTCTTGGTGCAAACCCTCTCTATTCCTCGCGCACGGCGCCAACTCGATTCAAAACTCGTTTGCAGGTCTTCAATTGCTACGGCTACCAGTTCTGCCTGCACTTCGAGGCTTTCAATCTGGGAATGGCGCCCGTCTACATGGCGTTCATTCGATTCATGGGCGACGACCATGACGCCCGGAAGTTCAGCTACAGCCTGGAAGTCGGTGGGAACGGCCGGAAGATGACGTGGCAAGGAGTTCCCCGGAGCATCCGCGACAGCCATACAAAAGTTCGCGACAGCATGGACGGGCTGATCATCCAGCGAAGCATGGCGCTGTTCTTCTCAGGAGGTAGCAGGCAAGAGCTGAAGCTGAAAGTGGCCGGGCGTATATGGAAAGAAGACGCGTAGGGCTGGCGCGACGCGATCTCGTCGCCTTTTTTGGAGGGGCAGCAGATACAGACAATGTGAGTGAAAACTTCTCAAGAAATTGGTGTTAAGGATTTTTACTTATTTATGTGTACATGAAAAGCACAAAATGATGTGGCCTAATCCTCAAACTTGTTTAATCTCAATAGAGACTAAATTAACCTCAAAATCTGTTGTAAAATCTTTCTTGGATATAACTCTTTTATTTCAGTTGGGGCATGAATGATGAATCTTCATCTATTTTAGTCAGGGGTAAAAAAGTCCAGTTGTTTTTTGTGAGCTGGTGCCAATGTGCAGCCATTTTTGGTGTGGTTTTGATGCTCGTGTCGTGTGTCATGTCGTGTTTCGTATTTTTATTGTAGGTTAATTTTGAAAAAAGGGACCTGCACGAGTGTACGATATCTTTAAATTATCATTTATATCCTAAATTAATTTTCTCAAATATATCATAAACTAACACTTTTATCAATTAAAACACCGAAGCTATTGAAAAACTAATAAAATTTAGTCCTAGATACGTTTTTTTCCCCTTCAAAAACGAGTTATAAAATCAGAATAAAGATATTATGTTATAGGTATGATCGTTTTGTCTACAACACAAGAAGAAAGCCTGAGTATTTAGCCAAAATATTAGGTAATTTGTGGGCAAAAAATGTATCCGGGAATATATTTGATTAGTTTTTTTTAATAATTTACGTAGTTAGTAAATAGAAATGTTAGTTTGGGATATATTTGAGAAAGTGAAAATAGTTTGTGATATAGATGATGGTTTAGCCCATCTAACAATATGTGAACATATTTTAAAATTTATATTTAGAAAGCTCTTGAATTGTTCTATTTTTATTCCAAAAAACAATTCAGTAAATATTTATAATTGATATAAACGGTCACAAGCACCAAATATCATTCAAAAAAAGTAAAATTATTTTCTGATTTTCATTCTCAATTTTGGTAAAAAATATTATCTAACTTAGGATACAGAAAAAGTATTTATATAGTTATTAAATAATTTATATTAAGAGAATCGTTGATTCAAGACTTGAAAGATGAAAACTATCGATTCAGAACCCGAAATATGAAAATTGTCAATCGAAGACCTCCAAAATCATGAATTTCGATTTCCTTTTATATTAACTTGCAACGAAAATTCTTTTATTAATTATCTATTAAATCTAAAATATAAATGATTAAAAATAATAAAAAAATAAATAAAAATCAAAATTAGTAATTTTTAATATCCTAGATTGATAATTTTCATCTTTCGGGTCCTGAATTGATAGTTTTTATCTTTTAGGTCCTGAATCGATAGATTACCCTTCTTTCATGTTTTGAATCGACAATTTTCCTTTATGATTATAATAAATTAATAATAACAACGTTCCTAAAACATGTAATCCTATTTATATATACATACTGATCTAATTATTTCTGAAAATAATTATTAAATAGTTCTATATAACTTTTCCTTCAATAATAATAATAATAATAATAATAATATATTTTAAAAAAATAGTAATAGGGTATGAAGCGGATTCCACGCCTCACTATCCAATCCAGTTTTTCCCCTCCCACAATTCCACTCCCGCCCGTTCCGCATTCTTCAAAATTTTCAAACCCCTTCAAAAACCCATCCCTCAACAGATTATATATACCTCTCTCTCTCTCTCTACACCTGCATCGACTCTTCTCTCTCGCTACGTTTAGCTTCCAACAATGGTGAAGAGGAAGTCCGAATCGGTGAAGAAGGATCCAGACACTGCCGCGGCGGAAGACAGCCGGCTGTCTAAGAAACTTGCATCGCCTAAACCGGAAGTGTCGGTGGATGAGAAGCCGGCGAGTCCGGTTGTGATGGACGAAGGTAGCGATGACGAAACCGTTGCCCGGTTTTTGGGCGAACCGGTTGCTGACGAGGAAGCTCGGAACCGGTGGCCTCATCGATACCAGAAAAATCGTGAAACGGTATATAGTTGCTGTTTGTATTGCTCATGCTGCTAAATGTGTTAGGGTTTGAGTGTTTGTGTCACATTTTAAACATGCAGCGTGTAGATGGATTTTGTTTATTGATGTTAGTTTAAGGATAGTTCATTTAAGTTGCAGGGATTGGATTTTGAATGTTAAGGCGGTTTCAGGAACCAAACGGAGAAGTAGGTCAAATAAACGTCCTAGTTTCTTAGTTACTAATAATGAATTGGATTTAGGGGGTTATGCGTGGCAAATGTCAAGATTTTTGTGAAAATGTGCCAAATATTGTGTACTCCATTTAATATAACAAGCTGTTATTGACTGTTTCCGTTAACACTAATAATTATTGATTATTGACTAGAGATGAACACCACATGAAAATAATGAATTAGTGTTTAGGCTTATTATGGTGTTGTTATCATGTTGACATCGTAAGAACATGAAATTTTTGCATTTGGTTCGTTTTGTATCACATGAGAATACATTTATGTATGCCAATAAAATATATATTTATTAATATTAATAATGCTAAAATTTAAAATTTAATATTTATATAACTATTTTTTGTTTAATTCCCTCATTTTGTATTGTTATTGTGTCAATGAATATATTTTTTGGTGTTTGTGTTGGGAAATGTGCTTATTGTGCTATGTTTGATGTTTATTGTGTTCGTGTTATTGTGTTGACACAAAACATGACACAAATATGTGATTTGCCAAATTATTTTAAAAATAATGAATTTTATAGACTTGTAATTATAACATGACTTTCATGTTTAAATTATTACACCGTTATTTTTTTTAAAAAAATTTGCAATTAAAATATTTATCAATGGAACTTATATGTTCGGAAATGCAGTCAAAACGACATTGTTCTGTTGCAATGGATTTAGCTGAAAAATGATCTATTTTACTTAATATTTTATTGCAAAAATTTAGTACCAATTTCGTGGTTTTCAAACAGTCGTGATTTATACTATTATTCCGGGGTTTTTGATCGTAGGAAACCCTCCAAGCTAAATGCCATTTTCTTAAAGCAGAGGCAGATGGTCAAGTTTACTGCTTAGAAGATGATGCCCATGTTAAGGTGAAGTCTTAATCTTTTTCGTCAAGTGTTTTTTCTCCCATTATGATTTTGGGTGGTAAATTTTGTTTTTGGGGATGGTACCACTGATGTTGCTTTTGCAGTTCTTTGTCAATTTTGAGTGTACCACCTTTTCCCTGCAGCGTTGTGCGGTTCTTGATTGCTGCATCGCCCTGCAATCACTATGTTTAAACTGACTGATTATTTTTATGGTCGTTTAGGCCGAGGAAGGGAAGGATAATTACATTTGCAAGATTGTAGAGTTGTTCCAAGCTGTTGACGGCACACCAAATTTTACAGCGCAGTGGTATTATAGGGCGGATGATACGGTGGGATATTGTGAAATAACAGTCTCAGTCGTTTTGTCGTTAGTTAATAGTTCTGACCTAGTTCATGTTTCCTCTGGTAGGCTATTGGAGCTTGCACTTACCTTATTGATAACAGACAAGTATTCTTTTCTGAAGTCAAGGATGATAATCCACTTGACTGTCTTGTAAAGAAGCTTAGAATTGTGCTTTTACCTTTGAAGGTATGCGTGGATCTAGAAAAATTGCGTTCTTTTGTAGACACCTATGTGAGATTTAATTTTATTTCTTGCATATTTATAGGTTGAAGATCAGGTAAAAGAAAAACTCAGATCAACATGTGATTATTACTATGACAAGATGTACTTGCTTCCCTATACTTCTTTTGTAAGCGTTCCATCAGGTATGTTTATCCTTTTCCTTTGTTATTTCCATGTATAAGTGTTGTCTTGATTTGAGTCTGAGGATTGATGTTATGGGAAGGGAAACTGAGACTGATTTTTTTTTTCACTTTGAATGGTTTTTTTTATAATTATTACAGAGAGTACTACAAACAGTGATGAATCTGGTTCTACCATCTCTAGTGAGGCTGATGTTAATGCGATTACACATGGATTTTCTGAGGTTGAAGGCCAATGTGGTGAGAGAACCTTATTGGACCTGTACTCTGGATGTGGTGCAATGTCGACCGGGCTATGCCTTGGTGCTAATAGTTGTGGTGTTAAACTTGTTACAGTAAGCTTCATTTCCTCATTTGGTGTGTTGCCCTTTTCTTATAGACATGCTTGCTTTAA
Source organism: Perilla frutescens (assembly GCA_026008535.1). Taxonomy (NCBI): domain Eukaryota; kingdom Viridiplantae; phylum Streptophyta; class Magnoliopsida; order Lamiales; family Lamiaceae; genus Perilla; species Perilla frutescens. The sequence continues at coordinate 562,794 of BRKX01000008.1, read as the reverse complement.
GTTAAAACTGTTTTGCTGTTCCTGCTATCATGCATGTGCTTTTTATTATCACTTATGATTATCTATTTCAATGGACAGAAATGGGCCGTTGATCTCGCTCCGTATGCTTGTGAAAGCCTGAAACTAAACCATCCAGAAACACAGGTAAATATCAGTAGGCATATCAGTTATTTCTAAGTTTTGACCAACACTCATCTTTGACTATTCTTATATTGGTATACTAGGTTAGAAATGAAAAGGCGGATGATTTCTTGCAACTGCTTGTGGAGTGGGAGAAGCTTTGTGCTTCCTTTTTGTCCTCAGAAAGCAAAGGCACATCTAGTGAACATGTCAAGGAAGATGTTGATGATGATGAAGAGGAAGATGATGATGAAGATGACCCTGAAGTGTTCGAAGTTGAAGAGATCTTGGGAATCTGTTTTGGCGATCCCAATGGAAAAAAATGTTCTGAGCTGCATTTCAAGGTAGTTAAACTATCATATGTTTCGTCCTGTAGCTATAGGGATTGGTTTATTCATGTTATATATGAATCAGAAGCTTTCACTCAAGATGTTGAAAATAATTGTTGGCTACTGCACTAAGATAAAGAGGTCTTCAGTCATTAGTATGAAGTATTGTTACATTTCAGATCTCTAATACTGTTGAGTATATATCATGAGTTATATATGCCCATGTTGATTGATAATGATACCAAAACCTAGATGGGTTTTTTGTTAACCGATAACCCTGTGTTTATTGCTGTTCATTTTTTTACCTTTTTTTTTGTTCCACGGCTGTGCATCTTTTCTTCTAATGTTTTTTGTTTTCCATTTTTCTTTTTATCAGATACGATGGAAGGGTTATGGCCCTGACTATGATACATGGGAGCCCTTGGATGGTCTGAGGTAGAGAAAAATGAATATTTTTTGAAATTTGATCGCCTATTATATGATATTGTTTTGGCTTTCTCATGTGTTTATACGGAATGTCTTCTTGCCAGTTCTTGCCCAGAAAAGCTGAAGGAATATGTGTTAAGAGGCTACAAGTCAAGAATTTTACCTCTGCCCGTAGGTGTTTTACTGTTCAGTATCAACACAGAATCGAATTCTATTTACTCTGAAGTAATGCATATTGTTTTCATGCCATGTAGGGAACTGTTGATGTCATATGCGGGGGGCCACCCTGTCAAGGCATAAGTGGCTTTAATAGGTTTAGGAACAAGGAAGCGCCACTTGAAGATTCCAAAAATAAACAACTTGTTGTATTCATGGATATTGTGGCCTATCTTAAGCCAAAGTTTGTGTTGATGGAGAATGTTGTTGACCTGGTGAAGTTTGCTAGCGGTTTTCTTGGTAGATATGCAATGGGTCGCCTTGTTGCAATGGGTTATCAGACGAGAATGGGACTGATGACAGCTGGTGCATATGGTCTTCCCCAGTTCCGCATGCGTGTTTTCTTGTGGGGTGCACTTTCCACAGAGGTAGTGTTACTTTTCTTTTGAAGCTGTTACCACTGTTGATAACTTAATTAATTTATCATGTTTTTGTGAGTCTTTATACTTCATTGAGCTAGCTTTTCTCAATTCCATTCCTGCCTTGTCTTTTCTGCTGCAGAAGTTACCCCAATACCCATTGCCAACACATAATGTTGTTGTTAGAGGAAATGCCCCACTTGAATTTGAGGTACAACTGGCTAAATTTATGGGGACTTATAGTTTCTCCTTAATCTTTTTTGGAGGGGCTTTTATTATAACTTAATACTACCTGCAGTCCAATGCGGTTGCATATGAGGAAGGGTGTGCAGTGAACCTTAAGAAGGAACTTTTTCTTGGTGATGCTATTTCTGACCTCCCTCAAGTATGTAGAACTTGAATGTTTCAATCTATGATATATATATTTTTCCCCTATCCAGTTTGTGATTTTTATGGTTTGAATGTCCTATTTAGGTTGAGAATGATGAGGAGCGTGATGAAATACCTTATGGTTCTGAGCCTCAAACTGACTTCCAGCGCTTCATAAGGCAAAGAAGGGATGGTGAGCACTTGTTATTTTTAAAATAGTATTTGATCTCCATCCCCTTGCCTGGTGTTCAGTCTTAAATCTTTTGGTTATGTTGATCACATCTTGTTTAAACATTTGGACATGCTTGTGCGTTTAAAGTTTTCACTGTCTGAAATTTAGCACATGTCATGATCAATTTTTTGGCTGCAGCATTATGTTAATAACTTAATTTTCTGAAGTAACTTTTCTGCATTTTTAATGCAGAAATGCCTGGTTGCTTGAACACCTCTGAAGTGTTGGAACATTGCTTGTATGATCATCGTCCTCTCCTCCTAAATCCGGATGACTATGAGCGGGTTTGTCAAATACCTAAAAAGAAGGTATGCATTTGTGCCTGGGACGTGCAGAATAGGCTATATGAGAGTCTACACACAAATAATTCACATTTTTTAATTTTTGGAACTGTTATGTTTGTGCAGGGTGCCAACTTCAGAGATTTGCCAGGTGTTAGAGTTCGTCCAGACAACAGAGTCGAGTGGGATCCTGATGTAGAAAGAAAAAAAGTTTCTTCCGGGAAACCTTTGGTACAATTTGCTTCTCAAATTTCTCACCTTTCTCATATTTGATGCACACTATAATTCATGCTTGCCTTTTCAATTTGCAGGTACCTGATTATGCTATGTCCTTTGTCAAGGGTAGCTCTAGCAAGTACGTTAGCCATTTTGATCTATGCTTGTGCCTAACATAAATCCGCCATTATTATCATATGCTCAAAACTTTCCACTCTTTCAGGCCATTCGGGCGTTTGTGGTGGGATGAAACGGTCCCTACTGTTGTCACTCGAGCAGAGCCTCATAACCAGGTAGCATTTCCATTCTTCTCTACTAGTAGTGATCGTGCCCGTAATGTTGTGTTATTAATTCGAAATCCTCATTGCAGGCAATCCTGCATCCTAATCAAGATCGTGTACTCTCAATTCGTGAAAATGCTAGACTGCAAGGTTTCCCTGATTACTACAAACTTCTTGGCCCTATAAAGGAGAGGTACGTCTCTCTCTCTCTCTCTCTCTCTCTCGTATGTATGCTATGCTATGCTATGCTCGATGGATTATAAGGTGAAACTTTGGTGTTGTAGATACATACAAGTGGGGAACGCGGTTGCTGTGCCGGTAGCACGAGCATTGGGGTTCTCTCTGGCTCTGGCATTGAGGGGGATATCACAGAATGAGCCAACAATGACCTTGCCTGATGATTATCCCATGATGGGAGATGTAGCCTCACCAACTATCGATATGATGTGAGATGAGGTGATATGATTTGATGATCATTCAAAGCTGCTAAATGATGCTTGGTTATTTGGGATTTTTTTTCTTGTATTATTAAGAATACATTTGATTTGATTTTATCAAAAGCTAAATGCTTTTGTCGATTTGTTACTGCAAATTGAGTTTGATTCCCATTCAATTGTAAGGATTTGTTAATTTATTATCTATTACTAGTGTCATGGTTAGGTTTTTAAACGGTTTAGTTTTTATTTTCATGTTATGTTACATAAAAATGATTGAGAAATTGAGTGTTTTTTCAGGAACTATTTCAATCAAATTAAAAGAATTCAACAATCAATTCTAACTTTCACTGCATATCAATCAATCTCTTTCTAATTAATAAAAAAAAGGGGAACAGAGAGAGAGAGAGAGAGAGAGAAATCAACAACATAAGAATGGCAATGTTGATCCAATCTAAGAAGGAAAAGAGAAAATTCTTACAAAAAAAACCAGAGCATTAATATCCCTCCGTCAGATCGCGAATTTTCCAGCTGAGTTGAGAAGATCAGACAGTCTTGGCCACGGCGGAGGAGGAGGCGGCAACACCTTCAGCTTTATCGGGATTAAGTGGGGCGTGAAGAGTGGCGGTGGTGTCGGTATCGTCGTCGGGATCGTAATCGGGGTTGAGGTTGCGATCTATGGCTTCGCGGCCTTTTTCCAGACAGGGTTTGCACGCGATCTCGATCGTACACCACCCCAGCGCCACCGCTACTATAGCTATCAACGCCGTCGTCAGCGCTGCCATCTCTCTCTCTCTCTCTCTCTCTCTCTCTCTAACTAAGAAGTTTAGTTTTTTTTTGAGGTAAACTAAGAAGTTTAGTTAAAAACATTAATTATTCATCATGGGCAAATATGTAAATACCCTAAATTAAAAGCCCCTCCACCTGCAATCGGAGGTATTTCATCGTATTCGGAGATTGGGTGATGATTTCCCGCCAAATTCAAGCCCTCTTCCGACTGTCGAAAGCCTCCACGCAAACCCTCCGAATCCTCCATTGTTTACTCCTCAAAACCTCTCTCGACCGCGATGAATACTTCTTCTCCCAGCTCATGCTCTCCGCCACCTCCGCCTCGCTGCGCCATGCACGGCGGCTCTTCGACAACGCCGCTATTTCGCCGCCGCCGCTGTTTGCGTGGAACGTGCTGATCAGAGCGTACTCCAAGAGCTCCTCCGCCCCGATAGAGGCCGTGAATCTGTTTGCGGCATTACTTCGAGCACCTGGTGCGCTCAGACCTGATTTCTTTACGTACCCTTTTGTCTTCAAGGCCTGCGGGCGGTGTTCGATGCTCGGAGTTGGTGGGTCGGTGCACTCGTTGGCTCTGAAGGCGGGTTTTGTTTCGGAGTCGCATGTGAGGAATACCCTCTTGACCATGTATGGCGGGTGTGGTGTGGTTGAGTCTGCGAGGAAGGTGTTCGATGAAATGTCTGAGAGAGATGTGGTGTCTTGGAGTTCCATGATTGCTGCTTATGTTGATAGGTATGTCAACTGCCAATTTTACATTGTTTGTTTTCTTTTATTGCCAGACCCATGAGAATTTGAAGCCTTCCCAATGCTTGGATTTACATTTCTGAATATGATTTGCAGATTTGTGATGAACAGAACATTTTTTTTGTTTTCTGATTGTGTGTTTTGTAGATTGTGAAATGGAGTTTTGCAAATTTGAAACAACCTTTAATTCAATTCAGCATTTTTCGTCTTGTTAATCTTGTTAACTGGAATCATTTTGTAGTAGCTGGCTTATCTCACTCTTCCCATAATGAGTTGTGAATTCTGATGCAATTTCTGTTTCCAACTAGGCATGAAATTTTAAATCTTTGCTTTGATCTGTGCACTGTACTCTTGTGAAAATGGTGAAGTTTTTGTTTGTTGCTGATACCTTTCAACACTTGCAGTAACCTTGATTCGGAGGCTTTGAGAGTGTTCAAGAACATGACGACCATGGCAAATGAGAAGCCGAACATGGTAACATGTGTTTCTCTTCTCTCTGCCTGTACCAACCTTTTCAACACCAGACTAGGAAAATCCGTTCATTCGTACATTGTCATCAGCGGTATGGAACTGCACGTCAGTTTGGGGACGGCCCTTCTGAGTATGTATGCAAAATCCGGTCACCTAGAGGAAGCCCTACTCGTTTTCAACTCCATTCGTGAAAAAAATCTGCAGTCTTGGACAGTGATGATATCATCTCTTGCAAGCAATGGCCGCGGAGATGAAGCTCTATCTCTGTTTGCTAGAATGGAAGAAGTCGGGTTGATACCGGACAGTTTGTCATTTTCTACTGCACTTTCTGCTTGCAGCCACGGAGGTCTTGTTGATGAGGGGAAACACCTTTTCGAGAAAATGGTGAGTGTGTACAAAATCGAGCCTACCATGGAGCACTACGGGTGCATGGTGGACTTGTTCGGACGATCCAGAGAGATGGAAGAAGCTTACCGGATTATCATGAGCATGCCGATGGAGCCTAACTCTGTCGTCTTAAGGAGTTACCTAAGTGCTTGTAAACTACATGGGTGTGCTCAAAGGGTAGACGAGCGTTTAATGGGGCTCTTGATCGAACTCGAGCCCGACGTTGGAGCTAATTATGTACTTGCTGCTGCCTCTGGAACTGGATGCAATGGCATGGATAATAATGTGAGAAAGGAGATGAAAATAAGAGGGGTGGAAAAAGTTCCTGGATGTAGTTGGGTGCATGCTAGCTCATGTTAGTGATCTAGGTTGAACCTTGTTTTTTTGAATTATCCGATTCGGCTACTTATAGGTCCGCTCTGCATAGCTCGATCCAAGACGTTTCGGGTTTTGTAACCAGAGTCGCTCCTTTATTGAGGCCAATGAGGCGATCACCTCAGACCCCAAAAATATCGAAGTTTTTAGAAGTCCCAATTTTTTTTTTATAGTATTATATATACAAAGATATAAAAAAAAGTTTGGTCTAGTGGTTAGAAGCTTTGATAAAAAAAAGAATGGCTTGATTTCTAGTATTATTAATTTTAGACCCAATATTTTTCTAATTTTTTTATAATCTAAATTCTAATGAAAACGTAACAAATTCAAGAAATGAAAAATGACTAATTTTTTCGGTTATAATTTTAGTCCCAATTTCTTTTTTTTTTTATATAATTTTTATGATCTAAGTATATAATAAAAATAAGAAATCATAACAGCTGTAAAAATTCAAGAAACATAATATAACTACAAGAATGAGAATAAAAAAGAAAAAGAAAAAAAATAAAAAAAAATAAATTGAAAACGTCACTAAAATGGAAACGTGACAATTAACCGCAGACACTGGTCAAGTTTTTTTTATTAAAATTTTAATTTAAAACCCGTCGTTTCCTAGAATATAGCAGTAAACAAATAATTGAACGACCAAAATATTAAATCACTCAAGCATAGTTAAATTAAATAACTTAAATCTAAGTTAAAAAGGAAATTACAGATTTAGTTTGCTAATGTTTCCATATGGAAAACTCTCTTTAAATAATAGTGGTAATACCTTCCTTAATTAAAACCCACTATTAGGAAATTACGTAGAACAATAATTAGAACTATATATATATATATATATCATATATGTTACATGTATGGGTAAAAAATAATATTCTGCAATTGGTTATTGATATCTTGATATTGCAATGGACGTCATGAATGTGGTGTTGTATGTGTTCGTGCTCGTGCTCGTGTTCGTGCTCCTATTTTGGCCCTTGGTACAACTGTTTTTTTCTCTTATTTGCACACGTGTCGCCGAAGATTACGAAGCTGATCAAGAAATTCGACATGCTGTCGCCGGCGCTCCGCCGCGGAAACTGCCGGAAAATAGGCGGCGCGAGGAGGCGGAGTGCTGCAGCATATTCGTTTACGACACCTACACGAAAGAGAGATCGGCGGGGGAGGGAGTAGTTGGCGGCGGCTGCGCCATCTGCCTTGACGAGTACGCCGACGGCGAGCGGCGCGCAACCGTCGCCGCCTGCAACCACCGCTTCCACGCCGTTTGTATCGAGGCGTGGGTGGCGGAGAAGAAGGTGAACGAGTGTAGCACTTGCCCACTCTGCAGACATGATCTTGTTTGATTGTTCGATCATTAATGATCATGCATGTTGTAATGATTATCTTTTTCTAATTAGGTTTTATCTTTTTAATTGATGTTGAAAAATGTTTAAGATTAACTTATTCTTTTAGGTAAATAATTATAGTGTTTCCATGATCATTGATATATAGAATCATGTGTTTTCTATCTATTGTGTGTGTGTGTGTGTTTTTTTTATTTGTTAAACATGTAATGTAGCTTGTATTTTTGGTTCAAAATTAAAATATAAATATTGTATTTAAAAATAATTAAAACACAAACTCAAGACCAAAAAAAGAATATAAAGCCAGCATTGACTGGCCTCCAAGCTTCAAAAGTGAATGCTCAGCGCCGGCTGGAGTGTTTTGTCGAGACGACAGTCCAGCGTCGGTTGAGTCCCAGCTTGCGCTGAGAGTGTTTTACCATTCAGGAGAGAGGAACCGTATTGTTACCGTCCCTCTCTCCTCTTCCCTATTTTGCTGTGCGTGTCGCTGCCGGAGATGAAATCTACACTATAATTTACCCTTTATATTTTTATAACTTTTATTCATTGGATATGTGTGGTATTTTGCGATGAAATCTACAGTATAATTTATCCTTTATATTTTTATAACTTTTATTTATTGGATATGTGTGGTGGGGATACGGGATACCACATGAAATTTGCTATCGCACTATCTGTGTTACACTCCGTGTTGTACTTTCAAATTACAAGTGTTTCTTGTATTTTTTCTTCAATTTTATTTTTTTGTGATATATTTAGTTTAATTTTATGATTATTTCTTAGGGTTCGCCGACTCTTCACTTTTCAATTACTAATGATTTTTTCAAATTTATGTTTTATAAATTTTTAGTTCTTTTTTTTATTGATAAATGTTGACTATGATTAATTATGTTATAATTAAATTTTATTTTATAATAAATATTATTAAAATTATAAATTTAATAGCGAGACACGGAGTGAAACACGAAAAAACGCAACCAGGGAAACCATAAGAGCTAGAGCTAGTTTAATTAGTTTGCTCGTGACTAGACAAAGGCTCGTTACGAGTTCGAATCTTATCAACGAACAAACCCTAATAATCGATCCCGACATCCATGCCATCATCACGAGCAGCATCAATATAAAAATACTCCACATGATCTTTTTTTTTATTCACACACCCGACCTGTGGTATTGAGGAGATTCGAACCCATATGATCTTTGGAGTAGAGCTTCGCCACAAACAAATAAACCAACACACCAAAAACCAACACCCCAACAACGTAGTAACTAAACAAAATGCTAGCCAGCGATTTGGCGCCCTCCGCCGCTGCAAAGAATGACGTAGTGGCCGTCCTCCACCGCCAAGGCGCAGCTGTTGGGAATCAATCCGGGAGTGTAGAGCATGCAGCTGACGACGACGAGCTATAATGTTTGCTGGGAAAACTCTCTTTAAATAATATAATAATAGCATCCTTAGAGCACCTCCAACGGAGGTTTTTTATGAGATAGAAGTTGAGCTGGACAAAGGTAGAATGAGTGTGGGGGTTGGGTAGAGGGAAGAGAGAGAAAATGGAGATAGATAGAGATCTGGCCAGATAGAAGGAAAATGAGGCGGGCCCCACGTTGCAGAATTTGTCTCCACCCTCTCTTTCCTTCTTTTTTTTTCGTTCTTTTCCATTTATCCTCTGCTGCTAGCTATGTGTGTGTGTGTGTGTGTGTGTGTGTTATAATTTGGAGAATGACTGTGCGTGTGTGTATATATATGTGATATTTTTTTAGTAATTATTTTTTATGTTTTTTTGTAATTTTTTTAAGTAATTTTTTTATGAATTTTTTTTTATGTATTTCAAATAAAATAATTGAATTAATAAGATATGATAAAAATATTTTATATTTTATCATATTGTCTATTTTATATAAATTTGTTATTTTGTGTTGTTACAATTTTCAGTAATAATAATAGTTTATTTTCATTCTAATTTGTGTTTTAATTTTAATATTGCTCAATTTTTTGGGGATTATTTTTAAAATTAATTTATTAATTAAAATATATATTTAAATTTAAATATGAAAGTAAAATAATAATCTATATATAAAATAAAGAAATTAATAAGATATAATAAAAGATGAATGAGTGGATATGATAGCGGGATCCATCAATAGTTACTTTTTAAGTAGAATGATTGGCGAGAAATATGTTAGATAGATAGTAGATAGATATTTTTTGATATGCCAGTGATGTGGCAATGATAACACCTGAAGTTGGGTAGAACGAGTGGAGATGCCTTATATTATCCCACCACTAGGAAATTAAAGTAGTCAAGTACATTACATAGAATTAGAATTAATATATATATATATATATATATATATATATATATATGCATGTATGTATATGTTTACTATTTGGGAGAATTATCAATTCATGACCTGAAAATTAATTAATCCAAGATATAAAAAATCACGAATTTTAATTTCTTTTTATTTTTTAATTAATTTTAACACTTTCTTTACTAAATTTAATAGAGGAATTTTCATTGAAAATTACTATTAAATTAATAAATAAATAAAAAGAAATCAAAATTCGTGATTTTTAAGATTCTTGATTGATAATTTTCATCTTTCCGGTCTTCAATTGAGAGTTTGCATCTTTCAGGTCCTCAATTGATAGATTACTCCGCTTCCAAGTCCTGAATGACAATTCTCCTGTATGAATATATATATATGTATGTATATGTAAAAAAATAATTAATCATCTTGATATTGCGATGGATAGCGTGGGTATGGGGCTTTCTATGTATGTGGTGACGGTCATCATCTGGATACTGCTTTATTTAATCGGCAAATTATGCACACGTGTTGCCGCAGCGGTGAGAGAGAGAAGGGATTTTCACGAAGCTGATCAAGAAATCCGACGTGCCGTCGTCGGCGCTCCGCCGGAAAACAGGCGGCGCGAGGCGGAGTGCTGCAGCGTATTCGTTTACGACACCTACGCGAAGGAGAGGTCGGCGGGGGAGGGAGGAGTCGGCAGCGGCTGCGCCATCTGCCTCGACGAGTACGCCGACGGCGAGCGGCGCGCGACCGTCGCCGCCTGCAACCACCGCTTCCACGCCTTTTGTATCGAGGCGTGGGTGGCGGAGAAGAGGTTTAACGAGCCTAGTACTTGCCCACTTTGCAGACATGATCTTGTTTAATTAATTTGATTGTTTGATCAATTAATGATCATGCATGTTGCAATGATTAACTTTTTCTAATTAATTAGTTTTTTTTTTTTTAGTTGATGTTAAGTGTTTATGATTAACTTATTCTTTTCGGGGGTGTGAGTTAAAAAAAAAAGGTTAGAATTAAGAAATTTTGTAGAGATTTAGATATGGTTAAAATTGGGAGAGAGCATGTGAAAATATCTAAACCGATAAATATTTTGACACAAAACAAATCTCTTAAAACAGAAAACATCTTGAAACTGAGAGAGTATAATTTATCGTTTGTTTTTTTTATAACTTTTATTTAATGTGTGTGGTAGCCATACATGCCAATTGCAAACTCAAACGATATGATACCAATATATATTTTTCTTGGGAAATAAAATTTTAATTAATTAGTTTGCTCGCGTGACGAGATCATGGGATAAAATCCTCTTCCACATTCAATGTCCCAATATTAAATTTAATATTTTAAAAATATTTATTATAAAAATAAAATTTATTATAGTATAATTAATCATAATTAACATTTATTGCTAAAAATTAAAATTTTAAAAAATTATACTCCCCCCAACTCAGAAATGTAGTCCCCCTCTCATTTTTACACATATTAAGAAAACCATTTAATGTACGTGGAAAAGTAAAATTAAATAATTTTTTTCTATTATACCCTTATTCATTGATTCAAAATATAAGAGATTTTAATCTCAAAGAAGATTAAATAGGGGTATGTTAAGAAAAATGAAAATTTAATGCACATAATTTTATTTGGGACGGACGAAAAATGAATAATGGATTATAATTATGGGACACGCGAAGGGAGTATACCCTAATTTTGGAATAATCAATCATATTAATCAATTATATTAACTAAAAAATAAAAACTGAAATTGTATAATAATTATAAAATTAAACTAAACTAAAATAAATTAAAATTGAATGAAAATTTGATAAAAATAAAAGTGAGACACCAAGTGAGATATAGAAAGTGGGATGGATGATTTTATCGAGATCATGAGTTCGAATCTGTACCAGCAACAAACAAACACTAATACATCGATATCATCATCATAATGAGATAGATGATTTCATCGAGATCATGATGAGTTCGAATCTCTACCAACAACATCATCATCGTGAGATAGATGATTTTATCTAGATCATGAATCCGAATATCTACCAACAACAAACAAACCCTAATAATCACTCCCTACACCGATATCATCATCATCATGAGATAGATGATTTCATCGAGATCGTGAGTTCGAATCTCTACCAACAACAAACAAACCCTAATAATCGCTCCCTACATCGATATCATCATCATGAGCAGCATCAATATAATGATACTCCACATGATCTTTGGAGTAGAGCTTCCCCACAAACAAATAAACCAACACACCAAAAACCGACACCCCAACAACGTAGTAACTAAACAAAATGCTAGCCAGCGATTTGGCGCGCTCCGCCGCCTCTCCGCCGCCGCAAAGAATGACGTAGTGGCCGTCCTCCACCGCCAACGCGCAGCCGTTGGGAATCAATCTTGGAGTGTAGAGCATGCAGCCGACGACGACGAGCCAAACGCCCTGCGCAAAGACTGACAGAGACCTCGCGAAGCTGAGCAGGAAGCTTCTAGAATGGTGGATGCTGAGCACTCCGGTGGCGAGAGACGCGAAGACGACGAGCTGAAGGAGCCAGTGGTAGCGGCCCTCGAGGCCGGCGTGGTCGCTGGAGTGGAGGCGGAAGAGGAGGAGCTCCTGAGCAAGCGCGGCGACGGCGAGGAGGTGGGTGAGGGTGGTTCTTGCCGGCGGCGCGGCCTTGTCGAGGACGACAGCGAGGGCAGCGTAGGTGAGGAAGGTGAGGGAGATGGTGGCGTGCTCCAGGTTGTGGAGGTGGTTGGAGGGGAGGGAGCCGTCGGCGGCGAAGGGGTGGTGGCGGAGGGGCATGATGAAGAGCTCCATGGAGATGGAGGCGGCGGAGGCGGCGATGATGAAGTAGAGCTCGAGGTGTTTGAATTTGGAGATGGGGAACCATGGCTGGGAAGTGTAGGATTTAGGGTTTGTGGTGTGGAGTTTTGTGTGGTTGAAGAGATGCCATAGCCCTATTATGCAGAAGGCTAAGCCAGGTGCGATGTGGCCTCCAAGACTCCCCATGAGAGAGAGAGAGAGAGAGAGAGAGAGTTGTGGAGAAGGTGAGGAATATTGTGAAATTTATTGAGGGGAATGATAAATTAATAAATATTATTGTTTAAATTAATTGTGTATGTCAGATCTTGTGTGTACCAGGTACATGTTAGACAGTTAACATGTTGATAAAAAAAAATCAAAATCTCTAACACTAAAAACTATCACTCAAAAGCTTAAAAGTTTCATATATCTATCCTTAAAAAGTATAGGTACGAGAAAAAAAGGGTCAAAATCAGTACTTGAGAATTGAGATCCTTCAATCCAAACTTGTATGTGTTAATCATGTACCAAACCTCAAAATTATTACATTTTCTTTCATTTTTTTTTCTTCAGTTTTAATTTCATTTGGTTTAATATAATTTTACATTATATTTATAGTTTATTTTCACCTAATTAGAGTTTAAAATTATTTTTTAATATTTAATTTTCAATTTTTAGTTAATATAATTGATTTTGGGGTTTATTATTCCAAACTTAGGGTAAATAATTTTTAAAAATTTTAATTTTCAGCAATAAATATTAATTATTATTACTTATAATATAATAAGTTTTATTTTTATAAAAAAATTTATTAATAATAAACAATTTTAATGTTGACATCTAGTTAGCACACACAAATTGGAACTAGGGGATCTCTAAAAAATATCAACTATTTTGACGGTTTTTCTGTCAATGTATTGACCGTATGGAATGTGTACTTAGTGCATAGGGAGAATTGGCGATATTAATTTGATACCCTGTCAGTTAATTTCATAATAATTGATGTTTTAGGTTTTACAAAAAAAAATTAAGTAAAAAATGAGACAAATATACGATCTTCTCTAGCCATCTATCAAATTTTATAGAAGAAATTTCATCTATCAAAAGTAAATTGAGATGTAGGAGATTTTATAGTGTTTTGATATGATGTAAAATTGGGGGAAAATGTGAAATGTTTAACACATCAAATTGTAATTTGAAACAAATTCAAAAACTAATTAAAATATAAATTATTATGAAATTGAGGGAGTAGTATTTTAATCGAGTGATTAATGTTGTCCGTTGCTCGTCTTTTGTGGTTGGGGCAATCGGACGGAATCCTTTCTTCCAATTTGGTATTTCATCTTATATTCCAACCATTGGATTCATAATACGTGTATTTAAAAAATTAAATAATTATCAATTACAAATAATTAAATACCCGTGTCATAAATCGAATAATCAGAATACAAAATGAAATACCAAATTATTTGGAGTATTGGAACACTTGATATTATTATTATTATTATTATGGAAACGAAGTAAAAATAAATAAGCATAATTATCATCTTTATGAATTTACAACTTATACATATGTGCCAAGAAAGAATGATATATACACACACACACATACATGCCCTACATAAACCACATATCCACATTACTTATCAACATGTGATTCATATGTGCAATTAGTTAATAGTTTAAAATTCCAATTGCTTTAGCTTTTAAAATTGGATAATGCAAAGGTAATTTAACACCATAATTGCACTTCATCTTAATCACCCTGTGATGGAACATTGGAAATATAATTAATTAAGTTCAGTAAATAAGTATATTTATCATCTTCATATATGAATTTATTACTTTTTCCTACCTGCCAAGAAAGAATGATATATACATGCCCTACATAAGAAATAATGATATATGCATCCCCTACATAATTATGTGCCAAGAAAGATAATCATATATACGCCCCACATAAGAAATAATGATATATACATCCCCTACATAATTATGTGCAAAAAATAATGATATATATAACCCCATGAGGATGACGTAGTGATGGAGTGGTACATTTGAGATATGAATATCTCGAATTCGAATCCCACCATAAGTAACGCTAGGTGTAAGCTGTTTGTAGGGGTGAACATTCGATTTTTCGGTTCGGTTCGGTCTCGAAAATGTTAAAACCGAAGAAAATTAAAATTTTTTAAATATAGAACCGAACTGAATCGAATTTCTGATCAGAACCGAACCGAACTGGATCAAAATATTTCGGTTCGGTTTTGAACCGAAAATTTTCTTAAATTTTCTGATTTTTTTTTTCCTTTAAATTCTATTCATTCGATATAATTAAATATGTACAAGTATGAATTAGCTAATTATCAAAATTCAAGTTCAAAAAATACCAATAAACAATTGATTAAAGTCCAAAAAAGTGTAAATTCCAACAAAGCAAAATCGAATAAACTATAAAGTCCAATAAAGTTGAGTATTTTTATTGTTAATATATATAAATTCGGTTCGATTCGGGTGTTTTCCCTCTGGATCGAACCGAAACAGAAAACTTAATTTTTATTAGAAAAAAAACCGAACCGAATCGAACTGAATTTTGAAAAGAATCGAATCGAAAAAATCGAACTAATTCGATTCGGTTCTCAATTTTCAATACTTTTTACTCACCCCTAATTATCTGTTATATCTGATTTCCAAATGTGATTTACTTTTTTATTTGATTTTTAGATTACTGTAAAAGAATGAGATTTATCCCGTGCACATTTCCGGATAGCGGTTGCGGGTTTCTCATCATCCAAAGGAAAAAAGTGAAATGATGATGTACATACATGCGCATGTGCCAAGAAATAATGACGCATACATGCGCTACATACACGTGTGCAAAGCATAATGATGTATACATGGCTAGACGATATGGACATTAATTACTTATCAACATGTGATTAAGGTGTGTAATTTTTTAATAATTCAAGATTTCAATTGCGAGCTTATTAACTAGATGGGATCGATTAATGTTACATTTTGTACAACCTTCATTTTTTTTTCTAGTTTTTTCACATATTTTTTTATTTCAATTTCTCGTGTTTTAGTTTAATTTTACACTCATTAATTATAATTTTTACTAATCTATTATTATACATATATTAAGATAAAATCATTTGATAGACAAAGATTCGTATATAAACCGTTGTCTATCACATGATTTAACAATTATATTTTAGACAACAGATTTTGTATAATAGACAACGATTTTAAGTTAATGGACAACAATAATTACATTAACTGTTGTAATTTATTTATTTATTTACGACATTTTAGATTACAATTGTTATCTTTTAATCATTATTTGCAAATTTAGATATTATTTTTTCACTTGCAAATTGGAGATTTAATTTGTAACATTTTTTATTTTATTTTTTTATGTATATATTTGTATTGCTCTACAATTGTCTCCTAAATAATAATAATAACAACAACAACAACATAATTTGTAATAATTTATTATTTTTCTATTTCAATTTCATCATTTAAAATAATTAAGTAATTATATTTTTTAGGCATGTCGTATATTCAAAGAAATCAAATGTTCTATAATCATGGACAATTATGTATTACTATTTATAAAATTGTATCGATCGTTTGATTTTCAATTTAGTTCTTAAAATTTAATTTTATTTTTTTTATCGTAACTACACAAAATTGATTTTATTATCTAATTAATTAATGTATGTACATATCATTTTATTAATTTTTATAGAATTAAAAAATAATCATACATAACTATAAAATTAAAAAAAAATCATAATATTACAAATCTAAAAAATTATAATTATTTGTGCATCGATCTCGCAGAAGAAATACTAGTTAATTATGATGATTAAAGAAATAATGTAATAGGGATAATTTGAAATTTCTTCTTTAATCATTATGCGACGGGACACTATAATTTCAGTAAGATCTACACAGTCTAAGTAGAAATTTGTCTGCACAATAATTAAAGTTAAATAGTTTAAAATTCCAATTGCGCACCTTTAACCTTTAAAATTGGATAATATGAAATTATTTCATTTCCAGCATAATTGTACTTCATCTTTAATCATTCATTAATCAATACTTATATACCATTCAAGCTAAGAGCAGTAATCTTGCGAGACAAAAATATCATTTTCTACAAAATAAATATAAAAAATAAATTAAATAAAAATCAATCCTAACCATACATGTAATAAGATCTAATGAATAGAATCAATCCCTAAATTACACACTAAAACAATGTTTATATTTGATCCCTTCTCTCTCTCTACACACACACACACACACATATATAATATCAAGAAGTTAATTAAATGTCCTCTTTAACAAGTAATGATAAGTCGCATATTTGCACCTATTTTTAGGTAATTTTCCCTTATTTTACTAAGCTTTGTTGTTGGTTTGTTTGGAATTGATGATATTTTGAGTTTTGCAAGGGAATGAAGAGATTTTGTAGGAAAGAAGACCAAAATAATCAATTTGGAATCAAAGTTGTTGAAGAATTGGGAGGAGTAGTCGTCCAGGAGCTAATGGCAGATAAGGCATGGCCACGCCCTAGCCTGTAAACGGATTTTATCTCTCAAATCTCAAGTGGATCCCAGTTATTTTAAAGATGGGCGAAATCTGTGCTATGAAGACGCGATTTCTACAGAAGGAAAGAGGAGAGTTCTAAAAGGAGTAGGAGACTTACCATGAAGACAAAAGAGAGAAGAAGAGATCTGCCCTAGTATAAATAGGATTTTTATTTTTACGTTTGAGCAGACAGCGATCGATTGGGAGAAAATTATTCTTCAGACCTTGTTTTATTATTCCAATATGATGTTCTAAATACTTTTCTAGTGAGAGGATAATCGAGACTCGGGTTCTACACGTTTGTGAGATCGAATTGATTTTATCATAATTTATTTCTCTCTTTATTTATGAATCTTCTGTTTGTGATTTCCGTTATTGTTTTGATAATTATGCAAAGTGCACGTTGTATGATTGTTGGAATGATTTCTTGCTAGTGAATAATCTAGATCCATAATTGTTTAGATTATTTGCCTAAGTAGCGCAGTTGGATAGATTGGGGGTAAACAGTCCCGCTTTCGACACTTTGGAGATTTATAATCTAATTTGAACGGGTCATCGTATGAATCTTTGTGGGATTAGAATTGGTGTTTCTCTAGAACTTAAAGCTGTTAATAGATTAAATTCTAAGGTCGTACCTAGGATTTTCTATTGATTAGAGAAGTAGTCAATGGTCGTACCTTGATTGCCGATTAATTAAGGAGAAACGAGGTTGTTAGGTCGTACCAATAGCCATAGCCAATTTAGAGGGAGAATTGAATTATATCTGTGCATCAGTGATCAATTTGTGTAGTCCGTAGTTGAGATTATTCTTGAGCTAGATTTTCCTCTATTTGATCTTCGTAATTTATTTTTTTGCTTGTTCGTCTTTTGATTTAATCTAGTTATTTCAATTCAAATCTTCAAACCCCCTAGTTTTAGGAATTTAGATAAAAAGATTTATATTTAATTCTACCAGTCTCTGTGGATCGATCCTGCTCGCTATTATCTCAATTTAATTGATTTTAAAAAGCAGGTTTATTTTTGTTGGTTTCGACACCCATCAAGTAATGTTATTTTATTATATATTTTTGGCGTTACTATACCTTCATTTCACAATAATTGATATTTTAGTCATTTTCACATTCTTACTTTTAATTTTATTCCTATCAAAATACTATAAAATCTTCTACATATTAACTTATTTTTTATAAATGAATTTTTTTCCCTAAAACTTGATAGAAGTGGAGAGAGAAGAGAATATACATATATATATATATATATATCTTTTTTTTATTTTTAATTTTTGTTGTAAAACCTAAAATATCAATTACTATGAAAATGAGGAAGTATTTCAGAGATATTTCATCTGATCATATAAATATAGCTAATATATACTATGATCATTGTCGAAATATACAAAAATAAACTTTGTGACACGTCGCGATGGTTCATATTTTCTGTTGCACTTCTATATATTTCAATATAAAATTTATAATTTTAATAATATTTTTTATAAAATACGAATTAATTAATGACATAAGTAGTCTTAGTCAACGTTTATTAACAAAAAATTGAATTAAAAAAATTATAAAATTTAATTTTAAAATAATCAACCATAATAATGAATTTTTAATTGAAAACTGAAATCAAATACTAAAAAATAATTATAAACCCTAATTGTATGTGATGAACCTAGTAACCAATGGTAAAATTAAATTAAATCATAAAAAATAAGTTAAAATAAAACTTATAACATTCACACAAATATAATCCAACTCGTGTTTCTATAAATGCATGCCTCGGACACTTACCACATATAGACTGTACTTGAACATCTCTCTCCCTCTCTCTCTCTCTCTCTCTCTCTCTCCCAACATTTAACAACAATTCTCATCTCTCTCAAACGAGTAAATCTCTCTCTCTCTCTCTCTCTCTCTCTCTCTCTCTCAACATTTAACAACATTTCTCATCTCTAAAACGAGTTAATCTCTCTCTCTCTCAACATTCAACAGCAATTCTCATCTTTCTCAAACGAGTTAATCTCTCTCTCTCTCAACAATTCTCATCTCTCTCAAACGAGAAATTAACTCAACTCAAAGAAAAGCAACAAATTAAATAAACAAAAATGGGAAATATGAGAGGGCATGTTGTGTATGGAACTGCTTTCTCTCTCATCGGGCTATGGCATCTAATCAACCACTCCAAACGCCACACTCTCAACCCCAACTCCTACACTTCCCTCCCATGGTTCCCCACCTCAAGAATCAAACTCTTCGAGCTCTACTTCATCATGGCCGCCTCCGCCGCCGCCGTTTCCATGGGCCTCTTCTTCGGCCTGCGCAACCACCGCCTCCTCGACGCCGACGGCACCATCCCCTCCACCCACCTCCACAACCTCGAGCATTCCGCCATCGCCCTAGCCCTCTTCGCCTACGCATTCTGCGCAGCCTTGATGGAGACCGCCCTCCCCATCCCACCGCCGGCGAAGCGCGGGCTGACGAACGCGGTCGGCGCCGCCGCCTTCGCGGTGGAGCTGCTGGTCTTCCACGTCCACTCCGCCGACCGCATGGGGGTGGAGGGGCAGTACCACCGGCTGCTGCAGGCCGTGATCTCCACGACGCTGGCGGCGACGGTGGTGATGAGAGAGAAGAGCTTCTTGATTGCTTACGTGAGGTCGATGAGCTTGGTGTTTCAAGGGGTTTGGTTGGTGAACATAGGGTTCATGCTGTGGACTCCCAGCTTGATTTTCAAGGGATGTTTCATGCATTGGGAAAAGGGTTTCTTCGTGGTGAGGTGTGAGGGAGAAGAGGCGTTGCAGAGAGCGAAATCGCTCGTGAATGTGCAGTTTGGTTTGTTTTTTGTTGGGGTGAATGTGTTGGGTGTCGTCGTTTATTTGATCATTTTCAAGATTTACTGCAGAAATGGAGGTGCAGGGAAGGAGATGGTGGAGATGGAGGTGGAGATGTAGGTGAGTTTTGATGGAGGTTTGGAATTTGGAAGTTGTTGATGGAGATTATGGATGTAGATTAATGGTGTTTTGTTAGAAAATTATGTAGATTGTTTAGTTTGTGAATTTGGCATGAAGAACTTGTGTTAATTATTGAATATGTTATGTGTGTGTGTGTGTTAGATAAAGATTGTTGGGTTCCAAACCAAATTATTTCGTTCGTGACCTACAACTAGTAGGTCACTCACTCGCTAACTGTTGAAGAGAGAAGAGGTTACATGTCTCTTTGTTAAAAGAAAACAACAAGAAGTTCTACCACTACTACCACCACCTCTTACCACCACCGTTAAGAAATTCCTTAAGTGATCGTTGAACCTCCCAATAAGACTTACCGGAAGATACTGTGTGGGTTAGAGCGGCTTTCCTAAAGCAAAGAAACCGTAAGACCCCTGTTGGGAGACAAGAAGGCAAGTGTTAATCGGGACAAAATCATCTAGTTCATTTTTTGAGAAAATTTCACTTTTAGTCCTATAGGACACATCTGAATTCGATTTTGGTCCCGATACTATCAATTTTGATAATTTTTCAAAAAAATCGTCTAGTTTTAATCTCATAGGTTTGAGATTATAAATTTTGGTCCTATGATTTTTAGGCCAAAAGCGGGACCAAAATCGATATTTTCTCTGTTTGGGACCAAAAATGATAGTATCGGGACCAAAATCTAATTGAGGTGTGTCTTGTGGGACCAAAAGTGAAATTTTCTCTCCACTTTTCATGTCCCACTATAAAATTTAATACTCTAAAAATATTTATTACAAAAATAAATTTTATTATAGTATTACAAATCATAATCAACATTTATTGCTAAAAATTAAATTTTTTAAAAATTATACACCATACTTTTGGAATAATATAATCGACCATATTAATCAATTATATTAACTAAAAAATAAGAAATAAATATTAAAAAAATAAATATAAACCCTAATTGGGTGGAATGAACCCTAATAATAATCATAAAATTAAACTAAGCCATAACAAATTGAAATTAGAGAAAAAAAGTGATGAAAATCGAATAAAAATCAAAATGGGGCACCAAATGGGATAGAGAAAAGTGGGATAGAGGATTTCATTTGGTGTTAATCCACATGGAATTTCCTGTTACACACTTTGTGTTATATTTTTAAATTATGAATTTTCTTGTATTTTTTCTCTTCAATTTTATTTTTATATGATTTAGTTTAATATTATGATTGTTTTAGGGTTCACCCCACCCAATTAAGGTTTATAATTATTTTTTAATATTTAATTTTCAATTTTTAATTAATAATTCATAATTAGGGTTGATTTTTTCAAAATTACATTTTATAATTTTTTTAATTCATTTTTTTGTTGATAAATGTTGACTATGGTTATCTATGTTATAATTAATTTTTATTTTATAATAAATATTATTAAAATCATAATCTTGATAATGAAACACGAAATAATGTAACAGGAAATTTTAACCCGTGTTAATGGGGTCCTACATAATTTAATTAATGAATTATTTATTATTTAAGAAAAAATATTGAATGAATTATCTAGTAGATTTAATTTAAAAATTATCTAATCATTTAATTTTGACTTATCTCAACAAATAAGTAAATAAACCATTTTAGTATGGATGACTATTAATTTAGGGTTTGAAAGATGTGTAATCTATCAATTTCAGACCTGAAAAATGAAATTAAAATTATCAATTTATGACCTGAAAGATGAAAATTGTCAATATATCATGACCTCAAAAATATAATTATGTATTTCGGTCTCTTTAATTTTTTAATTATATCTATTATTAATTGACTATTAAATTTAATAAAGCAAAAATCTCTGTAAATTAGGTTTTTGTGGCCATTGAAGTTGGTCTTAGTCGCACCTTGTTACATGTTGCATATAGTACATAATGGTCGACAGTGAAATTCATGCTTATTTTAGTTAGAGATTAATTTGAATTTTTAATTTTGATTAGGGAATTTTTTTTTATATTCCTTAAATATATTTGTAGATATTTTTATGTAAAGTTTGAATTTAAAAAAAATGCAAGTCATCTTCTTCCTGGAAATGGATTGCAGGGGTATAGCTTACCAAATATATAAAACATACCATAATTATGGATTATGGTCTTCCACGATATTACCCTCAATTAATTATATCGCTTATTTTCTTCTTCTTATTTTCTTTTATTTATTTATTTATTTTATTTTCTTGAATAAAACATTTATAAAATGGGCTTTTTTAGGGAAGTTTCTAAAATGGATCAGTACTATTTTTTTCTTTACCAATATTTCATCTTTCACATTGCGATTTTCCTGTTTTCTCTCTATTTACTTACGTATTTTTCGTGGTGAGAAAATTCTTAGACTCGTGATATATATAATTAATGGTTAAGGAATGAAAGTTTTCAATTATGTAATTTTAGATTATTACATGATTTTTTATGCATACCCACATATTTATTTATTAGATTTTGTCTTTTAAAATATTTATTCTATGCATGTACTTTTGTTTCATTTAAAAATTAATAGGATTATCTGATCATCAATTAAATTAATTAAGAAAAAATATCGTCCTCAATCTTATTCTTGCAGGTTACACAAACCAAATACTTTTAAAAGAACAAAAAAAAGGAAGCAAAACTCAATTTGACCTATCCAATTAAGTCATGACATATTACAATGTGTAAAATTATTTGACATCATCGATTAAAATTTGACATATAGCTAAAAGTGATTCATAAAAAAGATATCAAAAGTAATAAAAAGTCAAATATAAAGTATAAAAAAAATCATTTTCCGGTTTTCAAAATACCACCAAGAGTGAATTAAACACATAGTAGAGAAATTATCGAATATTCTCAACCATGCCCAAGTCAAAATTGTTTAATTTTGTTTGGTATTAATGATATGCTTTTCTTTTGACTTCTCACGAGAATTCCGTTCACATTTATATTCATATATATAAATAGAGAGAGAGAGAGAGAGAGAGAGAGAGAGAGAGAGAGAGAGAGAGAGAGAGAGAGAGAGAGAGAGAGAGAGAGAGAGAGAGAGAGAGAGGCCCCCTCTAGCTAGTGCTGTATTCCAGAATATTTAATTACCTAACTTAATTGGCATCCAAAACAGCTAGGATTAAATTAATTTAGCTAGTCTTTGGTCCACTCATGTTTATCTTATTTCTCAAGCCTCCAAACATAGAAATTCAAGAAAATTGAATTAAAACACTTATCAATTTCAAACTTTTAATCCTCTTTAGAAGCCTCCAGACCTTCTAAAATTTCAAAATTTTATAATCAAGAATCCCCATATAAAAACCCCCTCACTTCTCATTTCCCTTCCCATACTCTCTCTCTCTCTCTCTCTCTCTCTCTCTCTCTCACACACACACACACACAACATTATGGGCACTTTAGTTGGGCATGTGGCACCTGGTTTTGGCTTCTTTATGATTGGATTATGGCACTTGTTCAACCACATCAAACTCCATGCCATAAACCCCAAAAACTACACATCCTCACCATGGTTCTCCACTTCAAGAATCAAGTATTTGGAGCTCTACTTGATCATGTTTGGATCCTCCATGTCCATATCCATGGAGCTCTTCATCGGGCCGGACCGGCACCAACCGCTCGACTCGGATGGCACCATCCCTTCGAACCATCTCCACAACTTCGAGCACTCGAATATTTCCCTCACTTTCTTCATCTACGCCTTCTTCTCAATCTTGCTAGACAAACTCGCCCCACCGGCTCAATACGGGTTGACCAACTTGCTCGGGGCAGCGGCTTTCGGGCAGCAGCTCCTCCTCTTCCACCTCCACTCCGCCGATCACATGGGAGTGGAGGGCCAATACCACTGGCTACTACAAATAGCAATATTCACATCACTTGTCACAACTCTTTTAGGCATCAATTACCCCAAGAGTTTCTTGAATAGCTTTGTGAGATCGGTTGCAATATTGTTTCAAGGAGTTTGGCTTATGGCCATGGGGTTCATGTTATGGACCCCTACCCTAATTCCTAAGGGTTGTTTCATGAATTTGGAGGAGGGGCACAAAGTGGTCCGGTGCCACGAGGAAGAGTCCCTAGAACGAGCTAAGTCGTTAGTGAACATTCAATTTAGTTGGTACGTTGTAGGGGTGACAATTTTTAGCATGACCCTTTATCTGGTCATGGTCAAATTGTACTCGGAGAAAGTCGAGTACCATTCTTTATCGAAATTTGCATTGCACGATGATGATGATGATGCGGATGATGTCGAGGCACAGAAAAAGGCCAATAATAGTAAGGTAGACCAGCCTAGGAGCTTTCTACAAATCGGGCGACCGTTTTCCCCCATGGACATCGAAAGGTAGATGCCACGTGTAAAAAAGTAGTCGAAAATTATTTGGAATAGAGAATTTCGTGTGTGCGGGTAGAGAAAAAAATATATTTTTTTGTTTGTTTAATTTGATTTATGTGTATCAAGCCCACAATAATTAGTGTTGGCTTAGTGGAAAAGTGTCTCATTTCTAGAGGGTCAATTGTTTGGTTTGAATTCATGGCTTTTAGGTGGGGATTATCTCTTTGTGTTTGTTTGTACATGTACAAAAGTGATGATAAAAAAAAAAAAAAAAATCCAATCTTTTTCTTGTTTTTTTTTTGAATACTTGGCGTCTTGGACAACTTTTTAATCATGTACGGAAGGAAATTTGTTGAAAATAAAAATACAAATTCTAGATATATGTCACCACCAATTAATTTGATTTATTTCTTTTTAATAGTCTTATTATAAAAGTACACGTGCACGCACACCATTACATATATATATATATGTGTGTGTGTGTGTGTATATATATATATATATATATATATACTCCATAGCCGTTGGGACTAGAATTTCTTCCCCATTCTATTTTTGCAACTAATAACTCATAACCATTTATAGCCACCAAATTTAAAGAAAAAAAAAGATAAATAAAAGTAAGAGGAAAATACATATTTTCTTTGGAATGAAATGAGTGGCTTCAAATAAATTAAATTCCACATATGATTAATTAGGGCCTCATACTTACTATCATGCATACGTGGACTTTTCCCATGTTGTATTTCGTTCTTAATTTCTCATATTTACAATCGATGTTGGATAATTCAATTTATAAAGTAATGACGAGTAATTCATAACTCTTCATGCATAACATGTAAATGTATCACGTTCATGATTTTACGTCGAATTTTAGCACTTTCATACTACACTATTCCATATCATATAATTGGCGTTGTATATATATATATACATATATATATATATATATATATATATATATATATTGCCAACTTTTTAGTTTGCCTATTCCGTGGCGGAAGACGGCGGTGGCGCCGCCAGCTAGCCGCCAAACCATGTGGTGAGAAAAAAAATTGGTCAATGTGAAATTTGAAAGTGACTTAATTGATAATGATATAGAGTGAAGTTTCCTCAACCTTATATAATTTATTGGATAATATTAATCTGACGTTTGCCCTTGCATAATACGAGGTGATTATCAATTATCAATTATAAATTAATGGATTGGGCCCTTTACAAAATTACAAAAAAAGGTTGAGTGTGGAGATTGATAATTGATTTTATTAATTTTAATTATATCCAGTTGTTAATCTTCCGACGGGATAAAATTTTCTAGTCCACTTTTCATGTCCCACTATGAAATTTAATATTTTAAAAATGTTTATTACAAAAATAAATTTTATTACGGTATTACAGATCATAATCAACATTTATTGCTAAAAATTAATTTTTTTAAAAATTATATACTCTACTTTTGAAATAATTAACCATATTGATCAATTATATTATCTAAAAAATAAGAAATAAATATTAAAAAATAAATATAAACCCTAATTGGGTGGAATGAGCCCTAAATAATAATTATGAAATTAAACTAAACCAAAACAAATTGAAATTGAATTTTTATTTTTTTTGATGAAAATCGAATAAAAATCAAAATGGGACACTAAATGGGATAGAGAAAAAAGCGGGATATATAGACGATTTCATTTGCTATCTTGCTGTCTTAATCTTAATTATATGTAATTAATCAGCAGATCTAACGGCCCTGATTTTTTGTGATTTAAAAAATATAATTGGTCCAATGTTTTTTTGGTTTATTTATTTGTCACAAATATTGATTAGGACCGGGAAGCAGAGGAAAAACTGTGGGTGCAAATTTATTTTTTTATTGGTGAAATAAACAATTTGATTGGAATAAAGTGTATCATGTCTGCTTATACATACATATATACACACACACACATTGACAAGACTATATTTTTTTTGCTTTTTATGGAACAATTTTTAGTCAAACATGTACTGATCAAATAAAGAAAATTCTTAAATCTCGTGGACAATTTTTTTTATTCAAATTAATATAAAACTTTATTGGTCAAATTAGAAATTAACCTAAGGTATATATAAATACAGTTCTTTGAAATTGAATAATTATTTTTGACAGAAAACACACACACAACACACACATGTGTGTGTGTTACATATTCTTGTAGAGGTCAATGCTTAGCCCATATGCTATTCCAATCCATCATTTTCACTTATTTCATGTGAGATAAAAAAAATAAAAAAATCTTGTACTTAAGCTTTTTTTTTTTTTTTTCCTTTTTTCCTTTTCTTTTGAACTACACATATCCGGGCTTGAAATTTCCCGCTACATTTTTTTCGTGTTTCACTCCGTGTTTTATTATTAAATTTATGATTTTAATAATATTTATTATAAAATAAAAATTAATTATAATATAAATAATCATAGTCGACATTTATCAATAAAAAAATGAATTACAGAATTACAAAACATAATTTCAAAAAAAATAAATCATAATAATGAATTATTAATTGATGTGCAATAGGAAATTTCATGTGCACATATCCACTATTTATAAATATCATTTTTCTTGGCTAATTAATTAAAGAACCAAATTTTGGATGAAAATTGTTGTATTTAGCTAATTTACTGACATATACTCCAATTTAATATGTTTATATTAAGCAGTAATTCACTGTCAAAGAAATAAATGAGGGGCATATTACAAAGTTTTTTGATTAATTATCTTTCCCAATTTTTTTCTTAATCCTTGTAAAAAATATAAACCGGTCTATTAATATGGGACGAAGGGAGTCTATTTAGAAACTGATAATAATTAATATATATACTCATAAATTGCACTGAGAAAATTCAATCTAAAAGAAGAGAGGTCAAGGTCAATTTTTTTAGGTCCATTAAATTAAATTAAATTGAACCAAAGACAAAGGTATATATGGT
The DNA here is from genome assembly GCA_026008535.1 of Perilla frutescens. NCBI lineage: Eukaryota > Viridiplantae > Streptophyta > Magnoliopsida > Lamiales > Lamiaceae > Perilla > Perilla frutescens. The sequence goes on along the minus strand of BRKX01000008.1, from coordinate 535,422 downwards.
AATTAGTGAACGGAAATAGCTAGCCATAAAATTTAAATAAGCTTAATTTCTTTTTCTTTTTCTTTTTGAAAAGAAAATAAGTTTAATTTCTTAAACGTTGAAGAAACTACTAGAAATTAGGCAAGCATTAACTTAGAAACACAATTAATTAATTAATTAATTAATTAATTAATTGTCCTATTCAATATATTATCTACATATATTTAATGCCCTAAAAATGTCTACATAGATTTAATGAAAAATTAACCCCACATATATTAAGACCCTAGCTATCGTGTACAAGTACAAGAAAGAAAATGAAGTTGAACTTCACTAATATTTTTCCAAGAGAATATATGAAAATTTTAACTTCTAATTAAACTACCTAATTTTGTTATATTAAGTCAATTTTTTTACTATGTTGCTTTGAATAATTTTCAATTTCCAAACTTTTATTTTGTTATTTTTTATAAGGAAAAGTCGAATGGAGATGAAAGTACACTATAAATGCATGGATTACACGCACTGAAAATTATAAAAATGTAAGTATATATTTCATCGGTAATAAATTATATCTATCTTGATTTATAGCTTTCATTTTTCAACGGACTATGACGAGTATAATCTATTTTCCCATCCAATATTATTTGTTTGCGTTAGAATTCGACATATTTTATATCAATGTATTTAATAAAAAAATTGAAGTAATTAAAAACTTGATATTAAATGGAATCATTGTTCTACAACCATTCTTCAAAATATCGTTTCTAGATAACTTTGCAAGACAAATTCGCAACATGTTACGCAAGAAGGTAATAAGAGAATATGTAAAAATAAAAATACACAGCATCATGCTGTAAAGAAAATTAAATTATAGTGTTTTAACACAATAATTAAATCAAAGTTTAAATACAATTTCTTGTTCAGTTTCTACCAAAAAAAAAAATCTTTAATGAAGAAAAAAATTCAAAAATTATTCGATTTATTTTTATGTTTTTTTTTTTAAATCCAAAAGGATGCGGTTGTAGGGGCAAATTAATCTATCTGAAAAAATATTTATATTTATATTAATTTTGGGGGTTGTGGAAAGAAAAATTGGGATTGTGAATAGAATTACCCTCAATTAAAATAAAAATAAAAATAAAAAATTGGGCCCGAACCCAATCTAAACGGGCTTAATTTGACATACATTTTCTCTATTGGGCCTCGAGAAACGGGCCCAAACAATATCTCCATTGCCTGCGGTTACCCCCCCCCCCTCTCTCTCTCTCTCTAAAGTTTTAGCTCTTCAATTTCTCAGTTCAGCCTAAATATGAAGACGCAGTAATTCAGCAATGAACCAAAACGAAATTATAGAAACCCCTCTCTTGCTGGAAATGGTTCTCTCGCTATCTATCGTCTGCTCAATTTAGGGCTATTTCAACTGCAGTGATCAATTCTCTGTTGTTCGATACGCTTCAGCTCTAATCGGAACAAAATTCACGAATTTGCTGGAAGATTGCTCATGTAATGATTGGGGCAATCAGATACAGAGGAATTGCGTTGAGCGGGAGCTGGGCGGTGGTAGTTTAAATGGAACCGGAAGAAGAGCCGCAGCAAAAGCGTCCCCATCTCAACAATCACGACGTCTCTATGGCTCGCCACTCTGCTTCCCCTCCTCACGATGATGATAAACCTGTAAATTTCAGCTCTTTAGTTTGTTGCTACATCATATCGTGTTCGATTTGTGTTTTGCAGGCATTGATTTTGTATTTGTGATCATTGTTAATCGTGTTTGGGTGTTTGGTAATTCGGTTTTTATTGTTTGGTTTGTATAGGTAGGACTTTGTGGCTCTGTTTTCGATTGAGATTGGATGTGGAAAGAGGGTTTTAAAGATATGTTTATTTTTTTTTGTTTATTTTTTTCTGTTGATTTGATCGCAAACAGAGCTGGGGCAGGGTTCAATGTTTGGGAATTCAGTCGAACGTTGTTATAGGTTGTCTGTAAGATTGTAGGAGCACTGGAGTAGAAGTGAGGTGGCCATCAGCATATTAGATAGTGATGAGGCTTCTTGAGGGAAAATTAGATGAAAAAATTAGAGCTGGTTTTAGTTTTTTTTATCACATTGTTAGGGTTATAGCAAAGAATGGCCTGCTGCTTGGTTTGACTCCATGGGTTGTATAAGCTGTGCTTTCTCTAATTTCTAATCTTTTGCCTTATATAATGCATGATTATTGCAAAGGAAAGGAGTTGCTTGACTTATAATATAGTATCAATGGCTTCTATTTTGAATTTTACAGTATTAGTTTAACATGATATTTCTCTTGTAGATTATGTGCAATAGGGTGTTATGCTCTCTTCCTATTATGAATATCCATTCGTCTTTGTCCGAAATTCTTTTCCGACTGTTATCAAGTGAGATGCACATTTAATATTTCTGATTAAATGCCAATATGTGGGACATCTGTTTGACCAGAGACCAAAGCTATTCTGGATATCAAGCCATGATCTTTTCCATCATGAATCAAGATCATATTGTGATGTTTATCCGCTTATGTTGCCAATTTATTGAGATCTTTATATTGTCTATCAAGAGAAGTTTTCTCCTGCTCAGTTTTTTTCATGCAGTGTTCCTTGACCCACCATGCGGCTTCAAAAACAATACTTTATTTTTCTTCAGCTTTTGCTACACGTAGTGAACATATTTAGCGTAAATTAAATGATTTATATATATATATATTTATAATTCTCTCTTTATTGTGGGATGATTATACAATGATTGTTCTGTTTTGTATTATGAATTATGTTGATATAGTATAGGTTCTTTTGATGAAGATCGAATATATAATATCTTATGCATAATGAAAATTGACTTGTGAATTGTACTTTGCTGATAAAATACCTTAGTTGATTGTCATACCATAACTAGGCAAAGTCATGAAATTTATGCTCTGGCAGGTTGATGCTGCAGTTCTCCAATACCAGAACCAGAAACTTGTACAGCAGATAGAAACCCAGAAGCAGGAGTTGCATGATCTTGAATCCAATATAAAAGAATTAAAAGAGAAGCAAACTTCGTATGATGAAATTTTGATAAAAGTGAACCAGCTATGGAACCAGGTTCCCCAGAGTTCCTCTTTAATGCATTGTTTGTATCGTACGTTTGTGTGGTATGTAAATAACATCCTTTACCAGTTAACTGGATGACTTTGCGCAGTTGGTTGATGATATTATTTTACTTGGAGGACAAGCAGGGGATGCCTCAAGTACTTTACAAAGTTTGGATTGTCTAGAATCTTCTCGAGGTAATTTTGGCCTTTCCCGATTCCAGATTATGCAAATATATTTGCTTACATATTGAATATAATGATGTCATGTCAGGCTCTATTCCATCATGCGCTGCGGAGGATATATTTCTTTGTAGGTTATTACAAACAAATGTCATTTATAGCAACCATGAGGATGGGTCAATTCATTATGTTCAACAAGCTCTTGCATTGCGTCAGACTTCTACAAGGGAGTTGATGAAATTACTTCAAGATGCTATTGATTCTCAGAGTGCTAAGCTCAAGGACATAGCTCGGGTTTTACTAGGGAAACCTTCTGCAGAAGGTTATGAACTCTCTTTCTTTGGTTGCTTGATGCATATACCTGCTCGCAAACATTCTTGCACACACTATATGTATTTAGCATATTCCAATAAAATTTATTTGATAGTCTATTGCTATTCTTGGTATTTGCAGATGCTCTTGCCCAACTGCGTAAGCTTGATAATTTGATTTTAGGGGAGTCTAAGCACCTCCATCAGATGGTTGATGTGCTTCACTCTAAACACAAACAGTATGCTGATGAGATTCAAGCTTGCATTGGCAACCACTCAGTTGATCAATTAGAGATAAAACGCATTGCTGGTACGGGCTTATTTTTGGCTCTCATACATGGGGTAGAAATCATTGTCTTCTGCAATTTGTGGCCCTGTTATTTTTTGCGTAAAATGGATGGATGCGTGTATTAAATCTGTTATTTTCATCTTGACTATATTTACAACTCTGTTCTAAGCGCCATATTGCTATTAAATTTGAAGGAGAGCTGGAAGAAAGCATGGCTGAACTTGAAGAAAGTAGAAGAAAACTAATTAGTCTGAAAATGCAAAAAGATGGGGTCTCTGGGATGCATGTCCCAATTCCTATTCCTGTTATAGTTCCTAATTTAGTGAATGGAACTGTGTCTCCTGAAAAGCCAGCTGATAAGTCCAAGCGTTTGCGAGAACTTAAAGAATCTATTGAGGCGATAAAGGTTTCCATGCTTTGGCTCAATGCAAACTCATCCTCACCTGCCCTGACCCATGGCATTCTTTTCTGATGGATGTAAAAATTGAACATGATGTAGGTACTGGCGGAGGATCGCCTTTCAGAGCTTGAACATTTACGGGAGGACTCAAAGCAGCTACATCATCGTCAGGTTCTATAAAATAATGGTTCGCCCTATTCATCAATCAATTTAGATCTTGCAAGCAATCTAACTTATCAACTTTTTTCTTTTTATCTAGAATGAATTGAAGGAAGATAAGTATGTTCACACTTCTCGGCCATATTCCTTATTGAATGATCAGTTTCAGCACTGGAATGCAGAGGCAGAGCGTTATAAAATTTTAACAGAATCTTTGCAAGTAAGCTAGTACCTATTTAATTTGATAATATGATCTAGCTCTATGGTGTTTGCTAAATGCTAAAATTGCAGGCTGAAAGGTCTTTCATCATGCGAAGGGAGAAAGACTTGATTGCAAAAGCTGAGTCTATGGATTTGGCTAGGAGTGCTATTGGTAGTTCTGAGTCGAAGGTTGAAGAACTACAGAATCAACTGCAATCAATTGTTATTGTCAAAAACGAGATGGAGATAAAAATGGAAGAAGCTATGCAAGATTCAGGTTGATGTGCTACTGCATGAGCATATTACTGCTATCTTGTTGTTTACTATCTATCTGATACTGTTTGTGTCTTCTTCAGGAAGAAAAGATGTCAAAGAAGAGTTTCAGATAATGGCTTCTGCTTTGACAAGAGAAATGGGGATGATGGAAAGCCAGTTGAACAAGTGGAAAGGAACAGCTGATGAGGCACTCTCCTTACGTGAGAAAGCTCAATCACTCAGTGCCTTACTGGATGTAAAGGTTGCTTTCTACTATCTTGCTGTTCTTTGCAGTCTCAGATCTGAATTTTATTTCCCCACACAAAATTATTTTAGTTGTTCTGCCTGGTTTATGTACCTAGCATTTGCAAAAGCAATAGAATTTGGATGTCATTTAATCAGAATTAGCTAAAGGGAGCCACAAATTTAAATCCTCTAGTTGGTTCATAACTTCTCATGAGTGGCATGATATGATCTACCATAAGGCAATGAAGCTAAAAGTCCACTTTTATCTTAATGAAAGAAAGAGAATACTTGATAGGATCCAACTAAAAGTGTATTTAGATGATTGGGAAGGGCGGCTCTGGTCAATGACCATTAGATTTCATCGGTTCAAATTTATTGTTGAAACATCTTTGCTGACTTGCTTACCTAGATGTGCTGCAAATTAACTTTCTGAGAATGTCATGATAATTTAAATTCCCGATTCTTCTGTTTTTATATTCCCTTAAGTTATTTGTTGTATTTGCTGGTATGTTTTCCATTGTTTCCAGTTGAGCACAATTGTTTTTGCTGGCAGACTGCTGAATTGAAGAATTTGGCTGATGAATGTGCTCGGAAAATGGAAGAGATGAAGTCTTTAAAGGGCATTGTACGTTTGCATGGCATCTTCTAATATTTTCGTATTTTGTTGGCAATCTAAAATCATATCAGCTGTTGACTTCTGGGAAGTGAATATGCAGACTGAGAAAATGCAGAAGGATAAACAAGAGCTAGAAATTTTCTTGGATATGTTAGGTCAACAAATTTACGATAACAGGTAATTCTATATATCCTTCCCAGGAATTTGTGTGACGAAATGCGAATGTCATGGAAATATTCATGTCCATATATGTGTTTACATGTGCCAGATAAATCTGTCATAAGCATATGTTAATATTTGTTTGGATCTATCTCATAACAAACACTTGTTCAAACCTTTTGGAAGAGACTTGACAGAGATTAGGGAATCGGAACATAGAGCTCAGTTGCTAGCTGAAAGTCTGAGGAATGCCCTAGAAGAACATGGCTTGGAATTGAGAGTTAAAGCTGCTTATGAAGCTGAGGCCGCATGCCAACAGAGACTTTCTGTTGCTGAAGCCGAAATGGCTGAATTAAGGGCAGAGTTAGATACGTCTGAGAGGTTCATTTTCTTACTCTTCTTTTTGTGCTGATTTAATCTGAAAGAAGTTGTGCTGCCTCAATATAGTGTATTAATGTTAATATGACCCCACGAAGAAGCCGTGCAAACATAATTAAATTAAGGAAACAACATTACTGAACGATATGATGCAAAGCCTTTGATATTCTGCAGTACTATGATAATCAAGTTACTCCGCCTTACTAAGCCTACTATAAGGGCTGTTCCTAACAAAATTCAGTTTTTCCAACTTTGTTGTATTTCTCATAGGCTGCATCATCTCTCAATTTTTTAGGTTTTTTATTCTTTCAAAATTTGGGTTGCAATTGCGTACTCTATGAAAGCACCAATTGGTATGACCCCAATAGGATGAACTTTTTCATTTAGCTTGATTTCAGGCTTGCAAGTTCCCTGACTCTGTAGGATTGTTGAGTAGTATCTTATATTGTTAACATGCAGAGATGTATTAGAACTCAAGGAAGCCATCAAGATCAAGGAAGGAGAGGCTGAGTCCTATATTTCCGAAATTGAGGTGACATTTTTTTCTGTCGTAGTACCAGAAATCTTATCTTTATGCCTTCATAGCATCCTTTTGATGCCTTTGTTAATTATCAAAATCTGCCTACAGACTATTGGTCAAGCTTATGAGGATATGCAGACTCAGAACCAGCATTTGTTGCTGCAACTGACTGAAAGGGATGAATACAATTTAAAGGTCTTTTTCTATTAACATAATCTCTTGTATTTGATGATTCCATAGTCTACGACTTATTGTTGCCAAGTTATGCAACCATGCTTAAATTTGTCCTCTGTTATTCATTCTGCAGCTGGTGTCTGAGAGTGTGAAAGCAAAGCAATCACAGAGCTTGTTGCTCTCTGAGAAACAAGGGTTAGAAAAGCAACTTGAACAACACAATGGATCTCTTGAAGCTTTGAAGTTCCGAATAGCTCAGAGTGAGGAGCAGGTAAATTGGGTTACTTTGCAATTTACTGGTCTTGTTTAATCTCTGAATACCCCCCATTCATACCAGACCTAATACTGCAGATGAAACTTCACCACACGGAAGTTTTGAGTTCCATTCAAGAAGATAGACACTTAGCAATGAGCCTTGAAGCTGCAAAGTGGGAATTGGCAGATGCAGATAAAGAACTTAAGATGCTGAAATCCATTATATCTATGTCTGAGAAGGAACACGAACAGATCCAGCGAAAAATAGATGATATTCAAACGGAACTAGACAATGAAAGGCAATCCCTCATGCACGCTGTTTTTATTTGCAACGCTGAGAATTTCATTTTTACTTACAGTGGCTACAGATATTTTAATCTGATACGTATAGAAAAAAACATTAAATCTCTCATAACTTGTGATGTTGCAGAGGTGAGCGACAGAAGCTTGATGAAGAAATGGCTGAACTGAATAGAACAGTAGAGAAGTTGGCTTCTGAAACCGGTGAGGCTGCAATACAGAAACTTCAGGACGAGATTAAAGATTGCAAGGGTATACTAAAATGCGGGGTGTGTTTTGATCGGCCTAAGGAGGTATTATCCACTTACATGCCGTCGCTTCTATTGCTTTCCATATTGGCCAATCCGTTCCTCTACAAGCATATCAGAAATAGATAATGTGCATTTCTTTTTCAGAAATTGTTATAGTTCAAGTTGTTATTTATCAATTATCATCCCCACTTCTTTCAAAGTGAGTTTATGTGAGCAATGGCTAAAGAGGGGTTGGTTAATTTGAATCATGGCAGGTTGTGATTGTGAAATGCTTCCATCTATTCTGCAACCAATGCATCCAGAGAAATCTAGAAATCCGGCACCGGAAGTGTCCCGGCTGTGGGACCGCCTTCGGTCAGAACGACGTCCGATTTGTGAAGATTTGAAGTAGCTTCAGAATCTCTAGTTTTAGTCTTGGTTAAGCCAAATATTCTGCCTGTAAATCATCATCATCGTCATCATCTAACTAAAAAAAAAGAGAGAAAAAAGAAAAAAAAAAGTCTATGTTGTCTTGAGTTGAGTTCTTGTGCATGTCTAGGTCATGTAATCTTGTATTAACTAGTGAGGTTGGTATAAACACAACTATTGTAATTTTTGAAGAAGTTTTGTTTTAGAAATTACTCCACTTGTATTTCCTCAATTATATTTGGCTAAATTGGTTTTTGTCGAAAATTTTGTAACTATCTTAAAATAATAAGAAAAAAGATAGGATTGCACGTGACAGGCATGCTGATATTTCCAATGTCCTAATCCAGGTTGAAACCTTATCTGCTACGAGTGAAATTATTGCCTATATATTAAATATCAAGTGAGCAACGACAAAATAAGTGCGGACGTAGACTAATAGTCGAAGGTTTTAATAAAAATAATCTAACGTTTTAATAATTATAATTTAATTTTTAATGTTTCAATATTTTAATAAAAATAACTCAACGTTAAATAATAACAATTTAATTCCTAACGTTTGAATATTTTAACAGAAATGGTCCGATATTTTCGATGAAAATGCTATTTCGGTCTATTTCGATCACATTTACTCTCAAGTGGGCTACAGAATCTATATAACGGATTGACATTTTTGCTCAAAAAATAACCAAAATGATTTTTTTCGCTTAAAATATTGGGTCATTTCAATTAAAATGTTCAAACACTGTGAATTAAATTGTTATTATTTAACGTTGGGTTGTTTTGTTAAAATATCCAAACGGTGAGAATTAAATTGCAATTATTAAAACATTGTCTTATTTTTCTTAAAATATCTGAACGTTAGGAATTAAATTGTAATTAGCCTTTTTTATTACGATTATCCTGTTAAATTTTGGTCTAATTGTGGCTTATTAATTATTTATGAGTGTGATGAATAAACTCGACGGAAATTGCATATTAAGTGATGGATAATGATGTGTTAAACTAAAAATAATAATAAAAATTGATGTGTTCATCTTTGAAATGTGAAAACGACGTCGTAGAGTGGTAGGCGCTGCTGATTGCTGAATTTGATGAGCAAATAAAATATCAGTAGAAACTAGGAAAAAAATATTAGTCGCCCAATTGCTTCTTCACAGAAATGCTTCTGCAAACAACCACCGCCACCGCCGCCGCCTTCGCCTCTCCATTTGGCTGCTATACCTACAAGAATCTTTACCGAAACTCCTCATTTTGTGTGACCAAAACTCCCTTCTTACCTCTTCTTGATCGGAGATATTATCTCTGCGGCAAATCAACAAACACCTGGCACTATAATAGTAATGGTGATAACAGATCGACAACACCGTCTGCCACTTTGCTTGAGGCCCCGGTTTTGTGGGCGGGCCGCCTCTGCATTTTCTATGCTCTCTTGAAAGCTGGCTTGGCTGGATCTCCCGACAATCCAATTGTTGCAGGTACTTGCTATCTTCCCCCCCCCCCCCCTGATGGTCCAAGACTTGATTTTTTTTTATGAATTTCTTGGTAGATTTGGAAAGTGGAGCTGTGGATTTGGGGTTCTCTAAGTGGTTTGATGAGTTGAGCAAACCAGGTTTGTGGGCTTTCTTCAAATTTCTTGGATTTTTTTTTTTTAATGTTGATGTGGAAAGAGTGTTCTGCTACATATGTAGCTCTGCTATTATCATTTTATTTGCAGTCTTCTTTCATTGCTCAACAGTTGGTCAAATTCAAATGCATTAAATCTGGGCTAATCTTATCCATGTAGAAATTGGTGTTTCAATGTGTATGCATGAGCTACGAAAGATGGTGGCTTATACATGTTCCCTTTTAAGTTGGTTAGCTATGCCTTCATAAATTCCTCCAGATGTACATGTTTTGAAAGTGCTGATTTTGATGATGAATAGCTTCCTCAAGTCAGCTCATCTAGCTAGTTTATAAAGTGCTGATTTTGATGATGAATTCTGAGTGGATAGGCCAAAGGGAAGCATTCAGAAATATTCAATTGCTTCTGTTTTTGAATGTAGTTCTTTGTGCGATTTTAAGACACCCCGTGTTTCTTTTGGTGTTTCGAAGATAAAGGTATGAGAACCTACAGGCCATATTACTACATGTTTAAATGAAGTCAATTAACCAGTCTTGTTCCAAAGAGACATTTTGATGTCCCTATATCTGCGATCTCTAGCATGTGTACTGCTGTAGATTTTGGCAATGACTCGATTCAACGAGCCATTTGTGGACCCGTAGAAAGAATTTGTAAGGTGTTGATTAAATATTCGAACTCATGACCTTTCACTCACGAGCTCACCCGCTATACCACCCCTAGGTGTATATTTGAGCTGTTCTAGTTGCCTGATTGATTGGATGTTATTTTTGGTTTAGGGTATTCTCAAATATGCTATAGCCATAACTAAGAAGCATACTTTTTTCTGTTGGCAATATCCTAATGTTGCAAGCTAAGGGATCCAATTCTGTCTTAATATTATTCAGAAAAAGAGGCAGCTGAAAGAAGAAAATTGGTGGGGAAATGGCATCCTACGACAAAAGGTACCCTTAGGCGTAATTACAGAGTGCCCTCTAAATCGGAGGGAAGGCGTCTGCTTAAATCCATTGCATCCGTGTTGTCAGACGACGATCATTTCAGAGATGCCACATCACACAAGGTAATCCCAGCTCCACTTAACTGGTATTCAAATCTCCAACATATGACAACTTGTGTATTTGTCTGAAAATTTGTGTATTGATTCCTTTCTCTAAGCTTTTCTTGTAATCTTTGTTTCCTCTAGGGCTGTCAGATTAGGAGGGAAAGTGCTCATGGAGAGAGCGTGTGTTGTAACAATGTGCGCGCCTTGTTTGATGAGCTCCCAACGCCTCATCTGACCGTGGAAATCACACCTTTCCCATCGGGGCCACTTACAGAAAATGATTACTCGAAGGCTGAGAGGCTTGAAAGGGTGCTCAGATCTGGCCCTTCTGTTTGAACATCTGTATCTGCAACTTTTTTCTTGTATGGATCATGTAATTTGTACATATTAGTATATTACCACGACTAAGAACTTTTCTGGCTCTGTTTCGGATGTCATTGCTGCATTTTGAAGATGTGTAAATCCGAGTAAAGAATCTACAGCTTCCACTTCTGAAAATTACATTTGGATTCCAGAATTTATAGATAAACTTTCACACAAGATTTTGCCCTTTCATGCTGAAGATTCAAGATACCAAAGCACATTGAAATTAGGGAATTGATCTACTCTGTTATTAAATGGAATTTCCAATGAGAGTAAGAAGTAATCAACAATATAGCAGCTTAACTATGAGCCTGTGGTATTGTAAAAGCAATAATTGTTTGATAATCTTTCCTTTTTCTATGCAGCTTATGTTAACAGTACAGAACCTGCAATTACAAAAACCTAACGACTCTCTCTCTCTAAATCCAGGACGGTACAAAAGAATCTCAAAGATATGCAGACAGCCAAAATCCTAAAATATGACAGTCCCCTTACCTCAATATAGCTCATTTAACTCCTACCGAAGCCATCAGATCCTCGTATTCTGGATCACTTTCACTGGGCCTTCTTGCTGCATTACCACCCATTTGAGAGTTGAAAGCTACTGAGGTAGGAGAAAAAGGATCATATACTTGTTGAACGCCACCAGGGCCAGGAAATGGCCTCCCAGGATGGTTTCCGAAATGCTGATGTGGAGTCGGAAACCTTGGCGGGCGAGCAAGATGATTTTCATGACTATGCATCTGACTCCCAGGCCTAGGAGGAAAAGGGCCCAGAGAGTTATTGATAGGATGAGGAACAAAGTTCCTCGGTTGCATATTTGGGACTGCAACGGCATTATGACCTGGCATCATCGGATGTCTAGGTGGGAGAGGAACTGCTTGGCTTCCAGCAAAGTTGGTAGGAATCTGTCCCCTAGGTTGATTCACCGGATGACTGACCTGAGGCCTTGGATAACCATGAATGGGAGAAGGATTCATGTTGTGCGCCAGAGGCCTCATAAGTGGAGACTGAGGGGATAAAGATGCCTGGCCTGCTTGAACTGGATGTCTTATATTCTGCTGTGTAGCTTGATTGGTTTGCCACACCTGAGAAGCTGCATTGGGCGGGCGGTGAGGCTGAAAAGTAAAATCACCAGAACTCGGTTGTTGGGGTCGTGGAATTCCCCCAGGAACAGGTCTTAAGGAATCAAAATTCGGAGCATTACCAGAAAAGGAATTGGGGATTCCTGGTTGAGGATGTGATGCTGAAGGTTGCATCGGGAAAGGCATAGGTGCTGATCCTGGTCCAGCATTTGAGGGTGGTGGACGCATTGCCATTTGGGGTATACCAGGCTGTACAGGTCCGATTGATGGAGGTGTGGATTCAGGTGCTGTAGATTGAAGCAAGTGGGAGAAGCCTCCTCGTGACTGTTGGTTTGCTACTGGCCGGGAAGATAGAGGTGAAAGCATATCACTGGGGATATTCATCGGTGGTCCATGGGAAGGACCTTGAGATGCTGAAGTGCTCACTTGTGATGGTAACCATCTGGCGGATTCACTAGCAGAGAAAGGTGGCTGGGATGTATGGGGAAGGTTATGGGGAGGTCCGGGTAGTGGGGGTGCATGTTGCATGTATGATGGCTGAGGTCCACCAGTTTGGACGTGTGGGGGTGCCTGCTGCATGTACGATGGCTGAGGTCCAGGAGGGGCAGAAGGATTTTGCAAAACCGGATTAAAAGTTGCAGGCATGACTGGTCGTGGACCAAATAATGAGGGCATGTTTACGGGGTTGAAGGGCGAGGAAGATCCTTGGAGAGTGTTACTGAGAAACGTTGCAGAAGTATTTGTAGGGTTGACTAATCCAGACTGCCGATACATTGGAGTCTGAGTTGGACCAGGAAACCAGGCTTGATGATATTGTGGAAACTGGCCTTGAGGAGGATATGGCTGGGCTGTTCCTTGGTTTGTCGGTGGAGGTGCCACAATGGAGCTTGGCGTGCTTTGACTCCGATTAGTATTCACATTATCATCAGAAGCTACAGTTGGCGTCGTTGAAGATGACACAGGATTCACCTAATTACAAGGCAAGAATAACATCAGCATAACAATAAGGAAAATGTGAAATTGCTACGCCTTTAGGTTCAGGATTTCAGGACAGACCGAAACTGATGTGACTAGCAGTTCAATCAAAGCCACAGCAGCATCAACTTTCTCATATGTGTCTGCTGATACATATACGTACATATCTTCATAGGCATTGCCAACTTCTTTTCCATCAGCAGTAATTTCAACCTAAAAAAAGTAAAGGCAAGAGAATCGTGAGCAAGTGTGAAATTTATGCAAAGTGGAGGATAAATACTGAATACAAAAATCATGTCTCTAGTCTATCACCTGTGCTCCTGTATCTGCCTTTGTTCCGTAAACTTGTATTTTGGCTCCTGTTTCCTGGTTTACATTGTTATCATTCCAGAGCAAGAAAGCACTTTGTTACATATGTTGGAATAATCAGGTCTTGTGACACTCGCTTTTGAGTATAACATAAAGAGGAACAAAGAGTACAAACCTTCTCCACTCGCTTTTGAGTATCGCTTAATGGGCCAAACACTAGACCGATAAAATTGTAACCAGGACGTTCCTTTATCTGCATAGACAGATTCATACAAGGATCTCTTGAGAATTTATCACTTCATTTCATATTCATATACAGGAACTGCACAGATTCTCATAAATGAATTAATTGGTAACATTACTACATTCATCTTGTTTAAACAACAAAAAGTGACCGCCGAGGGAAATCATGAAAAAAACAGCAAATGAACTAGCTATTTACTTCTGCTCCAGATGGGATTCTTTTGCTGCACTTCCACTTGCATTATTTATCTTTTTCAAGATGCTAAAATTATTGTAACGAGTTCAGAAGCGTGTTTGATTGTGAGGAAGATTAGCTAGTAAGGTTAAAGTACATAAATACTGTACAGCTGAAAGATGATTTTCCTCCAGCCACCAGTAAAGGTAAGTAAACAGTTAGCACTTTAGGGCTGGTGCTAGGCTTTGAATGTAGTAAAAAATAAACAATAAATAGCAAAACAAAGCAAAGTGCATGTAAAGGTATCCACTCACGGAGGGAATTGGAACTTTCGCCTCTTTCAACAGAGGTTTGTAATCAGCGGGAGTCTTGAATGCTGGATTTAATTTTAGTATTTCACCTGGAAACAGAATATGATAATATAAAGATTGAAGTTCAAATGAGTTAACAATGGAGAAATCGCATTTATTAATTTTGATTTCTTCTTCATACAATCATACCTATAATTTCACGCCTTTCAATTTCCAGCTGCTCTGATTCCTGTCATACATATCCCATAGCGTAAGTATCATGAAAGCTAAAGAATGGGGCTAAAGCAGGGCATCCTTAAAAATCAGCTACCTCATGGCTAAGCTGATGATGATGTGATGTCTTCCCACGGTGATATTCAGATGTAGCAAATGAGTCTTCGTTATCCTCTAATTCCAGAACCCCTAGAGTCAGCTGTTGCGATATTTGAACCATCCGAGTCTGTCCAAAATTTGTACCACCATAAAGGCAGAGCAATATCATCACTTAGAGGCACCTGGCATGTGAAGTTGATGCGAGCCACTCACAAAGAAGACACTGACATTTTTGCACCCAATGCGAATATGAAGCTCTTAAATTGCACAGAGCAATTAACTCCCCCATATATTTGGGGCAATAGAGCCTCCAACCTATGCACCTAACCCATTAATATGAATCCTACTTACTAAGAACTTGAATATTTGAAATATTTAGAAGAATTTCAAAGGAAAAAAGAAATAAAAATTAAAAAATTCCATGCACCGGGACTCGAGAAAAGTAAGAGAAGATGCATATGGAGAAATTATCTAAATGAGAGCTGAAAGCCATATACCTGATACGCCAAGGCTCTCCCTTTCCGGACAGTGTTATCCATGGTTAGATCAGGTCCCCATTTGGTCTTCCTCTGTACCTGCTTAGTAGCTTCCTCATTAATCAAATCAGCATCACCCTTTTTAGGGCCTCTAAATACAGGAACCAATGAACCCGATAGCTTGTTTTTTGGAATAACAAATCCTGATCTTTTTGCGAACATAGACGTCTTTGGGGCACTTGTTGATGCTGTGGATGGAGGAGCTGTTACAGTAGTCTGAATACTTGCAGATGCATGCTCAACCTCTGTGCCCATCTTGCTCTGCAAGCATGCCTTAACCATCAGTCAAATATCCTGAGTAAATGGCTTCGTACATACTTTTGTGAAACAACCTTCACAAACAGTTACTACAATAATTATCAACTAACACTATCAGTAATTTTAACACCACAGCTAGACTCCAAATTCAACGACTTCAAATATACATCAATGGCTTCCATATTGTATCCAATCCAATGGAAATCTTGTACTTCAGCAGTTTTCAGACTAAGTACACAAAACGCACGCCACAATACTCACAAAGTTGCTATAATCAAATGATAAGAAAATCCTCAATCAAATCCAAATGAAATAGTATAGCGGGATTAATTCAGACATGAAATAAAACCAACCTTGAAAAACAAACTTCAAATTACTCAATCAACAACAACATCAAAGAAAAAAAAACCCCGAAATAATGGAAGTTCGATCGAAACATGAAAGCCCTAGAATTTAAATTAATCAGAGCCTCGTACACTTTCTTCCTCAATTCCTCAAAACCCGAACAATTACAAACTGCAGAAAACACAAAATGACAACCCCCCCTCTCGATTTCAATCCTCCAAACAAACACTTCTCCCGCCGTCCGCTCATTTCTCCACCAAAAAATCCCACAAAAAAGACATTAACAGCTCATTTTATCATTCAATCTAGGTATTTGCGTATATAAATATGCATACCTGCAGAAGCGGGATTGAGATTCCCAGAGGTGTATACGCGGTGATGAATTGCAATGGAGGAATTGGGGAAAATTGTATGCCAGCAAACAAAAAAAAAATAAAAAATTAGGAGCTCTCGAGGGTTCAGAGTTGCTCTGTGAAAGAGAAAATTTCTGCAGCTTTGGGGGTTTTAGGGGATTTTCATTTTTCGACCTTTTTTAATTGTTTTTATTTATAAATTTTCTTTTGGGCGATTCTCTCTTTACAAATTTGTACGGTTATAAATGAGCCGAGCCAAATTAAATTTGTTTCAAGTAAAATGTTTTAAAATTTATGTTTAAACGTGTTTGATTATCTATCAAGTCGAGCCCAAATAATTTAATATTTTTAGGTCAACTTTTACTTATCAAGTTCAAATTCGAACCGAACTTTAAATCTTACCAAACACAAAATTATGTTCAAAATTCATTGCTATATTTATCAAATCGAGCTTTTAACGAACGAACACGAGTCGAATATCCTATTTGTATGTAGGGGTGTAAATGAGTCGAGGCGAGCCCGAACATACGTATGTTCAAGCTTGTTTGGAATGATATCGAGCTTTAGAATTTATGTTTTGAACTTGTTTGATTATCTATCGAGTCGAGCTCAAACGAGCTTTGATCGAGCCGAACACGAGTCGAGCTCGAGTAGTTTGATATTTTTATACATGTTTGCTCATTTTTTACTTATCGAGCTCGAGTTCGAGCCGAATTTTAAATTTTATCGAACATAAAATTATGTTCAAGCTTGTTTGATACGCTTATCGAATCGAGCTCGAACGAGTTTTTAACGAACGAACACGAGTCGAATATCGAGCTATTTGGTTTAATTTTCAGCCCTATTTGTATGTCATAATTTGAATAACTAACTTTTTTAATCTTGAAATACTGTCACATTGGAGATTATGCCCTTTAAATATCATAACAGATTTCTCATGAACCCATTCGATTTAGAGGGAAAATGAAAGACATACGAGATCCGTTATTTTATTTAAATTTCATATTTTATTTTACCATAATACTTTGTTTTAATGTCACAATATTATCTTATACAAGTTGAACTATAATATTTTGTAATATTGGAACGAAAAGATAAAGAAAACATATATTCAAGAAAAACAAATTTTAAGAGGAAATTTCACAGAACGCTAATGAAAAAACAAAGCCCTCTAGGCTAGCAAACAGAGATGGTTCCAACTTCCAACTAAACGATCAAAAAAGGGTTCCAACTGAACAAAGTCTTCAACTCATCATCAGTCGAAAAAGGTCGTCGATGCGAAATTCATACGGCATCACTCACATTGCTGTAAACGCCTTCTTCCCAAGACCGGAAGAACCGGCTGGTATCACCTTAAGAACATTAAACCTGACAGTTTTCGACAGGGGCCTGCAAGACGACGTAGAGAGAGAGAGAGAGAGCAGAATTAGATTTTCAAGATTTGCCAATGGAGTAATCGATTGAGTTTCAATACTAACCTGCATTGGCCAATGGTGACATGGTCACCCTCTTTCACGCGGAAGCAGGGGGATATGTGTGCTGGGATATTTGAATGCCTTTTCTCGTATCTAAAGAACAACCCCACGAATTAATTGAAGATTTATTAAGAAAACACACATATTATAGCATTTTTGGAGGGGATAGTACCTTTGGTACTTCTTTACCCAGTGCAGGTAGTTTCGACGAACAATGATTGTTCTCACCATCTTAGCACTGTGGCAGGTACCAGCAATGATACGGCCTCTGATGGATACATCGCCAGTGAATGGGCATTTCTTGTCAATGTAAGTACCTGAAAATAGTCACCCCAATATAAGAACCAAAGATATCAGATGAATGATGTAGAAAATTTGATCTTAATTATCTTTCTTCAGATTGAATAATCTTCATATAACCCTAGTAATGAAAACCAGGCAGCTATCCAATAGTGGTAGTATCTCATACATAATAGGATGATCTTTTAGCTACTTCTAAGAACCCCAACTGATCGGGAAAGTTTTGGTCAGCTTTAATCATGTTTAACTGATCAACTTTATCGCATTCAAAAGTGAATTGACAAGCAAAGCATCTTCTAGAGCGAAGAGTAGAACCTATGAAAGAGTGACATATTAAGATAAGAATCAGTTTGCTGCTTATTTAATAATTGGACATCGGCATCCCACAGTATGTATCTATGAAGCACATAGAAACAAATCTATAAAACTTCTAAAAAGTTGTTTTTCTTAATGACATGCACAGAGGTTTGTAACAACAAATCTTTCAATGGCTTCAATTTAGAATTGTGATACATGCTGTAAAGTTTTAGAAAAATAGTGGAAGTAAATATTAGAATGGCCAAAGTCCTAGGCATGTTCATACATTAAATATGGTGAGAAAATCCATTTTATGACAACGAAAAAGATAAGAAAACTCGGGGCCAAACCGAAAATGTGTGTAAAATGATTTAAAAAAGCATACGACAGCACTATGAAGCGTTCATGTGAAATAAAGAAAAAAGTTCCAGAAAGACCATAGGGAAGAGGAGCACAAGCAAAGCAATCCTAACAGTGAGTATATGTGTCATATCATGTTTTCATTTTATCCGTTTTCAAATTTGAAAATTTGAGTTCATGTACCGTCTGAATATAAGCCGTGCCTTGTTATGTCATTTGTCTCAGTAATTGGTGTTTGCTATAATGCCGTGCTTGGATTGTGCGATAGTGACAATGAGTAGATATCATAGATCAAAGTCAACTGATACTATAACGAATGTTCTAATTGGCGAATATATGATTACGAAACGAAGGGTAAGGTTACAAATTGTGCCGCAGAAGCATAATAGTCAATTATGGATAGCAACAAGGGGCAACCATACCACAAACTCTGAACCAATAGTTTATTCAAAGAAAAATAAAACTTAAAGAGCCAAATGAATAAGCACTACAAACACATTACTCATACCAAAAGTTAATCAAATGAGTCAATTATGAATATCAACAAGGAAATTGGATGAACAAACCACAGAAACATTAAAAAGGGATCAAAATGCAAACATAATTGACAAAAATCAAACCTTCAGTAGCCTCGCGTGGCGTTTTGAACCCTAATCCAATGCTCTTCCAGTAGCGGTTGCCCCCCTTTCCCGGAACCTTACCCTTCCCCGATTTCTTCGAGCTGCAAAATCGCAATTTCTCCCCTCAATACTATTCAATTTACAGAATATAAGCTCTGCGAAGCCCAAATGAGGTAGAAAGTCTTACCAGAGAAACACCTTGGGCTGCTTCAGAAACGCCTTCTCCGTCTACAACAAAATACCAAATATTAAACTGCTGAATTGTATATCATGGCTATGCGATACACAATACACACACACACACACAGAGTTTACCTGTTCCGCCATTGCTGTTGGACGTAGAGCTCGGTTGTGACTTTAGTGCTCGATAATTGAGGAATTAGCAGCAGGCGGAAAAACCCTAATTTGCTCCCGATTACAATCGTGCCCTTCAGTTTGATTTTTTTTAATTAGGGTTTTATTTTTAGATATCTCTCTCTCTCTCTCTCTCTCTTCATTTTTCTGCGTCGGAAATATGTATTTTGAGTTTTCTAATTTCTAAATTTGAATAAATTATTTATTAAATAACAATAGATCATTCACGTTGTAATTTCATTGAGAGCTAATATAAAGATAGTTTTTTTAAAAAAAATAAATTACATGATTGTTAGTATTAAAATCTAAATTGTGAGTTTTTTATTTTTTTGAGTTTCGAATTTTCATAGATAAAAATCCAAAATATTAATTTTTTAGTATCCTAATTCGTAGACCAAAGTTTTGGAGTTGACCTTATTTCTATATAATTCGTTTTTTTTAAGTAGAGTATTGATATAGATGCATAAATAAAAATAAGGATGTTAACCAAGTATTTCGTTTTATTTTTATATATTTATTCTCATGCATTAAAATATCACGACTTGTCGTGTAAATAATGACACGGTTATAAAAGTTTTAGACAAACACTTGCGTTAGATCGTCTAACAGGTATCTTACGTTAGACGGATTAAATAATATTTAAGTTCGCCCAAAATCCATTTTCATGCGTCTGTGCAATTTTATTTTTTTGCGGTGCCATTTTTTGCTTTTTTTTTCTTCTTCTTTTTCGTTTCTTTTCCCTTTCTTCTTTCCTTTTTTTAGGGTATATTATTTATTTCAAAAAAAATAATTATCGAGCACGTTTTTGGGTGCTTTTAGGGGTTTATTTTGTGTTTTTTAGAGTTTTTTGAGTATTTTTAGGGGTTTTTATTGTGTTTTTAAAGTTTTTTGGGGGTGTTTTATGGTTTTTTTTTATTGTTTTTTAGGGTATTTTTTGGAAGGTGTTTTTAGGATTTTATTTTGTGCTTTTTTAGGATTTATTAATTTCATTTTAGGGTATAAATTATATCAATTTGCTTTAATTTTAGGGTTCACTACTTTTATTTTATGATATAAATTTTGTTGGGAAAATTTAAAAAAAAAAAGAAAATCAAAAATAAAAAAAAAATAAAAGAAACAAGGGAAATGGGAGGGAGGCCATTAAAAGAAAAACCAAGAGATCTGTTAGACCGTCTCACAAGAGACTACCCCAAAATTTTAATATCGCATCATTTATCGATGACTATATATGGTCTTCTAAGTTATATGGTTCGATTATTTCTAGTTGTTGTAAACTTTTTGAGGATTCAATAACTTTTCACCTAATCTGATTCGTCAAAGTGATAATTGTGTGGTTCATGATTTAGCTAAGAAAGTTGCCCGTAATTTTTCAAACACTTGTTATTAGATTGAGTATCCGCCTTATGTGATAGCTCATTCTTGATAGTTCGTATTCTTGTACTTTCTAATAAAAACAGTCGGTAGTAATAAGAAAAAAAAAGTTACATGATTTGGACTCAAATGTTAGAATCACGCAATATAACATGTGTACTACTATACTAATTAATGATCACATCTCATGTGTCGATTGTTGTACAAAATTTTATTGGCCAAATTCCTTGTGTCATTAATGGTAATTATTTCTTTCACATGATAATTGTCACATATCTTAATTTCATCAAAGTTGTACTAGAAATGTCTATGGTTTTTGTGTTCTA
The DNA here is from genome assembly GCA_026008535.1 of Perilla frutescens. NCBI lineage: Eukaryota > Viridiplantae > Streptophyta > Magnoliopsida > Lamiales > Lamiaceae > Perilla > Perilla frutescens. The sequence goes on along the minus strand of BRKX01000008.1, from coordinate 514,223 downwards.
TACAAATTAATTAAATAAAGAAATAGTGGAGAAGCAATCAACCCGTGACAACTCCCCACCAGTTGTCCTATGTGTGCTTCTTTGGAGGTGACGTCGAAGACCTGTCATTTTCAGTAAAATAATTTTACTGAACAAATTTGAATATAATATGACGGTATTTACTCATTTTCTCATTGCTTCCGACATTGTTTAAGTGTAATTAAATTATTTTATTTATACAAATTATAATTTATCATGAATTGTGCATACATTTCTCACATAATACTAGTTATCAATTAAAACAACAAAGTTTATCTTTTTAATATTTCAGCACATGACCAAATCAATAAATTCAAAACACATCCAAATCTTCCTAAAAAAACACATCAAAATCAAAACTAGTTGCATTCGATTTTTATTGGCACAATGGATAAGAATCCCTTTAATTTTATGTCTCTCTCTCTCTCTCTCTCTCTCTCTCTCTCATTTTTTTCTGGGTTTTATAATTTGTTTGTCACTAGTCACTTCTGGTTTGAGATGGTGATAGACATGGTTAACTATATTCTGACAAAAATCAAATGAGGTTGTATTAACTCTTAAACGTTGGTGTGCCGTTGGAGGTTGACAATTCAATACGGTGTCGTGTACCATTGTCTTATACTCATACGTATATATATATATATATACATACTCACATATATATTTGTATATGTATTTTTATTAGTACAAATATAAATTTCTCCATTTATCGAGTAGTTCTAGGGTGAGATCATATCAATTTTTTTAATTAATTGCTATCTTGAAAAGGGTGCATGTTTCTTGAAGTAAGGACCAATTTTTCTATTACCTAGATATAAAAAAGTCAAATTTCATATTACTCCACGTGTTTTTTCGGAAAATCGAAAAATCTATGTGTTCAATACATAGTCTAAAAATATTCCATTTATTATGTATAATCTATCAAAAAAAATCCTTAGGAGAAAGTGAATTTCATTTTCTAAGAAAGATTATAGGATTTATTTATATTTTTACAATTTTTGTTATGAATAACTATATTTTATATCATTTGAAAAGTATAATACTACTTTTTAGCTATTTTGATAATTTTTTAAGTTTCATATTTTTTACATATAAATATATTTTATATTATTTACAAATTTTGGTCAAATTACTATTATAAAAAAATTGACTATATTTAAAAAATAGTACAAAAATAAGAAATTATATTTAAAAAATAATACAAAAATTGTAAAAATAAGAATCATGCACTCTTTATTCACTATCTCCAAAAGGAAATTTTTTGATGAATTATTCATAATGGAGGGGGGGGGGGGGGGTTAGATTATTTATTTATTTTTCAGAAAAACACAGGGGAGTAATATGAAATATGCTCTATAAAAAAATAAAAAAGTATCTGAAACTACATAACTAGGTAAATATTGATATTAAATTATTGAATTTAATACAAAAATTTAAGTATTTGAACAATTTTAGACTATAGCTTTGATGGCGAAGTGGATCGATATGCTTGTGAACAAAGTCACGAGTTTAAATTTCGGTGCTTTAATTAATTTGGGTTAAAATTTCATATTACACTTTTTCATGTTTCATCATTAAATTTATGATTTTAATAATATTTATTATAAAATAAAATTAATTATAATGTAAATAATCATGCTGATCAGCATTTATCAACAAAAGAAAATGATTAATTGAAAATTAAAAATTAAATATGAAAAAATAACTATAAACCCTAATTGTATGGGATGAACCCTGAAAATAATCATAAAATTACATTAAATCACAAAAAAATAAAATTGAAGAAAAAGATACAAGAAAAACTCGTAATTTAAAAGTGTAACACATTAAGTGTAACATGAAATTATATGTGCTTTAATTTAATCATGTAGTGTGTGTGTGTGTGTGTTGCAAATGTAGAAAAAAACTATTCAAATTTAAATGGCATGAGTATTTAGTTGAGTGTACGATCATGCAAAATTATGTGAAGAGTTAGGTGCATGTACATACTACATACCATAAATGTTGGAACAACTCTTTAAATTTTGGTATAGCTAAAAAACATGTAACGACAGCTAAGTTATTATTCAATTTCAAATCGGAATTGAAGATATATAGTTATATTTATTGTACAACTGGAATTTTTTTTTCAAAACTGTTGTAACATAGACTGCCAACAACTAGAGTCTCGATTTTTAGACATGTAACATTTTATTACAATCCAATTTCACATTTGCTATAGCAAGTAATAAATTCACATATGAAAATCATATAATTTGGGTCACACACATTATGTACATGTTATCACCCCCACAAAAATGGGAATTTAGAATTAAAGCAATGTCCCATTTTAGAATTGCAGTCAAATTATAGGTAGGTGCATGTAGATAGAATGATATTCGAATATAATAGAAAATTTACACTTTGATACCTACATTTTAGATATTTTTTTTAAAAAATGTCTCACTTTATTACCATTATCAAAATAGTACCCACTTCTTCAAAAATTTTGCAAATATAATCTTGATCAAATTTCCAGTTAAAATATCTACGTAGCATGCCGAAATTCTTGTGTGGCTTTCTTGATCCAATAAAAAATATTACATGGATATTTCATGTCAATTATGAACTAAAAATAAAATAAAATTGTTGGACATGTGTGACACCCGGGGCCGAAGCGTGGAGTGATCGCCGGTGCAAGGCATGAACAAAGAGCGGCTCCTATAAGACTTCAAAGCGAAGGGGTACATGAATGAACCGAATCCACCCGAAAGAGAGGGATTCTGAGGCTATACAGGAATGAGACTGTATAGTTGAGGAGAGCTTAAAGGATTTGATTGGTGTTACTCATACTAACAAGATGCATCTTCTTTTCTGGCGCTCGTTCCACCAGAACTCTAAAGTTAAACGTGCTTGACCTAGAGCAATGGTGGGATGAGTGACCCCCTGGGAAATTTCTCAAGGACAAAACACGCTGGAAAGACCCGTGTTGGTTTGTGGGGACAGCCGTCAGTCCGGTAGCTGGGTCATTACAACATGCCACATAGATATTTTAGGCTGAAAATTTGATCGATGTCAGATTTGTAAAAAATTTTAAAAAAATGAGTACTATTTTGCTAATAGTAATAAAGTGTATCATTTTTGAAAAAGTGTCCAAATTGTAAGTATCAAAGTGTAAATTTTCCAATATAATATACGTAAATGGCAAAAATTGAAAAAAAATATTCAGGGTAGGTCTTGTGTGTACCAGGTGCATATCGGACGGTCAATGCATTGACCAAAAATTCGTCAAAATCAATATTAATGGTAACACTAAAAAATATCACTCAAAAGTCCAAAAGTATCAATTGTATAATTGAAAAGTATCGGCCATTAAAAAAAATAAAAAAAACTGTCAAAATCAGTATCAATCGTAACACTAAAAAATATCACTCAAAATTCAAAAAATATCATTTGTATCCCTAAAAAATATAATTTGTTTTGACGATTTTCTTGGTCAACATGTTGACCGTTTGGTATACATTTTATTTACATTTACATAATAATTTAGTTCCGATGAGGATGGTCTAGTAGTGGAGTGAGGTTGTTTAGAGACCAAAAGTCACATATTTAAATCTCCTTAATATCAACAGATCGGATATGTGAGTAAAAAAAAAATATTTAAATGATAATTTCTATCTCTCTATGTATATATATACCAATTTTCCCTAAGAAATTTCCATCATTCTTTGGTCAGTCAACTAAAGTACATTTTAGTAGATAAATTACTTTTTGTCCATTCTGTCCTTTCTTGAAAATAATAGTATTTTTTTTTTCAATTCTTAATTAATAGTTTTATATGACAAACATATATTATTTAAATAACTATTATGTCACGGATAAACCAAAAGCGGGTCACGGGCCATATTCTACCCAAATGAAATCAAGATTCAAATATCACGGGATTCCAATATAATTAATAATATATATATATATATATATATATATATATATCGAATTTGGATCAAATTTTCAATCATCTCCCCACTCCCAAACACACATAAAAGACAAAATATGTAGGAATTTAGGAGATTAAAGATTAAAGTACAATAATATGATAATCTACGCACCTATGCCAACTATAATTTAATTCTCAATATTTAATGATTTTAATAAAAATAACCCAAGATTTTAATAATTACAATTTAATTCCTAATATTTGGATATTCTAACAGAAATAACTCAATGTTTAATATTAATAATTTAATTCTCAACGTTTGAACATTTTAACATAAATATTGACCTGATAATTTGGGCGAAAAAATCATTTTGGTTATTTTTTTGGTAAAAATATCAGCCAGTTATATGGTTCTCTAGCTCACTTGAGAATAAATATGGTTGAAATCGACCGAAATATTTTTTTAGCTTAAAATATTGGGCCATTTCTACTAAAATATTCAAACGTTGGGAATTAAATTGTGATTGACCCTAAATCTAATATAAATTTCGAGTAGATTTTTATAAGATTGAGATTGAATGCAATACTCGTATATAATAAAGGTTGGCATGTAGTTTTATTAGATGAGAATTTATGAATGATTCACCTATATGAGATATTGATTTTATTCATTATTACTATTGGCATTTAAATTGGTGTCCCTTGTTTGGTTGTTTGGGTAGGTTGAATGACAGGGTGGCCAATCCATACAAACACTTGGATATATATATATATATATATATATATATATATATATATATATATATATATATGCATATCATAAATTCATAATAATAAAATATGATTTTACTCAACAATATTTGATCAAAGTTATCTTTTCAAAATTTATTATCAATCATATTGCACTCATTAAATGCCTCACGTTCCCAACACGCAAAAACTAATACTATACATTCATTCCCTAGTCTCATTCACATAATTTTTTTTTTGAATGTCTCAATGTTGATTGATTTCTAAATATATTTAGCTTACTTACTAATATATATACCCATATTTAATATATTTACATTAAGTATTAATTCATTGTCAAATAAATAAACATCACATATTACAAATTTTACTTATTCAACTGTCCTTCCCAACAATTTTCTTTAATTCTAATGAAAAATCTTCTTATGTATTCTCCAATTTACACCATATCTTTCGTTACAAAATGTCGTAATGTTTCACCGTTTCCCATATATCACGACCCCATTAATACGTATACATACACTTGACGTATATTGATAATATCCGAAAACCTAGGTATAGCCATAGGCTCTCAAGTCTAGATAAAAAAAAAAACAACCAATAAGATATATTTTAATTCCCAACTCCCACCACCCCTCTCTCTCTTAATAAATTACACTCCCCTCATTTCCCATTCTTCATAAATCATCAACACAACCATATAAATACAAGACATATAGCTAGAGACCTCTTGAAACCTCCCCTCTCTCTCTCTCTCTCTCCTAACATCAAGAAAATGGAGGTCATGAACAAGAAGAATGTGCTGGTGAGGGTGGTGTTGGTGTTGTTGATGGGTGTGATTGCAAGATGTGGTGGTGTAGACAAAGACAAGGAGAAGTGTGCAAATGACCTAGTTGGGCTAGCCACATGCCTCCCCTACGTGAGCGGTGAGTCAAAGGCTCCACCGATCGACTGCTGCACTGGGCTCAAACAAGTGCTGCAGAAGAGCCCAGAGTGCGTGTGTTTGTTGGTGAAGGATAGGAATGACCCGAGCCTCGGCCTCAAGATCAATGCCACTCTCGCTCTCTCTCTCCCCTCCCAGTGCCACTCACCGGCCAACATCTCCGACTGCCCCGGTAAGTGGCCCGCGCTTTTCTTTTTATGACGAGGGTAACCCACAGCCACGTATTGTAAGTTGTAACTAGCTCGTATGTATTAGATCAGTGTGCGTCTCTCTCTAGCTACTTTGTTTTTAGTAGGGTAGATTTCGATTCTGATCCCACTGGACATGCGTTAGCCCGCTTCTGGTCCCGATTATATCATTCTTGGTCCCCTTTTTGGTCTTAAAATGATGGGACTAAATTCGAGAACATAAACCCATGTGACTATAATTTGATAATTTTTTTTGAAAAGTGAGACCAAAAGCCGACTAATTAACGTGTGTCTTGCATGTGGGACCAGAATCGAAATTTACTCTTTCTACTAGGTTTTGGAGAGTGTGCTTTGGATAGACATGACTCTTTTTTTTGTGACAAAATTTGGATATATTTCTTTTTTAAAATGAGCAGAAATAATAATATCGGGACCAAAATCAAAATTTACTCATTTTTAATACGTACTGGAGGGTGTGCTCTGGATAAACGTCGCTCGTGTTTTTGTGGTTGCAGCTTTGCTTCATCTAGCGCCGAATTCGCCCGATGCTAAGGTTTTTGAGGATTTTGAAAATAGTGGGAAGAAAAGTAATGCTACTGCACCAGCTGTTGGTAAGAGGAAAAATTATTAAAGTGATAAAGTATGTATTTAATTTTATATAAAAAAAATTTGTTTTGGTTAATTTCTCATATTCTTTTTCTTTTCTTTATTACTTTAATAAATAAAAGCGAATTCATCGAGCGGGAAAACAACAACAGCAGCAACAACGTCGACCGGAGACAGTAAAAATGACGGTGGAGAGAGAAAGAGTTATTGGTTAGGACTCTTACTCACAACAATGGTGGTTCATAATTTATATGTGCTTTGAATTTTTGTGTATTTTTCATTTATATTGTGTGGAGAGGGAAAAAATTTGAAAATGTTTGGATCTTCTTCATTTCTCTCATATGTATGTCCCTAATATTATTTCTATTATTTTTTCTTGGATTTTGGTTCATAATATTCCATTTTAGCTCATTCTTCTTGTTGCTATAATTTATTGTTTGAGGCGAATATGTAACAAAATTCGATTCTTATGTTGTTATATCTCATGTTCCATTTCGTTCGTATGCCTTGTGTGTATATTTATAATGTCGATATGCGTGAATGATGATAAAAAATATTACGACATGATTAGAAAATGTAACAGAAAATCTCGTATCGGTACTAAATCTGTATGTGAACAAAATAGCAAGTATATGTAGAGAGAGAATGCTTTTGTAAGGTGCAGACATGGTCACATGTTTGAATTGCAGAATTGGTAGTCTATTTGTCTCTTTTTTACTTTTTCTTTGCCTACATTTTCCTATGATATTTATGTATTTATTGTTTGTGTGTGGGACCCTCTATTTATTTTGTTTAGATAAAGATATATAAACTCGAATCTTTTTTTTATTGTTTTTGAATTTATAGTTTTACTTTATTGATTATGTCATGAGTCTTGTATAAATTTGTCATCACATAATATATAATTCACAAATACTTATATATGTAAAAGAAGAATAAAGAACTTTGCATTCAAATATGGGTTAGTTACCATAATATACATAAATTCTGGGATGCTTTAGTTTTTCACACGTTTTGAAAAACATAATTTTAATAACATGAATTCAGCACTTGTTTGATTTTTCACGTGATTTTCAAATTCGGATATTCTAACCCGATCAAAAATTCATGTGTTTTAAGACAATTTGGTGTAATTGTAGATGTACACGTGGAAATCTCCGACAACTACAAAACTTCAGTTGACTAAAATTTGAAAATCGTGTGAAAAAACAATTAAGTGTTAAATTAATATTATGAAAACTACATTTTTTTAATACGTGTGGAAAATAAAAATACGTTGAAGTTTATATATTTTAAGACAATTAACCTTTAAATATTTTATGAAAAATAGGGAATGTTGTTGAAATTATAGAAGATTTTAAATTGTTGGTGAAATAATATAATAAAAGCCCAAATCTTATTGCTGAAAGTTTAAATAAAGCCCAAAATAAATCATTTGGGCCTCAATGAATAGCCTCATCGTGCTCGATTTTTTGGACATAAATGATGACATTAGTAAATATTATTTATATTGGTCTCGATTTTTTTTATCTCCCGTTATGTTAACGACATTATCATATTTTTTAACGCACATCTACTAATATCACCATTTATTTCCTAAAATATTATTAAAAAAATTTAAAATGTGAATATTCATTAAAATAAAATAAAAAATCCGGGCACTGTGCCCAGTCGGGCGGCATCGAATTTTCTCAATTTCCAGAGACTGACTACAAATTATTATTATTTTTCTATGCAATATCATAGTGTACTAATTGTTGGATTAATTGTAAAATAATTCACCACATTTAAACGGATTTGTAATTTAGTGTAACGACTAGAAATATCATCACATATCGTTCTCAGTAACTTGGGTGTCGCATTTGTTACATATATGCTCATATTTAATTCAAGCGATATAATTCATATGTTTATATATGAAATTTATGATTAATATAATTTTATTATTATACGTAGATATTTTTTTTAATAATGTCTCATGTGCATCGTACAGGTGATATACTAGTTTAGTGTGACGATATAATAATTTCAGACAAAAATTGTACGGGTCAAAATCTAAATTCAAAACACAAATTTAGTAGCATATATATAATTTTATTGATATTCGATTGTATTTTAATTTACCTTACGAATTTTGACACGTAAAATAGTATAGATTTCCTCCTTACGTGTGTAAACAAGAGCAATTTTTTTAACTTTAGTTTTCTTTATTTTTGTCTATTTTTCATTTTTTTAGTAATATTTTTGTCTATTTGTCAAAGACATAAAAAGGGTCATTTCCTAGTCCAACCCACTTACCACAAATTTCAAAACCAACAAATTTCTACGAAATTTAAATGGCAAAGGAGTCTTTATATGCTTCCTTTATTTCTCCTCTTTGAAAATAATTGTATACTTTATGTAGAAAAAGATCAAATTATTTGTCAAAGATGAAATCCAAGAAAATATCAAATTATTTGTCAAAGATTAAATCCAAGAAAATATCAAATTATTTGTCAAAGATGCAATCCGACGTAGTTCAACACACAAAGTGACAAAACTATCATAAATAGAAAAAGGTTAAAAAAAGGATAAATCATCTAAATATTGTTTTTAAAAAATCAATTGGCAAATTAATTAATTTAGAGAAGTAAAAAAAATGATAATAATTATACATGATAATATTTTGTACGTATGCAAACTATCAAATACAATATTTTAAGATTCTTATTATATATATAGTATGGATTACAATTTGATACCTACATTTTGGGCATTTTTTTATAAAATGACTCACTTTTTCAAAATTCACAAAATAGTATACACTTTTTTAAAAAATTACAAATCTAACATTTAATCAATTTTACGGCCCGAAAATCATACAACTATATAATTGATTATATTTTAATGTTCATATTTCCCTAACCACGTAGAAAAATCCCTATAAGTAAAAATATTAAAATACAATGATTACGTACGATTTTTAGGACGTAAAATTGATTAAATATTAGATTTAAAAATATTTTGAAAAAGTGGGTACTATTTCGTTAATTTTTAAAAAATTGGGGTTTTTTTGTAAAAATATCCAAAATATAGATATCAAAGTTTAATTTTATCCTATTACACACACACACACATTGTAATATGGGTTAATTGCAGAATTTGACACAACGTTTGCACCATTTTGTAATTTTCACACAACGTTTAAAAATTTACAATTCATATCACAACCTTCAATATTTTTGCAATTGTGACATCCGCAATATTAATGCGACATAAAACGACGTCTTATGAAGATGAAACTGATGGGGAATCTTGTTGTATATAGTGAATCTATATAACGACGTCGTTTAGATTGCCAGAAATAACAGTAAACTTAGATTACAAATCGGACACGTAGGATAGATTTATCTGAGATGTTACAATTGTAAAAATATTAAAAAATTGTGGTATGAGTTATAAATTTTTAAACGTTACGTAAAAATTATAAAATGGTACAAACATTATGGTAAATTATGCAATTGAGCCCATTGTAATATTTATAGAGTTTGAGGGGTTAATATTTATTGAGTTGAATTGCACCGATTATTTCACGTGGAATTATAGAAAACACAGTTTCTTTCTTTCGTTCATTCCACACACATCAAGAAAATCAATGGCTTCCAAAATGAAGTTCTTCTCTCTCCTCTTCCTCTTCTCTCTCCTAAACCTCTGTGCAGCGTCGTCGAACTCCACCGACCCACCAGCTCCGAAGCCGACGGTCTACGAAATCCTCCCGCAATTCGGCCTCCCGAGCGGCCTCTTGCCGGACTCCGTCGTCAGCTACACCCTCTCCGACGACGGCCAATTTGAGGTCAATCTGGAGAAAGCCTGCTACATACAGTTCGATTACTTGGTCTACTACGAGAAAAAGATTACTGGGAAGCTGAGCATCGGTTCGATCAGCAATTTGAAGGGGATTCAGGTGCAGAGATTCTACTTTTTCTGGTTCGATGTCGATGAGATTAAGGTTGACTTGCCGCCTTCCGGTAGCATTTACTTCACTGTCGGGATTATCAACAAGGAGCTCGAGGTTGACCAGTTCTTGACTGTTCGTTCTTGCAAAGATAAGGCCGTGACTCTCACCCCGGTTGTTGAGGTACAATGTTGTTTTTTTTTTTTTTTTTTTTCATTTTCTTGAATGTGGGGTTTCATGTTTTGATGAGTGTTCTTGATTGGATTTGGGCCTTTTTTCTGGTTTCTTGATTGTTTGATTGATCCCATGTTGTGGATTGGATGTTGTTGAAGTTTTAATGGTGTGAGAATTGAGATCTCTTGTTATGGTTTTGACAGTTTTGTGATACACGAGCTGTAACTGTTGGTTTTCTGTGTTTTTTTTTTGTGAATTTAATTGTGTTGGGAGAAAAAGTGATTGTTGGAAGCACTATGCGTAGAAAGTGTAGAGATTGTGATCTTTTTAGTCTGGTTTTACTTTTGATATGAAGTTTTGGTGGTAATAAGTTGGAAGATGATTTGGATATTAGTGTTTGCATGCAGTTCTTGGTGTGGATGAACTTTGATGATGTTTGTTACGTTTGGGATTGTTCTTCACCACTGTGATGATATATGGTTTGTTGTTTTACTTGTTCTGTTATGATCTGTCACCTTCAAAAGGTTAGTGCAAAGGATTTTGCTAGTACGGGGCGATCTTTTTCTTGCGTAAGATCGACTAGGTTGTAGAAGTAGAGTATCATGAACTCTGCCTTAATGGAACTTGTAGTGTAAGAGAGGTGGAAAGTGGCTCGATTCTTGTGGTTGGGGTGAAGGGTTTTGTCATGAACCAGACAATGTTCCGAGAGGATATCCCATTCGTATGGTTCAAGAAATAGTTCTAAGTGCTGTGAATTCTCTAACTTGAGGGAATTTACGGTGTTCTAGCTTTAGCAACGGTGAGAGAAGATGCAAACACGGTGTATATTCACTAAATAAGCTGCTCGAGTTGTGCAGAATCAAGGTTGCATAATCTGATAATCTTCAATTCACTAATGCTAATGAAACTCAGCATTGCTATGAGAGTGAGCCATATCTACTCTAGTGAGAAAGGCTACTATGCATTTTTCGAGTCTTACTAAAATTCCATGTTGCATTTGTGGTCATGTCTGTCAATGTTCTTATGTGGCGATTTTTTAGAATTATCCAAGATTTTAGCGAACGAGGTAGTCATACTCATACCTTATTCTCAAGAGCCAGCCACATAGCTCCTCCTCCTAAAAATGTGGGAATATTTTAGAATTATCAACTCTTATGATCCAGTGTCGAGACACATTGTGATCCAACGTGAATGCATTGTTCGTATAAGAAAGTAGTGTCAGCTCCGGGATTACACGAACTTGACAGAATGTTTTGTACAGAATGTTTTGTGTTCAACATATGTGCTTCTCTCTCTCAAGCATGTTAAATGTTCATAGCACTTGTTACTGTCTCTGCTCCTACTCGTTTACTTTGTTTTGGTGTTCGTTTTAAGGTTGAACATGCAGACTAACTCGATCTTTCCCTAATTGCTCGCAGCTTCCAACTCCGGTTGATGATATCCCGATGCTTGTAACCGAATAACCTAGAGCAAGTAAACTCCATTATGTACTACTAAGCTGATGCAGCCACATCTGTTTCGATTTGTGCGGTTTAACTATGTCGTTTTAGAATACGTAGCTAAGCTCAAGCTGTCGCTCTACTTTTACACGGGGTAGCAATGAAGTCGCGTTTTGCTGTACCTATAACGCGTTTTTATGTACTATAACGAGCTTTTTATCGAACCGAGCTCTGGTTATCAGAAGGAGAAACCTTGTACTAGAATGATCATGAATGAAAATCTGCAGTAATATTGTATGTTGTATTTGGTTTTGCTTCTTTCTTTATATTTTATAGCAGCCATTGAAAATTTCATTTTGAATGCATGTGAGATTCTTTTAAAAATTTACCTACCACTCTCCGGTATGAGATCTTTTATTTCGATGTTTCAACCCGTATTCTATAATTGAATTTACAAGTTTAATATTAGATATTAAAAAAATAAAATTTAATTATAACATAATTGGCCTAGTCAAATTTATCAACAAAATAATGGAATTTAGAAATTATAAATCATATTTTTAAAATAATAAACCATAATAATTATTTCTTTGAAAATTAAATACTAATATATATATATATATATATATATATATATATATATATATCAATCCTAATTGGGCAAAACCAACCCTAACTAATAGGCGTAAAATTAAACAAAAACATAATAATTTAAAATTAACGAAAAAATAGAAGAAAGATTCGTAAATTCGATCGTGAAACACCGGTTGGAACACCAAATTTGAAATAAAGATTTCATCCATCTCTACTACTATTTACACACACACAGTATTTTTTTTTCCTTTTCTTTTATTCATATTTCTGTCCCTTTTCTTCTCCAAACTCCCAAAGTCTTAAACCACCTTTTCATGATCAAATACGATCCTTCAAAGCTACAAACTACTGATACAATCATCTCTCCTCATTCTCTCTCTATCCCACCACCACTCTGCCTCAGAGACTGATGTGCATGACCTTCTCCCTCTCTACAACCTCCCAAAGGGTCTCCTCCCAAGCAACATCAAGTCATATTCTCTCTCTACCGCAGACACCACCTTCACAGTCGAGCTCAGTGCTTCTCCATGCTACATCAAATTCAACGATCAGCTCGTTCACTTGGATAGAATCATCAAGGGCAAGCTGAAATATGGCGAAGTTTCGCAGGTTTCCGGCATTCGGGCCAAGAAATTCTTCTTCTGGGTGTCTGTGGATCGAATCGAAGTCGATGAAAAACATGGGATGATCGAATTCTTCGTGGGATCCCTCTCCCAGAAACTGCCAGCTAAAGATTTTGAAACTATTCGGAGTTGCAGAGCTAAAGAATTAGCAGAAACCCTTACCTTTCTTGATGCATGATTTCCAATTCAGTTTTGTGATTTTATGTATGATTTATAACGGCCATGTTCTCATAAATTAAATTGTTATGAAAGAATGAAATTGAGTATGAATGAGATGATAATTTTTATTATTAATGCCATGCCTAAATCAAGAACGAAATGGAGTATTATTTTATTTTTCTATCTTATGAAATGAAAATTTTATGAACTTTGAAATTTCTTTACAATTGAATAAAGTGCGCCAACTAATATTATCAACACTTATCATAATTTTTTTTCTTATATTTTTAAATTGCATTTTTTTTAGTATGTGATTTTTTTTTCTAATATTTTTATCAAATTTTAACTTATATATTTTATTAAAAATAAATTATGAGACAGATCGGGGGACGATGAGAAAGAAGACTGCATAATTCTTTTTAATTGTTATCAATTATTTTTATTTTTATTTAGTAAGAATATGTATGTAATTTTACAAATAATTATTTTTATATTATTTTATTTAGTAGTGCAGAAAGAAAAAAATTATGGTGTATTTAGAAAAAAAAATCGAGAAAATTACATAGATATTGAGTAAATAAACATTAAAAAAAATAAATTCATATTGAAGTTAAAAAGAAAATTTAAATTGATTAGTAGCTGGTTAAATTTAGTTATATTATTTTAAATTTAATTTATTAAAAAAATTACATCCGTTTCTGAATAAATATCATTCTAAAATACTTTAATTTTGTTTCACAAAAAATGTCATTCTACACAATTGATCATTTTGAGTTTGAATACGCGTGAAAAATGAAACTTTTGTATTTTTCATCCATAATTTTTCAAATGAACATATGTTTCATTAATCTTAAATGAAAGATGATTAAAAGACATTTAATTTGATATATTGTTTTGTATCAATCCGATAAAAAACGAATGAGTTATGATCGTTTGAAGTTTAGAGGAATTTTTTGAGATGCTGAGTCAGCATAACATCAGTTTTTTTTTCTCCAAAAATGTGACGGAAATACCCACAATCGGAAAAAAACTCGCGAAAATTATAAATTGCCACTGTGTTTTGTTTTAAATCTTGATCGTGTATTTTTTTTTAATGGATCGTAAGAGATTGGTTTATAGTTTACACACTATGAAATAATTTTCATTTGATTCATTCCCTATATGTATGTATTATAGATAATGCACGTAATATATAAGTTTTTTTTTTAATTTTTTTTGTAATTCATGATTAATTTGTCAACTCCGACACGTATATTCTTCACATGAAATATGATTTGACAAACAAGATAAGATTATATATTATAGGTTCTCGTTAATGGGCATCATCACAGCCATGCCAAAAAATTAGCAATTAATTAATCCATATATTAATATTTATTAATTTAAAGAGTGTTTTCATGATTCAGTGAAATTAAATTTTGATTGAATCAAAAATCATTGTATCTTATTAATTTATGTACCATATTTATTATATTAATATTAAAATAAATTTATTTCACATGTTATTAATGAAAATTAATAAGTAATGTTCATTATTTCTTGATAATTTAATATTATTCATTGTATTTTTACTAAAAATATTAATTGTGTGATGGTAAAGATACACTATATAAACAACATGAGAAAATTTTAAAAATTGTATCCAACAATGACTTCTCATCTAAAATGTATCTTAAAATTAATAATGATAAATAAAATATATAAAACATTATGTGAGTACAAAAAGATTATTCAACATATACTAAAAAAGATTTATAGTTGTGGCTTGATAAAAAAATTTATTTGAAAGTTAATATGGTAGTACATTTGGATCAAAAGATATTCAAGATCACGACAAATTCGGTAATAAACATAATTAGATTATATTATTATTGCTATAATATTTTTGCATATTTTCCTTGTATGTTTATTCCCGGATTTCTCGTGATCTCGAATATCACGACAAATCCGGGAATAAACATAATTAGATTATATTATTATTATTGCTATAATATTTTTGTATATTTTCCTTGTATAATTTTCTAGATTTTTCCATCCTTCTGTATAAATACATGCAATAACAATAATAAGAACAATCTTTTTATGTTTATTCCCGGATTTGTCGTGATCTTGAATATCTTGTGAGATATATCTTTAATACCAGTTAGCACGGTAGTGTCCTTGTCCAAAAAAAATAAATCTGAAATGACAAAACAAAACAAAAATGAGAGAGGAATCGGGTGGAAAATACGTGCATTTTTCTAGTATGATATAAATACATGAACATATATATACATAGGGAATGTTTAATTTGTGAACATTAGCTTAGTGTGCAATTTGTAGATAAATCATATCCATTAGATTTCATAAATGGATGGTTAAGATCAATTTTATTTTATATTGCTCTTTTATAGTATATGGTAGATTAGATAATCCAAATAGATAAAAAGGAAATAAAAAATGGAGGAAAACATATTCATTTCTAACAATATTTTTAATATTTTACTTGATATTTGTAGCTTTTTTTTTACTCACACACACGACCTGCGGTATTGAGGAGATTCGAACTCGTGATATTTGGTCTCCAAACAACCTCACTCCACCACTAGGCCATCTCCACCGGGACATTTGTATCCTTTTTTTACTTGATAGATGTTGGTGTTGATTGTGGAGCCCACGGAAAATTAAAATGAACGGTAACAGTTGATTTTGCTACATTTTGTTATCTCCGTAGGCTAAATTGATTTTGAAATGCTCTAATCTCAATTTTGTTTAATTACTTGTTGTTTTTTTGGATATTTTTAATATTCTTTTATTAATGGTTCTTTTTTTCATTAGATTCTCTGTCTACTATTTTTTCAGGCAGTGTTACTGAGTATAGCGGTTATGCAGAGCGTAGCTATTGCTTTTGCTTTTAGCCACTTCCTAATTTCATTTTGTCATTTGGGCATGCTATATGCTCTATGTACGCTACGAGAGGAGGGTCACCATTGTACCACCAGCCGCTGATGGCAGTGTTCCATCTTTCCGGTAGATAATCAGCCCCTATGGATTTCGATAGCGCGCATTGACATCGACGCACTTTTCCTTTTCACGATGTCGTTCCTCCTACTGTTCCAGCTCCCCAGCACAGACGACATCGCATGCACCGACATCCATGGAGTTCTTTTACTTCCTATGTGGTGTTGTGGCCATTGCGACCACTTTTCTAGACATGATGCGGATTGTGACCCGGTGGCACACCAAAAACCTCGATTTGAGTATTCAACGACACTGATACGCCAAAACCTCATAATCCAATCCAAAATCACCACATTCGACTCATTGAGAGAGTGACCGAAATATTTCTTACGATCGTGCAGATATAAAATGAAACTCACCATTCCTTTCATCATCGACCGCCGAAATTCCAGCACGTACACGTATTACAACCGCTTCTTTAATTTGCTCGGAATCTCATATACATCCAGAAATGGAGGAATATCAAGTTCTTCATGAATATTAGCAAAAGTATATAACTTATTTTTGTTTGAATATGGAATCCGGTAAAGAGCAACCCCATTCCCATCATTATGCTCCTCCCGTACATTTGTCCTTCTAGACCACTGCTCCGACTTGTCCTTCTTAAAGGTAATTCCGTCATTCCAGCATGGAATAAATTTTTTATGATGAACGGTCTCTAAAAATGACACTGAAGCCAAATCATTGACACGCGTGTCTACTATAATGGAAGACCCACCTCTCCCTATCGATCCTATTCCTGTAGAAGTATTTCTATCGATCATATTCCTGTAGAAGTATTATAGAAATAGTTGATATTTGCCACTCTTTTCACTTCTTTTTTCTCCATCTGCAAGCTTTCTTTCTCAGAAGTGATTGCACAAGAACATATAAATATATTAGCAACTGAAAATGGTCAAACAAGTAAAGTTGAAACCCAAACTAACAAAGTTCACATAGCTGCGGCATTTCAAGTTTCATATCATTGAGAAAGTAAGAAACAAACAATATTTCAACATTTTAGGATTTTTTCCTCAATTTAATTTTTAAATATGAATAATTCAATTTATTAGCGTAAAGGTTTGGCTCCAAAAATATTAATTTTTAAAACACTAGCGAGAGGAATAAAACATGCTAAAATCTGATCAACATTAATTTTTGTAGATTAGTGTATCTTTTCTAGCATTTGTTTATGTATTAAAGGTCACTTTCATAGACCATAATATGGTTCAGCTCATTTAACTATTGGGTTTAAATGAATATTTGAAAGTTAATATGGTAGTACATTTGGATCAAAAGATATATCTCAACAAGATATTCACGATCACGAGAAATCCGGGAATAAACATAATTAGATTATATTATTATTGCTATAATATTTTTGTATATTTTCCTTGATGTTTATTCCCGAATTTCTCGTGATCTCGAATATCACGACAAATCCGGGAATAAACATAATTAGATTATATTATTATTATTATTATTATTGCTATAATATTTTTGTATATTTTTCTTATATGATTTTCTAGATTTTTCCATCATTCTGTATAAATACATGCAACAACAATAATAAGAACAATCTTTTTATGTTTATTCCCGGATTTGTCGTGATCTTGAATATCTTGTGAGATATATCTTTAATACCGGTTAGCACGGTAGTATCTTTGTCCAAAAAAAAATCTGAAATGACAAAACAAAACAAAACAAAACAAAATTGAGAGAGGAATCCGGTGGAAAATGCGTGCATTTTTCTAGTATGATATAATATACGCTTGGATAAAATAAATTTTAACAAATGTAATTCACATTTTATTTCTTATACTAATATTTATTATATTTATGCAAATATTAAGTTTGAAATATTTAATCATATGATACTATAATACTTCTCTTCAATAAAACTGATAAATGTAATTTTAGTAGAGCTAGTTTAAACACGTGCATCTTTCTAGTGTAATAAATACATAAACATATATATACATAGGGAATGTTTAATTAGCTTAGTGTGAAATTTGTGGATAAATTATATCCATTAGATTTCAGTAGTTTCTCTCACTGTCTCTCTCTCCGCAGTTACTGATGTACCGCACCTTCTTCAGTTTCGTTTCTACACGATGGTGGTGAAAGCATCAATTCATTCTCACACTTGAGGTATGTACATTAATTTGTTTTGTGAAAAAGTGGAGATACGCTCCATAATATTTACTATTTACTACAGATTCTTCGAAAGTTATTTTCAGTTATCATATGATCGATGGCTAAATTAATATGCAATACCATAAGAATCAAACTATTTAACACCAAATGATTCGCTATCATATTATAGCGATCACTTTTCTGGATATGATGCAGATAGTTATCAGGTGGCACGCCTTACCTCAGTATTATATTACTATGGGCCCACTTATATATACATGCGGTATTCTCATGACTGTGGTGGTGGATCATGTTTATTCATATTATGGCTTGTAATTAGTATATATAGTTCCCCAACTCTTTTGACATATTTTTTTAACATTGATTCCTATTATAGCGATTGATTCTTATTTTTTAACATTGATTATTATTATTATTATTATTATTATTATTATTATTATTATTATTATTATTATTATTATTATTATTATTATTATTATTATTATTATTATTATTATTATCTTTCTTCCTCATTATCTTTACGGACAGATAAATTATTAATGTGTTTCTCAATTGGAATTTGATTTATAACCAATTGGTTCAAAACATTGCTATATATATATTGGATATGTTAATCAATAACGATTAAGATAATAAACTATTACAGTCAAATATAGAGACCCAATAGTTAGCTCATGAGATGAGACAATATATCATTTCCTAATATGTGATAGTATGATATTAATGCTCCATTGAATGTGATGAGGCCTCCGTTGATGGGCTCACATCTCGGCCATGACAAGAAGTTAGTAATTTTGCTGTCAACATATATTTGTGTCGGGAAATTCTAAACACAACCTCCATTTTTCTTTTTTTAACCTTCATTATAAAAAAATAACATTTTAAATTAAATTTTCTATTTTTCCCTTATAACCCTATCTTTTTTTAAACTCGAAACTCCAATAGAAAAAACCCCCTCACCATACAACAACATCTATTCTTCTTCTACTGATAATAGGAAGACAAAAAAACCCACAACATACAACAATACATTTTCTTCTTCAACATGTGCCGCAAAGAGAGGCTTTGAAAAATAATTCAAAGCAATAAAGGGTAAGGAAGATGGGGATGAGAAGCTGATAGATATAAGCAGGGACGGACGCATGAATTTTAGTTAGGGGGGCGAGAAATATTATTCAAAATCTCTGAGTCAACATTATTTTCAGTAATATTTGAAGTCCTAATAATAGGAGATTCAACGTTCTCTTGAGAAGTTCTCTTTTTCGCGAAGAAAAAATAAAAATTTCCGCCTTTCATGTTGATTATTGGGCCTATCTAAAAAATTATAAAGAATCATCAATCGTGCTTCTAAAATTTTGCAAAAAATAAATGATAGGGCAAGTATAAAATTATAAGAAAATTGAACATAATCATATTAGGGGAATAAAGCTTTATAAAAAAAAATCAACTTAGATTGATGATTTGAACATAGAAATTAACAATAAACACTATTATATTATGGGTGAATTGTGAAATAATAAAAAATAGATAAAACCCTAGCATTGAAATCTTTGAAGCATTTATTCTCAAATGATCAAATTCATAAATATAAATTCTTACTTCAAGTATATAATAAATTAAACTTTAAGAAAATAAAAAATATATTACATTAATGTGAATAAAGAGAGAAAAAAGAAAAGAAAAAGAAAACCTTACCTCAACTCCACAACAGCAGCCGACAACGATTTGGAGCCGACGATAAAGAATGAAAGTTAAGATTGTAATCAATATTAACTATTATACATTTATAGTATTTGGGCTATTATTAAATTAAGAACTTAATTTATCCCTATAGGCCCAAAATATATGGGCTAACAAAAAGATATTGTGAATGTGGGATAGGACTTTTATTTTGAGGGGAGGGGACAAAAAAAAAACCTTTATATTATAAATTATATATGTGTATGTATATATACTAGCTTGTTCACAATATTTGAGGGGGCGGTTGCCACCACCACCCCCTAAGTCCGTCTCTGGATATAAGCTAGCTAGTGACAATTTTTTTTCTTTTTAATTCTCTGTCTTCTCAAAAAATCTATACATATAATATGTTTCAAAACCTAAACATTTCAATATGTCATAGTAGCCAAAACCAACACATGAGTCAAACCCCAAGCTCCACAAGTGCATGATCCACCACCACAAACAAAAAAAGAAAAAATGTGAGTATAAGTGAGGCTTCAGTGAAATAGTGGGCTAACGCGTGCCACCTGGTAGCTATCCGCACGATACTCAGAAAAGTGGACACTATGGCGACAACACCACATAGAAATTGAGCGATCTCCATGCCTATCGGTGCATGCCATGTTGTCTGTGCACGAGTAGTTGGTGGTGTCATGGCGCCCCTCTTCGTGTAGAGTGCATAGAGCAAATAGCACGCCCATATGACCAACAAGAACGAGACACCAGCGAGGATAGACGCAATAGGATGACCAGCAAACGCAATAATTAAGCTCTGCATAACTACTATACCCACTAACATGAACTGAAAAAATAATACACATAATTTAGCAATAATAGAAAAAACACCACTTAATACAAAAATATCAAGTTAAAAAAAAAGCAACAAATAATTAAAAAAAAATTGAGATTAAAGTCTTTCTCTTCATTATAGAGAATCAATTTGGGTCATGGGGAGAACACTGTAGTTTTTATTAGTTGCACAAATTTCTTTCGTAAATGCGACATCGGACAAAAAATAATAATTTCTTTTTTTTACTGCAAACTAAATTTTACAATTTTGAAAATCTAATAAAAAATAGTAAACCCTATAATTAGTGTAATTTGATACCAACGAAACACTACATATTTCGGAAAATTTGAATTTGATTCATTATATTTTAAATTCGGTTCGAAATGGTTATAATATTATAAATTTTTGTAAATTTGATTATGTACTAAGATAGCTAAAATCGAAAGCGATCAATAACAATTAAAAACATAAAATAAGAGAGGAGTGTCGAATATTTAATTTAAACTATGACTAGCTACAAAATAGAAGAATAGTATATAATTAAAAATCATTGAAAGTTGAAACAAACAAACAAATAAAATTTTCATCCAACATAAACACACCGAACAATAATAATAATAATAATAATAATAATAATAATAATAATAAATTACAAAACGTTGTGGTTATTTACTTAATTATTTTAAATATTTTAATGTTTTTACTATTTTAATTTTTAGTGAGAGTACAATATTCTAAATATTTTCATTTAATTTAATTTTGAGTTGTACACGTACCTCAAGAAAAATTAGGAAGTAACAAGTCTTTCCCGAATACAAATTGGGATTGGGATTGGCTGAAGCTGCTGCTGCTGCACAAATTAATTAACGTACATACATAATAAGATTGAGAATATATATTAAATTAATATCAATATTAATAATTAACTAACTACTCACCACTCTTTTTGTTATTATAATTATAAATATAATTGATGGCCGGAATCTCCATTTTTTCCGTTGCCGTCGGCGGCATCGCTACGAAAATTTCCGGTGTTTTTTTCTTGTAGTCTTCCATCATCGTTGCCGGCGTCGGTACTGCAATCTCCATACAAACTTTCATATTCTTATCCTCCTCCATGCTTTAATTATTTTATATATGTAAATATATAAACTTTATTTCTATTTTGCTACGTATGTATATATAAGTTGTTCATATATGCATATATATGTATATGTAAACTACCACATATATATTCTCTTTACATAAAAAATAACCGAGGTAATTAATTAAAAAAGGTAAGAATATATATTATAGATCATGCGCTTAATGTATAAAGTTTTTTTTTCTTTTTAGTAATTCATGATTAATTTGTCAACTACCATACATACGTACGTATATTTTTCACATAAAATATGATATGGCACACTTGAGATCCTCTAGTTCCAACTTCTGTGTGCCAATCGTGTGCCACACCTCAAAATTATTACTTTTTCTTTTATTTTTTTCTTCAATTTTAATTTCTTTTGATTTAGCATAATTTTACATTATTATTTAGGGTTTATTCCACCCAATTAGGGTTTATAATTATTTTTTAATATTTAATTTTCATTTTTTAGTTAATATAATTGATTTTTGGGGTTGATTATTCCAAACTTAGGGTATATAATTTTTTAAAATTTTAATTTTTTTTGCAATAAATATTAATTATGATTAGTTATGATAAAACAAATTTTATTTTTAAAAAAATATTATTAAGAATATATAATTTTAATGGTGTCACACGGTTGACACACACAAGTGGGACTAGAGGATCTCTACTCGATATGGCAAACCAATATAAGATTATAGGATCTTCAAATTATGGAAGTGTATGCTACTCCATATGATAACGGATTTTTATATTTTTTTTTAACGAGTGAAAACATAATTAACCTAATATTATAAGGGTAATTTTATTCACAATCCCCATTCTACTCTTTACCGCCCCTAAATTAATTAAAATATAAATATATTTATTTTTAGATCTTTTTCACTACAAGAATTTGAAGTTTTAGTTAGCCACGCATAAATTTTCCACCCATAATAATGTGTGGCTATTTAGCCACACATAATTATAAAATGTGTAGTGAATGAATTTGACACTTTTATTTACCTTTTCACATTTATTGTGTGTGGTTAAATTTTTTCACAATTGCATTTTTTACTTATGAATTCAAGATTACTTTTATATTTTTTAATGCATATGTGGCATTTTTATTTCTTTTTTAAATTTTATAAGTTTTTAAAAGTAATTAATCAACCACAAATAATTAATAGCTATGCATTAGTGTGGGTAAAAGGGAAACGTAAATTTTTGGTGTAAATGTGTGATGGTTACAAATTTCTTTATTTTTTATACCTACATGTCATTTTAAAATAAATATATTTTTATTTAATTTTAAAAATAATAATTAACTACACATAATTACTAATTATGTATGTGTGAGTAAAAAACACATCAAAATTTTTGACATGACTTTCGGGTTTCTTTTATATCATTTTATACTTATTTTTGCATTTTAAAATAAATATTATTTTAATATAATTTGAAAATATACAATTAACCTCACAATTTAAATTTTATATTTCCAAATATATGGATGAATCAAATTACGGAATTAAATATATATAATTCTTAATTTTTGATTTATATATTTATCTAATGATTCCAAAGATTGTTCGATTTTATTTATACGTAAATTATTGGACAATAGAGTAAAAATAAATTAAAAACATATATAAGAAAGGCGTATAACTAATTGTTTAATAAATAATATTATCCTTTCACTAAGAAAAAAAAATCATATTGTTAATTGTTATATCTCTTCATGACAAATCATTTTTTTTAAATAAGCAACTATTTAAATCAGGAAAAAAATTCAAAAGATAAATCATAATCTTCATTCCATCTTTATGTTTATTTTCAATTTGTTTTGATAAGTTTATTTTATAATTAATGGTATTAATTGGTCCATAATTTTGTGTACTTCTAACTAATTTTTAATATTAATTATCTTATTCAATAATCAAATTTTAAATGTTTTAAATATGTTTTCAAATTTTCTTATCAACATTTTCATTTCCCTAAATATCTAAGTATGGCTTTATCTCATCCATTTATATCAAATCATTTCAAAAACCTTTTTTTTAATTATAATGCGTCTATAAACAACTTTTTTTTTTTTTGCAAAATACTATACTTTTTACGGCTAAACCATCATTTATATAATATATCTCAAATTATTTATATTTTCTAAAATCTATCATAAACTAACATTTTTATCAATTAATAAATACCTAAACTATTAAGAAACTAATCAGATATATCCCCGGATACAATTTTTGGTAAAAAATTACCTAATGCTTCGGCTAAATATTCGGTCTTCTTCTTATGTTGTAGCCAAATCAATCATATCTATGGCATAATATCTTTATTCTAATTTTTTTAAACTCTTTTTAAGATCTGATTTTGGCCCTAAAATGTATTCAATGATAGAGTTGATTAGTTTTTAATAGTTTATGTATTTAATTGATAAAGTGTTATTTTGGGATAGATTTGAGAAAATTGAAATAGTTTGGAATATTAATGATGGTTTAGCCTATTTTTTACTATAGAATATTTAGGATGTTATACTATTATGTGGGTCCCAAGTGGGCACTGATTGGAACTTTTAGGTTCAATTGTATGTCCAACTTTCAAAATTGACTTAATAAGAACCTTTTATTTGCTTTATGATTTAATGACACAACCTTCGTCAAACAGACGTCCAATTAGGGATGTGCAAATGATTAGTTCGGTACAAAATCGAAAAAAATCAATAAAATCATAAACTGAAATTTTTAAAATATGAAAATCAAACCAACCAAAGTAATTGATATAATCGAATCTAACCAAATCATAATTATTTGGTACGGTTTTTGGTTTAATCAATGTTAATGTCTTTTTTTTTCCCTAAACAATTATATTTTAAAAAATAATACTAAAACTCAATAAATAATAAATGATACATTAACTAAATAATAATAACAATATCCCCTAATTCTATCGTGTACACGGTCAACTCATCACAATATTAAAAGTCACAATTACAATTAACAATTAATAGTTCAATCCACACAAAATTAACAATTAACAATTAAAAATCTCCCAAATCTTCACATAAAGAGAAGTCAAAATTTGCAGTAAATCAATTATGTAGTATTGCGCAACATCCATATTATTGAAGATCGGACAATGAGTATTAAGCATAGTGAGATGCATGTAATATTTCAATTGTAGTATTGTTACTGTCCAAAATTAAATGAGATTGATACATTTTTAATTTATGTTCATGCTTTCAGTCATACTTTTACTATTTTCTTAATTATATGTTCTTTTTAAATGGCCAGAATGGGATGAGATTGGAGGTGATCATTCACTTACATGTGAAATTACAGAAATAATTTTTAGAATTTTAATTGTTGGATAATTAAATTATATCGAAAATGAATATTTTTTTAATTAGTAGATTTATATTATAATAGTCTTAATTAAAACATGCAAGAACACGTAATTGAATATTTTTTCTATTCTTCTCTTTTAGATTCCAAAAATTTATATTTATACAACACATTTCAAATTTTTTAATGTTCCTTCTTTAATAGTAAGATTTCATATGTATATTTCACATCCCATACATAAAAAAATTACCAATATTTAATTTCACACTATGTATAGACTAAATAATGCAATTTAATACATTCAAACATATGTAAGGAGACATAAATGATATGATGTCGAATATGAAGTTTGAGGCATTTTCTACAAATAAAATAGATGATGACAAAACATTAATCAAATTGTGGCGGCTACTTAAGTCGTGATAGCTTTCCCTCGATGATGTACCACTTCACACAATCAAGAGGATGGGTAAAATATATGTGTGTGCGTGTGTGTATTGATTTTCTTGATTGTGTTTTAATCTGTTGTGTCATTCTTTTTATTTTTCTCAGTGTATCTAAAATTATAAATGATTTCAATTGTATTTGTAATTAATGAATTTCAGATGAACCAATTATTATTGGTTTTATTGGGCAAAATAAATAGAAAGTGTAAGTTTATTCATGGATATGAGTTGTTTACCAATAAACTAGCTAATAAACTTGAATATTCTTTATACATTTTATACTTATTTTTATTAATTATTTAATATTTAACTTGTACAAATTATTTATATATTCCTCGCCGTGCATCGCACGAGATGTAATACTAGTTACAATTAACAATTAATAGTTCAATCCACACAAAAAAATCTCCCAAATCTTCACATTAAGTTGAAGCACTCTTGCATTTTGTACGTCCTAGTTCACTAATGAGCGTACAATTTTATTTTTATTTTTTAATTTATGTGTAATATTAGAACTATAAATTATAAAATATAAATTAAAAGAAATGTAATGTATATACAAGAAATATTTTTTATTAAAATTGAAACAGAACCAAACTATTTTTTGGTTTTAATATTCAAAATCAAACAAAAAGTAAAGATAATTTGATCATCAAATCAACCAAACCAAATAACTCTCTCAATGATTGATAAACCATAATTGGATATATATATATATATATATATATATTATTTTTATATCCTAAACAATGAAAACTTTAATTTGACAATTAATAGACAGGTAAAATTAATGATTGTAATTACTTATAAGCAGTGGCGGATGCAGAAAAAAATATTAGGGGGGCTGTACATCCTGTACTATTTCATATATAGTCTATTTTTTTTTCACCGAGACATACATTTATATATAATAACACAATATAAAATAATATCCAAAATCAAAATCATACTAGTGATAAAAGAGTACAAAAAATCAATGCATTTATATAAGTTTAATCATTTATTCAGCAACAATATTAGGTTCATTCAAAGAAGAAGGTGATGAAGAGACACCGTTATAAATTTTTTTATAATATCCCCTCATAATCTACACAATACAAAATTCAATATAAATTAATACGCAAAATTATAATAGCAATATCAAAACTTTTAATTTTTCAATTATACTTATATTATATAAATTCCCCAATTCAAAATATAAGTTAAAACCCTAATTTAGGTTCAAATCTAAAGAATGTAAATTAAATTAAACAAACCAAAATAAATTTAATAATATCATACATCTAGTAAACTACACAATAAAATAGTAAAGTAACACTAAGCATATAAAAATTATTCACAAATCTGAATTGAACTCCAAAAAAGGTGTGCGCCCCCCCACTTAATTAAAAGCACTCTTTTAATTAAAAAAAAGCGTTTCTTACAAAAGTAACACTTTTTTACTTTAGAGTTTAAAAAGTTTTAGATACATTATTAAAATATTATTATATTTACATAAAGTCAATAATAGATAGTTTCATCCATGGCCACTGTAAGGCGTGAGAGAGAGGACATTAATCTACTCATTTTTTCCCCTTCTTCCTTCTTTCCGGTTGTCCGACGTTGGGGGGCTATGAAAAAAAATCTCCAGCCCCCGCGTATCCGCCCCTGCTTATAAGATAAATATAATAGAAACCTAAAATTTTGTTCCCGCCTATACCAAATAATAACAAATTTACTCAAGAAACCGCTCCATTTTTTTAACCTCAATGCCTACTAAATTCAAAACTCTCAGAAATTGAAGCATTAAGAAAAGCAATATGATCAAGTCATATTCTCTCTCTAACACAAGCAGCACCTTCACAGTCGAGCTCAGTTCTTCACCATGCTACATCAAATTAATGATCAGCTCGTTCACTTGGATAGAATCATCAAGGGCAATCTGAAATATGGCGAAGTTTCGCAAGTTTCCGGTATTCAGGCCAAGAAATTCTTCTTCTGGGTGTCTGTAGATCGAATCGAAGTCGATGAAAAACATGGGATGATCGAATTCTTTGTGGGATCGAAACTGCCGGCTAAAGATTTTGAAACTATTTGGAGTTGCAGAGCTAAAGAATTTGCAGAAACCCTTACCTTTCTTGATGCATGATTTCCGATTCGGTTTTGTGATTTTATGTGTAATTTTTATCGCCTACTTGTAACATTAATGATATCTTGATATTTCTAATTTTTATTATTTCAAATTGATGTAAATTCGATGATATTTATGAGATTCACCTTGAACAGTCTAACTATTGAGACAACATTAAAAAAAACAGAGCCGAACTAAGAAAGCATGTAATAAAAATAGTCCCTAACTTTGAACTCTACCAAATTTTGTTACCTCCTTCATTCTCAAGAAACAAATGAGCTCGAAAATTTGAATTTAAGCTTGAGAGAGAGAGAGAGTGCGTGTTAGAAGCAAAAAAAAAAAACAGAGGAATTAAGAAATGGATCAAAACTACGAGAAACTCACAAAACAAAAATCACCAATATTCCATCAAATTTATGTATGTCGGAAACACAAACTAAAATTTACCCTCTTAAATCATTTCCACTCCACAACTCAGAGCTTCCCGCCAAAAATCACACACACACACACACACACACTCTCGCTCTAAACGCCACCCAAATCAATCCTCCTCACCCATAAAGTGCAGAGTGAGAATTTATAGAGAGAGATTATATCTTCTCGCGCTTCTCTCTCTCTACAATCTCAGTCTCTTCTCGCCCTTCTCTCTCTCTCCGATTATATCTTCTCGCGCTTCTCTCTCTCTCTCCGATTCTGCGTCCGCGCTTCCACATTTCTCTCGCACTTCTCTCTCTCTCTCTCTCCGATTCTGCGTCTGCGCTTCCACATTTCTCTCGCGCTTCTCTCTCTCTCGGATTCTGCGTCCGCGCTTCCACATTTCTCTCACGCTCGAGGTACGTATTCTAAACCCTAAACGTAACGTACGTATATTAATTTATTTTTGACTGCTATTAGCTGGCTTGTTATTTGATTGGAAATGAAATTAAATGGAAATCTATGGATTGTATTCTCACTAGCTAAAAATTAATTAGGATAGAGAGTTTTGACAATTTATCATGTATAAAATATTACGTAATTATTGGAATTTGAGCATGCCAGATTTGTAGAAAAACTGTACGTGGTTATTTCGGTTATTTGATTTGATTGGAGGGGAATAATAATAATAATAATAATAATAATAATAATAATAATAATAATAATAATAATAATAATAATAATAATAATAATAATAATAATAATTACTATGATTATTATATTGTGGAAATTGGTGGAAGGAATAGAAAATAAAGCATTGTTTGGTATATATGTTTATGTTGGATGACAATTTTATTTGTTTGGTATGTTTGTGTTGGATGAAAATTTTATTTGTTTTTGTTTTAGACTGCTATTAGCTGGTTTGTTATCATGTATAAAATATTAAAAATAAATGAATAACTTCAACGTAATTATTGAAATTTGAGCATGCCTGATTTGTAGAAAAATTGTGGTTATTTGATTTGATTGGAGGGGAATAATAAAAATAATTACTATGATTATTATATTGTGGAAATTGGTGGAAGGAAAAGAAAACATATTAATTGATTCACTCTTTTCACTTCAGTTCTAGATAGTAGACAGAATGTCCATATTTGTAACTTCTTGCATGAGATAGCCTCCATTTTACTTTGCCAAGTAGTAATCTGTTTTGAAACTACAAGATTTAGATTAAGATTAAATTAATAATTAAAATGAATAAAAGTAATTAAAGTTAATTAATTTCTATTAGATTTTCA
The DNA here is from genome assembly GCA_026008535.1 of Perilla frutescens. Taxonomy (NCBI): domain Eukaryota; kingdom Viridiplantae; phylum Streptophyta; class Magnoliopsida; order Lamiales; family Lamiaceae; genus Perilla; species Perilla frutescens. The sequence continues at coordinate 484,502 of BRKX01000008.1, read as the reverse complement.
AAGTGAGATGTATTGAGTAACTTTATTATAAAATCATCAATTATAACTCAAAATAAAATTATACATTGTTCCTATACATAATCAAGCACCAAATGTAAAAGGGACTCAAGAGTAAGTTATACATGTTGAGGATCATTTCTATATTGATACTAAATGTTTTAATATACAAATCCATGTCATCATACTCCAGTTCAAAAAATAGACTTGAATACCGGTGACCCGAGCTCACCTAAACTATTAACCTGCTGCTAAGCATATACCTTGCTTAGGTAACACAGCTCCCTCCGGTCTCATAACCTTCTTGACCCCCTTCTTCGAGCTTGGCGAGTAAGGTCTGTCTTATCCAAATTAAAGGATAATTCAAGCAGATAGCACTAAAAGAATAAGTACATCCTATGAGGAGAAGTTCCTGTCTAACCTGCCAGAATAATTAGAAACTAATCAACCGAACCAAAGCAGCAACTCCTCGGATGCAAAGCAATATAAAGAAACCAACTCTTTTCAAATCTCTTTTAAAAGAATCACATGACCTATTATAAACTATTCATGCCACTAATATGATGTCTATATTAATCATAATTAGAACTCAGCTAAGAGAGAAGATATTTAAAGAATATGCCGAGGACTCTTGCTGAACTAATCTTACAGTCATCAATGAAATTCCATAATTTGCAGTAGTAAGAAATTGTGATGCATTCTCCCTTAGCTTGACCCTCACCTGTAAGGAAATAGCACAAAATTATGATAATGAGTAGAAACATTTAAAATGTCCACAAAATCTCTTTACATATAACCTGCTCAACCACAAAATAATATCCTCATATGAGAACATCAAAAACATTAATATTAATAACGATGAGCTCTTTGTGAGGTTCAATATACGATTGTTGGAATCCAATGTTCACTATTCCATATTAATTTATATTGAATTAGTACACAATTAATAAAAAGAAAATAACTATAATGTAGAACTATGTACGACTATTTAGAATGATTACCACCCTTTAAATTAAAAAAGTAGATATCTTCTGTACCCGTTGAAATTGTAAGAATTAGGTGAAAAGAGTGTTAATATGTTAGAAAACTGTTCCTTTTTCTTTTTTCTCCAAAGAGGGTAGAGTTACGGAAGGAAGGTTACCCTCAAGTGAAACTCCACAAACAACACAAAATTCCCATACTGACATGACATCAGTAGCATTGAATGTGTGTTTCTCAAGCGAACTTCACAAGCATATTGTTTAGCTTAAGTCAGAAGAATATATAACCAAAAATTATACTAAACGTAGGAACCCCTAGCAGTTTGAGTAAATAGACATGCCACTTTCTCTAAAATCCCTCTTGGTTCCTATTTTTCACTACAACTATTTTTTTCAGCAGTAGAAAATGGAAACAAGTGACCATTCAGTGGTTATATCACCTCCTTATATGCTCCAAAATAATTAAAATAAACCTTTGTGAACATCAATGTTTTTGTGCTCTTCTAAGTGACCCCGCCTTCCATACACATAAAAAGTAAAAAAGACAAGCCTGAACCTAATAACATTGGCTGCAACCCTATTCTAAAAAAATCAATTACTACACCTATTTACATAATCAGATGGGGCAGACAGATACTAGACTCCACACTCAGCACAAACTATCATCTAACAGATCTCACACCATAAGATCACAACTTTATATTTGCAAACAACTCAAGAAATGGCTAAGATTCAAGAAAACAGATAGTCAACAAGGATTTGAAGGCACATAAGCATGGTAAAACTTGAAAGAGAGAGAATCAGATGCCCAAGTCCTAACCTTCTGAAAGTGAAGAGGCACGACTTCTTTCGAGCCAAAAAATTTAGCTGGAGTAATTTTGCATGCATCTGCACGGTAAATATCATTAACTTGCCATATAAACTTAGTAGACATTAGAAATTTGAGTAATAAATTAAAATGAGAATACAATAACTCAACCAAAAGTAACCCAAGTGCATGTGAGATGACAACTTGAATGGAGATGTTAGCCATATTACAGCCTCTTAGCCTTTATTTAATACACAAAACCCAATCACACAAGGATAACTAGAAACTGTAAAGCATGCATTTTAGAACTTTACATAGGTACAGACCAACTAATGTATGGTGATGGTTATTTTGCATTTTATAAATGTAGAACTGGAGTACATGCATGTTAAAAAAACTTGACCATGAGACTAAAACATGGCACGCTTCCACAGTATACCTATACCACTTAATCAGAAGGTGTAGTATTTCATTTTTTTTAAAACCACCAATTTCTACATAACAGATAAGCTTACATGAAAAAAAACGATGATACTTTACTTAACATCAGTTCTATAACTAAAAGATCTCTTATGAAACACTAGGAAACATATGCAGACAGATTCAAAATTGAATACAAGGAAAATATATACGAAAATATAATAAATATTATATCTGAAGCAAAGAAAATAGCAATGGCATGATTATAATGAATTCTTCCACTCAACAATTGAAGATCTGTCTCGCCCAAAAAATCATCTTCATTCTTCAATAACTAAGAGGAACTTGGACGAATTTAAATGTTATTGCTTGGAAGCATTGTGTCATTTGTATTCACAAATTCAGAATGATTTAATTCAAGATTAATCAAGTAATAAGAGTAAAATTACTCCCAATATGAAAAACTACGAAACTAATTGAAATTCTACCCTAGAATTTTCCATTAGGGCATTTGTTAAGCTTTTGATTTGGAATTTTGATTTTTTTGAGCAGTCAGATTGTGATTTAGGTAGAGATAAGTATTTCTCTATTTTTCTTCTTTTTTTTTTTTTTTACTTTTTACATCAAACTAGTGAATGAAGACAAAGGCTATAATCTCAAATTTGTTTAATTATCAGTTGCTTCTTTTACTTGGTATTTTTAATTTTTTTTTGTTAAGGGTTTCTTTTCTATTACCACTAAATTCTCTATTAATTATTTTTTCAGGTACTATTACTGGGTATAGCAGTATTGCTGAGTCTAGCTCTTAGATTTGCTGGTCAGCCTGTTGAGACTTTTTCGGTCAGTGTCTCGTTTCCTTTTCTCTTATGGGCTTGCTATTTACTCCACGCACTCTACGAGAGGAGGGGGAAACCACCAGCCAGCACCGTTCCTCCTGGCCTGTTGAGGTTCGTGCTGCTGATCAGCCCCACGCACCCGTTTATCCTTTTCGTGATCCGGCTCCTCCAGCTCCTCCAGCTCCTCTTCCACAGACAGCATCGCATGCACCGACTCGCTTGGAGTTCGTTCAGTTTGTATATGGTGTTCTTGCCCTCGCAACCACTCTGGTATCATACGGATCATTACCACGTGGCACACATTATCCCATTATTTCACTATATGTCCACTTGCATTCACATGTGGTCTTCTTATGCTGGTGGTGGTGGATCATGTGTATTTGGAACTTGGAGTTGTTGGCTAGCTAGCATGGCATGTTTAGTAGGTTTTGAAACATATTATATGTTTGGATTTTTTTAGTTCGGCTTGTAATTAGTATATAGATCCCGCAACTCGAAAATATTTTTTCCTTTTATTAAAAACTACATAGTTTTCTCTATTCAATAACGCCAGCCAACGAAATCCGAGGCTATTTCCCCTTCAACTTCATATTCATCTAATTCATTAAATAATTAAGTGAAAACACCTTCTTCACAAAGGTTATTAAGAGCCAAAATTATCCAAATCTTCATTAATAAAAAAGACAACGGAAGAAAAAAGAACTAGAAAAATTAGGGGCAATAGACCCAATAATCGAAGAACAATTAATTATAAGACACCTAAGAATAGGAGTGTGGAAAATCGAACTAAAATCGAAAAACCGAACCAAAACCGAACTATTTAGTTTGGTTGGTTTTGTCTTTTTTTTTCTAATTTTATTTTGATTTTGAATATTAAAACCAAAATATAGTTTGATTCAGTTTCGATTCAAGTAAAAAATATCTATACTATATTAAAGCAAAATCTTTTGCATGGAAAACTCCCGCCCAAAATTCATGGCTAACGAATCTATTCTATATTTATATATATTATATATTATATATGTATTACATATATATATATATATATATATTATAATACTATATATATCCCAAACTTCATGGCTCACGGTTGGGTTGATTTCTCAACTATATCTATTCTATATTTATATATTATATATAAATTCTGTTTGTACACAATTTGATTTTTTTTTAAAGATAAACACTAAAAAATCTCTTAATCTCTAAATGTTTCACATAATGCCGTATTCATAGGGTTTAGAGGTCTTTCTAGAAAAGACTCTTCAATTCTTATCAATAAAATATTATGCATTCATATTAAAATTAAAATTCTATAAAATCTCCCGTCGGTTCTACTGCAAATCACACTTGCTTCCCAAATTTATTTTGTAGTCATGCCTTATGTGTGGTCTTTTGTCTGCGACTTAGATGACTCAAAGATTGTAATTTCTAAATATATGGAATAAATAAAAATCATATTTGCTTCCCAACTATCGAGCAATACAATATCATTTCCCAGTTTTAGTGCAATAATTGGAAACATGAAAAATCTGAAACTAAAAAAATGGGGATGGAGAAATAATATAATTTGTGGACCAATATTATCGTTTCATATTAGGCCACGCATCGCGGGCGGGTAAATCTAGTTTTGATTAAAACTGAACCAACCAAAATATATATGTACTATATTTGTAATTTATAATTTATGATTTATAGTTCTAATATTAATTATATCTATTTAAACGATATTATATACATAAATAATATTAGTAATTCTAATATGTAGTTTCAATTTTCTAGTTTTAGAATTTTTAAAACATTTACTTATTTAATGTATCGCTTGTTATCTGCAGAGTGCATGCTATTTTCTTTAGATATAATTATTTCGGAAAAATATAAATAATCATTAAAGATTCGGTTTAACCGAAAATCAAATCAAACCAAACCAAACTAATTGAAGAATTATAGCTTGGTTTGGTTCGATTATATATATTATTTTGGTTGGTTCAGTTTGAATTTTTTTAAGAAAATTTTTATTTGATTTTGTTAGTTCGGTTTTGCATCGAGCCAATTATTTGCACACCCCAATCTAAGAACACGAACCTGTGCTTCTATTCATAACTTTAAAAACACCATCATCAATTTGCAGATGAGCTTTTTTTCTTTGCTAATTAGTGTAACCAAGCTTTTTCCACCCTTCAATAATGATGTAATACTATAATTGTGTTAAATCTAAACCTGCAACAAAATTTAAAAAATTGCAGAAAACCCAAAATGGTGATTGGCAAATCGAGTGGGATATAATTTTTAATTCCTACTCAATCCGAAGAGGATTTCTGTCAAAGATGTGAGATTTTGGAAGATAATTATTTTCACTTAGATTGGACTGAGTCAATTATTTTGAAAGTGAGATTTATGTCAACGAAGTGAGAAACTATGAATTAAAGTGTATACCTTGAGAAGAAAAGGCGCCAAATGACCGAAAGAAAAAGGAAAAGAATTTGGAGAAAGAGATGGGTAACACGTGGGAAAATAGTCATTTTGATATCCTATTGGCTCGTTTGCTAGGGGTGATAAGAGAGTGATAGATATCTACGACACCTTAATAAGTTGTTTGGTTCAAAACTCAAAGCCCTTTATTAAATAAGGGCCCAATATTTCTAACAAAGATCTGTAGGATTCAGTAAGATTCTGTATCCTATCTCCTAGGTGGGATATGTGATACAGAAGATCATTATTATAATTTTTGAACTAAATTGCCCCACTCCATATTAATTAATGTCCAATAATAAATTCTCTCCTGCCTAATATAATAGGGTATTTTTGGAATTGTAATTATATGGGAAATTTAATACTTCCAACCAAACAGTAGATTATATATGTATATATTTTATAAATATTTTAATACATTCAAACAAACATCATATTGATACCTAATATATCAAAGACATCCTAGTCATAGGTATCATATGTTATCTTATACTGTCTAGCAAACAAGCTCTATATGTTTGACATATTATCACTTTTGGTACCCTACATAATGTATTAGTTAAACTGATACCGTAATAATACTTGTTTTCACCATTTTCTTCCTAATTACTTGTGACAGCAGGTTTATGGGTCATATTATGGTCATGATTTATTTTTAAAAAATATATATAATTTATTTTTTTAAAATGTATAATTTATGTTTTAAAAATTATAATTTAAATCTTTTAAAAATATTATATATTTTTTTAAAAAAATCACAATTTGATTTTTTCAAAAAAAAAAAACCATAATTTTAACTTTTTTAAAAAATTCATGATTTGGGGCCTCACAAACTTGGGTTATCGATCCATACATGACCATTATAATATGGGTGATTCTATTTACAACTCTCAATTTTCTTTTCATAATTCCCTAAATTAATTAAATATAAATTAATATTTTTAAAATTTTAATTTTGTCCTCATAACCCCACTATAATAAAACCCTAACAAACTAACATATAACCCTCAACTTAAATAATACAAATGAAAATATACTAAAACAATAGAAATGAAAACACACAAAAAAACTCTAGAACAATCCATAGGCACGAGAAAAAAAATGACCACCAAACAGAAGAAAAAAAGAGAACAGAGAACAAAAAAACAATAAGAAAGAAAAGAGAAAGAAAAAAAGAATGATACACGTATTCCTTTCATCATGCACTATTGAGTCAAGAATATCATAGAATAAAAAATTGATGCGATCCTTCAATTGGAGGAATTGGATTGAATGTAGGGGCAAATTAAAGTGAAAGAAGAGGAAATTTCTCTCATCCACAACAACTAGGGTGTTAATTTTGGTTTGGGCCGGGCCAAGTCAAAAAAATTAGACCCGAAACAATCCTGGTCCGGCCCGAAAAAATGAATGTCTCGAACAGGTTGGGCCGTATGACCCAAAAACTGGAATTTTACATTGTGGCCCGACGGCCCAAATTTTGCACTTGACCTGGGCTGGGCCCCTCGTTTTGCCACATCTAGTAGCAACAGCAAGAAATTATATTATTCTTTTATTTCATTTTTTTTCTTATTCTTATTAGGAAGATGGTTTGGGGACTATAAATTGATGAGGTTGTATTTTAGGTTGGTAGAATTTTTAAGTGTAAATGAGGTAAACTATTCAAACTTGAAATAACAACTTCTTTTTTAACCCACATCCATAAAGCATTCTTTTTTATTCAAACTTTTCTTCATTGTCTTAAATGCCCTTACTAAAAGGTGGGCCCAGTCAAAATATTCCATTTGACTAAGTTTTAAGATTGGAATATTGGATTTGAATCACACGAATTCTAACCTAACGGGCAAAATAAACTCACGAAAAAGCTACTTCCCTGAAGTACACACGAAACCGTCCAAAATCGTGAGAAAAAATTCCAATTATGAGAATATTGTCACGGTTGTGACATTGGGAACTATACACACGAAAATACTCCAACTGTGAGAATATTGTCACGACTGTGACATTCGCCGATCCGTGAACGGCCACCCGTCGAAGGACTCGACAGAACTCGAGCAATGGAGAATTTGGAGGCTTGGGCTATCGAACTTCAACAGGTTAGACTTCTAAAATCGAACGATTTCATGAGTTAGGCGCCGATTTCATGTCGAATTTCTGTCAATTTGTTGTGAATTTAAATCTGTGGGACATTATGTTGATCTGTGTGAATATGTTTGAATGAAATGGGTAGAATTTGGATTTTGAATCATGTTTTGTTGATATGTGAATTCTGAAAATTGACGACAAAGCAGGGATCTCGTGAGTTTTTTTGTCACGACAAGCGATTTCGTGATAATATTTAGTCACGAAACGTGTTCTCGTGATAACATATTCTCCCGAGAACTAATCTCGTGATAAAATATTGTCACGAAACCGTCCCAAAAATGAAATAATTCTTGTCACGAAAAGTGATTTCGTGAGTATATATACTCTCGAAATCAATCTCGAGACCAAATATTGTCACGAGAAGAAATTTTCGTGAGTATATTTACACACGAAAATTATGCTCATGAATTTTTTTTTATTTTGTTATGCTTTCGGTTCTGTATGTTATAATTAATCTTTGAGGAATTTTCAGCATGTTCATATCTTAAGAATGATTGATTAGTTTTAATTTAATTATATTTGTGTTTTATTGATAATTTTTTGTATATTATTTAAAAAATAGCGTGATTGGGTGTGGAGAAGAGAGGCCTTACAGAACATCACATACAGGATCAATTTATACTGGAAGGACAATATGAGTGTAATTAGGGAAGTATTACACGTGATCAGTGGTGGGCCCGAATTATTCGAACAGTTTAGGAGAGAGTTGTGTTTTGGGCATCTGATAGATTTCGTGGGTGGAAACAGTTGTAACAATGCTTTACACGCATTGTTGAGTAGGGAGGTGATTATTGACGGTGTAGAGGAGCATGATATTTGGTTTCGGGTTGGAGAAACCAATATTAGATTTTCTCTGAGTGAGTTTGCTCTAGTGACTGGACTACAGTTCGGAGGATCCGATTTTGATCCGTCTACATCATATCAGATTTCTAGGAGATCCTTTTATTCCCGTGAGTCCTACTCCGGATGACTTGGACGCGTATCAGAAGCTTTTAGTTGTTAGGATATTCGGTCATTGTCAGAGGATAGCATGAGTAGAGCTTTCAAAATAACTGTCAGTCGAACTTTGCTTGAACGTGACACCGAATATTCCACTTGACGCTGCATGTGCCACCTTCCCACAGCAAGCATCGAATCTTTCTTATCCAAGAAAGTCCTTCCCTCTGCTAGTTCATCAGTATCAGTCGAGCATGGGTCATCTTCTACCACAGCTAGTGCATCGTCGACGTGGGCCACAAGAATCAACCAATGTCCAAGAGGAGGAACCTCTACATCAGGAGCTTGAACATCAGGAGCAACATCTTCTGATGAGAAGTTACGAGGCCCACCATGCTATATAATATTCACGAACTCCTCAATATGCCCTGGCTCGTGAATCCATTCACAAAATTCGACAATTTGCTTACGATGAACTTCACTTTCATAGTCGTCGTCATCATCGTCGTCATAGGACATATCATCAACACTGTCATCTCCAATTGGGCCGTCGCTATCATCATTTGACGGTATTACTGTTGGAGTTTGCTGAATAGATTTCTCGATAACGTATACAATAGGCTCATCTTGCTCCTGGACTAAACAAGCTAAGTCAACATCCATTTTCAAGAGTCCTTTTAGTGTCCTCCCTGTCAGTGATCTCGTCAGATGACTCAGTGTATAACTTATACTTGTTGGAGAGGTTTCCATAAAATCGCAGATTTCTTCTACCAATTTATCACGAGATAAATTGTCAAATGGGAGGTGCACGAGCTGATCTTCACCATCTACATACTCCGATCTTTCCCATCTACCACTATGTCGGACGACAATGCGTTGCCAAGACATCTGCAAATCAACAATAAAGAGTGATTAAAGTTAGTTATAAAATGAAAAAACTCGTGACAATATTATTCGTGACAATATATGTCACGGTTCAACCATCTCGTGACAATAGTTGTCACGGTTCAATCTTCTCGTGACAATTATTGTCACGATTTATCACTTTTCGAGACAATAATTAAAATTCATTTTAATTCAACTTTTTACACGAAAGGAAGACCATCATTCGTGACAATAGTCTCGAGAGAAAATTATACTCACGAGACCAGCATCTCGTGTCCATATTGTCACGAATTCATGAATTCGTGATAATATTGTCACGAAATGTCTGAATTCATATGTAATTACATGTTTATGCTAATATTCATAACTCATCTAAATATACAAATTCATGTTAATCTACCACAAAATATGCAAATATATACACACGAGAAGCATATATAATCTTTCAACGATCGTAAAAAAAATCTTTAATAACTATTAATACAATTGCTATGAAATTATCATAAATTACGTATAAATTACTTAAAATTGTATAAAAGCAGTTAAACCCAATAATTTCGAACAACTCCACGGTGATCAGAAAAATGAAAAAACGCACCTCAAACAAATTCAAAGGTGGCTCGACATCAATTTCTCCAAGAAATTTGGGCAGCTCGAATTTGGTTTCAAATGTTTGTCAATGCGTAATTTTTTGTTTTTCTCTTTGCTTAACATGTTTGTTATTAAATGCATACAACAACCTCTCCCAGCAGCATTCAATCGGTCCTATTTTCACAATTTAAGAAAAAAAAAAAAATCTGCCCCATATTTACACACCTTTTAATCGGTCAAAACATTAAATGGGTCCCAGAATTTTTTGTTTTTTTAAAAATAAACAAATGAGACAATAAAAGATGAATTGACTTTTCAAAAAAAGTAAGGGTATAAGAGACTTTTACACCATTTCTTGAATAGAAAAGAATTGGTTATGAATGTGGGCTAAAAAAGAAGTTGTTATTCTACTTTTGATTACTTTATTTTTTCTCCCAATTTTTAAAGTAGAGGTGACTATCAAATGTGGGTTGTATTTTTATTTTATTATAAATTTTAAATAGTAGGGCTACAAATTGAGGGTTGCATTTTATCTTGCTATACTTTAAATTAGTTTGAGGTTGTATTATATTTTGCTAATTTTTTTAAATTAGTTGGGGAAATTTAGGGACAAAAAGATCTATATATATATATATATTTTAATTAATTTAGATGCTGTAAAGAGTAAAATAAGGATTGTGAATAAAATTAAGCATATAAAATTATGTTTTTTCACTCGTTAAAAAAAAAAAATCGTTACCAAACGGAGTAGCATAAACTTCCATAATTTGAAGAACCTACGTGTGGTAGGTAGTTGACAAATTAATCATGAATTACTATAAAAAAACCTTATATATATTAAACGCATGATCTATAATATATATTCTTACCTTGTTTAATTAATTACCTCGGTTATATTTTATGTAAAGAATATATATATATATATGTGGTAGTTTACATATATATGAATCGTGAATTCCAAAATATACATACATATATGAACAACTTAATTATATATATATATATATACATACGTATAGTAGCAAAGTAGAAATAAAGTTGATATATTTACATATAAAAAATAATTAAAGCATGGAGGAGGATAAGAATACGAAAGTTTGTATGGAGATTGCAGTATTGACGCCGGCGGCAACGATGATGGAAGACTATGAGAAAAAAACACAGGAGATTTCCGTAGCGATGCCGCCGACGGCAACGGAAAAAATGGAGATTCCGGCCATCAATTATATTTATAATAATAACAAAAAAAGTGGTGAGTAGTTAGTCAATTATTATGAAATTGGAATAATAATAATAATATTGATTTATTTAATATTCTCGATCTTATTATGCATGTATGTTAATTAATCTGTGCGGCTTCAGCCAATCCCAATCCCAATTTGCATACGGGACCGAATTTTGACTTCCAAATTTTTCTTGAGGTACGTATATTTGTTTTAGAGTACTATTAGTTGATTAATTAATTGGTAGATCTAAAAAATGAAATTAAATGTAAATATTAATTTAGATTGTATGCTCACTAAAAATTAGAATAGTAAAAACACTAAAATGTTTAAAATAATTACCTGTCCAGATATATATATATATATATATATATATATGCATCTTTCTATATATATTTAGTAAATTTACTAATATACACTCCTATTTAATATGTTTACATTAGACATTAATTAAATGTTAAAGAAATAAATAGAGGTATATTAGGAAGTTTCTTGATTAATTATCTTTCTCAATCATTTTCTTAATCCCGTGAAAAATCTAAATCGGCGTCTTATTAAAATGGGAAGGAGCAAGTAAATAAATAATCGCAAATAAATAGAGGTATAATAGGAAGTTTCTTGATTAATTATCTTTCTCAATCATTTTCTTAATCCCGTGAAAAATCTAAATCGGCGTCCTATTAAAATTGGACGGAGCGAGTAAATAAATAATCGAAAATGAAATTATTGAAATTTGAGCGACCCAGATTTGTATTATTTTTATTATTATTATTATTATGAAAATAGGTGGAAGGAAAATAAAATAAATCATTGTACGGTATATTAATGTTGGATTAAAATTTTATTTGTTTGTTTGTTTCAAATTTCAATGATTTATAACTATATACTATTCTTCTGTTTCGTAGCTAGTCATAGTTTAAATTAAATATTCGACACTCCTCTCTTCTTTTATGTATGTATTTAATTGTTATTGATGACTTTGGTTAGTTTAGGGTGAGCAATCGTAAATTCAATTTGATTTTAGCTATCTTTATTACATAATTAAATTTACTAAATTTTATAATGTTATAACCATTTCGAACCGAATTTAAAATATAATTAACCAAACCCAAAATTTCCGAAATATGTAGTGTTTTGTTGGTATCAAATTACACAAATTATGCAACACCCAAACATAATGAGACGGTGTATTAATTGATTCACTATTTTCACCTCAAAAAAATGTTCGCCATATTTGTTACTCCCTCCGTCCCCACTATATAGTCCATATTTCTATTTTGAGGTATCCCGATTATATAATCCCATTATTATAAGTAGTGTTATTTTTAATAGGAATTTACAATTATACCCTTATTAGGTTTTGGAAATTAAAAAAATTAAACATTTAAGTTTATGAAAATAATAAATTTTAAATGTTATTTTTTCAAAAAAAGAGAAATATTAATTAAAATTGACCAACTTAATTAATTTGTATGTACTTGAATTTGATCAATTCTATTAATATTCATTATATTTGCACTTCATTAATTGTATATTTTCTTTGTTTCAAAAATTTAATACATTAAAGTTGAGTTATAATTTAAGTTTTATTAATTTTCATTAAATGAGGTTAAAGCTGGAAGTTTAGCTTTTGTTTCTTGTTTTCATAAATATTTTTAATCTATGTACGAGTAGAAAAGTAATTATATAATCGGGACAGAGGGAGTATTTCTTTTGCATGAGATAGCTTCCATTTCACTTTGCTAAGTTGTAAGTATGAAACTATTAGATTTATATCAAAATCAAATTATTAATTAAAATGAATAAAAGTAATAAGGGATAACTATTTTATATTAGATTTTTAAATTTGTAATATTTAGTTTGCAGTAAAAAAAATTAAAAAAAAATGTGTCACTTATCATTTACGCAAGAAATTCGTGCAACTAATAAAAACTACATTGTGTCCTCTCCATGACCCAAATTGATTTGCTAGAATGAAGGGAGGCTATAATATCAAATTTGTTTAATTATTTGCTTTTTTTTTTACTTAGATATTTTTAATTTGCTTTTTTTTTTTACTTAGATATTTTTAATATTTTTTTGTTAAGGGGTTTTTTTTCTATTATTAATAAATTCTCTATCTATTATTTTTGCAGGCACTGCTACTGAGTATAGCAGTATTGCTGAGTCTAGCCCTTGTGTATGCAGGTCATCCTGTTGAGACTTTTTTGGCCAGTGTCTCATTTCCTTGTCTCTTATGGGCATGCTATTTGCTCTACGCACTCTACAAGAAGAGGGTGACGCCACCAACTGGCATTCCTCCTCTTGTTAATCAATTTGACCGCACACATGCTTATTCTTTTCGTGATCCACCTCCTCCTGCGCATACAACATGTCATGCACTGACACGCTTGGAGTTCGTTCAGTTTGTATTTGGTATTGTCGCCCTATCGACCACTCTTCTGGATATCACACGGATCATTATGAGATGGCACACACTATCACAGCATTTCACTATATGCTCACTTGCATTCACATGCGGTCTTCTGATGTTGGTGGTGGTGGATCATGTGTACTTGGGGTTTGGGGTTATTGGCTAGCTAGTTAGCTGCTAGCATGTCACATGTTTAGATTTTGAAACATATTATACGTTCAGAATTTTTAATTTAGCTTAGTAATTAGTATATAGATCCCATAACTTGAAAATATTTTTTCCTATTATAGTGAATCAATTGGTGTTAAATAGTTTGATTCTTATGGTATTGCATATTAATTTAGCCATCGATCATATTAATTTATCATGTTAATCGTGTTTTTATTTTTCACTTACAAAATAAAAATTATTATTTCCACATATCCAATATATATATATATATATATATATATATAACAATGTTTCGAACAAATTGATTATAAAACAAATTTCAATTGACAAATACATAAATAATTTCTCTGCCGATAAAGATAACGAGGAAGAAAGATAATAATAGCTAAAATAGATCCTATAAAAATAGGAAAGATCATGAAATAAGGGATTTAATAATTTAGAGGTTGGTTGAATTGCAAATATATTCTCAACTTTCTACAAGTATCAAAATATTTCAAAACCGTCATCACATAATATACTCCTATAAGATTATAATCTTATCTTGTTTGCCAATTCATATTTTATGTGAGGAATATACGTGTGCATGGTAGTTGACAAATTAATCAACTATTTTTTTTTAAAGAAACCTTATATATATATATGTATGTATATCTCGCCTTGGGTTTTTTTAGTACACTTGCCTTGTTTAATTATCTTTGTTATATTTTATATATGTAAAGAATATATATGTGGTAGTTTACATATGAATCGTGAATTACCAAAATATGTATATATGAACAGCTTATATATATATATATATATATATATATATACACGTAGCAAAATAGAAATAAAGTTGATATACATATATATGTATATTGAGAAATAATAATTAAGGGTTGCGCAACGATAATGGAAGACGATGAGAAAAAAACACAGGAGATTTTCTTTTGCATGAGATGTATAGCTCCCATTTTACTTTGCCATGTTGTAATATGTTTGAAACTACTATATTTAATTTAGATCAAAATCAAACTAATAAAAGCAATTAGGGTTAACTATTTTATATTAGATTTTCAAATTTCTAATATTTGTTGATATTTTTAATATTTTTTTTGTTAAGTGTTTTTTTTTTTTTTTTTTACTATTATCACTAAATGATAGATATCTATTATTTTTTCAGGTGGTGTTATTGGTTATCCTATGGTAGGAAAAGTTAACGAAATCAATTTTTTAGCCCTAAAAATCTACGACATCAATACACACATTTGATTTTATAGACAATTCTTACAAAGAAAATAAATGGAGGAAGAGGAGAGAGAAATAGAGATTAGCATATATGGAGGGAAATGAAAGAGCAATTGTGAGGACAATGCGGCGGGTGGGGTCACTGGGGTGAGAAGAACGTGGTTATTTATTTTTATTATATTTCTTTTTAAATTATTTTTAAAATTAAAAATGATATTAATGTAAAATAATAATTATTTATTTTTGAATTAAATTTAATAATGGTGTATAAAGAAAATTTAGTGACGTATTTAGAAAATACCCATTAATTAAATATATTTTAGAAAATCAAGATCCGCATACAAATTTTTTAAATTAAATATATTTAAATTATTAATGGTAATGTATTGGTTGATCTTATCATTTTAATGTTAGATAATTTTAAAATTTTCAAGTTATCATATTTAAGTTTTCAACTTTAAAGTTGTTTTAAATATTTAAAACTTATATTTTTAATTTTAATCCAAAATTTATCCCACATTGAAGAACAAAGAAATAATACTATATATGAACAAACTATGAATTGTGAGGTCCAACAATGATCTCTACAAAATTTAATATTTGATATTTGATTTTATCAATTTAATACGATACATTTTAAATTTTAGAAATTAAATATTTTGAATTAAAATTGAATTAAATATATTAAAAAAATATAATAAAATATTTTAAATATATTAATTTTAAATATTTTTAATTTTTTAAGTTAATTAAATATATTAAAAATTCAAGATCCACATCCAAAATCTTTTAATGAGTTAAAATATTTAAAGATAATGTATTTGATTTTTTCTATCATTCCTCAATCACCGGGACTATGATGTTTTGTTTCTCCACAAGTGGGTTCATAAAGTTACATATAATAACATATAAAATTACATTTAGTTTGTCTCCACCTAAGTATTTTTTTTATAATATATTATTACATATTTATATATACATATTAAATTTCATTTACGTTACGTCCCTCATCGGTTGTAGATTGAAATACTGGGATGTCAGTTGTATAAAAGAGTGGGTAATCTTAAATCAAAACCTCAAATTAATCCCGCATTTTTTTTTTAATTTTTCTACATCCCACATTGGTTGTAGACTAAAACATTGGAATATAGGTTGTTGTATAAAAAAGATTGAAAATCTCAAAAATTTTATTTAATCATATTTTGAACAAAAATATTTTAAAAAATTGAAAAAATATATTCTTGCCTAATTGGTTGATTAATCGATGTCGAGACCATCTGGGCAGCGAGGACTCTGCCTTCTCGATTTTACAACCAATTTGAGCGTTTCCGACACGGCTAGAACCGCCAATGTTGATTTTTCTAATGATGAAAAATGCATAAGTAATTTATAATTCAAACGATATAATTCATATATTTATATGTAAAATTCATGACTAAATATAATTTTATTATTATATATAAATATTTTTATAATAATATTTCCTATGCATCGCACTGATGGTATACTAGTATATGTTTATTGCAAAATTGCTAACTTTTAGCCATGGCGTTGATCGTGTTTTTATTTGTCACTTACAAAAGAAATAAAAAATTCATTATTTCCACATATCCAATATATATATATATGTGTATATTCTCTTATATTCTCTTGCCTTGTTTAATTACCTCTATTATATTTTATATATGTAAAGAACATATATGTGGTAGTTTACATATGAATCGTGAATTACCAACATATATATACATATATATGAACAACTTATATATACGTAGCAAAATAGAAATAAACGGGGCGAGCGTCGTGAAAAATTTAAGCATGGAGGAGGATAATAATATTAAAGTTTGTGTGGAGATTTCCATAGCGATGCCGCCAACGGCAACGAGCGTCGAAGATAAGAAAAAATCACCGGAAAAAATGGAGATTCCGGCCATCAATTATATTTATAATAATAACAAAAAAAGTGGTGAGTGTGTGTTAGTTCACTATTATTTATGAAATTGGAATAATAATATTGATATTTAATATTCTAGCTCTTATGTGTGTGTGTATATATATATATATATGTACGTTAATTTGTGCAGCAAATCCCAATCCCAAATTGGTGGAAACAACTCTGATTGTCACACTTGAGGTACGTATATTTGTTATTTCTTTTGCATGAGACATATAGCTTTCATTTTACTTTGCCATGTTGTAATATGTTTGAAACTACTATATTTAATTTATATTAGAATCAAATTAATAAAAGTAATTAGGGTTAACTATTTTATATTAGATTTTCAAATTTCTAATATTTATTTGATATCACTGAATTATAGATATTTATTATTTTTTTTTTCAGGCAGTGTTATTGTGTATAGTAATTATGGAGAGCCTAGTCATTGGGTTTGCTGATCATCTTGCCGAGTATTTTTTTGCCATTTTCTCATTTTTTTTTGTTATATGTGCATGCTATTTATTCCACAAACTCTACAAGAGAAGGGTTGCCATGACGCATCGACATGTTTATCCTTTTCGTGATGCTGTTCCTCCCACTTCTCCAGCACAAACGACATGCCATGCACTGACGAGCAAGGAGTTCTTTCATTTTATATGTGGTGTTGCCGCCATAACGACCACTTTTCTAGATATAATAAGGTTATTAATGAGGTGGCACGCGCTAACCCCCTATTTCACTATAGGCCCACTTGTACTCACATGCGGTATTTTTATGAGTGTGGTGGTGGATCATTTATACATGCTTCCCAACACTTTCACAAATTTTTAACATTGATTCCTAGCTATTTTGTTGGTATTAAATAGTTAGACATATTTTTTTTAACATTGATATTCCTATTATAGCGACTTTGTTGGTATTAAATAGTTACATATTTCTTTAACATTGATTCCTATTATAGTGAATTTGTGGGTATTAAATAGTAGGGCTGAACAGAATCGAATCGAAAAATCGAATCGAATCGCCAATTTTGGTTCAATTCGATTTTGGTTTGAGCGATGAAAAAGATAGTAGTTTGGTTCGGACAAGTAAAAAATGAAAATATTTACAAAAAAATTGAAAAAAGTAAATATTATTTTATCAATTTTAAAAAAGTGAATTATTTTTGATAAAGAGCTCCAAAATATATGAATCAACGTATAAATTGTCATATTTAATATTGTAACTCTTTTCAAAATTATGTATATATGTATCTATGTATAAAATTATTAACTAATTTGAAGTTATAGTCGTTTGGAGTTTTTTCATAATTTTAATGGCATCACGCACACTTATATTATAGTAGTATATCTTATTAGAATGTCGCTTATGTAATGTATATAAAATTTATATACATTAATGGATACACAAATTTTCGGTATAATATACTAACCATTAATATATTATAAATGTAAACTATTGCCATAATATTATATTAACTCTATTGATTGTGAATATATTATTGTTTCTATATGCATACTATCTAATACATATTATATGTTGATACTATAATTCTTATATTTTTAATCAAATCTCATATATCAACTACTAGAAGATATCAAGTTCCTAATATATTCGTATCATATTATATCTAATAAGCATGAAATCAAATCTTCACCAGAATTTTCGTACCATAATCAAATCTAATATACGTACCATAATTAATATAATAGAATATCTTCTACGTACCATATTAATATAATAGAACACATGTTGTCAAAAAAGAATAATATAATAGAATATATAGAATTCTAATTTATTTTTAATGCAAAACATGCAGTTATCAAAATTGATTTGTTTTGCTGGATATAATAAAATTCCATAATTAATTATAAAATTACTAAATTACCCCTGCCAAATGCGATATATATATATATACAACCTCAAGTTTTAGGTTTTTGAATCGGTCTCTGCATGGCTACCGGATCAGAGGCGAGTTGTACAAAAAAACTGTGCGTTATCTGCCGTTGCGACGATGATTACAATATTCACATCGTGGATTTCACCGGCGGCGGCGGCGGCGGCGGCGTTGTAACCACGGCGCCTAATATACGACTTCGAGGTTTCGGAACGGGGACCTATTTCTGCGGCTCAGGTTCGACTCTGTATATCTTCAACGCATCTGGGTTAGGGTCTGCGTATGAGATTGATTTAGACGATGAATAATCCGATTTCGTTTTCGAGAAAAGTTCGATGAATCCCTCTCCGGCCGCCGCCATGCCCTCCCGCAAATTCTATCCACTAAGCGTCCCAACTCCAGAAGGTAAGATCATCGTGGCTACATCTAGTATTTTCTTCAATTCTGACGTGGATAAGGATCTCAGGGATGAAGATGACCTAATCGACCACCCTTTCGAGACGTTCAACCCCATTTCTAGGTGTGGAAATATATAAAACTAGCCACTTGAACTTTTAAAAGATTTATTTTAGCCACTAACTTTTAAGGCTAAACCATCGTTTATATCCTAAACTATTTCCATTTTCTCAAATTTATCCCAAACTAACATTTTTATCAATTAAATACCTAAACTATTAAAAAACTAATCAAATCTAACCCCGATACCTTTTTAGGCAAAAAATTACCTAAATATTTGGGTCTTCTTCTTACTGTAACCAAATTGATCATATCTATGGCATAAAATATTTATTGTAGTTTTTTAAACTCTTTTTAAGATTTGATTTTGATCTAAAAATATATTCGGAGGATAAATTTGATTAGTTTCTAATAGTTTAGGTATTTAATTCATAAACGTGTTAGTTTAGGATAAATTTGAGAAAATTAAAATAGTTTAGGATATAAACCATGGTTTACCCCACTTTTAAATATATTTATTTTAGCCAGAATGACAATTTTGCCCTTGTGTGTTGAGGGCATTTTCGTCAAAGTGGTTAAAATAAGTATATTTTAAAGTTAGTGGCTAAAATATATCTTTTAAAAGTTCAAGTGACTAAAATAGTTTTTGCCTCTTTCTAGGTCGTGGAGTTATCTACCCGATCTATGCCTCCGCTCGCCTGAAGCTGGTGGTTCTGTTATTAAGATGAGGAGTGGTTTTGACGATGAATCCGAATCTGCGGAGTGGCTTGAATTGCGTGCTAGAGCTACACGACCACCCCCACCCGGCTTCCTTCGTAACACGACCCTTGATTCCCCATACTACTTCAGTGTTGGTGGTGCTTGTTTCACAAACAACCACACATTTCTAGTGCATGTCATGAATGACTACTATGAAATGAGTGAGTTTGTTAGCCTTGACCTTCATGCCTTAGACAAGGGGTGGCAATTATATGAAGGCTGGATGCAGTGTATCAAACCTTGCATTCCCCAACATGATTTCTTTGTAGTATCAGAGGAGGAGGATGGGCTTTTACTGTGTGCTGATAGATGCTATCGTTTTGCAAGTAGTGATCATATCGAGCTTCCTCAGTCAGAAATCTATGTGGGTGAACGTGAGTTACGTTGGCTTGTACCCACAGACCATCTTCTTCAAGATAGAGAACAATTGATCAGTTTCTGTGTTGTACGATTAAGCCTTGGGGAGCTCTTTGTAAGCCAGGAGCAGCATTTGGCTGCAGATGTGTTTGAGCTTGATAGATTGGGGCATGCTGCACTCAAGACCTCTTTTAAAATCTGGGAAAATCGAGCCAGTAGTGTTTGTATTGAAAATAGTTTTATGATCGATCTCACCAACTCCTTTCCCATTCAAGGTCTCAATCAGGGGCGGTTTCGAGGGTGTGCGCACAGGGCCCTGAAAAATCGAGGCCCCCGAATATATATAAGTTCATATATTTATATATAGATAAGTAGTTGAAAATATTATCAATAATCACAGAATCGCTTTCTTCAAGTTTCTTGGGCTGCATTGATGCGGGTTTGATTCTTGAGTGTAACATTTTTTTTACTGCTTGACATAATTCCCTTTTTAACAAAGGGTCCAATTTTAAATTCCCATAGGCTAGCCCCACCCGTGCTCAATGCTTGCTAATTTTCAGTGTTTTTTCCCCCTTTTGTCTCAATGTTCGTTGTTGATTTTGTGTCTTTTCGTGATTGTTGAAGCAGGACGAATTTGTAGGGGGTTTAATTTTCTTACATCCAGCCAGGAGAAAAGAGAATAGAATAGAGAATTAATTTGATTTCAGTTTTAATCTCTTGTTAGTTGAATTTGCAGGTTATGCCTTTTGTATTTCGTAATTCCAACAAAATTGACGAAATATTTGTTGTTTGAATATTGCATGTTTTAATCTCCTTGTGTTACACTTTCAAATTATGAGTTTTTCTTGTATTTTTTTTTTTGTGATTTAGTTTAATTTTATGATTGTTTTTAGGTCACCCGATCGATTAGGGTTTATAATTATTTTTTAATATTTAATTTTTAATTTCTAATTAATAATTCATTATTATGGTTTATTTTTTAAAAATAATGTTTTATAATTTTTTAATTCATTTTTTTTGTTGATGAATATTGACTATGATTATTCATGTTATAATTAATTTTTATTTTATAATAAATATTATTAAAATCATAAATTTGATAATGAAACACGGAGTGAAATACAAGAAAATGTAATAGAAAATTTCAAGCCATATAATAGAATATATAGAATTATAATTTGGGAAATCTAGCACTATTTTTAATGCAAAACATGCAGCTACCAAAATTGATTAAAATAGTTTTGATGTTTTATAAAAATATTTATTACTTTATCACAAAAAATGTTCATTGGATCATTAATTAAAAACAAAGAAAAAAGAAAACAAAATAAAAGTATATTAAAATTTATCCTTCATGATTCTTCACCATCTACATATTTACTAATTCTCATGGAACTACAAAATTCAACTCACCAAACCTGAGTTAAAATTTGGGTAGTTTAGATTGGTTTTGAGCAATATTGAATGAAAATCAAGAAGAACCGAGCAATATAAGTAATTTTCATTAGTTTGTATCGATTAATTTTTGAAATCTTGCATTTTTGTCGGAGCTACTTTCGCGTTTCATTTAAAAAAAAACAGTTTGAACGAATATCCAGATGTGTTCGAAAAGAGTAAAATATGTATATTATATCTGTATTAATATTCATTGAGCAATATCTATAAAAAATAAAATATATAATGCATTGAGCAACTAATAATTGCATTTATATTCATACTAACAGTGATATCACCTCACCACTAAATATATTATCTAATTAACATAAAATTATTTATTTTCTTGTCACATTATTTTTTTTCCCACCTAACTCATGCTTGAAAATGAGGCGATAACACATCCCACGTCGCCTTCTCCTCCCTTCACAAACTACATACAAAGCCGCGCGCCGCCGTCTCCGCCCTCATCCGCCACCGAAAATGCAGGCCGACATCCAAGAAACCGCCGCAGTCCGCCCCATCAAACCGCCGTTCGACCGCGATCACGTCCTCTCTCTCTCCCACCTCGACACCGACCGCAACCTGCTCGTCACTCTCCGCTACCTTCGCATCTACTCGAACAACCCCCACCAGCAATCGGACCCCTTCCACGTCATCACCGCCGCCGTCTCCGCCGCCCTACTCCGCTACTACCCCCTCGCCGGCACCCTCCGCCGCCGCCACTCCGACGGCCGCCTCGAGCTGCACTGCCGCGCCGGCGACGGACTGCCGGTCGTCAAAGCCGTCGCCACCTTCCCGTTGAGCTCATTCGACGCCGACGGCGACTCCTCCTTCGCGGAGCGGCTGGTGCCCGACCCAGATCCGAATGAGGACCCGATCCGACCCATGGTGCTGCAGGTTACCAGATTCGGCTGCGGCGGGTTCGTGCTCGGGTCGGCCGTGCACCACGCGATTTGCGACGGTTTGGGAGCGACGATGTTCTTCAACGCCGTGGCGGAGCTGGCTCGCGGATCGGTTCGGGTCGGATTAGAGCCGGTTTGGGATAGATCCGAATTTCTCGGGCCTAGACGCCCGCCCCGTGTTGAGTACCCGATTCGTGAGTTGCTGAGCTTGGATAAGGATTTCTCTGCGTATGCGGGTTCGGGTCAACGGGTCGTGAAGGAGTATTTGAATGTTGAGGAGGAATGGTTGGGTCGGGTCAAGGCATTGTTGTTCAAGCAATCCGGGTTGAAATTTACCACTTTCGAAGCGTTGGGTGCTATTATTTGGAGCTCTAGGTGAGAATTATATATTCAATCCTTTTTTTTTTGAGAAAGAATTATATATATATATATATATATATATATATATATATTACGGTAAATTATTATTTGATGCATGTATTTTAGGTTTTTTTTCTTGAATGACCGTTTTGTTTTAAATTATCAAAACAATACGTACTTTTTTATAAAAATTTAAAATTTGACGTTTAATCAATTTTATGGTTTGAAAATTGTACATAACTAAGTAGAAAAATTCCTCCAATAAAATAATATTAAAATACAATAAATTATTTATGATTTTCGGAATGAAATTGATTAAATGTTAGATTTTTTATTTTTTTTGAAGAAAGTAAGTACTGTTTTGTTAATTTTGAAAAATTGATCAAAACGTAAGTATGAAAGTGTAATTTTTGCTATATTACATTGAATGTTGTTGTTGTTGTTGCAGAATTAAAGGCGGAAAAATCCATACAAATGAGAGAGTAACATTTGCATATTCGATCAACATCAGAAATATAGTGAATCCGTCTCTTCCCGCCGGTTACTGGGGCAATGGCTGCGTTCCAATGTTCGTGCACCTCACGGCGGAGGAGGCGGCGGAGCAGCCCATATGGAAAACGGCCGCCGCCATCAAGAAAAGCAAGCGGGATGCCACCGGGGAGTACGTGGCATCGTTCGTGGACTTTCAAGAGATGCATTACGAGGAAGGGATCACCGGCGGGAGGAGGGTGAGCGGATTCACCGACTGGCGGCACTTGGGCCATTCCACGGTGGACTTCGGATGGGGCGGGCCAGAGGCGGTGGTACCGCTGTCGACGCGCCTCCTTGGGAGCGTGGAGCCTTGCTTTTTGTTGCCGGGGAGGGAGGGGTTGGTGAAGGTGTTGGTGCATTTGGAGGAAGATATGGTGTTGCCTTTTAGGGAAGAGTTTGAGAAGTTGAGAAATGTTCTTCAAAATGATCTACTATCTTCAATTTGAAATAAAGACGGACGCATGAATTTTAATTCAGGGGCCAAAATGTATTATATTACAAATTATATTATTTTTATATATATATAAAAAATTGACAAAATTTGAGGGCGGCAGGTGCTCCCACTAGCCCCGTAGCTCCGTCCCTGATCATTCTGAAAAACTCTCTCTGTACACACCTATTTATATGATTATGAAAACTTAGATTTCATTATTATGATTATTAGTAGTTGCCTTTATAGCCATTAGTATGTGAATTGTTTGTTGAGGAAATTGAACTTCTAGTGGAAGATCTTTAAAATGTTTGGAATTTATCATTAGAGAGAAAAAGGATTAGCAAGTGGAATTTGTGTGTTTGTGACAATTTATTTCAATTTACTACTATTATCTATGGACTAAAAGAAAAATCACCCTTCACAAGTGGATGTTTAATAATTTTAATTAATTAATTTATTTATTGCATAGAATCTATCTACTCCCATGTTAAAATCTATTCCCAAATTATAATAAGCGACAATGTATTTTTTTTCCATCTATTTTTGCCTTATTTTCTCTTACATAATATCATTACCAAACACAAAAAAATAATATGCATAGATTAGAAATTTAGACACAATAGACAATCAAAACAATAGGTACAAAAAGAAAAAGGGAAAATCAATTGGGCCTCATTTATTGACATTGGGCTGTGAAGCCCACTCCATTTACGAAAGCGTGGGTATATAATAGGCGACAATAGCTCCATAAACTAAAACGCGATTTATACAGAAAAATAAATCATGATATTTCCGCAAGAATCAGCTCTTAGTTCATAAAAATTCAGAAATGGAGCTGCATACTTCTAAATTCTTGATTTCACCAACACATACTAAATTTCCCGCGAAATATTCTGTAGGCCCAAATCACAAGAGAATTTTGGGGATTAATTTTAGGTATTTTCCACTTATTATACGTTCCAAGAAGTATGGATATCAAGGTATTTTGCTCACAACCCCTTATTTTCTATTTTGTTCAATTTCAGAGTTTTCAATTCTATATGATGGGGAGAAAGTGATTGGAATTTTTATGATTTTTAAATTTGGGAGTTCCAAAAATGTTGATTTTTTTTAGGGAGTTTTTAGAGTTTATTTTAGTGATTTCTATTGCATATTGGTGGATTTTTGTCTTTTTTTTGGTGTTTTTGATTATGGGACCATGTATAGGAGCTTAACCATCATCAAAGTTTGTTCTTTTATCAAATATACTTGTAGTTGCTGTGTATAGCCAGTGGTAGATAGGGCTGTAAATGAGTTAGAGTGAGATCGAACATACATATGTTCAAACTTATTTGAAATGATATGGATCTTTTAAATTTATGTTTGAGCCTGTTTGATTATTTATCGAGTTGAACTTTAATCAAGCTGAACACATTAAAGCTGAACACGAGTCAAGCTCGAGTAGTTTGATATTTTTATAAATGTTTACTTAATTTTTACTTGAGTTCGAACCGAGCTTCATATCATATCGAGCACAAAATTATGTTCAAGCTTGTTTGATATGCTTATCGAATCAAGCTTTTAACGAACAAGCACGAGTCGAGTGTCGAGCTTTTTGGTTTGATTTTCAACCCTAGTGGTGTAAGATGTGTTTTGTCATAATTTTAGGCCCTCAAGATTTTGTTTTGGATTTTATTTATTTATTGCAGAATGAGGCTTGAGGTCATATAAGTCTACCACTGTTGATGCATGATTGTACTAATAAAATGAATGCAACAGAGGATTGAACTTGAACTTGAACTTGAACTTGAACTTGCTCTTATTCGTGTGAATAGGCATACGTTAGAGCTCGTATAAGTTGTAAGATCGTGTGTATAATTGAAGCAATAACATGGGGGTGTGTTCAGATTTTCAGGAATATGCAAAACCCTTGAGGCTCTTACCAGCCCAAGGGGTGAGGTTATGGAGAGACGCTTCATTACTCGAGACTGCTTTTGCGTCTTCCCCGCCTAGCAAATCTGAGTCATTGTACAAAGTGAGGGTGCAGACTAGTAAAATTTACGGGTCAGGTCTCAGTGATGTGAATTCTGGTATATTGCTATGTTTGATTGATGAGAATGGATCATCGGTTCTGCAACGTTTGCCTGCCACATGGTCAGAAGAGTGTGACACTCTACATTTTCAAAGAGGCTCGGTTGATGAATTTGCTTTCGAGGGACCTCATCTTGGGAGAATTCTTGCTGTGTGGATCAGCTTGGAATCAGGTTAAATATATTTTAATTTTCTTGTGAGTTAAATTGATGGTGAAATATAAATATTGGATACATATTTTTGACTCCCCTCTTGCTAAAAACTACAGGTGAATGGAGAATAGGTGGCATAGATTTGAGAGTTGTTTCTCCATTGGGAGGAAAGAATCAAGAAACCAAATACGAGTTCGAGTTGGAGGATATTTTGATCGGAGAGAAAGGGGAGGCGTCCATGATGGAATTCCGGCCTCACTCGGTTATTGCATTCTCCGAGGATGAATCCACATCCACATTGCTCGATGAAGACCCCCCGTCCCCATCAAACGAAGAGAGCATGGAAGAATACGCGTCTCTGAAGCTCTCACTGTTGTTCTACGACACTGTGCTCATCCTAGCTGGCTCTGCAATTGCTTCGATTTCAGTAGGGGAAGATGCTGCGTACGCTTTCTTGATCGGGGGATTGTTGGGATTCGCTTATCTACTGCTGCTGCAAAGATCGGTAGACGAACTCCCAGCTCCAGAGCTCGTTCGGGGTGAGAACGGGGTAAGTAGTAGTCGAGTAAAGGGGTCGGTTTCGATTGTGGTGTTGGTGTTTGCAGCAGTCGTGATTGCAGTGAAGTATGCTTTGGGGGATTATGCTGTTAAGTTGGGGCCAAATGACCTTATTTTTGGAATGATGGGATTTCTTATGTGTAAAGTGTCTGCGGTGTTGGCGGCATTCAAACCCGTACCACGCAGTTGAAGGGAGAGCAAATTACAAATAGGGTTTGTAGTGAATTTATGATCGAAAGGTTATGAGTTTGATGCTTATCACACACAAAATTATGTTCAAGCTCGTTTGATATGCTTGTCAAATTGAGCTCAAACGAGTGCTTAACGAATGAACACGAGTCAAGTATCGAGATATTTGATTTGATTTTCAGCCCTATCAACTCTATCTTGCGGTTAATACGGGTTTTGAGATGAGAACAAATCTCACTTTTGTAACTTCCCTTAATAATAATAATAGATGAATGAATTTCCATTGATGAAATTGAAAATAAGCCAAGTATTATCTGCCATGATAACAAGTTCAATGAAATATTAAAGCAAGTAAATTCAGTCTTTTCTATGACATGGTCGATCGCAAGTAAGATTTTAATAGCTTCAATTTTTTTTTAAAAAATATTTCATGTAGTTACGACTTTACTATGTATGAAAATAATATATGCATCGGCACAATTATTCAATATATTGAGAGGGACTAGTAATCTTTCAATCTAGAAAAGCAAATGAGGGCATAATATGATTTTTTTGTGCTCATTTTGCTTTTCAAAATACATATTATTTATTATCAAAGGTGAGAAAATTAGATTGTTTTTGTGGGATAAGTCAAAATAAGTAATACTATTTCTTGTTATCTTATACCAACATCGAAAAGGGATCTCCATAATTCGTTTATAACAAGTGTAGCAAAATTTAAGACAATGAAAAGATAAATACAAAAAAGTGACAAATACATCGTATTCTTGTATAAATCAATAATTTTAAATTATGTTTCTCTACAAATTATCGTCCGTAGTGATCACTCGTATATTAATGTTGCTGTATTTCAGTTCCACGTGGCATTCCAATAATAAATTACTTATATTTTGGATATATTTCAAAATTAAAAATATAATATCCACTTTTTCAAAACTTGATAAATCTAACATTTGATCGGCCCGAAAATCTTATGTAATTCATTGTATTTTAATATTTCTATTTCCCCAACAACATACAAAAATCATCCAATCAAAAAATCTTAAAATACAATCAATTATGTACGATTTTTGAGCCGCAAAATTGATCAAATATTATATTTATATTTTTTTTTCTTTTTTGAAAAAATGGGTGTTATTTTATTAATTTTGAAAAAGTAAGTTATTTTTAAAAAAAAAAAAATCTAAGATATAGATATTAAAATGTAATTTGTTCTTAATCTTTTCGAAGAAACATAATGATTGTAAGAGTTCAAATTAGAAGGTATCGAAGGCGGCCAATATCCTTATTTCCTTCCCACAATCAGACAATATTAAATAATTATTTTTGTAAGGAAAAACATAAGTTTGAGACAAATTAGCATCTTTGATCAAGCACTAGAATCATGCATCCACTATGTTCCTTTTTCTTGGAAATAAATTGTTAAATGTGATCATCACTTCAACTGCATAAAATAAATATTTATTTTGTTGCATATAATTTTTTTAACATTCTTCAACAAATGACATCATGGTATGAAACATTGAAACCTTCTAGTTTTAGATCGATCTTTTCCGTCGTATTCCTAAGCATGAAATACAAAATATAACATCAAACTATATATATAGTTTTTTCTAGTAGGGATGTGTTATATATATCTTGAGCCCTCATCCAACATAACCTAGAGAGAGAGAGAGAGAGAGATAAAAATGAATGCAACAATTTGTTACAAAGCTATGCCTTGCATCAAAGCAAGCAACTGCACGCCCATGTCAAGAAACTGCAGAAAAATGAGTGTGAGAGCTGAAGTAGCCATAGCTATTCCAAAAACAAGAAAAAAATACTCTCACAAAGAGTTATCAGTTGATGGAATTCCTTCCACTGATCTGTTTGTGCATGAAATTGTCCAGAGGCAGACAAGGAAAGCCGATTCGACTACGTTGGATGTCTGCACGAAGCCTAGTTTCCATCCAATGTTTCTTGAAGAAGCCTATGAAAGATGCAGAGATATCTGTGCTGAATATGCCAAGACTTTTTATCTAGGTTCATCTTCAAAAACCCTTTATATATATATATATATATATGCATCTCATTTCTCTGCTTTTTTATAGTAGTAAATGAAATATATGATGATGCAGGAACGCAGTTGATGACTGAGGAAAGACAGAAAGCAATATGGGCTATTTATGGTGAGTGGAGTGAGTTCTTACTCGAGTGTCATCTCGTGATTGTGAACTAGAGGATTTCATCTCATCTTGGTTTGGTTCGATGCAGTGTGGTGCAGGAGGACTGATGAATTGGTTGATGGCCCGAATGCTGCACATCTTTGCTCCGCCGTTCTTGATAGATGGGAAGAGAGACTAGACGACATCTTCAACGGCCAGCCCTACGACATGCTCGATGCTGCACTCACAGATACTGTCAACAAATTCCCATTAGACATAAAGGTACGTATTTATATACATATTCAGCTACATACATCACAATTGAACTGACCAAATGCTCACCTCTAACTGCTACGATTCTGTTGTCGATCCGTAGCCATTCAAGGACATGATAGAGGGCATGAGGATGGACACGAGGAAGAACCGGTATGCAAACTTTGAAGAGCTTTACATGTACTGCTACTGTGTGGCTGGAACTGTAGGCCTGATGAGTGTTCCGGTGATGGGGATCGCGCCTGAATCGTTGCTGTCAGCTCAGAGAGTTTACAGTGCAGCATTGTATTTAGGAATTGGGAATCAGCTCACAAACATTCTAAGAGATGTGGGAGAGGAGTAAGCAGAACAAATTAATTGATCTTTTATGGGACATCCTAGCTGCTGTGTCTGATCCAGTTTTCTCTCTCTATGTTTCTGTGCATCCAGTGCATCAAGAGGGAGAGTATATCTCCCGCAAGACGAACTCGCTCGATTCGGATTATCCGACAAGGATGTTTTCTCGAGAAAAGTCACAGATGGCTGGAGGGAATTCATGAAAGAGCAGATCAGGAGAGCAAGATTCTACTTCGATCAGGCCGAGGAGGGAGCTTCTCAGCTACACGAGGCGAGCCGTTGGCCGGTACATAATTCATCTCACGAGTTCGAATTCTACCAAGAATTGGATACCAATAGAATAACTATTGATCATACATATCAGCTAAGTATCAAAAGAACTCAGTTATTTCTGGTTACCTTGCAGGTGTGGTCGTCGCTGATGCTGTACCGTATGATCTTGGACTCAATCGAGAGCAACGGCTACGATAACTTGACAAAACGAGCCTACGTGGGGAGAACCAAGAAACTGCTGGCCTTGCCTGTAGCATACACTAGATCCCTGTCAAACCCCAGTACAGTTATCCCATAGGCCATAGCAAGATGTGTGTGTGTGTGTATGTATGTGTTGCAGAGAGAGAGAGAGAGAGAGAGATTCATAGACCACAGTTTAGCTGTGTTCCCTTCTGCCAATTTGCTATTGTTTATACATACATCATATATTGAATGCTGAGATGAGATAAACCACTACATATAATTCACATTACATATCTCTTTACAACAATGAAAACGCCTAGGATCTATACATCCAAGCATGACCTCGAAAAACATAAACCCCGTTTCTGTGCAACGATCATCATGTTTTCATCGATACCTAAGTATGTATTTAATCGAAGCAGAACATAGGGAGCAAAAAACATTCCTCAATTGCAAGAAAAGGACCGATACATGGTCACAAAAAAACATAAGAGCATCCACTAGAAAATTTAAAAGGTGACAAAACTCCCTCCTCTACAACCTTTTGGTATTTTCTCCAGCAGGAGACAAAAGTTTTGGAGAGAGTAAAAAAATTAATTTAGTCTGGTACAAAATATGGTAAGCAAAATCGGAAAATGGGAAAGTGGGAAAGAAAATTCCACATCCTTGCATCAGTAATGTATGTGGAGGGACAGCACAGCCAGCTCCACTGCCTCTTCTGCAGTATATCTCCGTAGGTAACAGCTGAATCGGAGAAAGCAGCACCGGACTTCTTTTTAATGCTTCCTACCATCCAATGATCGATACTTTCAGTACATTTTTAAAACTTATAAGCAGCTATGAACACACAAGGCAGCTAGCAGGCATCCACCTTGAAGAACTCAGCAACCCCCTTCAGCTACTTCAGAGAAAGTAATCAGGTGTTCTTCGAGTTACATCTGGCTCACCACGTCTGGGAGCTGGCTCAAACTGCAAAAACCAATACTTAGCAAAAGCCGTTAACACAAGCAAGCACCTAGCTCATGTTCACCAACATACACCAGAAGCGCAAGGCAAAAAAGTAGGTACACACACAAGGGGGAGAGAGAGAGAGAGACCTGAATGAAAGTGTGACCCTTGCAGTCATCAACTTCAAGAATGGATGCCATGTTTCCACACCGGTAACAATAATTAGGTGCACTAAAGATCGTAACAACCTTTTGGTCCTGCAACAAGCATCCACAGCTATCAATCGGCTCATAAACTAAGAACACAGTTAAAAAGTTTAGAGAATTACATGAGCCCAGTTAAATCCCTCCATAACCAGCTGGTGAGCTCTAGCAATAAGCTTCAAGTTGTTTGTATGGTTAAATTGCTCTGATATGTCCTGTTCAATCAACATGAAGAAAGTATTATCACTTCATTCTCCACATCAACAAAATTATGGTGGATGAGCATGAAGCATTAGATAAATACTTGGCCAAATGTATATCCAGCACCCCTGGGAGAGATACCCCAACCACATCGATCATCAGGATCAGACCATAAAAGGTCACACATTGGTCCTTCATGAGGAACTTCTTGAACACGATCGAAATTACGGATATTATCAAGTGTTTCAATGGATGGCGACAATCCACCGTGAAGACAAAAGATTTCTGACTCGACCTAGAAGAGTAATTTAAAAGGGAAATCAAACCAAATATATCAATTGATCAATCTCAATACCTTGATATTCATGAGGACATGGAACAGGATAATACTTGCGACTTTAAGCACAGTGCTATACCATTAATCCTTAAGAAATATACTAACCAGTGCAGTAAGTGGAAAGAAGTCAAATAAATCTGTGAAGGTCTTCCACACATTGGCGCTCCCATATCTGCACAACACAAGAAAATTAAAACAGAGCATACATCAAATAACAAAGAAGCATTTGCTAACAGTTTGATTGTATTTTTAACGAACTTACTTTCTTAGGCATTCATCGTAAAAACCATACACCTGAGTAATCTGCGAGATGCAGAAAGCTCTTTTCAGCACTAAGACATGGTGGATCACTTAGGAACTTCTGAGTAACAATAAACTCAAGAAACTACTAACAGAGACAGAATACTGGGAAGAAACAATCATTCCATCAAGAAAATCTGACGATGAGTAATTAGAATTGTAGCTAATCAAATTCAATGTCCTGGGTGCAACTGTGCAAGTTTAACAACAATCAAAGATGTTAGGACATTCATTGAATATATAAACACGGAAAGCGTTCATACAAGTTTACCTGACGGCTTTCATGATTTCCACGTAGAATAGTGATCCTTTGAGGATAACGCACTTTCAAAGCCACCAAGAGCTGAACCAAATTAATATACTTGTCAAAGAAAAATTCAACTTGTGCATCCCAATTTTCTGGCAATAAATAAAATCAGAAAATGCAAGCAATATATCACTAAGGTGATCAATTTTCAAATAGGCGCTTTAGATAAATGCCCATTAGACAAAATACTCATGACCGAACACAGATATTGGACTCGGTAGATTCTCTCACATTACATAAGTTGGGAAACTACTTGATTGATTAGCATTTCACATAGAAAACTTCATACAGAGAATTAACTCACCGTCACTGTCTCCACAGAGTAGTATCCTCGATCAACATAATCTCCCATAAACAAATAATTCGTATCCGGACACTGCCAAAATGTGGGAAAAGGTTGATAAACATATGACTCCACTGAAGTGAAATCATTGAGACCAAGTAGGATAAAAGTTAAAATAAAAGAACCTGCTAGTACAAGAAGGGATTTGTGTATATACCTTCCCACCAATCCGGAAAAGCTCAGCAAGATCATGGAACTGACCGTGAATATCACCACATATAGTAACTGGGCTTTTAACGGGCTGCAACAGATAATAAGCGACCAACTGAGCATTAAACACCATTAACACAAATAGAAACTCTCAAAAGAATATTGCTAGGCCTAGCCAATGATGATGATGGTACAAAATGGACTGTTGAAACTTTACTGATGGGAAAATAAGGTTGCAGTAATGGAAATGGCAGCACAGGACAAAGATTTATCAAGGAAAAAACTGTTAGCCACTTGATTTCACATTTGCAATCTTGCAATAAAAATTTCTAACTGTCTAAGTAAAAGAGCACCCTGAGAACAAGGTGACAAGTATATTTATAGTGGCATCACCATCCACAAGGAAGGTTAAGTTTCACAAAAATAGTGGCTACTACTAGTAAGTGGTAAGTGGGATTGTGGGAATATGGGATACAAGAAGATTAAAACTGCCAGCATGCACAAAAGAACAAGAATTCAAGACAATATCAATCAACAAACATATTTGCGTAAGCGTTGACAGCTAAAAAGAGGAAAAATAAAACCTGCACATTGCTCTCTTGCATCAGAATCTCCTTGGCCTTGCCACATAACACCCTCACCTAGCGAAATCACAGGAAGACCGCAGTTAAAAACCTCATTCAGCATAGGAGAAACAAGCCTCAATGAATGTATTGATCCAAATGGCAAAGAACATAAGAAGATCTCATAGTTAGAAGTAGGCAAATCTTGCACAAAATATAAAAAGAAGTATTTTCACATTGGTGCCTGGTTAATGGATTAAATCAGGTTGATACTAAAGATGATAATAAGAATACAAGGTGAGCATGCAACCATCTGATAAACTTCATATGCACATAAAAGTGTGCGTAATGAGTTGGAAGATAAATTCTTAAGTTGATAATTAGTAAAGTGGTTAATCTCGGCAGCAGCTTGACACACACACAAAAAAAAAAGACGGCAAAATAAACAAGTAAAGTGTGGTCATTATGAGTTTTTGTAAAATTTCTTGGTAATGCCACAAAATCGAAGTAAGGAAATCAAGTTTTTTCCTCAATGAATGGAGGTATCCTTTAACAAAGATTCTAGACAAAATTTGTTTTTAACCAAAACACCTCTTTTAGATAGCAAAAAAAAAAAAAAAAAAACACATGCAAGGAAGGCATGATAAGCAAATTCTCAAAACACGCCCAAAAATTAAATTTACTTGAACTTTCTTAAAATGCTTTCACACTGACGATAAAAGCAAAACTGTGGTAAACGAACAACCGAATACCGAGTGAACCTTCCACTATGTTACCGTAATTTCCAATAAAAGAATCAGGAAAAAACTAAGGAATCAGCTCAAATGTAGGACACATTAAATTTCCCCAACGGATCTAACGTCGGAAATACCGGATCAAATCCACCACGCACACTCCAACCGCCTCGCTAACAAGAGCTACATCTCACTAAATTCGAATTTCCATAATAACAGCAACAAAACCCCCACCTCGCAACAGGAAAATCAACGAATTCATCACGAGGCGCGAGAGAATCAAATTCATAACGGCAGAAAGGCAATACCTCAGGTTCGGACAAGGGCTTGCACTGCACGAGCTGCGCGATTTGCTCGTCGAGGTTCCCATTGGATCCTCCGCCACCGCTCGACGCCACCGCCGCATCCATCAGGTACGGAAACAAACCCTAGATTTCTCGATTCTCCGATGCGATCGATTGCTCGGACGGCGTCGTTTCCGTTTGCTGCGTTTTCTCGCTCTGGCCAAAGAGGGTGACAGGTGGATACTGGGGAGTAGAGAGTGGTGGCGAGGAAATCGAAGTGTGAGGGAGATGTGAAATTACATAAAAGCCCTCTCAGGTTTGTTTTATTTACAGTTAGTTGAAATTTGTTTGGCAACAGTTATGATATTGATGACGTGGAGAGAGATAATTGGATGATCAATTCTTTCTCTTCTATTTTTTATTTTTATTTTTTTTAGAGTCCAAAAGAAAAAAGTTTTATTCACTTTTGGAAATATTTAAAAATACTAGAATTCATTTATTTCAACTCAAAAATTTGTTTAAGTTTATCTCATCTAAATTGAGATATAGATTATTGCTGATTTGGCATTTGGAAAAAAAATATAGATATACTATCGATGTATGGACTAACTATGGAAAATTTTGATAATTTATATTTTAACTAACTTTTCAATAAACTTACATGTGTAAATCTTTACCCTTATATTCAGGGCGGTAAACGAACAAAGCTGTTCACGAGCTATTCAGGGCTCGCCTCGAACAAAGCTCGTTTGTTTCTTTAACGAGTTGACCTTGAGTTTCGAATCGAGCTCGAACATAGTAGTATTCGGCTCGGCCAGCTCACGAACATGTTCAAGTTTGAGTTTAATCGAACGTGTTTCCAAAAATTATAAATATTTCAAATGGGTAAATTAAATAAGCTTTTTTTTTCGAGTCCAAATATGTAAATTAAACGAGTTTTTTTTTTTATTCCGAGCATTGGAGCTCAAGTTTGATTAATAAATTTTTAAGTATTTCACTAGCCCAATTAAAGCATTACAAATATTTATCGAACCAAGCTCGAATAAGATGAAAAAAGCTCGAATCGAGTCGAACTTGAATATCAGGGTATTAGGTCCGATTCGGTTTATCTACATCCGTACTAATATTAATAGTCTCGGTCTTCAAACTCAATTTGATACTACTCCCTCCGTTTCTTTATGATTGTTCTTTTTTTTTGTCAAAATATTTTATTTTATATATTTTTACAGTCTTTTCCAATTTTAATCTAACCCCAACCTTAAAAATATGTTGAGAGATAAAATGTTGTTTTATTTTTTTTATGAAAACATAAGTGAATATGATTTTTTTATGATATAAGAGAATGCATATATATTAGTCCAAAAAATTAAATATTAATTCTAAATTAAAAAGCTAAAACAACAATAAAAAACGGAAGGAGTATTATATTTAGGGCTGACAAATCAGGCCACCCTCGCCCGACCAGACCCGAAAATATTTCGGGCCTAGTTTTTTTAGGCCCAAAAAGGCGAGCCGGAGGCCAAAAATCCGACCCAATTTAACCTGACCCGGCCCGAAAAGCGGGCCGGGTCAAAATTACCAGCCATAATTATATTTATTGGATAGATAATTTATATATCCAATATAGAGCGATAAAGCTCATAGGTTTATAATCTTGATCACAATATTATCTCATTTTTATAGTTGATTTCATCATAATTATGTGATTAAATTAATCAAACTTCTTATCCCAATAAATCGAACTAATTTTGCCTAAATTTGTCCAACTCATTCAATTTTTAACCGTCTTAAATAGTAATTTTGGATATTTAAAGTCAATCAAAGTGGACTAATGATAGCTCAATCGACCCAAATTTGAAATAATTAGGATAATTAATACCCCTAACAAAATTAATTTTGCAAATTAAATAAAGGTGAAAGTCTGAAAATAGAAAATATATATGGAATTAATTTAAACCAGCCAGCCGCAAAAATTGTACGGAAGTCAAAATATCTCAGCATCATCCATACAGTTACTTTCTCTCTCTAGTCTCTCTCTCTATATATATTTTTACGTGGAGAGAGAGAGGGAGAAAAGGCGAAGACTCTTTTAGAGAGAGAAACCAGAGAATCGAAAACGCGGCAAATCGGGGATAATTTTGCGCATTTCGCTTCCGATCGCACGCCCCTCGCCCCAAAATTAGGGCTGCTTTTCGCCTCCCCCTCCGTTCCTTTGTAAGTTGTTCGTGATTTATGGTTTTGTTTTGTGATTGTTTGATGTTATTGTGTTGTTTTCCGTTTTGGTTTAGCGTAGTGATTGCTGCATGCATGTGTGTTTTGATTCCTGCATTGCGTTAGTTTTTTTTGAATGAGGTTGTGTCTGTTTTGCTGCGTGATTGTGGTTTAGCAGGCAGTAGCTGCGAGGCGCAGAAATGTGTGATTGGGCATTTTGTTGATGTCTTGACGGTGGCGACAATTTTTGAAAATTTTTATTGGATAAGTTCATTTGATTGGACTCTCGACGAGAATTGTCGCTTTGAACTGCGAGGAATTGGAGGGATTTTTTCAGGGTGAGGAGATAGGTTGGATATTGTGTCGTTCTTTTTGAATATGCCAACACCATCTGATTATAATGGGAAGGTTCCTGCTGCTGCTGGTGCAGCTCGAACAAGTTATGTTCCCCCACATCTTAGGAATAGGCCTCTCTCAGCCGAAGCAGCCTCGGCTCCGGTTGCACGTTCCGGTGGTTACTCGGCTGGTCCGAGAAATGATCGGATTGGGGGCAGCAGCAGCTACATTGGTGGTGGTGGTGGTGGTGGGGGTGTTGGTTGGAATAATAGAAGTAACGGTTGGGACCGTGGGAGGGAAAGAGAGGCTAATCCTTTTCAAGATGATTTAGAGACAGAACAGGAATTTGGGTCGCAGGATAATACAGGAATCAATTTTGATGCTTATGAGGATATTCCGGTTGAGACGAGTGGGAAAGATGTTCCTTCTCCCGTGAGTACATTTGCTGAAATTGATTTAGGTGAAGCTTTAAATCTTAATATTAAGAGGTGCAAGTATGTGAAACCAACACCTGTTCAGCGGTATGCCATACCAATATCACTTGCTGGTCGGGATCTAATGGCGTGTGCCCAGACTGGTTCTGGGAAGACGGCTGCATTTTGCTTCCCGATAATAAGTGGAATCATGAAATGTAGTCAGTCAGCTCCTAGCCCGCCTAGTTTCTCACGCATGGCATATCCGTTTGCTCTCATCCTTTCTCCAACTAGGGAGCTGTCTGTCCAGGTGAGTTTGAGTTCAGCTGTTTTCTTCATTATTTGCTTATGGAGGAATTCCAACATTGTGTCTGCACTTTCAGATTCATGAAGAAGCTAGGAAGTTTGCTTATCAAACTGGTGTCAGGGTGGTGGTTGCGTATGGTGGTGCACCCATAAACATACAGGTTTCTGTTTTAGTTGAAACTTAATTGTGCCTCTTCTGCAACTTGGTTTTTCAGAAGCATTGGATATAAAATTTTGGAGTCCATGTGAATAGTTTTTACTTATCAGTGGACCTCTGCCATAATTTTTAAATTCACAACATGTTTTCATGTTTGCAAACTTGCTTCATTCTTAATATTGCTATTTTGGTGAAAAAAATTTATTGTTAAATAATATTTTGGTAGAATTAAGATTTTTAGTGGGTTGACTTGGTTTTATGTTAAAAATCCTATAATATGCAGCTTTCATCACAAGGATAAGCTGCGCGAATGGGGTACTAGTCACACAATAAAAAAAATTATCTTCGTTAGATTCTCTCAGTATTTCTTGTTGTCCTGCCTGTGATTAACTATTTGTTGATTTTAGAGGTTAGCCATTTTTCATGAACCGTAAATTGCCTAAGCTTACAGCATATGGAATCTTTAAGCAAATAGTGATTCCTCATCCAAACTCAGAGCTGATGTCATGTTTTTGTAAAGAGGCTTTACTAGGCTAAGGGAATATTAAAGTCTTCACAGTCTATCTTTCTCACAATAAACGGCATCTTCCAATTTATAAATGTGACAAGAGACAACAATAGCTGATTAGTCAGCTTGTCTTATGCTCCCCACACTTATATGCTGCTCCATCAGTAAATTTTAACAGGAGTTTGAATTTAGATTAGCTAGAGTTGAATACTTAGATTAATCTGGTTCTGTACAACTGTAGAAGTCATGATATTACTTTCATATTGATACTCTCAGAGAATAGAAGCTAGACATCCGAAGACTGTCATTTCTTCTGGGCATCCTATCATTCTTCAGTTCTGTTGTTTATTCCGTTGTTATTGCATATCTTGCCAAAATGTTCAGCTTTACCTTATAACTGAATGTAGTTATTGATTGTTCCGGACAGCTTCGAGATCTCGAAAGAGGTGTTGATATACTTGTTGCAACTCCTGGACGGTTGGTGGATTTGCTGGAAAGGGCAAGAGTCTCATTGCAAATGGTTAAGTATTTAGCACTAGATGAGGCTGATAGAATGTTGGACATGGGTTTTGAACCTCAAATAAGGAGAATTGTGCAACAAATGGACATGCCGCCTGCTGGTGTAAGACAAACAATGCTGTTTAGTGCCACTTTTCCTAAGGAGATTCAGGTCTGTTTTCTTTATCCAGAATGCATCAGAACAACAATTTGAATATCACACATTTGCTAGGATGCTTGAGGAATAGTAAATCTTGTTTTTTCACTGGATGATGAGTAGACCTTAGGTGTTGATATTAGGATACAAGCATAGAGCATTCAAGCTATTTTATTTTGCAAAGTCAGATTCAATCTGAATGGTGTTATATGTCTGACTTTGTCCTAACTAACACATCTAAGAGCTTATTTGGGCAACTAGAGTTATTAAATGTCAAGTTTTCTTGTTCACATCGAGGAATCGGCTTCTGTGACAATAATGCTCTGTATTCAAACTGAGACATCCTTAATTTTTGCTTTCTTTCTTTTCTTTACCAAATGAGAGTAAAGTGTTGACAAATCAACCTTAAAATACTGAGATTTTCTCCCAGTTGAGTTCATCCTGTAACAGAAACCATCATACAGTTCCTGTGCATTTTTCTTCAATTATTGTTTTTGTGATATTCTGCAACTTTTATTTGACATGCAGTGTCTGGCTGCTGATTTCCTATCAAATTACGTGTTTCTGGCTGTTGGAAGAGTTGGTTCTAGTACTGATTTGATTGTACAAAGAGTTGAATATGTGCTTGAGACTGACAAAAGAAGCCACCTCATGGACCTTCTTCATGCACAGATAGCTAATGGCAATCAAGGAAAGGTAGACCAGATTATTCAATGCAAATATAGAACTCTCTACATGGAACAGATGGATGGTTTTCATATTTCTCGCCAATCAATATTTCCGTCATTGAACGTATTTGGTTCTATTTATACTAGAACTTATGAAATACTCCTAAAAGAAGATTTAGCTAGCTGATTCTCCTAAAAAAGAAACCCAGCTGATTACCAATTACTGTGTGTAATAAAGCCTTGTAAATTGAGTTTAGTGCTACATAATCGCTAAATGAACTCCTGAAAAAGTTGTCTAGTGTCTACTTTTTAGTTTTGATTTGGGGCATGCTTTTATATCTAGAACAATAGAAGGTTGAGTGGATCTTGTCAGAGCGAACAATAGTTTTCAAAGTCTATCAGCATAAGAATATAGATCAGGTCTTATTTATTTTCAGTAAAAATATTAATAATTTGCTCCTTTTATTTGTAATTAACTAATTACTGTATCTGGAAATTGTATAACAAAGATGGCCTGAAATTTATTGACTTTCATCCCTTCATTAAGCTTTCCCCTACATTTTTCCGCTGTATAATTTTCATCTTTTAAGCAGCTTGTAATGCTATTTACTGGCGAAATCCAGTTAACTGATCCGTTTTTTGTGCTTCTGATTTGCAGCAAGCTCTCACGCTGGTTTTTGTAGAAACGAAGAAGGGAGCTGATGCACTTGAACATTGGCTTTGCATCAACGGCTTTCCTGCCACATCTATTCATGGTGACAGAAGTCAACAGGTTTTTTTTTTAATTTGGTGGTATTCAGTGGAAGTGTTCATTTGTTTTACGGGTTACTTGAACAGAGAATACATACACAAGTTGAAATATGTGGTGATTATGTCCCCAGTCTGATAATCTTATATATCAAGCGGATTCAATGTAGATTAACCTTCAACTGATTTGTGATTAGTGATTGTAGGTGGTGCCCACCCTATTGATCAAAGGACTTATGATGTGCCATTATTTTAAGATAATTGAAACTGTTGTACATTACTGATTGTGTTTTGCTTCTAATCCATCGTCTTTCTTTGCATGTCTCATTTACATTGGTGTATAACTATATATGACTGTCTCTTCGTACTTATATTTTGTGCAGTTTCCCATGTTATGTAAGATATGGGGGATTGATTTGAAAAAAAGGAAAAACCACCACCCAGAACACACACACAAATAGTATCGACCTGCGATTGAACCTCATGGGTTTTGTAGTATGTATATGCATCTCGTTTTTGCTACAGATTCTGAAACTTTGCCTTTTATCCTGGCTACAGGAGCGAGAATATGCCTTGAGATCTTTCAAAAGTGGCAAAACACCAATTTTGGTAGCGACAGATGTGGCGGCACGGGGTCTTGACATCCCACATGTTGCGCATGTTGTCAACTTTGATCTTCCTAATGATATTGATGACTATGTTCATCGCATAGGAAGAACCGGGCGTGCAGGCAAAACAGGGTTGGCAACTGCCTTCTTTAATGATAATAATTCCTCATTGGCTAGGCCATTGTCCGATTTGATGCTAGAAGCAAATCAAGAAGTTCCTGCTTGGATCTCACGCTTTGCAGCTCGGTCTTCCTATGGTAAAAACCGCCGTGGGGGAGGGGGAGGAAGGTTCGGTGGACGTGATTTTCGAAGGGACACCTCTTACAACCGAGGCGGAACAGACTACTATAGTGTTGGTGCGGGCCACTCGAGCAATGGATATAATGCATCCAGTGGTTATGGTCCTGCTACTGTGACCAGCGCATGGGACTAACTGTCTATCAATTTCCCTCTACGCAATTCCAAATATGGTTCGAGTTCTACGTTGCTTCTCGAGTTTTACGAAATAACTGGTACGTTAGTATGCTCTGGCTCTGTTTCTCACGTCTCATTATACCTGCTAACTCGTCGCTTAATTTTTAGCGTAGATGATCGTAGTAGCTAGCGCCAGTGTTCAAGTTTGTGCATATTAGGTCTATTTTTTTTTTCTACTTTTCTATAATCCTACAATATTTGAAAGACCATTGAACTTTCTGATGCTCTGGTATTATTGTATGAGCAGTTCTGAGGTTTTTCTTACATCTCTCTCTCTCTCTCTCTCTCTCTCTCTCTCTCTCTCTCTCTCTCCAAATTGCATGATTCAAGATTGTAGGAAAAGACAGAGATTAGTTATGGACTGGTTGGATGATGCCAAATCTTGAAATGTGTATGTGAGCTCTTGACTTTGTATTGA
Source organism: Perilla frutescens (assembly GCA_026008535.1). Classification (NCBI taxonomy): domain Eukaryota; kingdom Viridiplantae; phylum Streptophyta; class Magnoliopsida; order Lamiales; family Lamiaceae; genus Perilla; species Perilla frutescens. The sequence continues at coordinate 442,281 of BRKX01000008.1, read as the reverse complement.
AGCGTGTGGCGTTTGCTAATTGTCACTTAGATATTTATTTTTAATTTTTATTTTTTGGATTGAGTCAGTTTTTTTATTAATTATTATTTTATTGTGTAGCAATTTAAAATGCCGGTGGATTAGTTGCCAAATATATGTAAGTAGGTCAATGCTTGAATCATCATGTTTTCTAGAAGGGTGGTTTCCATTTACAACCACATATTATTGTTTTTTTTTATGAATTATGATTCATAAAATCTTAAAGAAATCAAATATTTGTTACACAAATCTTTGTTCCTTCCAACACGATCAAGAACTTTAGAATTCTATGCTTTCTTTTTTCTTTTTCTTTTTTCATCTTGTTTGGGCGTTTCTATTTTCTTTTTAATTGCATAATTTATTTTGACTGCCTCACACATGATTTTCTATCTTTGCTAAACAATAGTAAAAGATACAAAAATAAGTGCGATGTTTGCGTCATCTCTTAAATCATCTTGAAATTAACTTCTTTGTGGAATTATTTGCTTTGTCAAAGCGTCTTCGTTAATTAAGGGTTATTAATTTATTCTAGTCTTCGTATGCAATGTTAGTGAAATGTCTAATACACTTATACGCCCCACATTTCTTCACTCTCTCTCTCTCATGGAAAGATCGAATAGGGATGTCAATCAGGTAGCCTGCTTGGTTTTGGATCAGTTCTATCAAGCCGCCAGCTGTCAGGGCTATTCAGCTCAGGTCAATTCGGGCAAAATTTTATTTGAGGCTGAATTTTTTTTATCATAACCAAATTACATCAAACTTAAAATTTTCAATATTTAACCAAAATATTAATATAAATAATAAAATTCTGGCTATTCGGGTCAACTAATTTAATTTTGGCCTAGCCCTATTGGGCTGCGGACTATTCGGATCGGTTCTTTTTGGGTTCAATTCCTTTCGGGCTAAAATTCTGATCCTAAATCCGTTTTTTTCTCAGACTATTCGGATCAATCCATCAATTTCGAGCTGAATTGACATCTCTAGAATGAGGAGAGAGAGAGATACAAAACACAACATTAGATAAAAGCTAGAGAATGAGACAGAAGGATTGCATTATTATAGTAGAAGCCAAAAAAAGATGGAAATATGGAGTAGTTGAAGAAGCTACCGGTCACAAAATACACACACACATACGGGTGTGTGTGTGTTAGAGTGAGTCAAGAGTGATTATAATTAGAATTAGTGGGAATATGATTTGGGTGGGGAGGGAAAGCATCTCCTTTGACCTTCCAAAAGCAAACAAAAGGTTTAAGTGCCCAATTCTTGATTATTGATCACTAATCACTATTCTCACACTAATTCATCTCTTCAATCTTTTCAAATTACTCTTTATCAATATACAAATAAAAGTTGGGTGAGACTAGATGCACCCCATCATCCCTCCAAGTAGGCATGTACATCTCACGTCTCACTCCCTTTTAGAAAATCATACCATTTTCTTACTATTTAGTACTACCTTTTATCATAAAAAAATGAAAAAAAAATAGCAAATCTTGAATTATGTGAAAAATATTGAATTTGTAAAATCATAGGTGTTTCTCTTATCGCATTGTTCGTTTTTGTCTTTGTATTGTTGCCATTCGGTTTCCAACTTGATCGATATAATAAAGACAGATGGGGAATGTGTTCGATCTTAATATGATATGAACAAGACTTTGATCTATCATTTATAACAGAACACAATCTTTTGTGCGTGTTCCTTACTAACGGGCTAACGTAATTTCGCAACGTACGTTTTAAAATAATACTACTATTATAGTACCATGGAAAAACTTGAAACACACCCAAATGTTATTTTCCATTATTTCTTCATCTATCCCAACTATAAAATCGGTGTTTTCTTCAAGTTTGGGCTAAATTGAGGGTTAGGGTTCGTGATTTTGACAAGGAAGAAGAAGAAAAGGCCGTAGTTTTTTGTTTAATTATTTAAATAAATTTAATATAGTCATTACGCATTATAATATTTTTGTATTTTTGGAATGTACTAAGATATTATTGGGGTGTGTGTGACTAGTTGCACCCATAAAAAAATCCATATGTTCTCCAATGCATGATGTAGTGACATAATAAATGCAATTAATTAAATTAGAGTTTTAATCTTAGTAAGCAATGTTTGAAACACAGTGTTTATTAAAAAAAACATATGTAAAATCGTCAAAGGGGTAGTTACGTTTCCTACAACATCTAATCCACTTCGAAAAAATAAATTTTATAAAGGGTTGATTGTTTTAAAATTCACAAGCTTTGGAGTGTTTTTGATTTTTCACAAATTATAAAAAAAACGTAGTTTTAATAACATAAATTTAACCCTTATTTGATTTTTCACATGATTTTGAAATTCCTACCACCTGAAAAAATAAAATCAGTCAAAAATTTATATATTTTAAGGTAATTTGGTGTCCACGTAGACATATATGTAACACTTTCTGACTATCATGTCAAATTCAATTAGTTTGAATTCGAAAATTTGTGAAAATCCAAACAAAGACTAAATTGATGTTATTAAAACTACATTTTTAAAAACGTGTGAAAAAAAAAACAACCCAAAATTTGTGTATTTCAAAGCAATTAACCTTCTATAAATAAGCTTCCTACAATGTTCTTATTTAAATATTAGGGCAAATATATAATGATGTGACATTTCATATTTTCAATATTAAATGAGAATATATTTGCAAAAATTGTATTAAATTTTTAAATTTGGGACATTCTAAAAAGATAAAATAAAATGAATATTGTAATATGATTGGAAGTTGAAACTAATGTTGTACAAATATATCTAGATTTCCAAATTATTCACCAACTCGAAATGGAAAATTAATCATAAGACAAAAGTCAATTGGACTACTTATTGAAGATAATTTCATCTCTCTAACATTTCAATGATTTTTTCATAATAAAAATAATTGTTTATTAAATAACAAGCTATGTGGCCGGCATAATTAAGTAGTGTAGAATTGGTCTCTATGGCCCACCTAAACTTGTGCAACAACAACAACAAAATCTTTATATAATATATATATATATATATATATATATATATATATCATTTCCCTTCCATTTCCATCTTCCTTCATTTTTTTTTATAAAAAATCTCAATGAAAATTGAAAAGTTATTTTTAAATTTGATAAAGTAGGTGCATTTATTTAGGTAGATGTATTGAAGGTGGAGGAGGGGGTAGTCTCTTTCATATTAATTATCTTGCTTTTACTACCGGTTTGTTAATAAGTTTCAATCTTATAATTTTCTCCAAAATTATATATGTATCTAATGGTAAATTTGGAACATGAATTTTTTACCCCTATAAAATCTCCTAGCTACAATTTGACATGTAGATTGAAATAAGAGAAAAATTAAGTTATATTAGGAAAATATAACTTAATAGATAGAGGGTAAATTTGTCACAATTTTTAATTTTTAATTTCTCTTGTAAAAGTTAAAACATCAATTAACATGATACTAAGATAAAAATAAATGAAGTTATTATGGCCATTAGCCTTGTTGGCCTATAATAAAAGTTCCATTTTTACACAAAGGTATTTTTTTATATATATATAATTATAATTGAATAAATTCCTCATTTATGTCTCATTTAAATCCCCATAGACTGCAAGTCGGAAAAAGGAGAGAAATATACACAGAAATCAACTTTGCGGTTCAATATTATATTAAATATAAAATATAAATACGTATCAATAAATTTCAACTACTGAATATTAAAAAAAAAATCGTGCTTTTTTTTTTGTTTTGAAATCTTGACTTTTAGATTCATGCCAACCCATGAAATAAATTCGACAATAAATATAAATAAAGATTTAAGACATGCATATCTACATCAATTTTGAAATTTAAAACTCTATCTCTTTGTTTAGACAATTAATCCATTATTTAATGTTTAACATAAGAAACTCGTTTAATAAAAGCACATCAAACTCACCATACATTAATGACAGAATCATAACAATAATTTTCTTTAATGTAATGCTTAGTTTTTTTCCTTAAAATGTAAATGAGCATCATTCGAGCTCAATTCAAAAAAAGCTCGTTCATTTTCTAAACGAGTCGAGCTCGAACAGAGCAGCATTCGGCTCAACCAACTTGCGAATGAGTACATTAAATAAACTTTTTTTTCGAGCTCGAATATGAAAATTAATCGAGATTTTTTTTTTTCACGAGCCGAGCTAAAGCTGAATTTCAGCCTGACAAATCTTTATCGAACCAAACTTGAACAAAAGGAAGAAAACTCGAATCAAGCTCGGCCTCAAATATAAAATAACGAGACGAGTTTGAACATGAGGATATTCGGCTTGATTTGGTCCATTCACGAGTCTTAAAAATAAGAGAGTGAAGTATAAATGATGTAAAATAAGAGAGAGAAAAACCAAACAAACGCATTCCCACTTCCCTCTCTCTCTCTCTCTCGGTATTGACCCGTTAAATTAAATGCATAGATTGAAAAATCTGAACACCTTTGTTGTCTGCAGCTGCGATTAAAATTAAAATTTGCCATTGAAATTACAATGCACAATATCTTAGGTGATATAATATATAATGTAATAACTACGAAATCTGCAAAGTAAACCCCGGGTGTTGACACTAAAGACAATGGGTCCAGCTGTAATCTTCAGTTTAGCCTTTTGAGTCTACACGGTCAGAGAAACAAAAAACCACAGTGTTTTTGTGTATGTATATGTCAGTTACGTGTGTATTTGTGGTGTGTAGAGAGAGAAAGAGAGGGAGAGAGAGAGAGAGAGGGAGCTGAGGAAATAGATGCCCTGCCCCTAACTAGAGTCCTAACTCCCAAGCATAAATTTTGCTGTTCTGTATTAGTTTTGCTGTTTTGTTTTCTTGTTTGCATTTGCAGAGATAAAAAGAAAGGGGGGTCCCCTTAAAAAAGGGTTCTTGCTTAGGGCTTGAGGGATTCTTGTTTTCTCCTGTTATGTTTGGTGCTCAAGATTGGTGGCTCCTCCTCCCCAGCTGCTGAGTTGTTCAGATTTCAAGATTTTGGCTTTCTGGGTTCTTGATCTGAGATTCTGAAGAAAAGAGGGGTCTTTTTTGTGTAAATGAGACTGCATTTTTGATATATATCTATGGAGCAAACAATTGAGAGATCTCCTAATGGGCAAAGGGTTTTCAGAGTTCAACCTCCGCTGGTGAGCCCAACAAAATCTTTGACATTTTCTGCTCGTAATTTGTTCAATTTATGCGTTTATGATGCTGCCCAGATGAAATTCTTGGTAGTGTGCTATTTCTAGATTGAATATTTCTTGGTTTTCTGTGGAATAAGTGTTGTGTTGGGGTTTTGTTCTTTTTGAATTTTGTGATTGCTGTTTGTGTTTTCATGATGTTCCTAGATTTTGCCCTGCTGAATTTAGAAAGGTTTGAATTCTGATGATTGTTTGACTTGAGGCATCACTGAGTTGGTTGTGGGAGTAGTTTTTACTGCTTACAAGATGGATGGGAATGGTGCATTCTCCATGGATGAAAAGGGGTGTGTTTTGATTCTGGAAATTTAATGTTGTGGCAGTCTTTGACCTTGTTTCAAAAATTTAAAGAAAGTTATGCTGGTTAATGGAGATGGAGCGAAATGATTTAGCCTGTTTGACTGGGGAAATGAGAGTAACAGCGGGATGACAGTTTTTGTTTATTCGACTGGTTTGGAGGGATGAACTTTGTCATAAAAAAACTCTGAAGAGCTTAAATTCTTGAATGAGATTAGTTTGCTTTTCTTTCCCTCTGTATGTGAGAATCGAAAGTTTCTTGATTAGAGCTGACGGGTAGGACTTGCTGTACGTTTGTTAGGAGTGCTTAAAAGCGAGTCATGTGCCTAACTCATGGTTAAAGTTATCAATCCATGTAGGAGATATATCAAGGGAACTAACTTTCCTTATTGATTGAGATCAATCATAGTTAGGCGTTCGTGGTATTCTGCTACAATATTGCATGGGAAAGGCTATTTAGCAAGAACATCATAAGATGAGACTTTTAATAAAGAGAGTGATGAGCATAAAAGACATTGATGCTTTCTTAAATTTGAAATTGAAATTGGGTTTTCATGCTATCATTTGGATTGTTGTAGTAGTTGGATCTTCTTCTTCCTTCAGTTACTCTAGGTTAAATTTGGTTACAGTCATCCTTGAATGTGGACGGTGGAACTGTATCGCCACTGATGGGAATCTTTAGCTCGTGGTGTCAAATTTTGAAAACTGTAAAACCATTCTTCCCTCGTTTTCTAAATCTGTGGGCACTAACTTGCCTACTCAGTGCGAGTCCGTTAGGAATTTGCTGGGAATTCTATGACACATGTTTGCACCAAATTGCAAGAGTCACTTACTATGTTACTGTTTCTGTATCTCTGTCTGGAATGAGTCGGGGCGGGCGTTTTAAGTATGTACGTTAACGAAGAAATGATAAGAGAAGAATGTATTAGTTCTTATTGAAGTGTTTGTCATGGTGTATACAATGTAGGAACTGTGATTTTCCAAAAGAGTCTGATGCATATGGGGTTCGTGTTTGCATGAGTATGCCTGGTAAAATAGAGCCCGTATTCCGTATAACTCAGACGAAATGAAGTATGCAAATGAAAAGCCATCAAATTAGCTTACTTCATGGTGGGAATTTTTTGCAGGTCGATTCTGTATCATGTTACTGCAAGGTGGATTCAGGGTTAAAAACAGTTGTCGGGGCAAGAAAATTTGTCCCCGGATCTAAACTTTGCATCCAACCGGATATTAATCCCCGCGCACACAAGTCAAAAAACTCTCGTCGGGAGAGGAACAGGGTGCAGCCACCACTTCTACCAGGACTGCCCGATGATCTTGCAATTGCTTGCCTGATTCGAGTTCCTCGTGTGGAGCATAATAAGCTTCGTCTAGTTTGCAAGAGGTGGTTCAAGCTCCTAGCCGGAAATTTTTTCTACTCTCTTAGGAAGAGCCTTGGTATGGCAGAAGAATGGGTATATGTCATGAAAAGGGATCGAGACGGGCGGATCTCATGGCATGCTTTTGATCCAACCTACCAACTGTGGCAGCCTCTTCCACCAGTTCCACCGGAATATAGCGGGGCTCTCGGATTTGGTTGTGCTGTCCTTAGCGGTTGTCACCTGTACTTATTCGGTGGAAAAGATCCGCTAAAGGGATCCATGAGACGAGTTATTTTTTACAGTGCTCGGACAAATAAATGGCACCGGGCACCAGACATGCTTCGGAGAAGGCACTTCTTCGGCTCGTGTGTCATTAACAACTGTCTTTATGTTGCCGGAGGAGAATGTGAAGGGATTCAAAGAACTTTGCGTTCTGCAGAGGTTTATGATCCCAACCGAAACCGGTGGAGCTTTATTGCTGATATGAGCACAGCCATGGTGCCATTCATTGGGGTTGTGTATGACGGCAAATGGTTCCTAAAGGGGCTCGGAGCCCACAGGGAGGTTCTGAGCGAAGCCTATCTCCCGGAAACCAATACGTGGAGTCCGATAAATGACGGGATGGTGGCCGGTTGGCGCAACCCGAGCATATCTATGAACGGGAAGCTTTATGCTCTAGACTGCCGGGACGGGTGTAAGCTAAGAGTGTACGACGAGGGCTCAGATTCTTGGAGCAGATTCATCGACAGCAAGATCCACCTCGGAAATTCTCGTGCTCTCGAGGCTGCTGCGCTCGTCCCTCTGAACGGAAAGCTCTGCATAATTCGCAACAACATGAGCATCAGTATAGTTGATGTCTCGAATCCAGATAAACGAGTGGAGAGCAATCCGCAGATATGGGAAAATATTGTGAGCAAAGGCCATTTCAGGAACTTGTTCACGAATCTGTGGTCGAGTATTGCTGGAAGGAGTGGATTGAAGAGCCACATTGTACATTGTCAGGTGCTTCAAGCATGATATGTAGAACTACGATTATGATTGAACATGCCGGAGATTTTTGGTGCTGTTTATTGATTTGTTTAAGGGAGTTTCTGTTTACACCGTAAAATTTACTCTTTGCACTGCAAAAAAGAAAAAAGGAAAAATAAAATAATTACGAATTGACTGAAATACCCTTTAATTACTTTCTTGTATCACAAAATTTGAAAATAAATTTAAAAAAGGGGGAGGAAAAACAAATGCACGAAACCTAGTTCGAGTTACAAGTACAAAATTTAGCTCGAAAAAGCTAGGTTAACTCGGGCAATTTAGGTGGCAATCAACAATGTGGAATGAAAATCAAGAAGAATCGAACAATGTACGTAAGTATTTTTCGCGAGTTTTTACCGATTAAAACTTGAATTTTCGTGTGTTATTTTTCCAGCTTTTGGCGTTCTGTTCTAGAAATGCAGTTAGAACATGCTTTTATGTGTTCTAAAAACGAAGCTCGAACATAGATAGTTTGTTCTAACTATGGTCATCGAACATAGATACTTTGTCATAAGTCTCAAGTTCGAACAAACTTAGTATGTTCTATTTTTGTTGTCTGATGTACATCTTATGTACAGGAGTATTTACGTGTGTGTGTGTGTGTGTGTGTGTGTGTATCCAATTATGATTTATCAATCATTGAGAGAGTTATTTGGTTTGATTGATTTGATGATTTTATCTTCATTTTTTGTTTGATTTTGAATATTAAAACCAAAACATAGTTTGGTTATGTTTTGATTTTAATAAAAAAATATTTCGTTTATATACATTACATTTCTTTTAATTTATATTTTATAATTTATAGTTCTAATATTACACATAAATTAAAAAATAAAAATAAAATTGTACGCTCACTAGTGAACTAGGACGTACAAAATGCAAGAGTGCTTCAACTTAATGTGAAGATTTGGGAGATTTTTTTTGTGGATTGAACTATTAATTGTTAATTGTAATTGTGACTTATAATATTGTGATGAGTTGATCGTACGCGATAGAATTAGGGGATATTGTTATTATTATTTAGTTAATGTATCATTTATTATTTATTGAGTTCTAGTATTATTTTTTAAAATATAATTGTTTAGGAGAAAAAAGACATTAACATTGATTAAACCAAAAACCGTACCAAATAATTATGATTTGATTAGATTCGATTATATCAATTTCTTTGGTTGGATTGGTTTTTATATTTTAAAAATTTCAGTTTATGATTTTATTGATTTTGTTCGATTTTATACCGAACTAATCATTTGCACATCCCTAATTGGACGTCTGTTTGACGAAGGTTGTGTCCTTTAATCAAAGCAAATAAAAGGTTCTTATTAAGTCAATTTTGAAAGTTGGACATACAATTGAACCTAAGTTCCAATCAGTGCCCACTTGGGACCACATAATATTATAACATCCTAAATATTTCATAGTAAAAAATAGGCTAAACCATCATTAATATTCCAAACTATTTCAATTTTCTCAAATCTATCTCAAAACTAATACTTTTATCAATTAAATACCTAAACTATTAAAAACTAATCACCTCTATCCTTGAATACATTTTAGGACCAAAATCAGATCTTAAAAAGAGTTTTAAAAAATTAGAATAAAGATATTATGGCATAGATATAATCAATTTGGCTACAACATAAGAAGAAGACCCAAATATTTAGCCGAAACATTAGGTAATTTTTTGCCTAAAAATGTATCCGGGGATATATCTGATTAGTTTCTTAATAGTTTAGGTATTTAAATGATAAAAATGTTAGTTTATGATAGATTTGAGAAAATGTAAATAATTTAAGATATAAATGATGGTTTGACCGTAAAAAGTATAGTATTTTGCAAAAAAAAAAAGTTGTGTATAGACGCACTATAATTAAAAAAAAAAGAGGTTTTGAAATTATTTGATATAAATGGATGAGATAAAGCCACACATTAAATATTTAAGGAAATGAAAATGTTGATGAGAAAAATTGAAAACATATTTAAAACATTTAAAATTTGATTATTGAATAAGATAATTAATATTAAAAATTAGTTAGAAGTACACAAAATTATGAGCCAATTAATACCATTAACTATAAAATAAACTTATCAAAATAAATTGAAAATAAACATAACGATGGAATGAAAATTATGATTTATCTTTTGAATTTTTTTCCTGACTTAAATAGTTGCTTATTTAAAAAAAAAATAATTTGTCATAAAGAGATATAACAATATGATTTATTTTTTTTCTCAGTGAAAGGATAATATTATTTATTAAACAATTAGTTATCCGCCTTTCTTATGTTTTAATTTATTTTTACTCTATTGTCCAATAATTTACGTATAAATAAAATCGAACAATCTTTGGAATCATTAGATAAACATATACATCAAAAATTAAGAATTATATATATTTAATTCTGTAATTTGGTCCATCCATATATTTGGAAATATAAAATTTAAATTGTGAGGTTAATTGTTTATTTTCAAATTATATTAAAATAATATTTATTTTAAAATGCAAAAATAAGTATAAAATAATATAAAAGAAACCCGAAAGTCATTATCAAAAATTTTGATGTGTTTTTTACCCACACATACATAATTAGTAATTATGTGTGGTTAATTATTATTTTAAAAATTAAATAAAAATGTAATAAGGTAAATAAAAGTGTCAAATTCATTCACCACACATTTTATATTTATGTGTGGCTAAAACTTCAAATTATTGTAGTGAAAAAGATCTAAAAATACATATATTTATATTTTAATTAATTTAGGGGTGGTAAAGAGTAGAATGGGGATTGTGAATAAAATAATCCTTATAATATTAGGTTAATTATGTTTTCACTCGTTAAAAAAAAATATAAAAATCCGTTACCATATGGAGTAGCATACACTTCCATATATAATTTGAAGAACCTATATATAATCTTATATCGGTTTGCCATATCATATTTTATGTGAAGAATATACGTGCGTATGCATGGTAGTTGACAAATATTAATTAATCATGAATTAATAAAAAGAAAAAAAAAACTTTATATATTAAGCGCATGATCTATATAATATATAATCTTACCTTATTTAATTAATTACCTCGGTTATTTTTTATGTAAAGAGAATATATATGTGGTAGTTTACATATATATGCACGTATGAACAACTTATATATACATACGTAGCAAAATAAAAATAAAGTTGATATATATATATACTATAAATTAATTAAAGCATGGAGGAGGATAAGAATATGAAAGTTTGTAAGGAGCTTTCAGTACCGACACCGGCGACGATGATGGAAGACTACGGGAAAAAAACACCGGAGATTTTCGTAGCGATGCCGCCGACAACAACGGAAAAAATGGAGATTCCGGCCATCAAATATATTTATAATTATAATAACAAAAAAAGTGGTGAGTATTTAGTTAATTATTAATATTGATATTTAATATATATTCTGATTCTCGATCTTATTGTGTATGTACGTTAATTAATTTGTGCAGCAGCAGCAGCTTCAGCCAATCCCAATTTGTGTTACTTCATATTTTTTCTTGAGGTACGTGTACAACTCAAAATTAAATTAAATGGAAATATTTAGATTGTACTCTCACTAAAAATTAAAATAGTAAAAAATTAAAATATTTAAAATAATTAAGTAAATAACCACAACGTAATTATTATTATTATTATTATTATTATTATTATTATTATTATTATTATTATTATTATTATTATTATTATTATTATTATTATTATTGTGAAAACGACTGGAAGGAAAATAAAATAAAGCACGGTTCGGTGTGTTTATGTTGGATGAAAATTTTATTTGTTTGTTTGTTTCAACTTTCAATGATTTTTAATTATATACTATTCTTCTATTTCGTAGCTAGTCATAGTTTAAATTAAATATTCGACACTCCTCTCTTATTTTATGTTTTTAATTGTTATTGATCGCTTTGTTTAGGTGAGCAATCGTAAATTCAATTCGATTTTAGCTATCTTAGTACATAATCAAATTTGCAAAAATTTATAATGTTATAATCATATCGAACCAAATTTAAAATATAATTAATCAAATCCAAATTTTCCGAAATATGTAGTGTTTCGTCGGTATCAAATTACACTAATTATAGGGTTAACTATTTTTTATTAGATTTTCAAATTTGTAAAATTTAGTTTGCAGTAATAAAAGAAATTATTATTTTTTTGTCCGTTGTCATTTACGAAAGAAATTTGTGCAACTAATAAAAACTACAGTGTTCTCTCCATGACCCAAATTGATTTGCAATATTGAAGAGAAAGGCTTTAATCTCATTTTTTTTTAATTATTTGTTGCTTTTTTTTAAATGATATTTTTAATATTTTTGTATTAAGTGGTGTTTTTTCTGTTATTGCTAAATTCTGTGTATTATTTTTGCAGCTCCTGTTAGCGGGTATAGTAGTTATGCAGAGCTTAATCATTGCGTTTGCTGGTCATCCTATTGCGTCTATCCTAGCTGGTGTCTCGTTCTTGTTGGTCATATGGGCGTGCTATTTGCTCTATGCACTCTACACGAAGAGGGGCGTCATGACACCACCAACAAACGACCGCGCGCATCAGCCCGCTTATTCTTTTCGTGATCCTGTTCCTCCAACTACTCGTGCGCCGACAGGCATGGAGATCGCTCAATTTCTATGTGGTGTTGCCGCCATAGTGTCCACTTTTCTGAGTATCGTGCGGATAGCTACCAGGTGGCACGCGTTAGCCCACTATTTCACTGAAGCCTCACTTATACTTACATTTTTTCTTTTTTTGTTTGTGGTGGTGGATCATGTGCTTGTGGAGCTTGGGGTTTGACTCATATATTGGTTTTGGCTATTATGACATATTGAGATGTTTAGGTTTTGAAACATATTATATGTATAGATTTTTTGATAAGGCAAAGAATTAAAAAGAAAAAAAATTGTCACTAGCTAGCTTATATCTGATTAGCTTCTCATCCCCATCTTCCTTACCCTTTATTGCTTTGAATTATTTTTCAAAGCCTCTCTTTGCACAACATGTTGAAGAAGAAAATGTATTGTTGTATGTTGTGGGTTTTTTTGTCTTCCTATTATCAGTAGAAGAAGAATAGATGTTGCTGTATGGCGAGGGTTTTTGTTTCTATTGGAGTTTCAAGTTTAAAAAAAGATAGGGCTATAAGGGCAAAATAGAAAATTTAATTTAAAATGTTATTTTTTTTATAATGGGGGTTACAAAGAAAAAAATGAGGGTTGTGTTTAGAATTTCCCGACACAAATATACGTTCACTGCAGAATTGCTAACTATTGGGCCGATCTCTATATTTTGATTATAATGATTTATTATCTTAATCGTTATTGATTAACATATCCAATATATATATATATATATATAGCAATGTTTCGAACCAATTGATTATAAATCAAATTCCAATTGAGAAACACATTAATAATTTGTCAAAATAGAACATTTAAAGAATAATCTCAAATTATTTAACTTTGAGGGTTATAAATGAGTAAAATGGGGTTATAATGAGTATAATGAATAAATTAATTCATTGCAGAATTGATAACTTTTAGCCATGGCCGTGATGAGGTGATTTTATTTGTCACTTATAAAAGAAATTAAAGAAATCATTTTTTTCACATATCCAATATATAAAACAATATTTCGAACCAATTGATTACAAAACAAATTTCAATTGACAAATATATTAATAGTTTCTTTGCCGATAAAGATATATAATGAGGAAGAAAGATAATAATTTCTCCTAATAAGTAAAATAGAATGCATGGAAAGATCATTAAGCAAGGGATTTAAATCATTTAATAATCTAGATATTGGTGGAATTACAAACATGCCCTCAATTTACAACAGTCAAAATATTGCAAATTTGACCTCATTTATTTGAAATCGATCTTGACTATAGGAAATAAATGGATAAAAGGCATGGATTGGTTTCTACAAGGAACGGGGTTAACATTTGAACCAATACAATCACACACACACGTGTGTGTGTCTATATATATATATATATATATATATATATATATATATATATATTTTCCTATTCATTTTTACCAATTCTGAAGTAAACATTTGTGTCCTAATTGTTCAAAAAAAAAAAGTGCGCCAAACAAAACCGATACAACCAAACATAAGAATCAATCTCTATAATATGAATCAATGTTAAAAAACATGTCAAAAGAGTTGGGGAACTATATACTAATTACAAGCCATAATATATATGAATAAACATGATCCACCACCACAGTCATAAGAATACCGCATGTGTGTATATATAAGTGGGCCCATAGTAATATAATACTGAGGTAATGCGTGCCATCTGATAACTATCCGCATCATATCTAGAAAAATGATCGCTATATCAACAACGCCATATGAAAACTGAGTCAACTCAAATGAAGTCGGTGCATGCGGTCAATGCATCATGGCAACCCTCCTTTTGTAGAGTACATGGAGCAAATAACATGCCCATATAACAAAAAAAAAAGAGACAATGACAAAAATATTATCGACAAGATGACCAACAAACCCAATGACTAGGCTCTTCATAACTACTATAACCAATAACACCACCTGAAAAAAAAAATAGATATCTATAATTTAGTGATAATAGTAAAAAAAAAATCCACTTAACAAAATAAATAAAAAATATCAACAAATATTCGAAATTTGAAAATCTAATATAAAATAGTTAATCCCAATTGCTTTTATTAATTTGATTTTGATCTAAATTAAATATAGTAGTTTCAAACATATTACAGCATGGCAAAGTAAAATGGGAGCTATATATCTCATGTGTATATATAGGGCAAGTCTCTTGTATATAAGATGTACATTAGACAGTCAACGTGTTGATCGGGTGTTGACCCGGTCAATGCTTTGACCAAAAAATCCATCAAAATTAGTATCATTCATAATACTGAAAAATATCATTTTAAAAGTCCAAAAATATCATTTGTATCAGTAAAAAGTATTGGCTATAAAAAAAAAATAAAGAAAAAAACTGTTAAGATTAGTATAAATCGAAACACTAAAAAGTATCATTCAAAATTAAAATAATTATCAGTTGTATCCATAAAAAATATCACAAGTTTTCACGATTTTTTTGGTTAACGCTTTGACCGAGTCAACGCGTTGATCGTCTGATTTTCACGATTTTTTTGGTCAACGTTTTGACCGAGTTAACGCGTTGACCGTCTGATATACATCTCTTTACGATATATATATATATATATATATATATATATATATATATATATATATATATATAATGTTTCTTTAAAAAAAAATAGTTGATTAATTTGTTGTACACGTATATTCCTCACATATATAAAATATGAATTGGCAAACAAGATAAGATTATAATCTTATAGGAGTATATTATATGATGACGGTTTTGAAATATTTTGATACTTGTAGAAAGTTGTGAATATATTTGTAATTCAACCAACCTCTAAATTATCAAATCCCTCATTTCATGATCTTTCCTATTTTTATACGATCTATTTTAGCTTTTATTATCTTTCTTCCTCATTATCTTTATCGGCGAAGAAATTATTTATGTATTTGTCAATTGATTTAAAGTATAGCAAGATAAAATGCAACCCTCAATTTGT
Source organism: Perilla frutescens (assembly GCA_026008535.1). Lineage (NCBI taxonomy): Eukaryota > Viridiplantae > Streptophyta > Magnoliopsida > Lamiales > Lamiaceae > Perilla > Perilla frutescens. Next base: position 426,742 of record BRKX01000008.1, on the reverse strand, counting down.
AGTCCTATTATTTAAAATCTATAATAAAATAAAAATACAACCCACATTTTATAGTCACCTCTATTTTAAAAATTCTACCAATCTAAAATACAACCTCATCAATTTACAGTCCCCAAACCATCTTCCTAATAAGAATAAGAAAAAAAATGAAATAAAAGAATAATACCATTTCTTGTTGTTGCTACTAGAGGTGGTAAAATGGGAGGCCCGGCCCAGGCCAAGTGCAAAAATTGGGAGTTTGGGATGTCGGGCCACAATGTAAAATTCCAGTTTTTGGGTCATACGGCCTAACCTGTTCGAGACATTCATTTTTTTGGGCCGGGTCAGGATTGTTTCCGGTCTATTTTTTTGGCTTGGCCCGATCGAGCCAAAATTAACACCCTAGTTGTTGCGGATGAGAGAAATTTCCTCTTCTTTCACTTTAATTTGCCCCTACATTCAATCCAATTCCTCCAATTGAAGGATTGCATTATATTTTATATTCTATTATATTCTTAACTCAATAATGAATGATGAAAGAGGTTCTATAATTTTATCTTCTTTTAAAGGAATATGTGTATCATTCTTTTTTTCTTTTTTTTTCTTTTTTTGTTCTCTGTTTTCTTTTTTTTTTCTTCTGTTTGGTGGTCATTTTTTTTTTCTCTGTGTCTATGGATTGTTTTAGAGTTTTTTTTTTCATTTCTATTGTTTTAGTATATTTTCATTTGTATTATTTAAGTTAAGGGTTATATGTTAGTTTGTTAGGATTTTATTATAGTGGGGGTTGTGAGGACAAAATTAAAATTTTAAAAATAGTAATTTATATTTAATTAATTTAGGAAATTGTGAAAAGAAAATTGAGATATGTAAATAGAATCACCCATATTATAATGGTCGCATATTATAATTTACATTTTATTTCATTCTTATACTAATATTTATTATATTTATGCAAATATTAAGTTTGAAATATTTAATCATATGATACTATAATACTTCTTTTTAATAAATCGTTAAATGTAATTTTAGTAAAGCTAGTATAAACACGTGCAAAGCACGTGCATCTTTCTAATGTAATAAATACATGCACATATATATACATAGGGAATGTTTCATTTGGGAACATTAAATGCATACTTTTTTTTACTTTTATATATATTAGCATTAAGATTAAGATCATGATTAAGATTAAGATTACATTTTCTTTATTTGTCCCTATCTTTTACGAATGGCATCATCTACTGCGACAATAAAGCGGCCATCCAAATTACTCAGAATCAGATTTATCATGAGCACACCAAACACCTCGATTTGGACTGCCATTTTGCTTGCAAACATTATCGCGATGGTTTTCTCCAGCCCATTTATGTCTCCACCAAGCTTCAATTGGCTGATTTGTTTACCAAATCTATTGGTGGCACTCAGTTTACTCTTTTGTTATCCAAACTCTCACTTGGCGATGTTCACCAAGTCGAGTTTGCGGGGGTGTTGACGTCTCAGCCGCAAGAGTTTTCATGCAACAACTTCATCATGCAACGTTCTCTCCATGCACGTGCTCCATGCAGCTGAGATATATCAGTTCCCACGTGTCCTTATATCCGCAACCCATGCTAGGACCAGCTTCATTTAGCCGTAGGATTCACCATGCACTAGGATCATCATCTGTAGCCGTTGATGTTAATCTAGCTTAGAGAGCACGCTAAATTGTAGTATAAATAAGATGATCTCTTTTGTAAATGATGATGCAAAATATTTTTTTGAAATATAATACAAATTATAAGATGAATAACTTCTTCAATACCTCTATTTTTCATTTCCAACAGTAATGTATATAAAATTTATAGGGGGTTGATTATCTACAGGAACGAAGGAACACTGCCGTCAGCCGCTGGTGGTACAATGGCGACCCTCCTCTCGTAGAGTACGTAGAGCAGATAGCATGCCCAAATGACAAAATGAAACTAGGAAGTGGCCAAAAGAAGATTGACAGGATGACCAGCAAAAGCAATAGCTACGCTCTGCATAACCGCTATACTCAGTAACACTGCCTGAAAAAATAGCAGACAGAGAATCTAATGAAAAAGAACCACTTAATAAAAGAATATTAAAAATATCCAAAAAACAAGCAATAAGTAATTAAACAAAATTGAGATTAGAGCATTTCAAAATCAATTTAGCCTACGTAGATAACAAAATATAGCAAAATCAACTGTTATCGGCGTTCATTTTAAAAATATCCAAAAAACAAGCAATAAGTAATTAAACAAAATTGAGATTAGGGCATTTCAAAATCAATTTAGCCTACGTAGATAACAAAATGTAGCAAAATCAACTGTTAGCGGCGTTCATTTTAATTTTTCATGGGCTCCACAATCAACACCAACATCTATCAAGTAAAAAAAAGGATACATATGTTCCGATGGAAATAGCCTAGTGGTGGAGTGAGGTTGCTTGGAGACCAAATGTCACGAGTTTGAATCTCCTCAATACCGCAGATCGTGCGTGAGTAAAAAAAAGCCACAAATAATTATAACATTATAAATTTTGGTAAATTTGATTATAAAAAATATCAAGTAAAAAAAAGGCTACAAATATCAAGTAAAATATTAAAAATATTGTTAGAAATGAATATGTTCTCCTCCATTTTTTTTATTTCCTTTTTATATATTTGGATTATCTAATCTACCATATACTATAAAGGAGCAATATAAAATAAAATTGATCTTAACCATTGATTTATCAAATCTAATATCGATCTTAACCATCCATTTATCAAATCTAATGGATATGATTTATCCATAAATTACACACTAAGCTAATGTTCACAAATTAAACATTCTCTATGTATATATATGTTCATGTATTTATTACACTAGAAAGATGCATGTGTTTAAACTAGCTCTACTAAAATTACATTTATCAGTTTTATTGAAGAGAAGTATTATAGTATCATATGATTAAATATTTCAAACTTAATATTTGCATAAACATAATAAATATTAGTATAAGAAATAAAATGTGAATTACATTTGTTGAAATTTATTTTATCCAAGCGTATATTATATCATACTAGAAAAATGCACACATTTTACACCGGATTCCTATCTCATTTTTGTTTAGTTTGTTTTGTTTTGTCATTTCAGATTTTTTTTTTGGACAAGGATACTACTATGCTAACGGGTATTAAAGATATTTCTCAAATCCGGGAATAAACATAAAAAGATTGTTCTTATTATTACTGTTGCATGTATTTATAAAGAAGGATGGAAAAATCTAGAAAATCATACAAGGAAAATATACAAAAATATTATAGCAATAATAATAATATAATCTAATTATGTTTATTCCCGGATTTGTTGTGATATTCGAGATCACGAGAAATCCGGGAATAAAAATACAAGGAAAATATACAAAAATATTATAGCAATAATAATATAATCTAATTATGTTTATTTCCGGATTTGTCTTGATCGTGAATATCTTGTGGATATATATATCTTTTGATCCAAATGTACTACCATATTAACTTTTAAATATTCATTTAAACCCATTAGTTAAATGAGCAGTTAAAATATTCATTTAAACTCAATAGTTAAATGAGCTGAACGGTCTATGAAAGTGACCTTTAAGTACATAAACAAATATAAACAAATGCTAGAAAAGATATACTAATCTACAAAAATTAATGTTGCTCAGATTTTAGCATGTTTTATTCCTCTCGCTAGTGTTTTAAAAATTAATATTTTTGGAGTATGAAACTTGAAATGCTGCAGCTATGTGGACTTTGTTAGTTTAGGTTTCAACTTTACTTGTTTGACCATTTTCAGTTGCTAATATATTTATGTGTTCTCGTGCAGTCACTTCTGAAAAAGAAACCTTACAGATGGAGAAAAAAGAAGTGAAAAGAGTGACAAATATCAACTATTTATATAATACTTCTATAGGAATATGATAAGGTGGGTCTTCCATTATAGTAGACACGCGTGCCAATGATTTGGCTTCGGTGTCATTTTTAGAGACCGTTCATCATAAAAATTTCATAATGATGGGAATGGGGTTGCTCTTTACCGGATTCCATATTCAAACAAAAATAAGTTATATACTTTTGCTAATATTCATGAAGAACTCGATATACTTTTGTTCCTATTATTGTTGTTGCATGTATTTATACAGAAGGATGGAAAAATCTAGAAAATCATAAAGGAAAATATACAAAAATATTATAGCAATAATAATAATATAATCTAATTATGTTTATTCCCGGATTTGTCGTGATATTCGATATCACGACAAATCCGGGAATAAACATACAAGGAAAAAATATACAAAAATATTATAGCAATAATAATATAATCTAATTATGTTTATTCCCGGATTTGTCGTGATCTTGAATATCTTGTGGAGATATATCTTTTGATCCAAATGTACTACCATATTAACTTTCAAATAATTTTTTTTTATCAAGCCACAACTATAAATCTTTTTTAGTACATGTTGAATAATTTTTTTGTACTCACATAAAGTTTTCTATATTTTATTTATCATTGTTGATTTTAAGATACATTTTAGATGATAAGTCATTGTTAGATACAATTTATAAAAATTTCTCATGTTGTTTATATAGTGTATCTTTACCATCACACAATTAATGTTTTTAGTAAAAATACAATGAATAATATTAAATTATCAAGAAATAATGAACACTACTTATTAATTTTCATTAACAACATGTGAAATAAATTTATTTTAATATTAATTTAATAAATATGGTACATAAATTAATAAGATACAATGACTTTTGATTCAATCAAAATTCAATTTTATTGAATCATGAAAACACTCTTTAAATTAATAAATATTAATATATGGATTAATTAATATCACAATAAAATAAAAAATTTACATAAAATTTCATAGTCCCGATTCTATTAATTTATAAAATTTTTACTATAATTAGTATATAGTTCCTATAACTCTTGACATATATTTTCCTATTGCAGCTAATGTATTGGTATTAATTAGTTTGATATGGTATGCACATTGCATATTAATTTGGTTCTCCATCATATAATAGATGTTGGCCCGTATTTTAAAAATTAGGATACGAATCTATGTTCACTGCATAATTGCTAACTTTTTGTCATGACTCTGATGAGGCCCATTAACGGGGCTCATTATCTTCAATCGAGTATTAATAACATATTATCACATATTAGGAAATCATATAATATCTCATGATTCTCATCTCATGAGGTAACTATTGATCTCTATATGTGACTATAATAGTTTATATATGTATATATATAAAACAAATTACAATTGACAAACACATTAATAATTTATCTGCCGATAAAGATAATGAGAAAGAAAGATAATAATGATAATAATTAAAATAGATTGCATAAATAGGTAAGATCATGAAATAAGATATTTGATAATCTAGAGATTTGTTGAATTACAAACGTACCCTCAACTTACTACAAGTATTAAAATATTACAAATTAAATCCCACTTATTTGAAATATATATATAAATATATATTCTAGATTTTAAAGTAAAAAAAATGTTGCCATATGGAGCAGCATAAACTTCTATAATTTGAAGAACCTATAATATATAATCTTATCTTGTTTGCCAAATCACATTTTATGTGAAGAATATACGTGTCGGAGTTGATAAATTAATCATGAATTACAAAAAAAAATTAAAAAAAACTTATATATTACGTGCATTATCTATAATATAAACATATAGGAACCAATCTCTTACGATCCATTAAAAAAAATTACACAATCAAGATTTAAAACAAAACACACTGACAATTTGTAATTTTCGCGAGTTTTTTTTTCGATTGTGGGTATTTCCGTCACATTTTTATTAAAAATTTGAAAATCTAATATAAAATAGTTAACCCTTATTACTTTTATTCATTTTAATTAATAATTTGATTTTGATATAAATCTAGTAGTTTCATAACTACTTACAACTTAACAAAGTAAAATGAAAGCAAAAGAAATACATATGGCGAACATTTTTTTGAGGTGAAAATAGTAAATCAATTAATACACCGTCTCATTATGTTTGGGTGTTGCATAATTAGTGTAATTTGATACCAATAAAACACTACATATTTCGGAAAATTTGGGTTTGGTTAATTATATTTTAAATTAGGTTCGAAATGGTTATAACATTATAAATTTTGGTAAATTTAATTATGTAATAAAGATAGCAAAATCAAATTGAATTTACGATTGCTCACCCTAAACTAAACAAAGTCATCAATAACAATTAAATACATACATAAAATAAGAGAGGAGTGTCGAATATTTAATTTAAACTATGACTAGTTACGAAACAGAAGAATAGTATATAATTATAAATCATTGAAATTTGAAACAAACAAACAAATAAAATTTTAATCCAACATTAATATACCGAACAATGATTTATTTTATTTTCCTTCCACCTGTTTTCATAATAATAATAATAATAATAATAATAATAATAATAATAATAATAATAATAATAATAATAATAATAATAATAATAATAATAATACAAATTTGTGTCGCTCATATTCCAATAATTTCATTTGCGGATATTTATTTACTCGCTCCGTCCCATTTTAATAGACTGTCGATTTAAATTTTTCACGGGATTAAGAAAATGATTGAGAAAGATAATTAATCAAGAAATTTCCCAATATACCTCTATTTATTTCTTTGACATTTAATTAATGTCTAATTTAAACATATTAAATAGGAGTGTATATTAGTAAATTAACTAAATATATATATACATATAGAAACATGCACATATATATATATACATACTAAAAAGAAAAACAAGTTTATCAAAGTGGGACAGAGACTACGGGTATTTATTTTAAATATTTTAGTGTTTTTACTATTCTAATATTTAGTGAGCATACAATCTAAATTAATATTTACATTTAATTTCATTTTTTAGATCTACCAATTAATTAATCAACTAATAGTACTCTAAAACAAATATACGTACCTCAAGAAAAATTTGGGAGTCAAAATTCGTACCCGTACGCAAATTGGGATTGGGATTGGCTGAAGCCGAACAGATTAATTAACGTACATGCATAATAAGATCGAGAATATTAAATAAATCAATATTATTATTATTATTATTATTATTATTATTATTATTATTCCAATTTCATAATAATTGACTAACTACTCACCACTTTTTTTGTTATTTTTATAAATATAATTAATGACCGGAATCTCCATTTTCTCCGTTGTCGTCGGCAGCATCGCTACAATGTACATGCATAATAAGATCGAGAATATTAAATAAATCAATATTATTATTATTCCAATTTCATAATAATTGACTAACTACTCACCACTTTTTTTGTTATTATTATAAATATAATTGATGGCCGGAATCTCCATTTTTTCCGTTGCCGTCGGCTGCATCGCTATATAAATCTCCTGTGTTTTTTTCTCATAGTCTTCCGTCGTTGCCGCCGGCGTCAGTACTGCAATCTCCATACAAACTTTCGTATTCTTATCCTCCTCCATGCTTTAATTATTTTATATATGTAAATATATCAACTTTATTTCTACTTTGCTACTATACGTATGTATATATAGTTAAGTTGTTCATATATGTATGCATATTTTGGCAATTCACGATTCATATATATGTAAACTACCACACACACACACATATATATATATATATATATTCTTTACATAAAATATAACCGAGGTAATTAATTAAACAAGGTAAGAATATATTTATTATAGATCATGCGTTTAATATATAAGGTTTTTTTATAGTACTTCACTATTAATTTGTCAACTACGTACCTCACGTAGGTTCTTCAAATTATGGAAGTTTATGCTACTCCGTTTGGTAACGGATTTTTTTTATTTTTTTTTAACGAGTGAAAAAACATAATTTTATATGGTTAATTTTATTCACAATTCTTATTTTACTCTTTACAGCATCTAAATTAATATATATATATATATATATATATATATATATATAGATTTTGGTTTAAATGTGAATCCCATCTCCCTGTAGAAATTAGGATCTAATCTTATCCATTTATTTCTTTGATTTTCATGGTCAAGATTAATCTAAAATTAACAAGGTAAAAAAATTAATTTATTATGAATTACATAAGTTGAGGATGCAATAGTAATTTAATTATATATGGAATATCAAATCCCACATTATATGGAATATCTATTTTCATGAAGTATATTTTTTCTTTCTTCTAATACATCACAAATTTCATTCTCACGACTATAAAAATAAAGGGACGAACATTTATAAGGTTCAAACAATTACGAAATATTTTGATAAGGTATGTTATTCAATATTAATTAAATAATTAAGATTCCAACACTATGAAATATTTGGATAATATTTCATTCAAATATTATTTATATCAAAACCAAAATTAATAACAATTATATGCTAGCAATTCATTTAATGTGAATTATCAAACTTGGGGACAATGAACCCTAATGGGAATCTCATAATTACTAGTTGTGATCAGATGAGCACTAATCGGAACGTAATAAACCCTAATTGGAAACGGTGAACCCTAGTGGAAAATGTCACATCAATTTTAGCCTCCTACTTCGATCATTTTAGCCTAATGCGATTCTCATTTTAGCTTCAGAAGAAAATGAAAGAATTATTGAATTATTATATTACCCCTCCTCCCACAAAGTTGCCGAAAATTACATGAATGCCACCGCCCATCCATTTAAATCTGATTTAATCTGTGCCGTCCAGATTGAGTCAAACAAGGGCTAGGATTGGTTCCTAGTTCCCAGGGAAAGGTTCTCATTTGATCCTTTCCCTATATATATATATATATATATATATATATATATATATATATATATATATATATATATATCTTTTTGTCCCTAAATTTCCCCAACTAATTTTAAAAAATTAGCAAAATATAATACAACCTCAAACTAATTTAAAGTATAGCAAGATAAAATGCAACCCTCAATCTGTAGCTTTATTATTTAAAATCTATAATAAAATGCAACCCTCAATCTGTAGCTTTATTATTTAAAATCTATAATAAAATAAAAATACAGCCCACATTTTATAGTCACCTCTACTTTAAAAAATATACCAACCTAAAATACAACCTCATTAATTTACAGTCCCCAAACCATCTTCCTAATAAGAATAAGAAAAAAAAATGAAATAAAAGAATAATACCATTTATTGCTGTTGCTACTAGAGGTGGCAAAACGAGGGGCCCGACCCAGGCCAAGTGCAAAATTTGGGCCGTCAGGCCACAATGTAATTGCAGTTTTTGGGTCATACGGCCCAACCTGTTCGAGACATTCATTTTTTTGGGACGGGCCAGGATTGTTTCGGGTCTATTTTGTTGGCTTGGCCCGGACCAAGTCAAAATTAACACCCTAGTTGTTGCGGATGAGAGAAATTTCCTCTTCTTTCACTTTAATATGTTAGTTTGTTAGGGTTTTATTATAGTGGGGTTATGAGGACAGAATTAAAATTTTAAAAATATTAATTTATATTTAATTAATTTAGGGAATTATGCAAATAAAATTGAGAGTTGTAAATAGAATCACCCATATTATAATGGTCACGTATGGATCGATAACCCAAGTTTGTGAGGCCCAAAATCATGAATTTTTTTAAAAAGTTAAAATTATGATTTAAAAAAAAAAAATCAAATTATGATTTTTAAAAAATATATAATATTTTTTAAAAATTTAAATTATAATTTTTAAAACATAAGTAATGAGATGAGATAGCATATCATTTCCTAATATGTGATAATATGATATTAATGGTCGATTCAATGTAATGAGGCCTCCATTAATTGGCCTCGTCACGGCCATGACAAAAGGTTACCTGGTTAGACTTACCAATTCTATAGTGAACACTTGTGTCCTAATTTTTAAAATACGCGCCCATCAGTTATCACATGATCGATGACCAAATTAATATGCATAGCATATCAAACTATTTAATACCTTCGCATTATATTCGCTATAATAGAAAAATATATGTGAGAGTTGTAGGAACTATATGCTAATTATAAGTCTATTAATAAAAATATCTAAACGTATAATATGTTTCAAACTCTAAACATCTCAATATGCCATAGTAGCCAAAATCAATACATAAGTAAAAAACCAATACAACATGTCATAATAGCCAAAATCAATACACGAGTCAAAAACCAATACATGGGTCAAACCCCAAGCTCCACGAGCACATGATCCACTACCACAAACAAGAAGAGAAAAAATGTGAGTATAAGTGAGACTACAGTGAAATAGTGGGCTAATGTGTGCCACCTGGTAGCGAACCGCACGATACTCAGAAAAGTAGACACTATGGCGGCAACGCTACACAGAAACTGAGCGATCTCCATGCCTGTCGGTACATGCCATGCCGTCTGTGCAGGAGCAGCTGGAGGAGCGGGAGGAACATGATCACGATGCACGCAGTCGAAATCCATATCGGGCTGATCAGCCTCAGGAACATCGTCAGCTGGTGGTGTCATGGCACCCCTCCTCGTGTAGAGTGCATAGAACAAATAACATGCCCATAGCACCAACACGAATGAGACACCGGCAAGAATAGGCGCGATAGGATGATCAGCAAACACAATGACTAAACTCTGCATAACTACTATGCCCGCTAACAGGAACTGAAAAAATAATACACAGAATTTAGCGAGAAAAAAACAACCCCTTAACACAAAAATATTAAAAATATAAAGTAAAAAAAAAAGCTAGAAATAATTAAACAAATTTGAAATTATTGCCTTTCTCTTGTTTATAGCAAATCAATCAATTTGGGTCATGGAGAGAACAATGTAGTTTTTATTAGTTGCACAAAATTCTTTCAAAACGCTCTACAAGAAAAACACTACATAGACTACGTTTTTTTTTTTTTTTTTAATTTCTACCTAAATCACAATCTGACTGCTCAAAAAAATCAAAATTCCAAATCAAAAGCTTGACAAATGCCCTAATGGAAAATTCTAGGGTAGAATTTCCCTGCCCTAATTTTGCAAACTCTCGCCGCCTCCACTGACTCCATTAATCACACTCTACTCTCACATCATTTCCGGCACCGGAGCCTCGTCGTCTGCCATTGCTGCCATCAAAGAAAAGACGGTGTTCGATGACCTTCAACTCCTCGGTGAAGCTTAAGGTGATCAAGGAGATTAGGGATTTTATGAATTTAGGGCTGAAAGAGAGGAAGAAGTTGGTGGAGAAATTCCCCGCCGTGGTGAAGGGGGGTTGCTAGGGAGGAGACAGAGAAGATCGTTGCGAAGCTCATGAAACCAGATTTCAATTAGTTTCGTAGTTTTTCATATTGGGAGCAATTTTACTCTTATTACTTGATTAATCTTGAATTAAATCATTCTGAATTTGTGAATACAAATGACACAATGCTTCCAAGCAATAACATTTAAATTCGTCCAAGTTCCTCTTAGTTATTGAAGATGATTTTTTGGGCGAGACAGATCTTCAATTGTTGAGTGGAAGAATTCATTATAATCATGCCATTGCTATTTTCTTTGCTTCAGATATAATATTTATTATATTTTCCTTGTATTCAATTTTCAATCTGTCTGCATATGTTTCCTAGAGAGATCTTTTAGTTATAGAAATGATGTTAAGTAAAGTATTATCTGTTATGTAGAAATTGGTGGTTTTAAAAAAAATGAAATACTACACCTTCTGATTAAGTGGTATAGGTATACTGTGGAAGCGTGCCATGTTTTAGTCTCATGGTCATTTTTTTTAACATGCATGTACTCCAGTTCTACATTTATAAAATGCAAAATAACCATCACCATACATTAGTTGGTCTGTACCTATGTAAAGTTCTAAAATGCATGCTTTACAGTTTCTAGTTATCTTGTGTGATTGGGTTTTGTGTATTAAATAAAGGCTAAGAGGCTGTAATATGGCTAACATCTCCATTCAAGTTGTCATCTCACATGCACTTGGGTTACTTTTGGTTGAGTTATTGTATTCTCATTTTAATTTATTACTCCAATTTCTAATGTCTACTGAGTTTATATGGCAGGTTAATGATATTTACCGTGCAGATGCATGCAAAATTACTCCAGCTAAATTTTTTGGCTCGAAAGAAGTCGTGCCTCTTCACTTTCGGAAGGTTAGGACTTGGGCATCTGATTCTCTCTCTTTCAAGTTTTACCATGCTTATGCGCCTTCAAATTCTTGTTGACTATCTGTTTTCTTGAATCTTAGCCATTTCTTGAGTTGTTTGCAAATATAAAGTTGTGATCTTATGGTGTGAGATCTGTTAGATGATAGTTTTGTGCTGAATGTGGAGTCTAGTATCTGTCTGCCCCATCTGATTATGTAAATAGGTGTAGTAATTGATTTTTTTAGAATAGGGTTGCAGCCAATGTTATTAGGTTCAAGCTTGTCTTTTTTACTTTTTATGTGTATGGAAGGCGGGGTCACTTAGAAGAGCAAAAAAACATTGATGTTCACAAAGGTTTATTTTAATTATTTTGGAGCATATCAAGGAGGTAATATAACCACTGAATGGTCACTTGTTTCCATTTTCTACTGCTGAAAAAAATAGTTGAAGTGAAAAATAGGAACCAAGAGGGATTTTAGAGAAAGTGGCATGTCTATTTACTCAAACTGCTAGGGGTTCCTACGTTTAGTATAATTTTTGGTTATATAGTCTTCTGACTTAAGCTAAACAATATGCTTGTGAAGTTCGCTTGAGAAACACATTCAATGCCACTGATGTCATGTCAGTATGGGAATTTTGTGTTGTTTGTGGAGTTTCACTTGAGGGTAACCTTCCTTCCGTAACTCTACCCTCTTTGAAGAAAAAAGAAAAAAGTCTAACATATTAACACTCTTTCACCTAATTCTTACAATTTCAACGGGTACAGAAGAGATCTACTTTTTTAATTTAAAGGGTGGTAATCATTCTAAATAGTCCTACGTAGTTCTACATTATAGTTATTTTCTTTTTATTAATTGTGTGTACTAATTCGATATAAATTAATATGGAATAGTGAACATTGGATTCCAACAATCATATATTGAACCTCACAAAGAGCTCATCGTTATTAATATTAATGTTTTTGATGTTCTCATATGACGATATTTTTTTGTGGTTGAGCAGGTTATATGTAAAGAGATTTTGTGGACATTTTAAATGTTTCTACTCATTATCATAATTTTGTGCTATTTCCTTACAGGTGAGGGTCAAGCTATAAGGGAGAATGCATCATAATTTCTTACTACTGCAAATTATGGAATTTCATTGATGACTGTAAGATTACTTCAGCAAGAGTCGTCAGCATATTCTTTAAATATCTTCTCTCTTAGCTGAGTTCTAATTATGATTAATATAGACATCATATTAGTGGCATGAATAGTTTATAATAGGTCATGTGATTCTGTTAAAAGAGATATTTGAAAAGAGTTGGTTTCTTTATATTGTTTTGCATCCGAGGAGTTACTGTTGATTAGTTTCTAATTATTCTGGCAGGTTAGACATGAACTTTTCCTCATAGGATGTACTTATTCTTTTAGTGCTATCTGCTTGAATTATCCTTTAATTTGGATAAGACAGACCTTACTCGTCAAGCTCGAAGAAGGGGATCAAGAAGGTTACGAGACCGGAGCTGTGTTACCTAAGCAAGGTATATGCTTAGCAGCAGGTTAATAGTTTAGGTGAGCTCGGGTCACCATATTCAAGTCTAATTTTCGAACTGGAGTATGATGACATGGATTTGTATATTAAAACATTTAGTATATAATGGCTTGGAATAATATCAATATAGAAATGATCCTCAACATGTATAAGCCTTGGTTATACTCTTGAGTCCCTTTTACATTTGGTGCTTGATTATGTATAGGAACAATGTATAATTTTATTTTGAGTTATAATTGATGATTTTATAATCAAGTTAATCAATACATCTCACTTTGAAAATTGAATAGAAAATAATTAACTCTAATTACTTTTATTCATTTTAATTAATAATTTGATCTTAATCTAAATCTTGTAGTTTCAAAGCAGATTACAACCAAAGTAAAATGGAGGCATCTCATGCAAGAAGTTACAAATATGGACATTCTGTCTACTATCTAGAACTGAAGTGAAAAGAGTGAATCAACTAATATGTCATTCCATTATGTTTTCTTTTCCTTCCACCAATTTCCACAATATAATAATCATAGTTGTTGTTGTTGTTATTATTATTATTATTATTATTATTATTATTATTATTATTATTATTATTATTATTATTATTCCCCTCCAATCAAATCAAATAACCACAATTTTTGTACAAATCTGGCATGCTCAAATTCCAATAATTTCGTTGCAGTTATTCATTTTTTTTTAATATTTTATAAATGATAAATTGTCAAAACTCTCTATCTTAATTAATTTTTAGCTAGTGAGAATATAATCCATAGATTTCCATTTAATTCCATTTCCAATGTAATAACAAACCAGCTAATAGCAGTCTAAAACAAAAACAAATAAAATTTTCATCCAACATAAACATACCAAACAAATAAAATTTTCATCCAACATATACATACCAAACAAATAAAATTTTCATCCAACATAAACGTATATATATCAAACAGTGCTTTATTTTCTATTCCTTCCACCAATTTCCACAATATAATAATCATAGTAATTATTATTATTCCCCTCCAATCAAATCAAATAACCACAGTTTTTCTACAATTCTGGCATGCTCAAATTCCAATAATTACGAAATATTTTATACATGATAAATTGTCAAAACTCTCTATCCTAATTAATTTTTAGCTAGTGAGAATACAATCCATAGATTTCCATTTAATTTCATTTCCAATCAAATAACAAACCAGCTAATACCAGTCAAAAATAAATCAATATACGTACGTTACGTTTAGGGTTTAGGATACGTACCTCGAGCGTGAGAAAAACAGTCGATGTTTCCACCATGATCGGAGAGAGAGAAGCGTGAGAGAAATGTGGAAGCGCAGACGCAGAATCGGAGAGAGAGAGAGAGAGAAGCGCGAGAGAAAGCGCAGACGCAGAATCGGAGAGAGAGAGAAGTGCGAGAGAAATGTGGAAGCGCGGACGCAGAATCGGAGAGAGAGAGAGAAGCGCGAGAAGATATAATCGGAGAGAGAGAGAAGGGCGAGGAGAGACCATTATTATTATTATTTAAAAAAGTACTACAAAACAGCACTTGCCTGCATTTCAAATACTCCAATTACACTTCGATCTACTAAAAATTTTCTAAGATGTGTACCAATTATTTCAACAGCCTTGTCCAAACCTGCAGGTTCCCCCTGTATCTCAACTACACTGTCATCTGGTAAAGCGATTGCAGTTCTCTGCAGAGATTATTTTATTTAAGCAATGAATGCTTAATTAGCAAGAATCAAAGAAGTAACTTTTGACAAAATATAGGTCATTTAAAATATTCAGCATTAAAAAAGTTCCATAGTGCACAAAAAACGGTTAAGAAAAAAAAGGATATAATGACAAATCAAGACCAAATGGGCATAAATATATTACAGATAAAGTGCATATAAGAGTCCATATACTTCATATCAAGAGGTCATCAGACTCCCTAGGTGAACACATGATTTCAAATAAGTATTTTTTTCGTGACCAACACTTCAAAAGACTGAGATTGTAGAGAGAGAGAGAAGCGCGAGAAGATATAATCTCTCTCTATAAATTCTCCCTCTGCACTTTATGGGTGAGGAGGATTGATTTGGGTGGTGTTTAGAGCGAGAGTGTGAGTGTGTGATTTTGGTGCTTATGGCGGTGGGGGAGTAATTTTTGGCGGGAAGCTCTGAGTTGTGGAGTGGAAATTAAATGATTTAAGAGGGGTAAATTTAATTTTAGTTTGTGTTTACGACATACATAAATTTGATGGAATATTGGTGATTTTTGTTTTTTTTTTCCCCTTCTAACACGCACTCTCTCTCTCATGCTTAAGTTTGTTTCTTGAGAATGAAGGAGGTAAGAAATTTGGTAGGGTTCAAAGTTAGGGACTATTTTTATTGCATGCTTTCATCGTTCGGCTCTGTTTTTTTTAATGTTGTCTCAATAGTTTAGGCTGTTCAAGGTGAATCTCATAAATATCATCGAATTTACATCAATTTGAAATAATGAAAATTAGAAATATCAAGATATCATTAAAATGTTACAAGTAGGCGATAAAAATTACACACAAAATCACAAAACCGAACCGGAAATCATGCATCAAGAAAGGTAAGGGTTTCTGCAAATTCTTTAGCCCTGCAACTCCGAATAGTTTCAAAATCTTTAGCCGGCAGTTTCTGGGAGAGGGATCCCACGAAGAATTCGATCATCCCATGTTTTTCATCGACTTCGATTCGATCTACAGACACCCAGAAGAAGAATTTCTTGACCTGAATGCCGGAAACCTGCGAAACTTCGCCATATTTCAGCTTGCCCTTGATGATTCTATCCAAGTGAACGAGCTGATCGTTGAATTTGATGTAGCATGGTGAAGAACTGAGCTCGACTGTGAAGGTGGTGTCTGTGGTAGAGAGAGAATATGACTTGATGTTGCTTGGGAGGAGACCCTTTGGGAGGTTGTAGAGAGGGAGAAGGTCATGGACATCAGTCGTCTCTGAGGAGGCAGAGAGAATGAGGAGAGAGACTAGTACTGGTATTAATGCATTCTGCTGTTTTGTCATTTGCGCGCGCGCACAGAGAGAGAGAGAGAGAGATGAAGTGTGGATTATATTAGGAGAGGAAGTGAAGATAGGTGAGATGATTGTATCAGTAGTTTGTAGCTTTGAAGGATTGTATTTGATCATGAAAAGGTGGTTAGGACTTCGGGAGTTTGGAGAAGAAAAGGGATAGAAAAAATGGGGCCCCGCCTGACCCGAAATCATTCGGACTTATATTTTTAGGCACGGCCGGGCCGCCCGCGGGCCTATGGTATTTTTTCATGTGTTTTTGTCCGAATGGCCCGGCCTATTAAGCAGTCTTATTTTCAGGTCGGGTCGGGTCTGGGCGAAATTGTTTTGGACCTTTTTTTTTTTGCTTGAAATTGCCATCCTTTGCGAATAGTAGTAGGAGAGTTGCGGATGGGGTTTCTCTACTCTATATTTGGTGTTTCGACCCGTGTTTCACGATTGAATTTATGAATTTTTCTTCCATTTTTTTTTGTCAATTTTAATTTATTATGTTTTTTGTTTAATTTTACACTTATTAATTAGGGTTGATTTTCATTTTCATTTTCATTTTTAATTAATATAATTGATTTTTAGGATTGATTATTCCAAAATTAGGGTATATAATTTTTAAAATTTTTAATTCTTAATAATAAAAATTAATAATGATTTGTTATATAATAAATTTTGTTTTTATTATAAACATTATTAAAACTATACAGTTATTAATATTGGGACACCATTGATGCACACAGTTCGAACTAAATGATGTCATCCGTAAAAGATATGGATAAATAAAGAACAATGTAATTTTAATCTTAATCTTAATATATATATATATATATATAAAGGTAAGAAAAGTATGCCTTTAATAGAAACTTAGCCATTTTCCTACCCATTTGCACTTGCTAAAAGGGGAAAAATTGTAACAATCCGTTTTTCGGATGTTCGTTTTACAAGTAAAATTATCATTAAATGAGCATGCATATGTATTTACTTAGTTCGAGAAAGCCAATTCTTATTGTTATTTATTTATTATTAATTACGAAAGGCCGAAGAATAAGTTTTATGATGAGGCCAGTTATTTTATTTTAAGAAGTCCGAAATGTGTTATTTTCGAAAGCCCAATTTTAAGCTAAAATAATTTATCTTAGGACCAAACTTTGAGCCCATTTAATCTTCATATATCTACACCAGCTATACCAGAGATCAATTGTGGAATTCTTATTGATCTCAAACTCTTAAGAGATTGATCCTTTCAAAGTTTTCACAAAACCCTAGTTTGACTAGTATTTATAGAGGGTTAAAGCTGTAGGAAAATATGAAAATTGTGAGGAAATTTATTCTAGATTATTCTAAAATCTAGATACCAAAGGTTTACACCATTTGATTTAATTTGAATTAATGGTGATCAAGTGAAAAGCCTCACTTTGGAGGCTATAAAAGGGTGCCCCACTCCACATCTTCAAACACACCAAATCATTCCCATTTCCTCTCTTCTCTAGTTCTCTATTAATTCTCTATTAAAATATCTCTTCAAACATACCAAATCATTCACATTTCATCTCTTCTCTAGTTCTCTATTCTCTATATTTCATCTCTTCTCTAGTTCTCTATTCTCTATTAAAAATATCAGCTAAAAAAAAGCTACAAATAATTATAACATTATAAATTTTGGTAAATTTGTTTATAAAAAATATCATGTAAAAAAACCTACAAATATAAAGTAAAATATTAAAAAAATTGTTAAAAATGGATATCGGGCTTAACTCACCCTCACAAAATCGGCTTGAAAGAGGAGGGTTGCCCACCTTAATAAGTGGCACGTGCCACATACCCAACCAATGTGGGATATTTAACAAATATCAAGTAAAAAAAAAGGCTACAAATAATTATAACATTCTAAGGGTAAATTCTATGCGGCCAGCCCATGTAGTGCATGTTCACCGTGGGCTGCTGACACGTGTCCCAACAATTTTTTTTTCTTTTTTTAATTTTTTTATTATACAGCTAAATAAAAAAAAAAGAAAAAATCACAAAATTTTAACCACGGTAGGAAGGAACGGCGGGTTCCTGTTCACCCTGCAATCAAACACTATTCCACCTGCTTCTTCACCCACTATTTTTGGGCATAAAATTTCGGCAAACAAAATTCCTCCGATTTACCCCTCCAAATCGGTTGGGCAAAGTTTGTTGTGCAATGATTTTGGATGTATATGCTAATCTAGCTCTGAGCACAATTGTATCTCCGTCTGCGGGAACATAGAATTGAAGAAACACATCTGCAAGAAAATCGCGGCTTTCATGGAATTTCTTTTGGGCGAGTTTGAAGATCGAGATGTACAGTATTTTGGAATGGTATTACAATTATACCCTCCCAAAAGTCGAACAAAACTTGGGAGTGCTCTCTGCAATTACATTAAAACCCTTATGGCGATGATATATAGAAAAATTCGGGTCTCCCGCGCCCATGTACTTCAGAACAAATGATTCAATTGGTTTGCTCCTTCATTTTTTTGTAATGTTCTTTCAACCTCGCCAACCTCTACCAGTGAGTAATGCACTAGAAATATGATGTCGTCGTGGAAGTGTCGTCCACTTGCTTCCAATATGAGGTCTTCAAAAGGTAAGAGATTTGGAAAAATGTTGCTTGCATTTGATTAATGTTTTATCAGTCTGGAATTGTTCTTTTATTTGTTCTATTTCTTCTTTAAAAATTATTGAAGTGGTTTGTATATATTTTTTCTGGTTTTTATTCTTATGAATTTTATTTTGTGTTTTTGATAAATATTATGTCCCATATTCTGTTTTTTGAGTTGAGACATTTGGTTGTCAGATTTTTATAGGATGGTGCCTTTAAATTATTGCTACTAAATTATATGCTTATGTGGTTATGTAAAATTTAAGCAGCCAACATGAGTGAACCTCAGATGATTTTTCGAATACTTATGCTGCTTGATATATAGTTTCTTTATATTAGAATATTGTATGCGTAAGGTGTGGTATATATTTTTGTCAGTTTGAATATGATTTTTTGGCTACTTCCTTTAATTATTTTAAGCTAAAGTTAGGTAATTCCATTACTTGATTAAGTTCTTTGATGTGCTATCCAAGTTCAACACCTAATTATTTATGTAATTTATATATGAAAATTACATTATGAGTTGGTTTTCTAATTTGTTGCTTATAGTTCTTCAAGTTTCTCCAATTGAGTATGGTTATAATCTCTAAAATCAACTTTGACGTATTCTATTAGCTTATTTATCTCTTTTCTAATCAAACCATTTAAATGAGATTTTTTTTTAAAATTTTAGTGGAAGGTGCTCATGTATCATGCCGAGGGCATCTTAGTTGGTTGAATGAAATTCGTACTAAATTAGACAAGGAAAACTTGGCCAAGTTTAAGAGTTCCTGTTTTGGCCACTTGTTGGACATATCCAACATGCAATTTCAAGGACAGTTAGTATATTTGTTGTTATGTCACCTTGACAAAGAGTCTTTGGAGAAGCATTGTCTCTCCTTTGTAATCAACAACCAACACCTGGAGTTCGGTCGATCAGAGTTTTTCTACATTACAGGACTGCAATTTAAAGCTTGGCAAAGGCCTCCTAACTCCTCAAAAATCCATTCATGTATATTCAAGGACAAACCTGACTTGAAGCTTGTTGACATCCATAAGGCCTTCCTCAATGAGTGCAAGAACACTGGTGGTCGAGGAGAATTAGCCTTAAAGTTGGCATTGTTGTATGCTTTATTTGGCATTCTGCTTGTAAGAGACCGTAAATCTAAAAAGATTGAACTCCAATACCTTCATGTTGTCGACGACCTCGACACTTTTAATAACTTTGGCTGGGGACACGTAGTTTACGATTTCCTTGTGGCTGTAAGCCATTCTGCCAGAAATAATATTGATAATCTGAAGAATAAAGGTTCTAAGCCTTCATTTGATGCATGTGGTTTTAGCTATGCTCTGCAAGTCTGGACTTACGAAGTGATGCCCAAGATAGCCGAATTATGTGCTGTAAAAGTTGTTGGATCAGGCTCTAAATTTCCTCGGATGCTTCATTGGTCTGCAACACATTACTTCCACTACAATGCTCTGGCAGATATTTTTTCTCAAAACCAAGAAGATCTCGTGGTAATGAATATTCATCATTATAGTTTATGAAACTTATATATTTATGAGATAATCAATTTTACCTGACTATTATATTTTTTATGTAAATAAACAATTAATTATGTTATTTTATAAGGTGCCAATGGACGTCTCAGACAAAGAGTTACTGCTCCTTGCCTCAGTTTGCAATGCATCAACACAACCACGCAGTTCTACTCTTGCAGTTGTGAAGATGCCTCAACTAAAGTCCAAAATACGAAGGCGTCTTTTTGATGATGATGATGATGATGATGGACTAAAAAATAAGAAGTTTAATTCGATGAAAGCTAGTCCATGCGGAATCAATGGATCCAATCAGGATGTTCTAAGACCCCAACAGAGGCAAATAAGACTTAAGAGTGGTCAACACCCAATGATTTATCCCTCTAATTCCACATCATACCATCGTGATCCATTACCAAACAACGCTCCATCTGAAGCAGAAAAACAATCAAGTAACACACTGTCATCAGTTGTAAGTGCCTTATTTTTATTTTTACTTTTTTCAATATAACGTGTCTATTGTATGTAGCCATTTTTTTAGGATTTTGAGGTTGTGTTTTTATTGACATTTTGTATGCAGGATGTATTATCTTTTTTAAATGTCATTGTGAACAAGTTGGAGAATGTTGAGAAATTTCTGGTGAATGTTGATTATAAATTTCATTCACTCCCCTATGCATACCAGACGGAAGTCCCTGTAAATGTTACTCAACATGTTGAAGATCCACGAATAAAAACACCATTAGGTACCCATTCTCAATCTCCTATGGATAAGACTTGTGGGGGGAAACCCGAGACAATAGGTGGGAAGTTCGATGAAGGTAGTAATGTGAAGAGAAGCATGCTCTCGACGCATGGAGAACAAAGTGTGACCTCGTCAATTGAGAAAAAAGACCGTGTAGATGGTAGTCTTGGCCCACTTATTTTTTCTCAATCTCTCCCAACCATTGACAATCCTCAATTGCCAGAAAATCTGAGGTTAAATTCATATGCTAAGTATCCATTTAATGGCCAATCTGAACATAAAGACTTTGTCCTGTCAACACCATCTGAGTTTATTGATTTCACATCCCCATCAGTTTTATTTCCTCCATCCCAAACCACAATGCCATTGATGACAATCCCTGATAGTTGCACTTCTAGAATTCCATTGAATGAAATAAATATAAACATGCCCCTTGTGGATACAATGGAAGTTATCAGTGCGTTCTCTGCAGAGCCCGGTAAAACATTGGTTCAACAACATGCAGCATGGGCCACTGTTGAGAGTGCGTTCTCTAGTGAGCCAAGTAAAACATTGGTTCAAAAACCTGCAACCGAGACCATTGTAGGGCGGTTTGACCCATGTCGACCGTACACACAAAAACGAATTGATGAATTTGAAGCTTGGTACAATAAAGCATGTGTATCAAAAAAGTATGATTATTTATTCAAATGAGATCTATTCTACTTGAATATATTTCCAGATTATTTAATGCAATTTTTGTGTTGGTTATTTGCTAGACCTGTATTTGTGCATCTTCCTATCGAAATCCTGACGAGGGTGTCTGCCAATTGGTTTGCTGAGTTATGGCAGCAAGATGGGTTGCTTTCAGATGATGTGAGAAACATTATTCTCTCTCTCTATCTATCTATCTACCTATCTATTTATCTATGTATTTTTTAGTATTCAATTATTACTATTCTCACCCTTTTTTTAATGCCCTAACATGTGTTAAATCGTTTCAGCATTGCGATGCACTAATCAATTTGATTATTCTTAAGTCAAAATTGAAGCCCTTTGAGTTTTTACATGACTGGACGATGATGGAATCCCTGGCCTGGGTAATACCTGCATTAATTATGTGATGCATCATCTTTCTAGTTTATTGATAATTAAACAATGTACATCTTCTTGTATGGTGCACACATGAGCCATATCTGATGCATATTTATATTACATTATAGTGACTCCCGCTTCTACAAGGTCTGTAATGTATTCATTCGTTGTTATAGTGGCCTGCATTTGCAAGCATCCATATGTACCATGAATTATGTGATGTGAATCTCTTTAGAGTGGTGATCTTTTAATCTATTGTTACAGCAAACCATAACTCAGGATAATATTGAAGCAGTTGCGGATAAAATTTTTCCGTACATCCAGGGGAAATATCCTCAACAAGGTGGCTTGGCATGGTGGCAGATAAACAAAATCTTTGGAATTGGCCATGTTAAACATGATCATTGGGTGGCATACGAGGTTGATATTCCAACTCAAACCATAACGGTCTACGATTCATTGTCAACATTGATGAAGCCTAACCCAGTGTATGAAGCATTTGAAAATGTCCGTCGGAATATTCCTTGGCTAATCGATAAGCTAGATGTGTGGAGGCGCAAAGATTTGAATTACAACTTGAGGTCATATTGGGACTTGGTGCGTTATGAGCATGCTCCTCAGCAGAGCAATGGCGCAGATTGTGGTGTAATGGCCATCAAGTACATTGAATGTCTGGCATCAGGACAATCTGTTAACATTATTCATCCATATGAATGTGGCCAATATCGTAAATATTTTTGTGCCCAACTTTATCATGGGGGTAAGGATAAGGAAAACATGTAAGTAGTTCTTAGCTTGTTTCAATGGGTTTGTCCATTGTGAAGCAAAGTCACCCTATTTTTTGGGAAGGTGACATTGCTGTTGCTGTTTCTGGCTATTTTGTAGAACTATTTTGTCTCTCCTTTTTTTGCTTGTACATGTATAGGAGGCAGACAACAACTCTAAGTACTACCCAGGTATATCTTTTGTTAATATCACTTAATGTAATGTTTTGTCTCGTTCTATCTACGTCTTCATCCTAGATTTATTAATTCATAAATCTTGTATGTGATGTTCCACTATCAGCATTTGTTTAGGAAACTCAACTAAAAAAATCTGTCAAATGTAGAACTATTCTAGTATTGATACTTCAAATTAAAAATCCTTATTCTATAATTACAATATATAACCTTTAAGTTCAAATGAAATAATCAGTTCTCTACATAATGGAGCAGAATTTGCACGGGCGAAAGCATCGTGTTACAAATTTGTAAGCATCTTCAATCAATGGAGCAGAATTTGTATCATCCTGCCACTGATTTTTTCCCTCCCTGTCCAATAAAAAAAAAAAGTTAGGATTCAATCTTGTGAAAACAAAAATGCCTTCACAGATACTTGACACAAATAATTGGAAAAGGATGCATAAATTGATTGGAGACCCTTGTGATGGGGTTACTAAAATTGATAACAAACTCAAGCACCGATATAAAACATCAGGCTCACAAGTAAACTAGGATTGTAGAGGTGGAATAAGAAAGCATGACGTTTCTAGCCGTTGACTAATGTGAGTAAGAATTATATTTGATATTTCTATTTTGTAGTAAGCCAAATAAGTGGACGGAAAATAGTTTGTTCGGTTTTTCTCGAATGACAGCCATTATTTTAAAGCAGAAAAGATAGTGAAGGAAATAAAAAAATTTGTGACTAGAAGTAGAACTACAAGTTAAAAAAAAAAAAATTAGAGACAACATCAAATCATTCACCTCAGTAGTGTTTTCTTCTCTCAATGTCTAAAAAATTAGATTCAAACAACCATATATAAAAAGCGCCATTATGTGCGAGTTCAAACTAAGATGCAATGATGATGAAATTTAACCACATAACTCGCTTACAAAACACATATACAGAGGCAGAATGTTAGAAAATCCAGTATTTTCCAATGTCAATCAATGGTAAAAACTAGTGATTTATAATAAAAGTTGCCAACAAAAAATAGAAAGAATTACTCTCTGACGCACTGTAGTAGAGAGCATCAGTCAGAGATTGTAAATTTATAGTACCAAACTAGTGGTAAATCGACAGGACGTGACGGAGATTAAAAAAAAATCACCTTTCTTCTTCATATTTCGACTCCCCTGCATCAACCTAGAGAAACGCTTTTACATATTTTAGGTACACATGCTCATTACAAATTCAAGAATGCTCTGTATAGGTGGTAATAAAACAAATAAAGATATATTGCATCACACATGAAGTCATCTGTTTGTAGTTTAGGAATTTTGCTGAAAGGCTGGAAAATTCACATCAAATGAAACAATCGACATGCCATTATAATTTGCCTAACAAAACTGTCCATTTGAATGTTCAATACATTTGTGCTCAAAATATCACCTAGATACAATTTCACAAAAAAAAAAATAAAAAAAAAATGAGCCAAACTATGCTAGACATTTCAACAAACAGTTGGTGTACAAGATTTTCATTTAAATAGTAAGTAACCGGTTAATCCTAATATTCTATCCATCATGAGCAAAAAAAAAATTCCTTGTTACACGTCACATAAAAAGGAGAATTGTTCACTCTCAAAGCAAAATTAACCCCTTGTTTAATAATATGGAATGTAATATTCGACCCAAGTTAACAAGATATGAATGTTAGAATGTACTCTCCATAAAATTGAATATTACTTTATGGAATATGAACTTACCAATTACGAAAATGTGGTAATCTGCAACATACACAACTTTTAGTGCGCCGCTGAAACATTCCTAATTAAGAAACATAATTACTAATTGAGAAACATAAATTCATAAGGAACATTCACACATACCAAAATCTGAAACTGAAATTAATACTTCACCTTTGATTGATCAAGCTTGCGGTATGTGATTGCGATAACTGGAGTAAGATGTAAACCCAATGGGTATCCAAATTGATAGCCACGGATCCCCATCCAAAATGTATTCAATTCTCTATCCAATTCTTGAGACTTAACAAACTCGGACTACGCGGAGAAAATATTTGAGAACTATCGTGAGAGAATAGAGAAAGATAAGCAACCGTGTTGCTATTTAATTTTTGAATGGGGGTTTATTTTCGCCAATCGCGGGGAAAAGTGAATTTTACTCAAATTTTTGAATCTATGGCGGGGAATAAAAAATTTTCCTTCCTTTTTGAGGTGTATGGCGGGGAGTTTCAAATCTTAACGGCTTGGATTGTTTTCCTTTTTTTTCAATTTTTTTAATTATCTAGCGGATCACGTGCGTTGCACATACTTTGTATGAATTTTTACTAATTAAAAAAATATTAGGTGTAAAAAGGAGAGTTCTTTTGAAAGTGTAAAATTTAATTTAGAAGTTATATTATAATTATAAAATCTATATACCTATACAAAATGTGTGGATATTTCTTACAAAATATGATTTGTCGATTATGTCCAATATTTGCACTTACTTTAAGGGTAAAAAAGTAATATAATATATTACAATTTTTTTTTTTAAATATGATATATTATATTTATTTCAAAAATTTTGTTATAATTGAACTCTACTACATAAAATTATCCATAATAATCGAACTCTACTACATAAAATTATCCCTACGGTAAAATATTATAAATTATATTTTTTTGTAACATAATATATTATATTTCTTTCAATAGTTTTGTTATAATTGAACCCTACTACATAAAATTATCCATAAGATAAAATATTAAAAATAGAAAGTTGTAAAAATAATATATTATATTTATTTAATTTCTTACAAAATGTGATTTGTCTATTATATCCATAATGTGTACTTAATTTAAGGGTAAAATAGTAATATACTATATTATATAATTAATTATTCAATATAATATATTATATTTATTTCAACAGTATTGTACTCTTTCAATTCTTTATATATCTACATCATATTAGTTTCCCACCAATTATTTCTCTATCATATCAAAAACAATAAACAAGAAATTTAATAAAAAGTATAATCCCACAATAAAATAATAGTCAGATAATAAAATCAATAGTATTGTAGTATTATAATTTTTCATCCAAACACATGAATTAATTCTCCATCAATTACATCGTCTATATACATTAGGATTCCAACGAAGAGATTGAAAAATAAAAGCTTAAATTTATAGAAAGATTATAAACTAAGTCGATAATACTTGAGAAGTTAACTATCAAGAATCAAGAATTTCTTCTCCATTGTAAACGACCGATTATTACAATTAATTTCGATGTGATGTTCGAGCTCTGGCAACCTATTGGATTTCTCGAGGCCGAAGAAAAAAAGTAGAATACGATGAGTTTTAATGTGTGTGAAAATTCGAGTGTGGTGCTAGCTTGATTGATCAAAAAATCGTGTCGCTACTTCACTCCCTTGCTTCACCTATATAGGTCGAATTGTTAACTTCTTTCCCTAAAAATAAGGGATTCTCCCTTATTTCCGGGGTCAGTTACTTATCTCCAACAGGGTTTTGACCGAGTCTCGTTTATCTCTAAACGTTTCCTTTTTGACTTGGTCTCCTATCTACGAGCTCTATAATGGTACGACCTTTATCCCTTGTCTGTCATCAATCTCTCGACCTCTGGCCGCTAGGCCTCGATGTGCATTTATTAAGCCCCAAGACCCTTGAATGGATATGGGCTTTATACACTGGGCTTCGATAAATTAGACCTCTACATCCATCAATCATTCTATATTTAATTATGCACCTGTAATATATTATATTTATTTCAATAGTATTGTACTGTCACAATTCTTCATCCACATCAATTAATTCTCCACCAATTATTTCTTCATCATATTAGTCATATCAAACAAGAAAAAAAAAACATAATATATATATATATATATATATATATATATATAATTAGTTCTCCACATATAATATATTATATTTTATAATTTAAATATTATTTCAATAGAATTGTACTATTGCATAGTTTATACATATTAAATCCCAATGAAGAGATTGAAAAATAAAAACTATAATTTATGGAAAGATTATAAACTTACCTCATTGTTCTTAAGAAGTTATCTGTCAATATTCAAGAATTACATCTTCATCAACCATTAACGTGTGGAAAAAAAGATAAGAGGATCAATTGGAATGACATTAGATCAGTGATTTCATTCATTTAATATAAGCTATTTAAGTAGTTTTAATAGAAAACATGTAATTTTAGTTGTGGCAACTATAGTGTTTGTTTTAATTTATTCCTTGAAATTTACTGTTGAAAGAGTTGAAATAGAAGAGTGGAATATTTCCCACTTAGATTGAACTACTAATTACTTAACATGAATTCCCAAAGTATTTAACTAAACATAATAGAGAACAATAATATGATACGTAGTTATATGTACAAGTGTTATACATTAGGATTTTTGTATAGAATGATATCTTGTATGTGTTGTGGTTGATTGAGATGATCAAACTCCTCAGGTGGAAGGAATGATATATATTGTAATACTAATTAAATTAGTTAGTCATTGAATCAAGAATCACAATTGTCAGTCAAATTAAATTTTTCTTAAAAAAATTGTAAACAATGTATAAAATGGAGAAAAATATATTGAACATGAAACCTTTAACACAATATATCACAACAAACTATTAACCCAAACTTTGTAGTTTAAAACAAGGAAAGTTACCTTGTTTATTTATGAACCAAATTAGGACTTCTGTTTATACATTGTCAAAAAAAAGTCTAGGGAGAGACCCCTATGTGAACTAGATAGGTTAGACATCTAGGTTGTGATGGGATCTCACAATTCAATTCAGTGAAAGAGGGTTTATGGGTAGAATAGGTTTCATGTGACGGGAGGTCAGCGTCGTGTAAAATCATAAGTAAACATGATGGGAGTAGTGGATTGATTCTCACGGACTTGGCATGCTAGACTTCAGTATACCTCATCATTAATATGTCGCAAAAAATTGAATCTTGTGACATTTTCGCACAAAAAATTGCAGAGTTCAGGACATATAATATCAATATAAATTAATAAGAATTGTAATAATATCAATACTATATTATGTAAAAACATTGATTAGGAATATAATAGAAATATAATAATTTATTAAATTATGTAAGTAAAGTAGTATTATAATAATATATAATAGATGATTACATTATTACCCTGAAAATGGTTATAATAGGTAAACTCATAAGATAATATATATATATATATATATATATATATATATATATTATATCACACTCATGCATTCCTAAAAAATTCCATAATATTCTATATAACTAAGTAGAATATTATCATATAATTATAGTAATCACGTCTATACAAAATAAATTACTTATCCTACAATTACTTTAGTCAATCTACAAGAATATTACACTCTTTCAAAGCATGTAATCATCAATTTATATAAATGTAAACAATCTTTAATTACGTTAATCAAGCAAAATGCATTACATGACCTGGGAAGTCAGCGACAAAAAAAACAACCTTTTAGGAAAACAAATGAAAATTTACTTATTAATTGTCCAATAAATATTGTCTTCCTTCAAAGTAAAGAATCATATTTTCTATCTTATTTTCATTCTAACTTATAACATACAAATTTAATTTGAATCATTTTTCATTTTTTTTTTGCTTTTTAGATAATCCGCCTCCTTCTATGCCATAATATAATTTATCATATTTTAGATAATTATGTGTTCTCTTTTAAGTTTTATTTTTTAAATTATTTGATCAAAATTTCATTTGTAATTTTTAATAAATTGGTTGGGTTTTAGTTCAATTAAATAAAAACTAACTGAGATCAAATAGTTAAGTGGAATGAGCTATTAAAATAATAAAAATTTATCCAGGAACTTCTCAAAATATAACTAGAAAACACAAGAACTTTTATCCAAACTGATAGTACAAGCGTCAATTTGAAAATAAAACTAAAATTTCATTTTTTGTAAATAAATTAAAAAAAATTGAAAAAATAATTAAAATAAAATGAAAACAAATACAAATTGATTTTTGTAAGTAAAATAATTTATTTGAAAAAGAAATAGCAGTATAAAAAAATTCATAATTTTTTCTTAAGACGAATGTAATTTTACTTTTCGAACTTGATTTAGTTATTTTTTCAAAAAATTGAAACAATAGTTTTAACCTTTTATTTTTATTTTTAGAATTTTTTTATTTGATTTCACTAATGGCGGAAATTTTTTTAATTTATTTTTTTGAAAATAAAATAAAATTACAGCCCTTTATAAAAATCAATTTTTTGGCAATTTTTTCATTTATATTTACAATGAAAAAAATTGAACAAAAAAAATTAAACTATTTTTCAATTTTTTCCAATAACTAATGAATAAAAAAAATTATAGAGGTTTTAACAATTTAAATGGAGCAATTATTAGATTTATACATGGAAATCTTGATCTAGTTTGTTAGCATCTCTCAAACATTTTCACAAACACATTGTGAGCGCAATCAATTATTTTAAAATAATTAATGTTTTTTAAAAGCATTCAATGTTAAATAATGTACTGTATGATTGGAAAATAATTGCGGGATTTAGTATGAACACATTTTAGCAATAGAATAACTAGACTCAATGATTAATCTTAATATACTGTAACAAAAACTGCACTCAGTTTCACAATGAAAGATAGAGATTCTGAGGAGTCAAACATAAATTGAGGAGAATATGGGAAAATTACGCCATATAATGTAGTGTCCAAGAGCTAAGTTGCATGCACCAGCAAAATACAATACTAAGATACCTAGACTATTGACATGAACCACCAGTTCTCTTCTTCTTTCATGGATGACAGCTTCAGGTTGCATCTGCACCAAAAAATAAAACATTTCAATAAATAAAAATTTAAGTTCTTTTTTATCAAACATAACGTACATTATGTTGTTATTGGCATTTAAAACAATAAAAATCTCGTTGATTTCTGCAAACTTTAGGGCTTGCTTCAACATAGTTTTCATCATTATGCCATTGTAGAAGCTCTCGAGTTTCCAATCATATAAAATGGAGAGAACTACACTATCACAACAAATTAATGACTTCTAAAGGAAAATACCTGTAGATTCTTTGTCCGGATATGTTTTAATCAAACTAAGTTTTCATTTGTTGTTGGAGAAAACGTGTACATATAACGATTGAGAGGCTGCAAAATTCACCAATAAATATTCAATTGAGATCAGATAACCCGGTTATGATTAATTCTACTTCTATCTGTTAAAATAAATTAGTCGAATCTAGGGACTAATTCAACATAGCGTATGTGTACCTCAGAAAACACACTTGCTTCGCATGATGATTGCAGTTCATTAAGGGCCGAACTAAATAAGGACGTGTGGATATTACTATCCTGCAATTTGAAGTATCAAATCAGTAACAACAAGTATTAAGGACATAAATAGAATGGTTATAAAGTAAATCTACTATACCGCTTGCGATGAAGTCCTCCAATATTTCTCTGGGTTGATATTTTGTGATCCAGATGGGGTACTCATTAAACCTGTGTTGCGGAGGTTGGATAAGTTGGATTTATGTTGCTGACGACCAATACTTTTTTTTTTCTTTCCTTTGCCCACATCCCAATGCCTTCTTGTACGAGTGTTAAACCCTCGCGTCGATGCCACTGGAGGATTGCAGAAATGGACACCTTTATAATCACCATAGTCGTAAGAGACTGTTCGTTTTTTCCTATGATCAATGGACACACCATTCAAAACTGTTATAACCTCTTTACGTAGTGCATCAAATCTGTCGAGAATAATTGTCCGGCAATTACTATGCAATTTGGCTTCTTGTGCAATCTCATAAGTAGCCCTCATTATATGATTAACAAATACCATCCCTGACATGTTGTCACGTTCTTTCTTTAGCAATCTTTGACCATCTCTTTAGAATGTAACAATCGGGCAAACATTTAACATTCTTCAAGAAGTAAATCTTTAGAATGTGCCGACACAGGATACCCTCTGTCTCCCACATATGACAAGTGCAAGTAGTAGTGTGGGAGAATATGTTGAATACTACACGTCTTGTACGTGAAGAAGAGTTTTGATCCATAACAATGTATTCCAAATTCTCAACAGAATTATCATCGGGGTACCCAAGTATATCAATATTCAATGAAAGAGCAACTTCAGACTCGAAACACTTGTAAACATTCCGCGTGTAGACCTTAGCAGCATGCATTAACAAATGATTGTCCGGGATAAATTGTCCGGGCATCCCAATGCATGTGGCGTCATCCGCAGCCTCTCTTGTACGCCAATCATTAATGATTTGTTCATAGTGGAGAACAAATTCATTCAGAGAACATGAAGCAGTGCATAAATCTTTCAAAACTTTGTTTGTGACCTCGCTACGAGAAGTTGCCAGAAGCCCAGCACTGAAACGGTCATTCGAGAAAACCGATGCCCATCTTTGCCTCAATTTATACATATTTTTGAACCACTTTTGATCAGAAAGTTCATATGTTTGGATCATGCTCTACCATGAATCTTCAAATTCTACATCAGTTTCACACCCGTTCATGCAATGGTACCACAATTTCTTGAATGCAGTGTTGCCATTCAAGCTCCCAAAATGGGACGGTGCATTCTGATTTATGTGCCATTGACACAATCTGTGTTTAGCAGTGCGAAAAGTGCAGTCTATACCATTCATCATAGCTTGACACTGGTCTGAAAAAATAACTTGTGGTTCTTTTCCGTGCATAGACTCTAAAAATGCATGAAACAACCAATCAAAAGACCTTGTCGTCTCATCAGATAAGAATGCCAACCCAAAAATCACATTTCTCATATGATGGTTGATTCCAACAAAAGGAGCACAAATCAAGTTGTATTTATTGGTCCTATAAGTAGTATCAACTGATAAAACATCACCGAAGTATTCGTAATCAATAGCAGAACGTGAATCTCTAAAAAAAAAGTTCATCAATCTTCCATCATCATCTGTCTGAACGTTCCAATAGAAAAATGGTTCGTTGTTAGACTTGTTGATAAAAAATCGAAGAAGAGCATTTGCATCTGCATTGTCAATTCTCGTCTCCATCCTTTTTCTCTGCATATGGGCATACGCATCCTTGCGTGTAAAGCCAACATTTTGAGGACCTCCAGATTCTTTCTCCATAAATCGGCATGCACGACTAATGCTAATACCGGCAGAGATCAATGCCTCTAAGATAGATTTTTTCGCATGCGACAAATGGCGAGCTGAACGTAGTAAATAACTCTGTTCAGGGGGAACCAACTCATGGTTGTGCTCTTTGTAGAATCTACACACTTTCCATTGACTATCGATATCTCGAACAACACGAATCCTTGCTTTACAACCGCACCGTGTAATTTTCTTTTTATATGAAGCCAATTTTCCAACAGATCTTCTTTGGTCGGAATTTCCTTCACAGGAGCAATGGTAT
The DNA here is from genome assembly GCA_026008535.1 of Perilla frutescens. Taxonomy (NCBI): domain Eukaryota; kingdom Viridiplantae; phylum Streptophyta; class Magnoliopsida; order Lamiales; family Lamiaceae; genus Perilla; species Perilla frutescens. The sequence goes on along the minus strand of BRKX01000008.1, from coordinate 393,655 downwards.
TCTTTCATTCGAATCTCATCAGATTTGTGAAAGTAAGCCTGAGAGCCTTTCTTCACACTGAAACCTTTCATTCGGGCATATTCACAGTACAACAAATACACTTGGTCAAGTGTTTCAACAATGGAACCAACTTCCAAACTTTTTTCAAGCAGAAATTGAATGGAATCTGAGTCATTAAGAGAGAGCTCATCATGATTGGAAGAATTTCCAGAGTATTCAACCATGTTATCAAAGTCATCAGATCTCAATGGCTCGTTTAAGTCGAAATCCATCTATAGTACCTAACAAGATAAAAATATATAATTGGATTGCACAACATGCAAATGATCAAATTAACACAAAAAAAAAAAATCAAGGAAACACAAAAAAATGACTAATACTATAATACAGTCTACTATTATCCATCATTGACATTTGTTAAATAAAATTCATTCATACCACTCAATATTGCAGTTTGAAGACATTGATACAATAAATAAATGTGTATTAAACAATGAAGATTAAAATCCAAGAAAAAAGGCTCAATGCCATGCACTTCGAGAAATGCTTCATAATCGATTATTAAAAAATTGTGCAAAAATATGACCTTACGTTGCCAAAGAGGGTTAGAAAATATAATATCAGATTATATTTTTTTTTTCTAAAAACAATGAAAATCTATAAAAGAGTTGCCAAAAAAGTGCACGCGGATTGGCTCTGTATGTGTAACAAAGCTTTTACTAGGTTGTGCTGGAACTAAACTGAAAATCAATCAACGTTGTCACAATCTAAACTAATTTTGTCGAAGTACTTAAAATGAGTGCTTAATATATTGAGTGACAAATATAAAGAATGCAAAGAAAAATTCAGCACGCAGAAATGCAACAGAGCATTGAAAAGTTCACTCCCAATACTGCGATTATGGGAATTGTAGAAGAACAAACAAATGCAACAGAGCTCAATAAACCTAATCTAATGTTTTAGCAATAGTGTTAAACGAATACCCCCATTCATTCAATAAGGTGCAATTCAAAATAGATTGGAGGAACATACCTGTCAGAACAATGACATCGGTGACGATTTCAACATTAATCCCCTTCAATTTAGCACACTAATAGAAATCTTTGTACCTAGAATGGAATAGTAAAAAAAACAAGAGATATGAAAAAAAATACAATATGCCCATATCTTTGCACAAACTATTCTATCATGATCTCTCAAGCCCGAAGAAGCTATTTAAGTATAGCTCCACATCTCTCCAGACCTTTGAGGCTTGGAATGGATCAAAATAAGTTATTATCAATTTGCAAAATATATCAGATTGAAGTTTCTCTGTGAATGCAAAAGAGAAAGCAATCATCATATAACAAAGTTTATGTAAAGATTGAAAAAACCACAATCTCCATAGTCTTTCTTCACTCTCTACTGATTTGACGTCAGAGATTAGTTAACTTTTGGAAGCATTCAGACAAATCCAAAGTGATTAATTATTATACACCACAAGATCAATCATATTTCTATGAAGCAAATCCGCTTATATTTATCAAAATTGTTACAGAAACTGTGAGAAATTGAAGAAAACTGGTGCATCTCGAATTTACGGGCGAAGAAAACAACTCACCTTATAGGATTTATCCTTCACAGATTTCTCCAGCTTCTTCTTCTTATTCTGCTTCTCCAAACTTTCCCTCTCCAATTGCAGAGAGCACTCCCAAGTTTTGTTCGACTTTTGGGAGGGTATAATTGTAATACCATTCCAAAATACTGTACATCTCGATCTTCAAACTCGCCCAAAAGAAATTCCATGAAAGCCGCGATTTTCTTGCAGATGTGTTTCTTCAATTCTATGTTCCCGCAGACGGAGATACAATTGTGCTCAGAGCTAGATTAGCATATACATCCAAAATCATTGCACAACAAACTTTGCCCAACCGATTTGGAGGGGTAAATTGGAGGAATTTTGTTTGCCGAAATTTTATGCCCAAAAATAGTGGGTGAAGAAGCAGGTGGAATAGTGTTTGATTGCAGGGTGAACAGGAACCCGCCGTTCCTTCCTACCGTGGTTAAAATTTTGTGATTTTTTCTTTTTTTTTTTTATTTAGCTGTATAATAAAAAAATTAAAAAAAGAAAAAAAAATTGTTGGGACACGTGTCAGCAGCCCACGGTGAACATGCACTACATGGGCCGGCCGCATAGAATTTACCCATTCTAAGTGCCACATACCCAACCAATGTGGGACAAATATCAAGTAAAAAAAAGGCTACAAATAATTATAACATTCTAAATTCGGTTCGGTAGCGTTATAACATTATAAATATGTACTAAGATAGCTAAAATTGAATTGAATTACGAGTGTTGAAAGTGATTCCGTCATTCCAGCACGGAAGAAATTTTTTATGATGCACCGTCTCCAAAAATGACACTGAAGCCAAAAATGACACTAAAGCCAAATTATTGGCATGCGTGTCTACCATGATAGAACAGCCACGAACCACCTCTCTCTATCGATCCTATTCCTGTAGAAGTATTATAAAAATAGCTGATATTTGCCACTCTTTTCAGTTACAACGATCTCTCTCTATCGATCATATTCTTGTAGAAGTATTATAAAAATAGCTGATATTTGCCACTCTTTTCACTTCTTTTTTCTCCATAGTGAACAAGTGCTCGAAATCCTTTTCTTTCTCAGAAGTCACTGCACAAGAACACAAAAAATATATTAGCAACTGAAATTTTCAAAAAATTACATATTGGTATTATACGTTTGCACAAATTAACGCTTATAGTGCTAGAGCAATTTTATGAACTGTCAAATGTTAACATGGACTGCTAAAAATTATGGAGAGCAACAACAACATCTAATTAATATTTGTACAAATGGAATAAGTTAATATATTAGTATGTAATTTTTTAAATGTTTGGGACAAAAGTGTAAAAAGGTCCAATTTTCTGGTACTAAAATGTAATGAACCCAATAAAATATGTTAATTACGATTGTATGTCCAATAACATTAGACTATATTTTCTCAAAAATAATATTATAGACTACCTGAATTTATAAATATCAATCTCAGTTTTTTTTTTACTTATTCATTTAATTAGAATGTTAAATTGTTAACTATGTCATATTCAGTATAATTAAATAATATTATAAATGTTATATCCATGTATAATATATAGTAAAACATGCTAACGATTATGATGTTTTACGAAATAATTCACTTAATTATTTTATTTAATGTATTTAATATATGTTGGTGATTATTTAACATAATAAAATATGCGAAAACTCAGATATTTATTCATTCGTGTAATAGATTGTGAATGTCATGTATATAAGAAAATATGTTATTGAATATAGTATAAATGAATTCTAAAATAAAAATTGTGTGTGAGAGAGAAAGAGAGACAAAAAACGTATAGTATTTTTTTATTTATAAAAATTGTAATGATTTGATGTTTTTGGAAGAGGAATTTTTTTTAGGGGTACTCCATTTTATAGAATATATAAATTTCGCATAAAACTTGAGGTTCTATATATATTTCGCATTTGACAGAGGTAATTTAGTAATTTTATAATTAATTATGGAATTTTATTATATCCAGCAAATAAATTTGATTCCAACTAGTGTATGTATATACTAGTAAATTTATGTGTAGATAATTTTTAAAATTACCAACTAAAAAGTGAAGTTTGGCAATACTAAACCTTCAAAGTTCAAACAGATAAGACAAGAATAGCCATCGTACGACGTCGTATCCCATCAACACAAGCATAACACTACTAATACACGAAATCAAGTAGAGAGAGAAGCGACAGTCGACTAGTTAGATGATCTAATAACACAAGGTTCAGATATTTTAAAATCAAATGAGTATTATCTTTATCCTCCACCATAATAGATCATTGGCTAGGAGACCTATCCCTCACTTGTTCCCTAGCAGAAACGGCGTATTCCGGGGGGAATGGGCTCCGGCTTCTGCTGCGACTGGGGCTACGAGCACGAGCTCTAACTGGAGAACGCCCACGGCCTGGACTTTGGCTGCGGCTCCTCGATCCATACGGTGATCGTTCCCTCACCGGACTTCCACTCCGGTTCCTTGGAGGGCCATCATAGGTAGGGGAATGTTCACGCGCTGCAGGCGAGCGAGAGTAAGACCTTTCCCTGCTGTACCGTTTCTCTCGAGGAGAAACAGACCTGCATATATTAATAGTTTTAAGCATAATAGGTCGGGTCAGTTGCAACACAAAAGACAAAGCCAATAATATTGCACCGTGAATATCTTCTCTTTGGAGAGTAGTAATCCCGTTCCCGTCCACGTGATGGAGACCTGGCATATCGTGGAGGCGAACGAGAACGGGGAGACCGAGAATAACGCGGAGGGGATCTACCTCTTCGATCATACACACGACCTCTACTACTACAAAAGTGAAAGAAAGAAAAAGTTTGTTAAAATGATCTATATCCAAACAAAAGATCTGTAAATATTATTCTACTTTCTTAGGGACTTCAATTAGCGAAGTCATATGCTTTGAATTGTGCTGGTCCAGTAAGGTGATGAATTTTTCAACATACTGAATACATGCAAATGAATTATTTATCATACCAAATGACTTATGTAATTCACTGCCACTTGAAGAGTTGAATGCAATTAAAGATCCCACATACATAGAAACAGAAACAGGCAACTAACCTTCCTCGTTCTCGGGCTCTCATTTCAGTAGGCTTTTTCCTATTTTCCTCAGCAAAAACAACAGTAAGCTCTCTACCTTGCAGAATTTGACCATCCATGAGATGTTTAGCTTCTGCAGCATCAGCAGGGTCCACATATTGAACAAACCCAAAACCTCTAGGATCACTGCAATAGAAGAAATTAAAAAAAAAAAAAAAAAAAGTCAAGTAGTACATCCCAGTGTAAAGATGACACCCAGAAGTTGTTCGATAGTTATTCCATTATACAAAGTTTAATGCAAAAGGAGCTGGCCAACAACGTAGTTATAAACAGCAGAGCTGTATAGAGTCATCATAAAGTAAATCAGTTAAAAAAGCAATAAACACATTGTTTAGTGTTGTTCACACCAAAAATATTTCGGTTTTTACATGTACAGTTTTTTCCAAAAGGTAGACAATAAATCAAATAATCCTACACGATATAATACACCATAAACTCTACAATTTAGATTATACCCAAAAGGTAAACTTGAAGCATCAACACTTCGTTCCAAGAATGAAATGTTTGGCACTATTAAAACATCCAAATGGATTCTAATGGTCCATAATTTTCCCAATTTCTTCCACATGAATAAAAAGTTCTCCCAAATTAAAGATAATACACCAAACATTGACATGATTCTTTTAATTAACCAAACCATGGAAAGTAAATGGCAATGCAATCAATAGGGGATACCTTAAATCTTTTATTATTCACAAACCTCAAATTAATAGCTAAAAATAATTCCAAGAGTATGGAAGGTCATCATAAGCGCATAAACAAGCACTTGGCAGCTGACCTTTGGAGAGACAATTTAAGATGACTTGAAATTCTTCAAGACTTGAAATCTTGATATCTTCACATTGTATTCAAACAAGAATCCTTCCAATCTTCATTACCAACTACATCACCTTCAACTCTTTATAACTTGATTGACGTCAAGAGACTTCTTACTATTAGAATGTGTCAACAGAACTCTTACTACTTCATTGATGTCTTCATAACTCCTACTTCACTGCTAAATCCCAAAGGACTTCATAAAGATATCCAATTTAAGAAGATAAGAACACTAAAGAGAATTCACAAGAAGGGAATCTACCTGTTGACAATTAAGCACAATGTGCAAGAGTTTCTTAATATTATTCAAGGGGGAAGTATAGAAGTGCAAGTCAGGGTACAGATAGTAAAGACCAACATCCTAAAAAGCTCACCCCGTATAATAGTCCCTTGGTAGATAAATGTCTTTAATCGGTCCAAACTGTCCGAACGGTCTCCTCAAGTCTTCTGGCCTACACTCAGAAAATTGAAAAGGAAAATGAATTTCAAGTTCTCAGTGCTCTGTGTTTCAGGTGAGCCAAAGAAAAGTAAAGCAAACTGACCTGCAATCATGGCGAAGGTTGCGAACTAAGAGACTGGTCGGAGCATCTCCTCTACTACCATAGCGTCCTCCTCTTGGAGGACTCCTTCCTCTTCTGCCATAACCTCTTGGTGGTGAAGGGCTGTAGCTCCTTCCCCTCATTTGGACAAGTTAAACAAATCCTGGCCATGGGGAAGTGTTCAGAAACAAATTGAACAAGAGATGAGAAAAAAGCCACTTCCCTTATTATTATTTTTTTCACTGAAAAATCCATGTGAAAAACTACAATACATTTGCACATTCAACCGGATTGTGTTGAGCATACAAAACAAAAACAAAAAAAAACTTTAAAAAACATGATTGGCAAGAATGATCAGCTAGAGCTAATACATGATAAATAGCCATCATAGCAGCTATCAAACCATTGTAATCATCATCTCATTCTTCAATGCTCAAATTAAGAAAACCAATAGTGATAAAATACCTTTTTGAGAACAAAAAAAATCCAAAATATACAGAAAATTGAAAAAAAATGTAATAGGCAAGAATGATCAGCTAGAGCTAATACATGATAAATAGCCATCATTGCAGCTTTCAAACCATAGTAATCGTCATTTCATTCTTCAATAACAAAAATAAGAAAACCAACAGTAGAATAATACCTTTATTGAAAGCAAAAACACACACACAAAAAACCAAGTACAAAAAATTGTACTGACATGAATGATCAGCTAGAGCTAATACATGATAAATAGCCATCATAGCAGCTATCAAACAATTGTAATCATCATCTCATTCTTCAATATCCAATATAAGAAAATCAACCTCTAGACGTTGCTCACAACCCGCAAATGATTAATCAATATTTTTGCGAGTTTGACAACAAAAACCAACATATCAAATCAGATATATTATGATTATGACAGCAAAAACGCTCATCAAGCATCTAAAAACACAGATCCCGACATAATCAAAAATAAAAAAAAAGAAACCCCTAATTGAAAAAAATTAGGGTCTTTAACGAATTCAAATTGAGATATTCACATGTGTAATCCAAATCGGATCCAATCCTGTGAAAATACAAGCGAAAGAAATACAGTGGACGGGAAGAGATTACCTTGAAGCAGGAAAAAATACGAATTCTTCTCGGAGATAGAGAGAGAAAGGGAAAGGGGGAGAGAGAGCGGCGGGTGAAGTAAAGAGTGAAAATACTGTTAATTGTTGTTAGGGCAAACGAAATTTATAAGCAAATATTGGGCACAATACGAATCGAACATTAATCAAGCTCGAATAATTTAACATTTATGCACAAATTTTCTTCATTCGAGCTTTAAATTTTATCAAATAAAAAATTACGTTTAAGCTTGTTTAATTAATAAAACAAAATAAAAAACAATGAAACGAAGAAAGGAGAAACCCTTCACCCCCAAAACATATATTTATATTTGAGTTTGTTCGATTTTCTATCAGATCGAGTTCAAATGAGTTTTTAGATCGAATCAAACATTAATCAAGTTCGAATAATTTAATATTTATGCACAAATTTTCTTCATTCGAGTTTTAAATTTTATCAAATAAAAAATTACGTTCAAGCTTATTTAATTAATAAAATAAAATAAAAAACAATGAAACGAAGAAAGCAGTAACCCTTCACCCCCAAAAATCAAAATTGAAATTGAATCTCCGAAAAATCAAAATCGCAGAACCCTTTTCTTCCCCACCACGTCGATCTCCACCTCCGACCAGCACCTTCGAACTCCGATCGCCTTCAGCATAGATCATTCAATAATGTAAGTTGACTGTTGGTTAATTGTTGTTTGAAGAGGAAGCGTTGTTGGGGTTTTGCAATTCTCGCTTTTGCTTCCATTTCATCTCCTTTTGTTTTACGATAATAGTAGAATCATATTTTTCTATGTATAATTGACGTATGTACGTAAGTATATTTCGAATAATGCGTTCGCGCGGTTGATTTTTATTGTTTTGCCCTGTTAGTTTTCGAACATCAATCTGCTTATTTCTTCGAGGTGTTTTTTTTCTTCTTCTCATGTTGGGTATTTTTACGGATGAATTTGATCTTAATTGGTGAAGTTTTGACAATTGAGATTAGCAACAGCATGTTATCAGATAGGTGTATTGCGATACTGTCTACGCCATAGGCGATTTATGTTCTTAACCGTTGCGAACCAGATGCCTCTCATCTTTTGATCCTTTACATGTTGATACGTGTAGCCTCGTATTGATACTTTGATTGCCCTAAAAGTATGTAACAAACACAGTAGTCCTGCCTCCAAAAGCTATACCCGAATTCGATGGATTCGTGCAATGCATTAAAAAATAGTAATAAACAACTTCTATTGAATTTTATTTAATTTTTGGTTGCTTTCTTTTGATCTATGTAGGATATTGAATCAAATGTTTATCATTAGTTTTAAAATAATATCAGTTTCTTAAATTAAAAAATATTGGTTCACAAACCAAATGGTTGAACACCGAAACTATTATGGTTTAAGTGCTTAACCAAATGAACCACTTACACTTTGAACTATTGATTCGCTATTTGGTGCTATTGTTTTTGGTAATCGAACTATCAATTTGCTTCAGTTTGGCGTTTGGTCTTTTTAACGAGAATCTAATTTATTATGATTGCAAACATAATTTTATTTTATTTTATCCATAGAAAAGTAACTTAGTTTTCATTCATATAATATTTAGTTCTTTTGCTTATTAAATACTCTGATTAGTATCAGTGAGACAGAGAATATTTCTCTCTTCTTGTGGATATATGCAAAGGAGTGGAGATCATTTCCAATTCTCCAACGTTGCAGGTATTCATTTCCTATTGAAACTATTGGATTTCACTAAGTAAGAAGTATTATTCAGGAACTTATTGAGCTGTTGATAGATAATAAGTAAAGGACATGGAAGAGCAATTTATACTGAGAGTGCCACCAGTTGTTGCCGAAAGAATTGAGCGGCTCTTAAATGATTCATCTTCTTCTTCCGAAGACAAGAACTTGGATGTGGTGTTTTCTGGTAACTCTCCAGAATTCTTTTCTTAAATCTTTATAAAATTGCCTGCTTTGTTTTGGTGATTGCTTAGTTTCCACAGTACTCGTGCTTTGATTTCTGGCCAGTTTGTTCTTTCTTTGGTTTTCTGTTTATGTTTATACACTTTTGTACTGCAGAGGATGGAAGGACTGGCACATTTGTTATAGGCGAGGACCGCTTCTCTGCATCCCTCTTGGATCTTCCCACTGTTGTAGAGTCCTACAAGACTTACGATGATAATGTGTTGATTAAAACTGCAGACCTCGGTCAAGTAGGCTGATTGTAGTAACTAAGTGTTTGAATAATTCAAAATAGTCATATTAACTGTGGTATGCCATGCTAACTTGTCAGATTTTGTGCAGATGATAATGGTGAGAGAGGAGGAGGATGGTGTGCCGGAAGCGGCGGAGTATAGACATGGACTTACTCCACCAATGAGGGATGCTCGTAGGCGAAGATTTCGTCGAGAACCAGATTTAAATGTACCATAAGATATCATTTAATCATTGATCATATTTCTTTGTTAGCCCCTTTAACGAGAAAATAAATTTTGTTGCAAGCCTCTATATAGTTAGTTGTAACTCGGTGTTGTCAATGCATACTATGTTATTTTGCAGCCTGAGGTTGTCCGTCGTGTGGAGAAAGATTTGCAGAACATCATGGCTGGTGGAACTGCTGAGAATATTGATATCCTTATATCTTGTTAACTCTTTGCAGACGTGTGTGTTCTAACCGCCAATTGCAACAATAGCTTTTTCGTAGAAAGTTAGTGACAAAATTATAGCGGATCTAGATATCTTGTGAAATCATATACTAGTATTCTTGGTTAATTAGCTTCAGTAGGTTCTTGGCTTTTTTGTATATAAATTTTTGTCATCTATAGTTACTGCAACTATCATTAGCTTCTTGGCTTCAGTATTGCATAACTTCATTGGTAATGGAGGAATGAAATTTTTTTATCTCTGTGTTCTGTTGGATTATTACTACAAGGTTCATATTCCTTAACAGATGAGTTACGTGTTGAAATGGCTGAGCCAGAGGAATATGGCGATCAACATGCTCGCAATGTGGGTAAGAAGGTGGCTTCTACACCTGCAAAGCCTGATGTGCCTGAAGCTGGAACGGTTGGTGGGGAGCCTGATGGAAGTGATTACGATGAGTCTGATGATTCTATGTGAGCCTGAAAACTTCGATATATGAATGTGGATAATGCTATCGGCCTACTGAATTGGTGGTGCTCTCCTTTGCAAAATCTTGGTCTCCAATATTTGTGCTGCCACAAGGTTCTAATGGGTACTCCATGGTTTCTCATGTTGGTATTTGCTTGTTTTCATCATTTTCCCTGTGAAGTGCGACAGTTTCTGGATCTGAAGCTTAGAGGCCAGTGGTATTATTGCTCATGAAAGTTTAGTAACCTTGTTTAATTCAGCTTTATGTGCTGAGGTTTCACATCATTGTAAAACTGAATATCCTAGTTATGGATTTTTCTTGTTAAATGAGAAAAAAGAGTTTTATATCTTGCTGGCTAAACTAAGTTAGTTTGCTGTGTTCAGTTTGTTGTGTGCTCTGTTATTTTCAGTTCACATGCATGGAGTTTATTGTTTACCGTTAAGCTACTATCCCACAGCCTTGTATAGATTTCAGTTATTAGACTTTGTGGAGATATGTTTGCATGTTTCTATTAGTTTCAGGTAGTTTTGTTGCGGTTATAATTATGGATTTACATGCTTATGACAATTAGGGATCAGACCTGCTAATACTACTCCGAGTTAATTATCTTCGTGAAGTTCTTATTTGTCCGTTTTTGGCAGTTTCACGTAGTTTTGGAGTAACAAAAATTACGGATTTTACATGTATGTTGGATCATGCCCTTGCTTTTGTTGCTACCACTCTCTTGGCCATAATTTATTTCAATATGTGACGATTATATTTTCGCATTTATTTGTTTTCAGTGTCACCCCTAGTTTGCAGAAGCTCATCCCACAAACTGCTTGGTGGAAATACTGTTGTGGGAAAGTGTAAGCAGTGTCATATGTAGGTGAGATCTGTGGATTATTTTACTCTTTCTTTGGCCCCATCTCTACAGCTTTGGTTGCAAATTGTCCAATACATTGTTGTGGTTTGCTACCAAATGTTAGTTGAGTGAGTGCCTAAGTGGTTTTGGAATTGGTTAATTTATGACTTGTTATCCGTCGGCTGGTTTTATATGTCCGTAGTCGAATGTTGCCTGCATTCTTGAGCCCTTTTTGGTGTGAATACAGGTTGTGTTTCTTGAAAATGCATCTGTTTTAGGCATGTGTATGTTTGTTTAATGCAACATGGCATACCAGCATGTGTTTGCTATAATTTATGAGTTCAGACCAAGCAACCTATGAGATGTTGAAAGTCAACAGGTTGTTGCTGTAAAAAAAGGAGTTTTGAGAATTTGGGTCTCTCTCTCTCTCTCTCTCTCTCTCTCTCTCTCTGTGTGTGTGGAAATGGAGGATTGTAGTGGTTGGAGCTGGACAACAGATTAAAGAATCCATTTAGCTTTGTGGGTTTTACTGATAAATGCCAGAGAATAGCAGAAACATGGTGCCTCAAATTTGATTAATGGCTTTTTGAATGGTGGTTTATCCAAAGTAATTAATTTTAAATTGTTTCATGCCAACTTGCAAGAATCTTTATATCTGATTCAGATTAGGTATTTCATTTGTGTTTATCTCTATAATTATTGGAGGGCTTGTTTATCATAAGCTAGGTATCTGTGCAGAACTGTGAATTTCTCTGTAAAACCACAAAGAGAGAGAGAGAGAGAGAGAGAGAGGTTTAAGGTTTATATATTTTTAGGCCAAGTCGGTTGACAATTGAGACATGTACTTGCTTGACAAGCTGGTTGGTGTTTTGACTAGGCAATCTTGTTATACAAGTCTTTTTTTTTCCAAGTATTTTGCTTGATAACGATGATGACGTGGACTAAAAGGTCATCTTTTTTTCTTTTCTTTTTAGAGGAGTGTGTATGTGTATATATGATGGAAGAAATTATAAGGGGATTCTTGAAAGTTTCATTGAAATATAGGAACACCAAACTTGCGTGTGCAAATATGTGGGAAAATTTCATAACGCGTATATACTGCATTCCATCGTAGAGAACTCAAGATCACTTCACATTAATATAAAGTGTGTGTGTGTGTGTGTGTGTGTGTGTGTGTCTCGATCAATTGTTCATGCTTGTAGGTTGACAAAGAAAAACAATATTTAGTGTGACGAGCAACCATAAAAGACTCCTAAAAAATCAATTTCAGTTACTCATCTATCTCAAAAATATGATGTTAATATTTTTCACGTATATAAAGAAAATATATTTAATTTACTTGTCAAACACTATACTCTTTTTTTTGTTAAAAATAAAGAGATTGGTCTTTTTAAATAATATTAGAAAAAATGTATATTAAAATAAAATAAATTAATTTAGGTTCTTTAATTATAGTTACAAGTGCATGAATGGCCGTACATGCAATTTTATCATATCATAGAGACTATATAATATATGGATAAAGGGGCCAACAGCAATATAAATGAAAATATTTCAAACAATAGATAAAACATTTGAATAGAAATGAATAATAAAAAAATAAAAATAGTAACAATCTTGAGTTGCACTTGTGCTTGACTATATAGCAATTAGCAACCTTGGCCAATTTAGTGCTACCTCACCTAACTTTAGTTGTAATTTTCTCCTTAATTCTTTGATTTCACTTGGAAATTGTCAATTTACTCATTCAACAAACAATGTACGAATATAGTTGACTATAGGTGGTATTAGTATATAGATCACAAGTGAGAGGCAGATCGAGTTAACTAGATATTTACAGTATGAGAATTCGACCTAAAAGATATTGATGATCAATGAACACTGTAACCCCCCCCCCCCTGTTTACATATTTGAGTCGATAACATTCGACATGTGACTCAAAAAATTAAAACCCCATTTTGGGCATGCAGAAGCACCTCGATCGGAGCAAATTTTTCACTCCAATTTGCGATCTGCGCTTTGGTTGGAGACACTCTAATAAGAACGTAACGTATAGTGAGTGGTTCCACTACAAAAAAAAAATCGCGGTATATTAACAACTTAGTCCGTTGTTAAATCTCGATTTTCTGTCGTTAAAAGTATATACAAAAAAAAAAAGTATAAGCATGTATGCCGTCCATCCCTTGCACTCACAAACAATTATTCTAACAAGAACGTAACATATAGATTGTATAGTGAGTGGTTCCACTAACCAAAAAAAAATCACAGTATAACGACAGCTTAAATTTCGATTTCCGTCGTTACAAGTATATACAAAAAAAAGTATAAGCATGTATGCCGTCCACCCCTTACACTCACAAACAATTACTCTGACAAGAACGTAACGTATGATAAATGGTTCGTACATTAATATTAATATATATAGATACAAAAATGTATAAGCATGTAAGCCGTCCATCCCTACAAACAATTTGTGCGTGTTGTGTGTGTGTGTGAGTGTGGGGACTAGACTATCAATGTGTGTGTGTGTGTGTGTGTGCTACTTTCCGACAGTTACGTAACTATACAACACAAATATGTGTGAATTGGTCATGAATTCTTTTTTGGGGCAACGCGTATACGAGTTACACGACTTTTATTTTATTTATTTATTATATATTTGAGTGACACGACTTTTATTTAGTGTGACACAAAAAATTCTATGTTTCCCTGTGCGTAGTTATAAATAATGGAAATTTTCAAAATATGAGATACATTCATACCATGCAACACGCTTTTTTTATTTTTTAATTACTCGATATTAATGAAAATACAATAATCCTTTTTAGATATAGACAAAAATCTATTTAGTTTCATGTTCATATTATCGCACATATATTAATATAATATAAAATTTGCCATTCATGTTCACATCATCTCGTAATTAATTTGTAATTTTAATATATATATATATATATGCATTTTTAGGAAAATGGAGATTAAATCGGGTAGAAATTTCTTGTTGCATTTTTTGATGTGTTCACTATTAAATTTATGATTTTAATAATGCTTATTATAAGTTAAAAATTAATTATAACATAAATAATCATCGGCAATATTTATCAATAAAAAAAGGATTGAAAAATTATAAGATGTAATTTTGAAAAAAAAAACCCATAATAATGAATTATTAAATGAAAACTAAAAATTAAATAAAAAGAAATAATTATAAACCATAATTGGGTGGAGCTGAACCCTAAAAAACAATCATAAAAAATTAAACTAAATCACAAAAAAAAACTCGTAATTTGAAAGTGCAACATGGAATGTAACACGAAGAGTGCAATATGAAATTTCATGTGTGATTTCTCACATTGTATTACATTAATAATTTTCAAACATTATTTCTACATATACTCAAAATTAATCAATTATATCATTAATTGAGGTCAATAAAACTACATTAAAACCAACATTTAGGAAAATGGAGTTTGTTTTTATTTCTAAATGGAAATTTCCCTATTTTTATTATTCAGAACACATAAAACGCGTTTGTTTTATTCATTTTCAAATTCAATTTTCACATTTTTCAATCTTATATAACTTATTCAATCATATATACTATTACAGTAAGACCCATTAATTAAATATTCATCAATTCATTATAACCACACAAATATTTATCTTTTCATCACAATCACACATTTCAAATTGATAATATAATCAAACAAACATATTTCCATTTTTCAAACCTATAACTCTACACATTAAACCATTCATCATAATTCATAACAAAATCATTACATTTTTTTCAAAAACCAATACACCCCGTAAAAAATTAAACTGAAAATATTAAAAGTTGACAATTAATGTTGTAAATAAAAACAAAGAAAGCTTAAATCACCTAACCAAACCTACTAGTCACTAATGTTCCTCATTTTTTTCCTTTTTCTTTTTTTCTTTTTTTCTCAATTAATTCAAAAATCAACTTAAGTGACATTTGGACTGGATTTGTCCATTGGAAATGCAGTTCTGGCGATTGCTTATTGGCTCTCTCTCTCTCTCTCTCTCTCTCTCTCTCTCTCTCTCTCTCTCTCTCTCTCTCTATATATATATATATATATATATATATATATATATATATATAATTAACTAAAGTTTGGAGGAGTAGTTGGCATTATGCCCGCAATATTGGGGCTAAAAAGAAATAAGTTTCTTCTTCTTTCTTCTTTCCAACATGCATCAAAACATGACATTTCTTGTGTGTGGTGAATTGGATGTTAATTTTTAAATAAAATAAAAGTAATAGAAAATTTAGTGATTCAAGAATCAAGATATTGCGTGGTTGGGTTTTGGGGAGAAAAGGTTTGTTGAGTTAACAATGCTGGCAACCAAAATAAACAATAAGCAAAGATATCATGTCACTCCCATTTTAGATATAGTAGAATCAAATAAATTTTTTAGTAAGTGGTACCAATAATTTACTTTATGAACAATTTTTATTTATTTATTTTTATCTAAATTTGTTTGTATGTGACGTATATATGTGTATTGATGTGCCACCACATCATGGATGATTAAAATAATTTGAGATCTTGCAGTCATTAACATGCCAAGTGTAGCCTCTTAATATACATGATTATTGGCTCATTTTAGACAATTAGAGCTTTTTTAATGACTTAATTAACATATAATCATGCAAGTAATATTAATACTCCCTCTAAAGGTCTAAAAGAGTCGAGCCGAGCCCGAACATACGTATGTTCAAGCTTGTTTGAAATGATATCGAGCTTTAGAATTTATGTTTGAGCTTGTTTAATTATCTATCGAGTCGAGCTCAAACGAGCTTTAATCGAGCTGAACACGAGTCGAGCTCGAGTAGTTTGATATTTTTACACATGTTTGCTCGTTTCTACTTATCAAACTCGAGTTCGAGCCGAGCTTTAAATTTTATCGAACATAAAATTATGTTCAAGCTTGTTTGATATGCTTATCGAATCGAGCTCGAATGAACTTTTAACGAACAAATACGAGCCGAGTATCAATCTATTTGGTTTGATTTTGAGCCCTAACTCCTTCCATCCCATTTTGATAGGCCAGTTGAGAATTTTCACGGGATTAAGAAAAGGATTGGGAAAGACAATTAATTAACAAACTTCATAATATGTCCATATTTATTTCTTTGATATTAAATTAATGTCTAATGTAAACATATTAAATACGGATATATATGAGTAAATTAGCTAAATATATATAAAACATGACTATATGCCAGGACGTATCAAAAAGGAAAACAAGCATATCAAAGTGGAACAGATGGGGTGTATATTTTGTTTGTCCAAATTAGTAATGCTTTCGATCGCTTTTTTATTTTTTTCAAAATTGGTAATGTTTTATGATTAGGTTATGCAATTTTTAGCTTTTATATACACTATTCATTAATTTTATTGACTATTTCTTAATATTGCATATACTTTTACTTTCATATAAACAAATAATTTAATTATCTAGTTCTAGAGAACATATAATAATTGAGTAAATATTATTCAATAAATTAATTTAAGGAAAAGATAAACATTTTTTTATATAAAAAATGACATGAGTAGCAAAAACACATTAAATTCAACATTCCAAGAAAAAGTGAGTAAAAGCAATAACAAATAATATCACTATATATATTTGACTCGATCAAATAAGATTTAAAACATCTTATAAAATAAAAGTATTTGATTATTACAATCAAGATTTTCCAAATTTATAACCCTAGTGGACTAAAGCAAAAAACCACTACACACACACACACACACATATTCTATTGTATGCTTATAAAAATAAATAAATATATGATTAATTCTAATCACATCAATACATGTCCGATCAAATTTTCATTTTCCACCTAACCATTTGCTCTTTTATTAAAAAATAAACATCACATGAAATAATAATTAATGAGTAACTACATGTAATCTTTTATAGATTTTCCTAATTTGCTCCTATAATATTCAGTAATTAACATAAATAAATACAAAGCAACTAGTAACTAGTTTCGGTTCAATTTCGTGCTAATTCCCCACTTATAGTTAATTAATTTATTAACTAATTATTAATTACAAACTAATTCATGAAAATTTATTTCTTGTTATTTCACTTTTTGGGATTATCTGGTTTCAGTCAACTCGTGGGACATCTCTTATAAAAAGTTGATGGAAATTTCAAATCATCTCTTTTTTTTTTCTCAATTTTATTTCAATTTAAATTGTTCACCAAATTTTACATGCATATCACCTAGACCTAACATAAGCCAATACATCATCACCTAACCAAGTCAAAAATAATTGGTGCCCCCCAAATTAAATTAAATTTTTAACTATTAACTATTAAATAAATTGTGATTGAAAGATCCTTGCAAAATAAGTTAAAGGGATGTGATTTTTGTGCCTACACACATTACTAAATCAAGAAAAAAAGTCTTGCATCAGCACTGTCGTTTACTTATATTGAGGGGTCAATTATTTTTTTCACTAAGGTTGAATTGGAAATTAAAGAGAATATTTTATTTATTTTTTGAGTCAATCAAGTCATTCCGAAAATATGTAATAAAATACCTTTTTTTATTGTGCTTGGGAAAAGGGGGAGGAATTTGGACATAAAAAAAAAACCCCAATAAACCAAAATAATTTTACTATTTTTTCAAATTTTACTATCCACTTTGGTCCATTTCGGTTTGGATAAATCAATTAAGTCCAAAATAATTAAGATTTTGTTCGGCTCAATTTTTTAAATTTTTTTTTTATTTCATTTTATAATTAAATATACTTTAAAAATAATTAGTTCAGTTTGTTATTGGTTTATAATACTTTAAAATTAAGCTCAATTACGTTTGATTAATTTATCATTTTTTATACTTTATTTTTCGATTTTTTTGATTTGATTTGGTTCGTTAAACCCACTTAACTAATGCCACTCATAATATAACAAAAATAACATTTATTATTATTATTAATATTATTATTATTATTATTATTTAAATTGACTGCATCAGACCATAATTCACAAGTTCAATTTTTAACATTATAAAAAACTAGAGGGCAAAGAGGAGCAATGCTAAACCATGGTATTTTCTTTTATTCCATGAAATTTACCAAACATCATAAAATACATATTTGATACTCACATTATAATATAATGAAAAATACGATTATGTAAAACATATTGAATAGAAAATTGCATCAAAAGTGGCTTAGAAAATGAAAAGAATTCTAGTAAAAGTCAACAAAATCAAAAGCGGATGATTTTTTTTTTTTCATTTTCTAATGTAACAAGTTGACATTAAATTGTTTTGAAACTTGGAAAAATTGACGAACTCGAAGAAGGAATTTGTTTAAAAATAATTAAATAAATAAATAGTAAATCTCCATTATTTTTTATGCGTAAATTACACTTTTCTTTAAAAAAAAAAAAGAAAAATAATTTCTCTTCCGTGCAAAACAGCAATAGTACCTCGTCCTTAAAAGTCCATTCCACGTGCTTCCTCTCTCTCTCTCTCTCTCTCTCTCTCTCTCTCACACACACACACACACACATAGTCACGCATCACCTCCACCCCCCCACCCCACCCCACCCACCCACGCTTCCCCCGCAGCCTCTGTCAAACTCGCCTTCTATTTCTATATATATATATATACATAAACATAGGCATGTAGGCCATCAGACTATCAAAACAAAGAAGAGAGCTACAGCTACAATTTCATTCAAAGAATTTGCATCATCTTCAAAGCCCACAATCATAAACCAAGAAGCCATTGAAAAAAAGATTAGATCTTTGCTGTTTTCCTGAATCATCCATTCTCTTTCAAGATTTCTTACAATTCTAAGCTCACCCCATTATTTGGGACTCTCTCTCTCTCTCTGCCAAGATTGCTCCTTTTACAGCAACCTTCTGCACTGAGGTAAAAAGCTTCCGCCTTTAACACTTCTGGGCTTTGATTGTTTGTTTAACATGGTTTGTGTTTAACGTGGATTAATGTTTCTGCATTTCTTTCTGTTCTGTTCGAATGAACTGATATCTGGGCCATTTCTTTATCTATACATATTTTTTTTTCACAAATCTTTTGTTGTGGAAATTATTTGGTGTGTGAATTTATTGAAACGAGGTTTGAAATACATATACTATGGTTTTCTGGGATCTCTGGAATTTGATTTTTTTGGCTCTGTTTCGTGTAGGAGTTCTTGCCTTTTTCTTATGTGAATGTGGGATATTATGCATTCTGAAATGTGTGAATTGTGATTATTGCTTTGCTACAAACTATTTCCTCATTGCACTTGATAATTTATAGGTCATTCAATTCAACTGATTTATTGTTTTTTGTATCTAATTCATGGTTTAAGTGATATGGTTCCATATATTCTTGTATCTTGCACTAGTAATCAATTTGACCTGTTCTTTATCCTTTGCAGAAATCAAGTATTGTTAGTTGTTTTGAAGTTGCATGGGGGTACATCGTTCTAGCCCGGTCCCGGTTCACTGTGATTTTGAGAATAGTTTTGAATCAGCCATTGCAAAACTCATCAACCATAGAGGTGATGAGAAGAGTAAGCCGGTCGAATCCATTGGTTTCGAGGGCTTAGAAGTTCCAGTTGATGATGATATGGTGAGTCCTTCACCTGGATCAGTGATGTGGAGAATCCCACATTCTCCGATTTTGGATCCGAACAGCCCCAAGCATGAGGCAGCTATAAAGTTGCAGAAGGTTTACAAGAGTTTTCGGACTAGGAGAAAGTTAGCAGATTGTGCAGTTCTCATTGAGCAGAGCTGGTGGAAGCTGCTAGACTTTGCTGAGCTTAAGCATAGCTCGATTTCCTTCTTTGATATCGACAGACATGAAACTGCCATTTCTCGCTGGTCAAGAGCAAGAACGAGGGCTGCAAAGGTAGAATTCGAGTTAAAACCATTGCATGTATATTTCTTTCAACTATAATTGTTATGGAGTCTCTAACAATCTTGCATAATGTACAGGTTGGGAAGGGGTTGTCGAAGAATGGAAAAGCTCAGAAACTTGCTTTACAACATTGGCTTGAAGCTGTGAGTGAATCCACTTTTTTCACATTTTCTTTGAGTGTTTCTTGATATTGGGGGTAGTTATACAGTTATACAGTTATACTGATTTGATCGAATTTGTTTCGTGCAGATTGATCCACGACACCGTTATGGGCACAATCTCCATTTCTATTATGTTAAATGGTTGAATTCACAGAGCAAAGAACCCTTCTTTTATTGGTGAGCATTACTAAACTCTTGCAAATGTGTATTTTGTATGTTTCATTTGACTAACTAAAATAATTGAATTATGCAGGCTAGATATAGGAGAAGGGAAAGACATGAATCTTGTCGAGAAGTGCCCTCGTGCAAAGCTTCAGCAACAGTGCATCAAGTATCTTGGCCCGGTATGCTGTCTAATCCCTTGCCATTTTAAAGTTCTGCATTAGATATTTGATCAGTTCAGCATTTTAAAGAATTTTGTTACTGAGTTTGGCCATTTTGATGCGAACAGATGGAAAGAAAGGCGTATGAGGTTGTCATTGAGGGTGGAAAGCTTTCGTACAAGCAAACGGGGGAGCTCCTCAACACCACTAAGGAGCCTAAGGGTTCTAAGTGCATTTTTGTCCTCAGCACCTCAAGGAAATTATATGTCGGGAAGAAAAAGAAGGGCACGTTTCAGCACTCGAGTTTCTTGGCTGGAGGAGCCACACTGGCTGCCGGGAGGATAGTAGCTGAAAACGGAGTCTTGAAGGTATACATTGTGAAAATCTTACCTAGAGCCCTTACTTGCTCAGCTGTTCTTGTGTTCTGTTTATTAATGCTTTTATGTATATGTCATTCAGCATTAAATCTAATCTGCTTGGTTTGTCTCAACAGGCAGTCTGGCCTCACAGTGGTCACTACAAACCGACACAAGAAAATTTTCAGGATTTCATATCATTTCTCAGGGAGAACAATGTGGATCTCAATGATGTTAAGGTATGAAGAAGCTTTGTCGAATTCATTGTTTCTGTCGTGACAAAACCAAAACTCGTGTTCTTACAATGTTCATCTCATTGCTCCACAGCTCGACTCCACGGATGAAGAAGAAAGTCTGTACTTGAGAAATGCCTCCGAAGATGATTCTGCTGAGAAGGATCATCGTTCAGAGACAGAAGAAACCGGCATTGATTCAACTTCGGATAGAATCCAGTTGACAGCAGAGAACACTCCTGCACCTCTGCAGATGCTCCCCCACTCAAGTGCTTCGCAAGGCTTCAGTCGAAAACTGACTGCTCTCGAGATACCCTGCAAAGATAACTTGTTAGAGAAGCTGATGAGAGAGAGCCAAAAGGCTGAATCACTCTCTGATAGCTTCCCCCCAGATTCACCAATGGATGCAGACGAAACCATGGAAGAGGCGAAGAACATGAAGCCCTCGGAAATCTATGAAACGGTGGAAGAGGAGACTATCCCAGAAGAATGCATTTCACAGAGAATCAGTCTGCACAAAGAAACAAAGTCTTTCCAACTGGGGAAGCAGTTATCTTGTTATTGGAGCACCGGAGCTGGCCCTCGTATTGGCTGCTTGAGAGACTACCCTTCCCGCCTCCAATGCCACGCGTTAGAAGAAGTGAACCTATCTCCGAGGACCAGACTCCGGCTAAGATTAGACTACTCCCCGTCTCATGCTGAATCAAGACGGGGTGGCAGCAATCTTTCTTGCAGGACTAGTTTCCATTCGACGACTCAGTTCTCTCCTGTACATTCACTCACTGGCTCCAGCTTCTAAAAGGGATAGTGCAGTAGTGTTTAATTCTTTGATTTTAACCATTCTTATTTTTGTCAGTTGATAGAAGTTAACAAGGAATTCTTTGATATTCACTGACAGGAATTCCCATGATTTTTATTTTTTTTATTAACCATGTACATCAGTTTTGCTCTTCCCTTCTAGTTAGAACATGATGAAGGCTGTAAATTTGTTTGTATCATGTAACTCCCTTGCAATTCATAGGAAAATATGATTCTTTCGTGTTGAATTCTTGAGATGTGATGTGTTTTAAAATAAAAACATCGGTACGAGTAGAGTCCGCATCAGTCCCCCGCGTTTGCACCATTGAATGTGACTCGTTCAATCCTCTCGAAACCGGCCTTTTGGCTTACTTCATCAATGCACGTCACGTGTATATTCTTGAAACGTTGCATGCTTGGATATTGACATGTTCAAATCTTTTGAAACCAACATCCAAGATTCAAGGTCAACTCCATGATGAGAAAGCCATTAGTTGTTGATTTGGGGTTCGATTTTAGATTTTATGTGAAACATGAGATGTAACACCGTATCTCAAACCCGGGCTCGTGGGCCCGGGTTCGTAGTCGGTGTCGGGGCCCCATCATAAATTTGGACGGGCTGTATAGATAACAACTCAACGACCACCAAATTTTTCCAGCAGTTATGCTGAGTTGACTCCTTTTATTTTATGTTGTTTGATTTGATCCAAAGTCAAGTCTTCGTGTTTGACAAATGTTGTAAGAGACGAGTGAGGTGCAAGTTTCAGAAACCGAGTGAGGGGATTATTAATAATATTGTTGCTGTAATTTTCTCCCTCCATTTCATTTGTAGAGAGAGAAGCAGAATTTCAGAAAAATTTCCTAGTAAGATCTCACAAATTTTCAAGAATTTTGCGTGTGTTTTACCGGATAAAATCATGTAGTCCACATTTTATATCTCAGTGTGTGTCCCACTATGAAATTTAATATTTTAAACATGTTTATTACAAAAATAAATTGTATTATAGTATTACAAATCACAATCAACATTTATTGCTAAAATTTGAATTTTTTTAAAATTGTATACCTTACTTTTGGAATAATCAATTATATTAACTAAAAAATAAGAAATAAAAATTAAAAAATAAACATAAACCCTAATTGGGTGGAATGAACCCTAAATAAGTAATTATAAAATTAAACTAAGCTATAACAAATTGAAATTGAAGAAAAAAATTGATAAAAATCGAATAAAAATCAAAGTGGAACACCGAATGAAAATATGAAATAGAGAAAAATGGAATAGATGATTTCATTTGATTTTTTACTGCATTAATATTATGCTAACTGTGACAAGAAAAAAAACATATGATTATATGAATATGAGGTAATGCATTTTGATGTATAAAAACACACATAATACACACACTTTTGGTGAGAATCGGAATAATAGTGGCATGAAAAATAAAAATTCAAGCATGTGGCAAGATTACTAAGTTCAAATTTTTTTCTTGATCAAGAACTTGAAAGATGTGTTTACTATCAATTCGAGATCCGAACGATTTGAAATTATCAATGAAGGTCTAAAAGAATTCCCTTTACGTACCGAATTTATAATTAATATATTTTTCGGACCCTAAATTGATAAAACTCTGTTTAACGTGATAAATTGGTGTAGAAAAACATTAAACAATAGTCAATATATGTGGTAGATGGAAACACATCAAATTAATGTATAATAAACACAACCAAAAATATAGCATGAATCATCTCTTCTAGGAGAAGAAAAAACAATAAAAAATTGAAAAAAAAATTAAATAAATTAGTGGGTCAAAGTAACGATCATCTTGGGAATTGATGAGGAAGAATTAATATTAATGAGAGGTTGCCCATCAAGATTTCCAAACCATGGTTAATTACTTCAAGAAATTCACCTCATTAAAAAATTATTAATCAATTAATTAATTAAAAAAAACTATTTTAAACTCTGATCAAGATGCACAATTTTCAGAGTTCTTACATATATTGAGCTGTAATGCTATGAAAATCCAAACATGAGACATGCAAAATGTGCAGACACACAAACATAAAATCTAATTAATACAAATAGTTGCTGCTCAATTTGTTAGCAGAGATGCAAATTAAGGCAAGAAAATGCACAAGTTGCCTTGGGTTGGCCTAGTCCTTAGAGTTGGTGAATACGTTACCAAAAAATTACGAGCTCGAATCCCATCGTGATCTTTTAGATCGAGATATATATACGTTTATAAGCTTTTTTATGAAAATAGAATTTAGTCGAGTCTATTCTCGTAAAATAAAATAAAAAATCGAGTCTAGTATATTATATATAGGGGAGGACTTATGTGGACCAACCCCCCTCCCCATCATTTCAAACGGCGTGGTGGGCTCCACGTGCCCTTTTTTTTTCTTTCTAGGTGATTTTGTCATTTTTTCCTGATTTTTTCTGTTTATTTTTTTCCCATAAAAATGCATGTCCCTAAAATTAAAACGAATTAATTTAATTTTTTTGAAGCACGGCGACTCGTGCAGATTAATAAACCTTAAAAAAACATAAACCCTAAAAAATAAAAACAAAAAAACTTCAAAAAAAATCTAAATATTTAAAAAAATACTATAAAAGAAACCCTAAAAAAATCATGAACTCTAAAAAAACATTTGACTCCTAAACTCTAAACATTGATTGGAATGGAAAAAATCACAATTTGAATTAAATAAACTCGTATAAGATATCTGACGGATACGTTGCTTTTTAAGGATTGGGTTATCCTTTTAGAATTTTGAGTGATACTTTCTAGTGTTGCCGTTGATACTGATTCTGACGGATTTTTATTTTTATCTTTGACAAGTTGACTCGCAAATCTGATCCGCCCGTCTGAAATAAGACCTATTTACGCCTAATGCATGGGAGTTTTTGCCTTATATTTAAGACAAATGATTAGAAACCTACCAGGTTGTAGTGTCACTTAGATCCAAAACCAAGGACATTTAGCAGTACATTAACAAATTAAATTGAATATATTCCATCAAGATCTGCAATAATAAATCGTGGGTTCAGTTCATGAATTTCGACTTATATATGATGATTATTGTAAAGGGTTTGTTCCCAAACAAAAGCTGCACATTTATAATTTATTTGTTACCAAGATTATATTAGAAAATACTTGTTTTTAATTAGTTTGTATGTATAAAAAAATTGCATGATTGCTCCATTTTTTTTTTGTATAATTGCTCCCAATCATTCGCATCCACTTCTAGAGTTTAATGTTCATCTCTCTCTCTCTCTCTCTCTCTCTCTCTCTCTCTCTCTCTCTCTCTCTCTCTCTCTGAGATTATAATGGCCTTGCTGGCCTTGTGAATCATGTTTTTTTTTTTGAAATTGTGTGGTCTATGCATGTACCTGCACCATATTTTTTATTGGGGTAAGTGACATATATTTTTTGGTAGATAGGAAATAATTAGCGCAGTGAATCTTAATTTTGGGAGGCCATATCTATGAATAAAGACATGAAATCTAAACGTGGAATATAAGTAGAGTTTTGCTAGACAAAAGATTTAATGGACATGCATGCATGTCAACGCAAATTAAGATTTAGTATTTAAGAAAAAAAGAAAAAGAAATTTCCACATATAAATAAAACACAAAGTTGGCCGGTAGATTCACTGAAAATTAAAGGGGAAAAAAAAGACAATTAGCTATTAATAGACAAAACTATAATGGTAAAGATGAGGGTGTTTGATTGGTTACAAATGATTTAGAATACATTTTTTTCTCAATTTATGTCACTTTGCTTCAAAAAGTTCAAAAGAAACACACTTTAATTAACCGTATATCTAATCAATTATATATAGGGATGTCATGAATTATATATTTATATTGGGCAGCCCGCTCGGTTTCAAATCAGCTCGATCTATCGGACTACCGGGCCATTCGGGCTAAATTTTATCCGAGATGAAAATTCTTGATCCTAATCCCAGCTCTTTAATTTTCGAGCTAGTCCTTCAGACCAGAAAGTTCACGAAAAAACTTTAATATGTATAAATTTGTGAATTCATGTCGCTTAAACTTTTAATTCTAGCAAATTAAGAATAAATATAATATAAGTTATCACTAATTAATTGAATAAATTATTTAAGTTTCATCAATTATATTTTTAGGCCTTAAATTAAATTACGTCAAACTTAAAATTTTCAATATCTAACCAAAATATGAAGATAAACAATAAAATTCGAGCTATTCGGGTCAACCCGTTTAATTTCGGACTAGTCGTATCAGGTTGTAGGACTATTCGATTTGTTCCACTTTGGGTTGAATTCATTTCGGGCTAAAATTTTATGGCCCTAACCAGCTTTTTTCTCCGGCCATTCGGCCAGCCAATCTATTTCAGACGAAATTGACATCCCTAATTATTTAAAACCCTTTTTTTTTTCTTTTTAATTCCATGCATGCACGACTCTCATTTTTACGAAATTCTCCAATAAACACACTCTCAAATTCCAAAAAATTGAACATTTCTTAACTTTTTAACATTTATTCTTCGATGAATTATGCATAGGCTTTACAATCAGCTGTTGTCAACTAGAAAAATCGGCTTCACACTATCTACTAATTTCCCAATTGATGAATTTTCAAAATTTGCAATCTCCTATATTTTGATTATTTTCTCTTTCAAGAATGTGGTGTAGTGTGGTGTTGATTGGACATAAAGAAATATGATAGCTACTAGCATTGATGACAATTTGAAACTCGGGTGCATAATTATTAATAACGTAAACACGCGAGGACGGGCAATTTTGGCCCAGTCTGTACCGCTTTGCGGGCCGAGTCGAGTCAAAAAAATTAAGCCCGAAATGAATGGGGCTTAAAAAGAAGACTTGGAATGAATTCGGGTTGGGTTGGCCCAGCCCACAAATGAGAGGCACTCCAAACGGACTTGGCCTTTTGGTCCCAAAAGACTGAAAAATACACCAAACTTGAGCGGGCCGGCCCGAACTCACAAAATAGGCCCGAAAAATTTAGGGCCGAGACGAACCCGAATTTTGTCACAATTCTGAATTTCCGGGCTAGACGGGCGGTCCGATTTGCCAGCTCTAACACACACATAAAATAACTAGTTTAGTAAATTATTGCTAATGTGACTAAGGAGATATATGTAAAACAAATATGACTTGTATTCACCTTTGAATGACGATTTAATAGTGAAGAGGACAATCTTGTATTCAAAAATTAGGAGTTGAATCACACTAGCATCTTTTAGATCAAGCTCATCGTATATAATTTACCTAATGTAATTCGTCTTTCATATGTAGATTGTAGACTATTATTTATAATTAAATAATATAATTATGTCATCATAAAAGTTTTCCTGCCAACAAAAATACACACACATATATGTACATAGAATATTACTTGTATTTACATTAAGGGTAATTCTAAACACAGTCCCCATTTTTCTCTTTATAGCCCCATTAATTTATTAAATATAAATATAATCTGACATGACTTTTTTACCCGCTTAATCTCAATATCTAAATTTCTAAATCCTATCATAGCCCCACCACCCGTCAACCCCTTTTAATTAGATAGAAACTTTGCACTGCTTCGCCATTGTAGCCCCCAATTCAAAATAGAAGCCCCATAGTAGTACACATATGATTAATAAGTTTTTACCAGATCATAAATCAAGAAAATCATGTTTCTCTTTCTTAAAAAACACAGCATTCACCGAGTGCTAGAGTTTTTCATTCAGATTAGTATAAAACACATATTTTGTAATTTCTATTTCCACAATATACAATCTGATTTAATTTCTCTTTTTGTATCCCTTTAGCAGACATTTATGTTTCCATTGCCATTTGCCCTGCAAAAAAAAAACACAAAAGTGGATGTTGTTTGTGGGATCTTATTATTAAAATGGGTGGTTAAATCAATAGAAAATCTTATAGGAACTTATTCATTCTCCTTCATCATTTTAATATTCACCAAAGAATTATACACCCTCTGATTTATCGGCGATCGGGATTTGTAAGAAGATGATAATTTGTTGCACAGTTTCTCACCAAGGTTTGTGCCTCTTCGTGTGCTTGTACATGATTTGTAGAATCCGATCTGTGATCCTATGTTTTTTTTCATTCTTGAATCGTGAAAACTCTAAAAATTCATCTATATTATATTTTAATAAAATTGAGTTGAATGCCAAAGATGGTTGGAATGAAAAATTAATCAATAAAGACGGTTTGTGCAAGGACTATGAAATTAAGTAGTGTTGGAGGTCAAAAAAGTCTAATTAATTAATAATTATATTTTATTAATGGGCAACAAGTTGTGGGCCAAGAAATAAGCCATGGTAAGATTATTGGGCCAAGCCCATTTCTGACATACTTCTTTTTTCAATACTTCAAATAAAAAAAAATGCTTCGAGTGTTCCTAAATAATCAAATTGCTTAAAATAAAACTGTCTAAACAAATTCATTCCACGTGTCAATTTCTCATTGTTGTTCTGTTAGATATTTGAAACTAGCGTAATCTCTATTTTTCGCTCCATCTCTTCGTTTATTTCATTGTAGCTCTATTTTCATCTTCGATGCAAGAGCAACAAGAGATGTTCAATTTTCAGCAGCAAGATTCAATTTTCAATAGGTTTGCAGATATTTAATAATCTTACGTGATTACCTTTTTTCTTTTGAAAATGCAATTCAGCAATTATGGAGTTTCTATGACTTAGAATAAAAGTGGATGTTTAAGACTATAAATTATGTTTGGTTTTTGAAATACAATTTGAATGCTCTGTATTTTTTTCGACTCTTACTTCCGCTATTCCGGTAGATCACATTTTTTTATATTGATTACGATATCGACGTATATAGTTTTTTAAGTGATTTGTAGTTAATGTGCAATTCTGCAATTTAATTTCCTTGTTTCGATCTTATTTCCACAAGTTTGTTATGATTTGTAGTTCAATATTTCGATCTTATTTTGTAATTGCTTCACTCTTATTTCCACTTTAACTAGCTATTTTTTCTTGGCTTTTGAATTAGTTATTTTTTCGTGCCTTTTGATTTCAGAATTTATGTGATTTTGCCATGTCAGCACGAACTAAAGTGATGATTTCTAGCGGGAATCATGTCACCAACGGCAAAGAAATACACAATTGATGGGTGTCTAAACCCCGAAATGTGCAATTGATGGCCAACTTTGTGATGACATCACCTTTATCATTTCCAAGAACAGTCTCCTATTCCTCAGGGAGGCTAAATGCACTATCTCGGTAACTTATGGAATGGGAAGAGAAGAGAAAAATGATGTTGTTGGTGATCAGAGTGATATCCAATTTTGCTTTTGGTCGGGTTATCTGATCGTAGTCTCTTAGGCTATGAGGTCTGCTTTTTATGACAGGCGACAACCTCATTAAATACTGTTATCTTTAACTACATTTCAAGAACAAGAATAAGAACTGTTGTCACTATATATGCAGTGCAAGAAGAAGATCTTTCAGAATTATTAGAACATTGTTGATTTAGTTGCTTCGGAGGGGATAACCGATTTGGAACGTGGGGAAGTTTATTTAGAGTTGGCTTGGAATCCATTGACCTGCATGCTTGGTCCATATGGTCTTCCATCCGAGTTCTTTGAATCAATTAAAAAGAGAGACACAATGAACAATGGACTTGCATATATAAATGGATTTAGGCTAGCTGGGGTTGATGTTCACTATTTGCATAGTCGTCTACCTAATCATTCATGTCAGCTAACACTTGTGCAATTGGACATTCGATTGAATCTCGACTATTTGCAATCATATCATCATCTTTCTTGATTTTTGTCCCGGGCTGCACCAGACACTTGGCAAAGTCTCCAACATTGGTGGACATTCATTGGCAAAGTAATTAATTTGTAACGTGTCATCGCTCTTATTTTTATGTTTTAAAACATCCACATATAATTCATGTAAGTCCGGTTGTACTCTATAATTTGTAACATATCATTTCTCTTATTTTTTATGTTTTAAAATATCCATATATAATTCTCGCGAGTCTGGTTGTATTCTAGTGGATTTTGGAATTTAGGATAGATTTGTTAAAAAGAATAATGATATGTATATTTACAGTAACTATTGATCAGTTATTTCGATTAAAATTCCTAAATGTTGGATTATTTTAGGGTATTTAAGATATTTACTCTTTCCACTATCATTTTTTAATTTTAATATAGTTATTATAAAAATAAAAATTATATAATATAATCAATCATAATTACCATTTATTACTAAAATTTATGATTTAAAAAAAATGTGCAGCCTAATTATGGAATAATAGCCAAGTGTCTCTAAAGTAACCAATTTTTGTTGTGCCAAGACTAAGGCCAAGGCCAAAGTGAAGGGGAAGACCATTATTGAGACTGGTGAAACTCTCTCAACTTGTTCATTCTTCTCACGATCAGGATCAACCGATATGTGGCTTTCTGGTATGAGAGTTATCATGCATTGAAAATTGGAAGCACTAGTTGATCAACTTCTGTTGATATTCCTCCAGCCTCACCAGTTGCAGCGGCTGGTTCATTTTCATCTAAAGTGACCAATTTTTGTTGTGCCAAGGCCAAGGCCAAAGAGAAGGGGCATGCCATTGCTTATATTGGGACTTCTTCATCCTTCTCCTCAGCTGCTGGTGATATCAGTACTGCTATGAAGAGCTATCAAGTGTCTAAAAAAATCAAGTGTTTACTATATTTACGTGATTTTACCATGTCAACACGAACTAAAGTGATGATTTCTAATGGGAATCATGTCACCAACTACAAAGAAATACACAATTTGTGGGTGTCTAAACCCCAAAGTGTGTAGCCAATGGCCAACTTCGTGATGAAATCTCTTCTATCATTGCCAAGAACAATCTCATGTTCCTTAGGGAGGTTGAAGGCGCTGTCTCGATACCAAATCCTATGGAATGGGAAGAGAAGAGAAAAATGATATTGTCGGTGATCAAAGTCATATCCGTTTTTGCTTTTGGCTGTGAGATCTGATTTTTATGACAACCTCATTAACTGTTGTTCTCCTTGACTACATTCTAAGAACATTCCAAGAACAAGAACAAGAACTCTTATCAGTATAGATGTAGTACAAGAACAAGATTTGCCAGAATTATTCGAACATAAAGATAGTACTACTATTGATTTAGTTGCTTCAGATGAAATAACCGATTTGGAACGTGTGGAAATTTATTTAGAGTTGGTTTGGAATCCATTAATTATAATTGATAATAGTAAAATTAAACTAAATGAAACTAAAAATTTAAATTGAAAAAAACAAGGAAAAAATATTGAACTCAAAGTTAGACTAAAAGCTTTCATTTACTACCGAAGGAAACACGTAGCTTTGTAATTATGAAAAATTAAAAGTTAACAACATAATAAAAGTTTCAACTACATCAACATGCGTGTGTTCAAATATGAACTAATCACGATGTACATAAGAACCAAGGAATTAATCTGATCACATATTTTGATGACATGGAGAATAAAAAGACGATAACATACTTTTAAACATGAAAAATTTCGGTAGAAGTCCATTTTGAACACGTAGCTTTGTAATTATGAAAAATTAAAAGTTAGACTAAAAGATTTCATTTACTACCGGAGGAAACACGTAGCTTTGTAATTATGAAAAATTAAAAGTTAACAACATAATAAAAGTTTCAACTACATCAACATGCGTGTGTTCAAATATGAACTAATCACAATGTACATAAGAACCAAGGAATTAATCTGATCACATATTTTGATGACATGGAGAATAAAAAGACGTTAACATACTTTTAAACATGAAAAATTTCTGAGAAAGACCTCCTAGCAAGCTAAACAAAAAATCGAACACATCACGAAGAAACAATCGAACACTCACGCAAAGCAAAATCAAATAAACAATGAAACAGATCAAAAACAGAACTAAAATCAATAAAAAATAGAACTAAAATCAAATCTGCTACTAAGAAAAATGAAAGTGAATTGACATTACTGATAATGCCGATTTAAAAATTTCCTAGAAAAAAAAAAGTAAGTTTCAATTCAAATTCATGGACGTAGGATTTTCATTAATGGTTACACCACCGTCAGATCTGTGAGAGCTGCACGTCATCTTCTCTGTTCGCAACCAATTGCCGCCGCCATACTTTGTCCACCGAGTTTTCGAAGATGGCTGCATGTAAGTGTTGTAGTATAGTTTTTAGTAAAATAATACAATGATACTTATACTGCTAATTTTTAATTTTTCAGGTCCCTTATCCAGGAGTTGACATCCAAACTGTTCAAAGCATTTATCTTGGACCCACGTCAAGTGAATGGTCAGCCTTGTATGCAGCAAGGAGAACTAATTCGGATCCACCGTTTGGACGTCATGTTGTGACCATCGCCGGGCACGGGATAGCGAACATCTATATATATATATATTATAATACACTCATACAATCCATTTTTTTCCTCCAATTTATAAAGGTATTTTAGACAATTAACAATACAATAATTTAATAAGTGTTTAATTTAATGTTACATGCAAATTTCAATCATTAATATTTTTATAATTAATGCAAATTATATGCTACTAAAATTAACACGTGTTTATTCATTTATTCCTAATAAATTCCATTATATTCTATATAACTAATTAGAATATTATCATATAATTATGTTAATCACATCTATGCAAAATAAATTACATATCCTACAATTATTTTAGTCAATCTACAATGTAAACAATCTTCAATTACGTTAATCAAGCAATGTAAGTTATAATAATAATAATAATAATAATAATAATAATAATAATAATAATAATAATAATATGTTTATTATTCGGTTTTGCTTTTGGCTATGAGATCTGATTTTTATCACAACCTCATTAACTGTTGTTCTCCTTGACTACATTCTAAGAACAAGATAAGAACTTTTGTCAGTATAGATGTAGTACAAGAACAAGATTTGCCAGAATTATTCGAACATAAAGATAGTACTACTATTGATTTAGTTGCTTCGGATGAAATAACCGATTTGGAACGTGTGGAAATTTATTTAGAGTTGGCTTGGAATCCATTAATTATAATTGATAATAGTAAAATTAAACTAAATGAAACTAAAAATTTAAATTGAAAAAAACAAGGAAAAAAAATTGAACTCAAAGTTAGACTAAAAGATTTCATTTACTACCGGAGGAAACACGTAGCTTTGTAATTACGAAAAATTAAAAGTTAACAACATCAACATAATAAAAGTTTTAACTACATCAACATGTGTGTGTGTTCAAATATGAACTAATATCCATGATGTGTCTTTCTTGAAAGTGTGCTCGGCTCCACTGGCTGTTCCTACTCAACCCAACCACTATGGCAACCCTAAGTCAAAGCAATTTGTACATAAGAACCAAGGAATTAATCTGATCACATATTTTGATGACATGGAGAATAAAAAGACGATAACATACTTTTAAACATGAAAAATTTCTGAGAAAGACCTCCTAGCAAGCTAAACAAAAAATCGAACACATCACGAGGAAATAATCGAACACTCACGCAAAGCAAAATCAAATAAACAATGAAACAGATCAAAAACAGAACTAAAATCAATAAAAAATAGAACTAAAATCAAATTTGCTACTAAGAAAAATGAAAGTGAATTAACATTACTGATAATGCCGATTTAAAAATTTCCTAGAAAAAAAAAAGTAAGTTTCAATTCAAATTCATGGACGTAGGATTTTCATTAATGGTTACACCACCGTCAGATCTGTGAGAGCTACACGTCATCTTCTCCATTCGCAACCAATTGCCGCCGCCATACTTTGTCCACCGAGTTTTCGAAGATGGCCGCATGTAAGTGTTGTAGTATAGTTTTTAGTAAAATAATACAATGATACTTATACTGCTAATTTTTAATTTTTCAGGTCCCTCATCCATGAGTTGACATCCAAACTGTTCAAAGCATTTATCTTGGACCCACGTCAAGTGAATGGCCAGCCTTGTATGCAGCAAGGAGAACTAATTCGGATCCACCGTTTGGACGTCATGTTGTGACCATCGCCGGGCACGGGATAGCGAACATCTAATATATATATATATATATATATATTATAATACACTCATACAACCCACTTTTTCCCTCCAATTTATAAAGGTATTTTAGACAATTAACAATACAATAATTTAATAAGTGTTTAATTTAATGTTACATGCAAATTTCTATCATTAATATTTTTATAATTAATGCAAATTATATGCTACTAAAATTAACACGTGTTTATTCATTTATTCCTAATAAATTCCATTATATTTTATATAACTAATTAGAATATTATCATATAATTATGTTAATCACATCTATGCAAAATAAATTACATATCCTACAATTACTTTAGTCAATCTACAATGTAAACAATTTTCAATTACGTTAATCAAGCAATGTAAGTTATAATAATAATAATAATAATAATAATAATAATAATAATAATAATAATATGTTTATTATTCGGTTTTGCTTTTGGCTGTGAGATCTGATTTTTATCACAACCTCATTAACTGTTGTTCTCCTTGACTACATTCTAAGAACAAGAACAAGAACTTTTGTCAGTATAGATGTAGTACAAGAACAAGATTTGCCAGAATTATTCGAACATAAAGATAGTACTACTATTGATTTAGTTGCTTCGGATGAAATAACCGATTTGGAACGTGTGGAAATTTATTTAAAGTTGGCTTGGAATCCATTAATTATAATTGATAATAGTAAAATTAAACTAAATGAAACTAAAAATTTAAATTGAAAAAAACAAGGAAAAAAAATTGAACTCAAAGTTAGACTAAAAGATTTCATTTACTACCGGAGGAAACACGTAGCTTTGTAATTATGAAAAATTAAAAGTTAACAACATCAACATAATAAAAGTTTTAACTACATCAACATGTGTGTGTGTTCAAATATGAACTAATATCCATGATGTGTCTTTCTTGAAAGTGTGCTCGGCTCCACTGGCTGTTCCTACTCAACCCAACCACTATGGCAACCCTAAGTCAAAGCAATTTGTAGTCGTGAATCACCATTACTTTTTCTACACTGTCCTTCCTATGAACTGAACTAACAATCGCCTTTGCCTTTGCCTCATATGTAGAGAATGAGCGCCTAGCAAGCTAAACAAAAAATCAAAAAATCAAAAAATCAAACAATCAAACACAATGCAAAATCAAATTAACAAACAGAAATAACATAAATAAAATAGTGAGAAATAAAAGTGAATAAACTTACCGAAAATGCAGATTTAAGAATTTCCTGAAAAAAAAAAGTAAATTAAAATCATATCTATCTCCTTATTTGAAGAAAACAAAATCGATCAGACATGAAGAAATCAAATTCATAGACACGAAGAAATCAAATCACGATCGTCTCAACAAGCACATCTCTAAATTAAAACCATATCTATCTCCTTATTTGGCAAAAACAAATTCGATCAGACACAAAGAAATCAAATCACGATCGTCTCAACAAGCACAACTCTAAATTAAAACCATATCTATCTCCTTATTTGGTAAAAACAAAATCGATTAGACACGAAAAAATCAAATCACGGTCGTCTCAACAAGCACATTCTAAATTAAAATCAGACACAAAGAAATCAAATCACAATCGTCTCAACAAGCACAACTCTAAATTAAAACCATATCTATCTCTTTATTTGGCAAAAACAAAATTGATCAGACATGAAGAAATCTAATCACGATCGTCTCAACAAGCACATTCTAAATTAAAACCATATCTATCTCCTTATTTGGCAAAAACAAAATCAATCAGACATGAAGAAATCAAATCACGATCGTGCATACCTTATACGATGACATGACCAGAATTAGAAAGACGGTTACAGAGCGAAGAAGAAATGAAGTTAGCGCCAAAAATGAGATTGAATAATGGGTTTTGCACACCCCTACTTATATCCAAAAATCACTTATAGAATTCCAATATTTTTTATACTTCAATTTTGTAAAAATTATTTATTTGTATTCATAAATAATTTATATTATTAAAACATAAAATGCATAAAATGATCTCCTTGCATCGCATTGGAGAAATATTGGTTAATATAATAAGAAAGTCCAAAACCACATCTCTAATCTCCTTTGATAACATGAAAATTTGGCAAAAGCAAAATAGAGAAAATCGATCAGAATCATAGACGAAGAAATGACCATAACAATCAAACATATGACAATCAATCAAATCACGATCATCGACAAGCATATCTCTAATCTCCTTTGATAACATGCAAATTTGGCAAAAGCAAAATAGAGAAAATCGATCAGAATCATAGACGAAGAAATGACCATAACAATCAAACATATGACAACCAATCAAATCACGATCATCGACAAGCATATCTCTAATCTCATTTGATAACATGCAAATTTGGCAAAAACAAAATAGAGAAAATAGATCCTAATCATAGATGAAGAAATTACCATAACAATCAAACATATCACGATCATCGACGCAATAATAAACATCTAAAATAATTAATACGTAAAATAGAAAAATCGTTCACAATCATAGACGAAGATATGACCACCACAATAAATCATTTCAGAATACTAGAGGCAATAAAATCATACAAAATTCCAAAATGCACAGGCATTCGAAATGATTTCCAAATTTTCAGAATTGGGGGAAATCACATACCCTATACGACGACATTGTTGAAAGACAACTAGGGTTGGTGTTGTTTTTTAATTTTCTTAATTGTTATATATTTTTCGTTTTTTTAACAACAAAAATAAGTTTAAGAGAAAAAGAAAAGAAAGATAAATTAGTTATAGTGAAGGAATCATTTTATCGCATTAATGTGATTTATGATCCTAAATTTATATGAAACAGAAGCGAAAATAAAATATTATATTATATTATTATTATTATTCAAGAAAAAAAAGATGGTAACGATCAAAAACTAAAATAATTAACGAAAAAACAACAAGAAAGACTGAAAAAATAATTTAATTTTTTACCTAACGTGAATATCATGAACATTTGGAACATGATCTCTCTTCTGTATGTATAGATGTAAAGAACAATATTTTGAATATGATCTCTCGTCTGTACATATAGATATAAAGAACATGATCTCTCGTATGTACGTATAGATCTATAGAATGACATTACACATGAACAATGAGTATGAGACTCGAAATTATACAATTAGCTATTAATAGACAAAACTATAATGGCAAAGATGAGGGTGTTTAATTGGTTTCAAATAATTTAGAATATACAGTTTTCTCAATTTATGTCACTTTGCTTCAAAAAGTTTAAAACAAACACACTTTAATTAACCGTATGTATAATCAATTATATAAGACCTTTTTTTATTTTTTTTGTTTTCAATTCCATGCACGACTCTCATTTTTACGAAATTCTCCAATAAACACACTCTAAAATTCTCAAAAATTGAACATTTCTTAACTTTTTAACATTTATTCTTCGATGAATTATGCATAGGCTTTACAATCAGCTGTTCCCAATTGATGAATTTTCAAAATTTGCAATCTCCTATATTCTCTCTTTCAAGGATGTGGAGTAGTGTGGTGTTGATTGGACATAAAGAAATATGATAGCTACCAATTATAGCATTGATGACAATTTGAAACTTGGGTGCATAGTTATTAATAATGTGTATACACGCACACGCATATAAAATAACTAATTTTAATAAATTAGACCTACTGTGACTAAGGGGATATATGTAAAACAAATATAATTTGTATTCGTCTCTTTACGATGGCTTAGTAGTGGAGAGGATAACCTTATATTAAAAAATTAGGAGTCGGATCACACTGACATCTTTTAGATCGAGCTTGTCGTGTATAATTTACCTAATGTAATTCTTCTTTCATAAATAGATTATGGACTATTATTTATAAATTATAATAGAATTATATGACCGTAAAAATTATCTCGTCAAGAAAAATACACACACATATACTGTATATAGTATATAACTTATATATTTACTTTAATGGGCTTACGCAAGTTGTGGGCCAAGAAATAAGCGAAAGTAAGATGATTGGGCCAAAGCCCATTTCAGACATACTTCTTTTTTCAATAAATGCTTCATATTGAAAAAAAAATACTTCAAGTGGTTCTAAATAATCAAATTGCTTAAAATAAAACGATTTTTTTTTTGTCAAAAATAATTGCATCAAAAATCAAGATATAATGTACGAGTCAACTAGACTACATACACGTGTGTGTGAGAGAGAGAGAGAGAGAGAGAGAGAGAGAGAGAGAGAGAGAGAGAGAGTAAAAAGGGAGTGTGATAGGAATTGTCCAATGGCATACAAACAAAACCTCAAATTCTTGCTAAATTCTAAAAAGTGGAGCCTGCTCCCCACAAACCACTGCTTCCCTAAAAAAAATAAAAAATAAAAGAAAATCCCTTTGTGTTAAAAATAAATTTAATTGCTGCATTGGATCCTCTTCAATTAGCATTGACAAATCTAGACATTTTACCCTAATTTTAACCTCAAACATTTATAGTTCTTGATCATTTTCAAGTGCCTTACAAAGCATTCCTGTCCCTTATTGCAATGGGCCCTCTACTTAATTATGTGCAAATATTTCAGCTTCAAAACTATAAATTCCATAGCATGAATCATGATAATGCAAATGTATTGACATTTTACCGTCGACCCCGTTATCTAAAAGTGGGTTATTTGTCGAGATGAAGAAACCAAATGCCTTCACTATCTTCTATATTAGTTGGACGAAGTTTGAACGCTTATTATTTTTTGATGGGGTACGTAATATGTTTTTTTTTTTCTTGGAATTAGATTCACGGCCACAAATTTGAACATGAGCCAAATTCCTACCTTCAAATATTTCTCAAATTTAGTGATGGGTCCTAAACTTTAAATGCTGCTTGTATATGCAGTGGTCCTCTATTCTGCGTGACCACATATGAAGGAGAGATGATCTTGATTATGACTTAACTTGTTTTAAATTGAACCATAATATTTGAAGATTGATTAATCTTATGTATGTA
This sequence comes from Perilla frutescens, assembly GCA_026008535.1. NCBI lineage: Eukaryota > Viridiplantae > Streptophyta > Magnoliopsida > Lamiales > Lamiaceae > Perilla > Perilla frutescens. Next base: position 354,694 of record BRKX01000008.1, on the reverse strand, counting down.
TATGTGTAAGTATTATATTTAAAGACATGCCACCATCACTATATTAATATATCTGGATCCCATTTCAATTCTTAGTTACCTAATATGGCCCTATTAGACTTATGTTAACTTCAAATCTTCAATAATGTTGAGTTAGCTGAGCATGTGAGCTTTCATGCGTTGAATGATTTGTTATACAAATCATGTGTGAGTAATCACTTTCGACGACTTAATAGTGGAGTGGACGAGTCCGTGACTACAAAAAGAAAGGGAAAAAAAGAAAAAGAATTGTATCTATCTACTTCTTGGTTTGGTTTTATAAATAAGTTGATTAGGTAGAGAAATCAAAGGCTTTGAATTTCACATGGATATGCTAATATTTAATCAAGAGAGCTGACTGCTGGTGTCAAAGCATGCTGATGAAGTGTTCAATCCAAGAAAATAAAAGATTACATAAAAAGTAGAGATTGGTTTCTTACTGTTGTTAGTGGGAGCAAACTCAGCCTATTAGAATCTTGGTTCTCTCATAAAGTAGTTTTGAATCTTGTTTTCTTTCTCCTCCCCCATTATTACAAATCTTTTTTCCTTTCAAGATTCAATTTTTTCCCCTGCCTTTCCGGTTACTTTCTCATGAAAAGGCCTCTACCAAGAAATATACCCACTCCCTTTTCATTCTTCTCACAATATCCACATCAGATTTCTCACTCCCTCATAAAATTGTGGAGAGAGATTGAGAGAGGGGTTTTTGCACCTTTTTCTTGCAGCTGAAATGGGTGTTTCTTGGCTCAGACGGCTGCTTTCTGGGCTATCTTCTGATGGTAAGAATCTGGTAAAATGCTGTTTGACTGTGCTACTGTTTTTGTGCTCTGTTTTTTCTGGGGTATTTTGTGATGAATTTGCTAGGGCTTCTGTGCCTCTTGGTTTTGAGGTCAATACTTTTGATAGGGATAAGGTTTGGGTGTCTGAAAATGGGGTTTTTGCATTTGGTTTCTTGGAGGTAGATGTTGATGGTGGTAATGAATATGTTGTTGGAATCATGTATAATTTAGGGGATAAAGATTCAAATTTGCCTGTTTGGACTGTTGGTGGTGGGCTTAAGGTTCCTGTGAATTCCACATGTAGGCTTGCAATGGATGGGGGTTTGGTTTTGATCAATAATTTTAGTGGAATCACTTTATGGAGTAGCAATACATCTAATTTAGGAGTTGAGAAAGCTAGCCTTTTGGACAATGGAAACCTAGTACTTTTGAGTAGCAAAGATGAGGCTGTCTGGGAGACCTTTGGTAGTCCCTCGAACACGTTGCTCCCGGGCCAGTCGATACACTACCCTCAAACCCTTAGACCGCTGTCAGCAACAAGATCGACCTCAAGTTACTATACCTTTGGGATTAGGCATGATGGAGAGCTTGCACTTATGTGGGAGCACAATGTGACCTATTGGAGGAGTCACTCTAGCTCTAAGGAAGCTAGGTTCAACTCTAGTGGCGTTTTAGGACTGTATGATGATCGTGGCCACATTGTCTGGTCTGTTTCCCCGAAGGATTCTGATGATCCTTCCGTGAGGTTCAGGCACCTCAGGTTCGACAGAGATGGGAATTTGAGGATTTACTCGTGGGATAACGGGAGTCGTGTGTGGAGAGCAGTGTGGCAAGCAGTTGAGGATCAGTGTTCTGTGTTTGGATCATGTGGTTTGTTTAGTGTTTGTGGGTATAACTCTTCGGGGCCCGTGTGTGGCTGCTTGTTCTCCGATTCCTTGGAGTCGGGGGTTGGTAGTGGTAGTCCTGCATTGGATTCGGGTGGTCTAGGGTGCAAGAAAATGGTGGACTTGGGGAATTGCAGGATGAATACGAGCATGCTGGCCTTGAAGCAGACGGTTCTTTACGGTGTGTATCCCCCACACGATCTTGAGATGTCGTTGAGTGAGGCAGCGTGCAAGGAGTATTGCACGAACGACTCCTCTTGCATTGCTGCAACCTCGATGAATGATGGTTCGGGCTTATGCACCATAAAACAGACAACATTTGTGAGTGGATACAAGGTTCCTAATATCCATGCTGTGTCTTTCTTGAAAGTGTGCTCGGTTCCACTGGCTGTTCCTACTCAACCCAACCGCCATGGCAACCCTAAGTCGACATCCTCGTCCGGTGGCCTTCCTGCCGGAGGAGGAAGCCGTAAATGGTTGATCGGGGCGATAGCTGTGGTAGTCCTACTGACAGTGTTGGTGATTCTGAGTCTGCAGGCCCTAGTTTTCTGGCTTCTCTACCGTAGACGAAAGATTAAGGTTCGGACAAGGATTCCTTTCGGCAAAGATGCTCGAATGAACCCACATTACAGTGTAGTGATCAGGTTATCATTCGAGGAAATCAAGGAATTAACAGACAATTTTGCCAATCAGCTTGGAACTTCAGTTTTCAGAGGTGTGCTCCCGAACAAGACCCCTATCGTTGCCAAAGTCTTGAAAGATGTAGCCGTATCCGAGAAGGAGTTTCGTGTTAAGGTCTCCACGTTGAGTGGCACGCACCACCGGAATCTTGTGTCCGTGAAAGGGTTCTGCTTCGAGCCAGCCAACAAGTGCTTGCTCTACGAGTACGTGCCTAATGGCTCGTTGGAGAAGTGGCTGTTCGACCAGAAGCAGCACGTTTGGCAGCAGAAGCTCGACGTTGCTCTTGGTGTGGCTCGTGGGCTCGCCTATCTGCACTCGGAGTGCCAGAAATGCATAGCTCACGGCAACCTGAAGCTCGAGAATGTTCTGCTAGACGAAAACATGGTGCCTAAGCTGACAGATTTCGGGCTCAAAGACCTCATCACGGCTCAGGCAGCTGCTGCCTCGTCGTCTGAGTCTCCATCAGAGCGCGATATATACATGCTGGGAGAGATGCTCCTGCAGATCGTCACGTGCAAGAGAGACGTTGCTGGGGAGAACGTCGAGAAGGTGCTCGAGCAGCTGAACCGGGAGGATGGCGACGGTTTGGAAGCCGTGCAACGGATCACAAGAATTTCGTTTTGGTGTATGCAGAGCCAGCCGTTTCTGAGGCCCTCGATCGGGGAAGTGGTGAAGGTGCTCGAGGGAACGCTCTCGGTCGACCGGCCCCCGTCTCGTTTGGGCCCTCGGCATCGCGGCACGATTGAGGGGCAAGGGGTTGCAGAGATAGAGGCAGAATGCTAGTGCAATAGAGTGACATTGCTAACTGTGGTTCAGCTCCAAAACCTCTTCATTTTTTTTTTCAAGAGATGATGGTGCTTGTGCTTTTGTTAGGGGCTTTTTTGCAATGTATCACAACAACTAATGTTAAATATCAATTGTAGTAATTTGATTTTTGTATGATCACAATTAATCACAACTAACGTTAAATATCTTATGGAAAAACACAAGAAACTAGTTTTGGGGGTATTTTACTATGTGTTAGCACAACTAATTCTTGAGCTTATTTTTTTAAAAAAAAAGCATTTTTTTAGGGAATTAAGAAATAGTAAGCCATTGATGCTAGTCTATTCTAGTTCTTAGAATGAACATTCATTCATTCTAATAAAGAGAATTGTCGATTCAGAACCTGAAAGATGAATAATCTATCAATTCAAGATCTGAAAGATGAAAATTCTCAATTTAGGATCTCAAAAATCACGAAATTTGTTTTATTTTTATTTGATAATTAATTTTAAAAATTTCTTTATTAGATTTAATAGATAATTAATGAAGAAATTTTCATTGAAAATTAATATAAAATTAATTAAAAATAAAAAGAAATCAAAATTTGTGATTTTTGAGGTCCTGAATTGAGAATTTTCATTTTTTTAGTCATGGATTGAGAGTTTTCATCTTTCAGGTTCTGAATCGATAGATTACCAATCTTTCAGGTCCTGAATTGATAATTCTCGGTTTGTAAAAGTAATTTTGTTCAAGTGGTCCAAATAATTTTATCTTTAAAATATATTTCAATATTTTATGAGTCAAGAGAGGTTGTACACGTATGAGAGGTTGACATTTGGGTTTAGAAGGTTCACATTTTCAAATAAATAAAATATTACTACTATAATTTTCTTGCAAGAAACATCTCTTTCAAAAATCAACTCCAATTTATGTCTTTATCAATTACACCCAAATTTCCATTCATCATCATTCTACTTTTGAAATTTAAATATTGAAATGTCCTATCAATTTTCTTGAGATTGTACCTCACTAGTAAAAGTTGGGAAGATCATCGTACGTGTCCTCATTTTTTCGAGGTGTGAGAGCCTTACTTGGAGAAACTCGAGATAAAGATATATATGCGTATCATACGGAATTTTCTATTGCACACTTGATTCTTTTATTTTATTTTTCAATTTTTTTTCTCCGGTTTCAAGTTCTTATGTTTTAGTTTAATTTTACACCTATTATTTCGGATTCATTTTGCCCGATTAGAATGTGTAAATTTTTAGTATTTTCAAGTTTTAGTTTGAAAAATTGAATGCTAAAAATTATATTAAAACCCTAATTGGATAAGATGGATGAATCCTAAATAATAAATGTAAAATTAAACTAAAGTATAATAAATTGAAATCAAAGAAATTAAAAAAACCCAAGCATGCGATAGAAAATGTAACACCAAATGTCCATTAGACGATTTCGTACGTACATCCTTCTCGATTCAGCCTTTGAAATTTCATTCCTTCATCTTTAGAAAAGAGGGAAAAATTCGACAAAATATCACAAATTTATAATTCACATGTTTTATATTGAAAAATAATCAGTGCTTTTTTTTTTTTTAAGAATGAAAAAGATAATCAGCTTTTTCATCTCCTAAATTTAAAACTAAAAAGAAAGGGGAAAAAAATAAAGATATTTATGGGTCCGAATTGGACCCATAGATGTTTAAGGGCCCGAATTGGACTAACTTAATGAATAATAATCAAATTCATGATGTAAATAAATTGTTGAAACTATCAAAATTTAAACCCAAAAAAAACATTTGTAATTATTTACTTTTCCATTCTTATTTTTTCAGTAGAAGATTTATTCATTAATTATTAACCATAAAAGATTTTATATTAAAAATTAAAATTACTTTTAAAATAAAAACGACCCTAAATAAATAATTTTTTAGTCTTAAATTGAAAGTTTCAATTATTTTGATCATGAATGAAATTAAGAGCTTGAATATATATATATATATATATATATATATATATATATTTTAAGTAGTTTTCTTTTTCATCTCAATTTTTAAAATCATGAATTTTATGGTTTTTTTGGAAGTATAAGAAATACTTCTTCCGTTTCCAATTAAATATCATTTTGGATGAATGCACACTGATTAATAAAATTAATTGAACTACCTAATACATATTTATGTGAATACATTAAATGAGTTAAATATATAAATTCAACGACTCATTTGAATGTATTTGTTCGAAAAATAGGACAAAATTTGGCGGAAAAATTATTATGGGTGTTGTGATTATAAAAACGTCATAAGTGGTAGTGCAATTATGAAGGTTTTTTTTTAAGGGTGTAATTTCATAGTTTTAAAATTGTATTGTAATTACAAAGTTTTAAAGATTATTATTTAGGACAAATAGACGAGGCTAGTGGCTAGAGGTATAATTGAATCGAAATGAGTATTATTCTTATTGAGTTCGAGTTCGATCGAGCTTTGATTTTTTGAATTCAAGGTTGACTCGATAGCAAATTCATTCGAGCTTGACTCGAGTCGGCTCGCTTATGTATAAATATTAAATAAAAAATTATATTTATTTAATCTAAATACAAATAATTTAATTATTAATGATATATATGTAAACAATTAAATTAGTAAAGGTAAAATTGTAATTGCCTTAAAGCTCGATTAAGCTTGATAAGGCTCGCAAGTCTGTCGAGCTCACTATTATGGAGCTCGAGCTCGGTAGTTACTCGAGTAGCTCGAACTCAAACTCAAATTCGAACTTGACTCGATAAATCTCAAGTCGATTTTGAATTTTCGTCGAGTCGATCCCGAATAGCTGATGAGTAGGCTCGACACAATTACACCCCCTAAACTGAGCCAATGGAACAAAGTTCTAGATTGGGCTCACCATCCAACTTCTTCTAGTGAATTTATTTTGGGCTGATACTTGACCCATAGCCCATCAAAACTAACTAACTTTGGGCTGATACTTGACCCATAGCCCATCAAAACTAACTAACTATTTTTTTTTTTAAATCTATCAATTTGATTTTGAATAACAAATAATAAGTTAATAATAAATAACTTATTTATGGTGGAGTAAACAAACTTACGGCTATAATTAATAAAATGGTCCCTTTTCCTACGAAATTTTTTTTTTTAAAAAATATCCTATGTGAGTAGGTAACAAACACGAATGGTGTTGTGTTTCTCTAACAATCCAAAAGTCAAACAACTAGATAAGAAATAGGCCAATTTATTTCAAGATAATATTATGCATTTAAGAATTTAGTTTTGAAGCCAATAATTTATAAATAAATGGGAACATTCCGGTAAATGTTGTCAATATAATCTTCTTCTTCTTCTCCTTTTTGGGTAGAAATTTCGTGTTGCACATTTTCGTGTTTCACTCCGTGTTTCATTATTAAATTTATTATTTCAATAGTATTTATTATAAATAAAAATTAATTATAACATAAATAATTATAGTCAATATTTATCAACAAAAAAAAATGAATTAAAAAATTATAGAACATAATTTTGAAAAAATCAACCATAATAATGAATTATTAATTGAAAATCGAAAATTAAATATTAAAAAATAATTATAAACCCTAATTGGGACGGTGAACCCTAAAAATAATTATAAAATTAAACTAAATCACAAAAAAAAAAATTGAAGAAAAAAATACAAAAAAAACTCATAATTTGAAAGTGTAATTTTTTGGGGTGCTTAGTTCACGTATTTGTTCAAATGATTAATCTTCATTTTAAAATTTTCAGCTTGTTTTAAAATATTTATAATTTAGTATATTTTCACAATTAGTCTCACAATTTTAATTCGACATTTATTAAGGATAAAAATAAATATGTATTTATTAAAAAAATATAAATATAATTTGAAACATGATCAATAAATGTTGGAGGAAAAATTACTAAATTAGTTATTTAACGAAGAAAAACACTGAAAAAATCAGACAAAAATTCAAACTTTGCTGGAAGATTTCAAGCCACAATCTCATTCACTACTCTCATTTTGTATCTTATCCACACACAGATTATTGATTATTGATTACTTGTTAGTATTTAGCTCATTTGCATGTAGTTGAAGTTGTCGTTTCTCGTAAATTTATCTGATTTTGGACGCCATTGATGGAAGCTCTAAAAGCTTCATCTTTCCCATCATTTCACCGCCAACCGATCTCAGCAAGAAATCCCAGATTCATATTCGAAAAACCCACTTGGCAAATCCCGTTTTCCCGGCGAATCGCCACGTCTCTCCCCACCCAGAAATCAAATTTCAAGGTTTTCACCGCGATTTCTCCGGCTGCCCCGTCGACCGATGAAGAAACCGAATCCGAGAAGAAAGAGGAGAAATTTGACTGGTATGAGAACTGGTACCCCGTGGCGCCGGTGTGTGATCTCGACAAGAGAAGGCCGCATGGGAGGAAAGTGATTGGGATCGATATAGTTGTGTGGTGGGATAGGAATGAGAATGCATGGAAGGTGTTTGATGATAGTTGCCCTCACCGATTGGCTCCGTTGTCGGAAGGGAGGATCGATCAGTTGGGCAGATTGCAGTGTGTGTACCATGGCTGGTGCTTTGGTGGCGCCGGCGACTGCAAATTCATTCCTCAGGCGCCGCGCGATGGCCCTCCGGTAAATGATGATCTATTTCTCTATGTTCAAGATTCTGAAGTTTAGTGATCAATGCTGTCTTTGTTAATCTTTGATGCATGAGTTCAGCTTCAGCATTTAATGTTATATTTGTAAATGTGTTTGTGTGAGTTAGAGATTAGCATAGGATGAGGCTTCTGCAAAAGTATGATCAGCTTGTAATCCAGAAAGAAAGAGCTGCTAATAGTAATATTATGTTATGTTAGTTTGATTTTAGCCCCCCTTCTCCATATAATATATTCATGGTAATCATCACAGATGATGTATAAGAGAAAGCTTAGAGAAGAGAACCTTAACGACAACGGTCTCACTTTAACTTTTTCATATTGGCTGTAATCCCATCATACAGAAAGGCTGGAGAAACTGCTACTGAATTAAGTTGGTTTATTGAACGTTTGAACTTTTGTTCCTGAGTTCTTGAAGGTGGGGAATCTCCGAATGAGAGTTTAGCATTGGGAGAAGTATCCAGAAAATTTGAATCTGTCTTACCTTTAAATTTCAAGACTTGTTCACATAATTATGCGTTCCTGCTTAGTGATCATTGTTGTCTGTTAATCTTTGATACATGAGTTTAGCTTGAGCATTTAATCTTGTTTTTTGTAAATGTGTTTGTGTGAGTTAGAGATTAGTGACAGTGTTCAGAGACATATCATAGGATGAGGCTTCTGCAAAAGTATGATCAGCTTGTAATCCAGAAAGAAAGAGCTGCTAATAGTAATACTATGTTATGTTAGTTTGATTTTAGTTTCACACTTTAGTCTGCCTTCTCCATATACTATATTCATGGTACTAATCTATTTCTCTATGTCCAAGATTCTGAAGTTTAGTGATCATTGTTGTCTTTGTTAATCTTTGATGCATGAGTTCAGCTTGAGCATTTAATGTTATTTTTGTAAATGTGTGTGAGAGTTGGAGATTAGCTTGTAATCCAGAAAGAAAGAGCTGCTAATACTGTTATGTTAGTTTGGTTTTAGTTTGACACTTTAGTCTGCCTTCTCCATATACCATATAATATATTCATGGCAATCTTCATAGATGATAAGAGAAAGCTTAGAGAAGAGAACCTTAACGAAAGCCGTCTCACTTTAACTTTTCATATTGGCTGTAATCACATCATACAGAAAGGCTGGAGAAACTGCTACGGAATTAAGTTGGTTAATCGAACATTTGAACTATTGTTCCTGAGTTTTCGAAGGTGGGGAATCTCCGAATGATAGTTTAGCATTGGGAGAAGTATGCAGGAAATTTGAATCTTTCTTACGTTTAAATTTCAAGACTTCGTCACATAATTATGTGTTCCTGCTTAGTGATCATTGTTGTCTTTGTTCATCTTTGATACATGAGTTCAGCTTGAGCATTTAATGTTATTTTTGTGAATTTGTTTGTGTGAGAGTTAGAGATTAATGACAGTGTTCAGAGAAACATCATAGGATGAGGCTTCTGCAAAAGTATGATCAGCTTGTAATCCAGAAAGAAAGAGCTGCTAATAGTAACACTATGTTATGCTAGTTTAACTTTAGCCTCCCTTCTCCATATAATATGTTCATGGCAATCTTCATAGATGATAAGAGAAAGCTTAGAAGAGAACCTTAACAAAAGCCGTCTCACTTTAACTTGTCATATTTGCTGTAATCCCATAATACAGAAAGGCTGGAGAAACTGCTACTGAATTAAGTTGGTTGATTGAACGTTTGAACTATTGTTCCTGAGTTCTCGAAGGTGGGGAATCTCCGAATGACAGTTTAGCATTAGGAGAAGTATCCAGAAAATTTGAATCTTTGTTACCTTTAAATTTCAAGACTTCTTCACATAATTAGGTGTTTCTGCTTGCCATGGGATTGTTTAGGAGGGAGTTCAAAATATTTGAAGCTCTGTTGAGTTCAAGGTGTTCTTGATATGTGATTTCTGCTGTATATGCGCAGTTGTCGGGATCCCTCTTATGTTAAGGCAGTAAGGCTTGACACAAGGTGTACTGAACTTCGATGAATTTTGCAGGTTCACACTTCTAATAAGGCGTGTGTAGCCGCTTATCCTTGTTGCGTGCAGAATGGTATTCTTTGGTTTTGGCCAAATTCAGATCCACAGTATAAGGAGATATTTTCAAAGAAAAAGCCTCACTATATCCCAGAACTTGACGACCCATCATATACCAATACGATGATAACAAGAGACATAGCATACGGGTATGCTAATAATACTTTTTGCCATTTCTACCCAATCTTTCTTGATACTATATCAGCTTCTGATTACTTTGCTTCAATATTGACTTAGTAATTAATAAACTTGAGCTGTGCTTGGTTTGCATCTATGTAAGAGGTCAAACAATTGAATGTGATACTCCTGCCCCTCAAAAGAAATATCAAAATCATAGGGGAAGTGAGAAAGGAGAACTGAGATCGTATCATTCGATTGAAGCTACTTATTACTTGAGCTGTCTTTTGTTATCCACAAAAACTAAACATGGCCTCAATGTATACAGATAAGCAAGTTTTCACTGAAGCTTAAACATTACTTTCACAATAGCATAAAAGTACATAAAACTTCAGGTTGGAATTCATGCTCACGTCGAGGTAAAATTCTACATTGATGTTTTCAGGTACGAAATCCTGATTGAAAATCTTATGGACCCTGCTCATGTTCCATATGCACATTATGGCATAATGAGAACAGCGAAAGTGCCAGAGAGATAAGTAAATCTATGCATAAATTGCATCTTACATTACTTCGTAATGAATTCCACATGGCTAACGGAAAATATCCTGCACTCTGAAGGCTGACAGGGAAGGAGGCAGACCGCTCGAATTAAGTGTTCAGAAAATAGACAAAAATGGTTTCACTGCAAAGCAAATTTTTGGAGAGAACAGCTTCGTTGCACCCTGCCTATACTACGGCTTTTTCAGTCCAGGTGGGGGTCAAAACACAAACAAGAAATCATCAGATGGAACCAAAGATGTAAGCAGTCGATATTTTATGCTTTTCATGTAGATTCTCTGCAATTTTCTAACATTATGTGTTTCTGCAATTTTCTAACATCATGTTTTTTTTTTCTCATGCAGGTGATATTACCACCTGTTCCCTCCAAGAAAAGAGCCATGCTTATTTTCTACTGCATTCCAGTCAGTCCCGGTTATAGCAGGTTGATTTTCGCATCTCCTCGGAACTTTGCTGTCTGGATAGATAAAATTATTCCACGTTGGATGTTCCATATTGGACAGAACTTGATTCTTGATTCAGATCTCTATCTTCTTCATGTGGAGGTGACTTGACCTCATTCTTTTCTCTTTACAGCTTAAATTTTGCTTTCAATATCTGCCAATTAAATGGTAATAAGATCTTGATCACATCGTTAACTTTCGGGAAAGATGCATCCGAAAATTGAACTGTTGGATGGTGTTATGCTCCATTAGGAACGAAAGCTGAAGGACGTCGGCCCTCTCAATTGGCATAAAGCGTGCTACGTTCCGACAAAGTCCGATGCTCTAGTCGTAGCATTCAGGAGGTGGCTAAACAAGTACGGTGGCACGCAAGTCGATTGGCGAGATAAATATACAGGGCTACTTCCACCAACTCCTCCAAGAGAGCAGCTCTTTGACAGGTGAATCCTAGAAACCACCCCTTCTCGATCCGAATTCTCGACTGATTTCTCATTTTCTCGATCCATCATCCCGTGTTGAATGAACGGTGCCAGGTACTGGAGTCATACGGTGAGTTGCAGCAGCTGCAGTGTTGCCTATAAAGGTCTCAACGCTCTAGAGGTGGCTCTTCAGGTGATCTCGGTTGCCTCGATAGCAATGGTTGCAGCTGCAAAGCAGGGTGCGATCTCCGTTGCCGCTCGATATTCTCTGGTTTCTGTGGCTGTGTTGTGCTTTGTTGCTTCAAAATGGCTGTCGCATTTCATCTACAAAACCTTCCGCTACCATGACTATGATCATGCCTTCCGCTAAGGCTAGCTATTGTGCTTTGTCATTGCCTAATATTGTTGTAAAACCTTCTGATTTATGGGATTGTAGTAGACAATCTTGTATTCAATTCTTGGAAATATATAAGGAGGCAACAATCAAATCTTGATGGTATGGTAGTTTTATCTAATATGATTTTGTGTTTCAATGTTTTCATATAAATTTATGTTAAATCAACTTTAATATTAATTTCCAATGCCTTAATTAAAATACAAGATGTATTACAATGTTATCTAAACTAATAAAAAAAAATAATAATACCGTCGAGGAGGAAGGGACGCCAAATATATCGACACTATCCTCTCCTCCATTATACAGTATAGCGTTATATATATATATATATATATATATATATATATATATATATATATATATATAGGGAAATGATCAAATGAGAATTCTTCCCCCAGGTAGGAACTAGGAACCAATCCTAACCCTTGTTTGACTCAATTTGGATGCTCAGATTAAATCAGATTTAAGTGGATGGGTGGTGACATTCCTGTAATTTTCGGCAACTTTATTGGAGGGGAGGGTAATATAGTAATTCAGTAATTAAACTTTCCTTCTTCAAATTTCTTTTCCCGTATTTATCATTCCCCTTCTCCTCTCTCTCTCTAATTTACTTCATCTTTTGCATCTTCATCGTTCCTAATCTGCGTTTGAATTGCGTTTTTTATTTCTGGAGATCCTTTTATTTCTGTAATTGTCTATTTGTCGTGAAGTTTCTATATCTGTGGTTCGATGGAGACTCTAGGTATGATTTTTATTTTGCATTGTTTGATTCAGTTTTGAAATTTTAATGTTGATTAATTTTACAATTCGTTATATCTGCATTGATTTTACAGTTCGTTCTATTGGAGTTCATTACGGTTTTGTATTTACGTTTTTATATTTGACTGATTTGATCTGTTTCGTTCAGTTTTGTGCTATATCAGTTGTTTTCTAATTGTTAGAAATCCTAAGGTTTAGTACGAGAATATGCAGAATATGCATTAATTTGATTTGTTTATTTGTTTTAGCATGTTAATATATTCGTTTTAGCCTATCGTCACATATGTTTTAGCATGTTAATGTATTCGTTTTAACCCGCTCGTCACATATATTTTAGCATCATAACATGCTGGTTTAATGTTATTTCTACTGCACTCTGTGAAACGTGTCATATAAATCATGCTTTGCTTTTTTTTATTTTTTTCTTTTGTGTGTGTGTGTGTGTTTTTATGACTCGGCTACACAATATTACCGACACCATGTAAACATTAGAATACTTTGGTGCTAAAATGTATGTTGTATGATGCTAGAATGGTGCATACCTAATGCTAAAAATCAATTTGTGTGTCTGAACATCTCTTGATGTGATTGTATTATTATTTTTTACCTTGTTCAGTTTATAATTTTTTGATTTTAATGTGTCAGCTTCTTCTGTTTCAAGTGACCGTAGTAAGATTACTCACATGGTGATATGGAGGGTTCTACTTCACATAGCAAGACAATGATGTTTGAGCAATTCTACAGTTTACGTGCCCCTTCTGAAGTTGTTGTTCATCCACCTATTCCAGTTAAAACAAAATGTAGCGACAGTCGTTTGATATCTAAGAAGGAGGCAAGGAAGAGAAAGGAGAACAAACCACTCAGAATGTGCAGCAATTGCCACAAGTTGTCAGATCATGATGCTAGGAACTGTCCAGTTTAATGTTATTATAGCGATTGGGCATAGTTTAATATCATATTTTACCATGCTTGTGAATTATTTTTAACACATTCATTTTTAAAAATATATATGATTTTTAATAAAAGTGTTTGTGACATTTCATTTGCGGTAATTATATTACTATTAAGTTTTATTAACCATAATTACCATTTAGAATATAATGCTAAAATAACGGAAGCATGAGGTTATATACGTTGTCAGATTCCCATTGCATATTTTGTTTATCAGAACATGCTAAAATGAGAAATGAATGAGGCTAAAATGAGAGAAGTATGAGGCTGAATTTGACGTGACATTTTCCACTAGGGTTCACCATTCCCAATTAGGGTTTATTACGTTCCAATTACTAATTATCAGATTCCCATTAGGGTTCACTGTCCCCAAATAGGGTGTATTACATTTCATTCCAATGAAATCATCGTTCCATATTTTGTTTATGAGAACATCCTAAAATGAGAAATGAATGAGGCTAAAATGAGCGAAGTAAGAGGCTAAATTTGATGTGACATTTTCCACTATAGTTCATCGTTCCCAATTAGGGTTTATTAGGTTCCAATTAGGACTCATCTGATCCCAACTAGTAATTCTGAGATTCTCATTAGGGTTCACTGTCCCCAAATAGGGTGTATTACGTTTCATTCCAATGAAATCACCGTTTCATATTTTGTTTATCCCATGCTAAAATGAGAATCACATGAGGCTAAAATGATCGAAGTAGGAGGCTAAAATTGATGTGACATTTTCCACTAGGGTTCACATTTCTCAATTAGGGTTTATTACGTTCCGATTAAGGCTCATCTGATCCCAACTAATAATTATGAGATTTCCATTAGGGTTCACTGTCCCCAAATACGGTGTATTACATTTCATTCCAATGAAATCATCGTTTCATTTTTGTTTATCAACACATGCTAAAATGAGAAATGTATGAGGCTAAAATGAGCGAAGTAGGAGGCTAAATTTGATGTGACATTTTTCACTAGGGTTCACCGTTCCTAATTAAGGTTTATTACGTTCCAATTAGGGTTCATCTGATCCCAATTAGTAATTATCAGATTCCCATTAGGATTCACTGTCCCCAAATAGGTGTATTGCATTTCATTCCAATGAAATCATTATTCCATATTTTATTTATCAGAACATGCGAAAATGAGAAATGAATGAGGCTAAAATGAGCGAAGTAGGAGGCTAAATTTGATATGACATTTTCCACCAGGGTTCACCGTTTCCAATTAGGGTTTATTACGTTCCAATTATGGCTCATCTGATCTCAATTAGTAATTATGAGATTTGCATTAGGGTTCATTGTCCCCAAATTGGGTGTATTGTGTTTCATTCCAACGAAATCACCGTTCCATATTTTATTTATCAACATATGCTAAAATGAGAAATTAATGAGGCTAAAATGAGCGAAGTATGAGGCTAAATTTGTATGTTACTTTCTGCACTTAGAATTGCAGCATATGTTTTGGTCTCATAAACTTTATCTCGTTTTAGAAAATATTTACGTATTTTCTTTCTTAGTTGTCAGTCATCTCCTTCGTTACTTCACTTTCTCATTCTTTTTTTCTTTTTTATTATCAACTCGTGTTTTTCATTTTGTAGTATCTATATAGGTGTAGGTGTTTATATAAAACTGTTAGAAATATATTCATAATATTACCCGCTAAAATGTATTATACAATATGCTAAAATGTTATATAGGTCATGCTAAAATGTTGTATACAATATGCTAATATAAATCTGGGTTGCTCTATGCGAAAATTATGCCTAAAAATGATTTTTTGTATTTTTCATCTTTTTTTTTTCAAATAAACATATACAATATGGATCTTAAATGAAAGAGTATGAAAAGAGCTTTAATTTGATATAAGATTTGCGTAAATCCGATTAAAAATGAATAAATTATGATCATTTAAAGTTTTTAAGAATTTTTTCAAAACATGATGATGTCACTTTTTTTAAAAGTCAATTGTTCCAATTCTACCCTTAATGAGACGCGTGAATTGAAAATTTTCGTTTTAATTATAAAATTGTCACCGCAAATTTGTT
Organism: Perilla frutescens; assembly: GCA_026008535.1. Taxonomy (NCBI): domain Eukaryota; kingdom Viridiplantae; phylum Streptophyta; class Magnoliopsida; order Lamiales; family Lamiaceae; genus Perilla; species Perilla frutescens. Next base: position 339,173 of record BRKX01000008.1, on the reverse strand, counting down.
TTCATCTGGTGCGTTCATTTTTCGAAGTAGACGGATGTGATCGGTTCCCGGTTCCGACCTAGTGACCGGTTCTCACCAGATCCCATCCCTATATATATATATTTCTTTTTTTCCTCTTTAATTGTTTATTTTTCTTTGAAATATTGAAATACAAAATTGTACATCAAATTAAAAAAATAATATGTAATTTTTATTTTTATTTTCTTTGCAATATTTTTTTTTCTATGTTGCAATATTATTACATCTTATAATATTTAATGTTATGTTTGAAAAATTAAGATTAAATAAATATATAAAAAAATTAAGATTACAAAATATTCATTTTTAGTATAATGTTGTCCCAGCAACTATTTGTGCAGTAAAAAAAACAAGGTTAAAATATATTTTCCTTAAAAAAAGGTAAAATATTGAACCAAAAATAAATAAATAAATATTTGAAAGTGTATCAATTGTGGGATCCACATGGCTGATGTGGCTATACCTTAAGTTAACCTATTCTCGTCTGAGTTGCTGGTGTGATGTTTTAGTTTTTACTTTTTACATTTTAATTTTGGTTTTACAAGGAGTTTTCAAATTTTATTTTAAACTAATATATCTCCCGCGCGATGTTCGGTACAACTTTATTTTACAATTATTGAAAATTTAAAAAGCAAAATTCAATCGTAATTAAAAATATATTTGCAATGCATATATGTGTGAAAGAAACGTATAAAAAAGTTTAAATAAATTAAAAAACTAAATTTTGTTTTCATAGATATAAATAATAATTATCATAATTATTTAAGCAACCAAATAATTTAATATCATCTTGGAGTGAATAATAAACATGCGATAAAATTAATGGCGCATAATAAATTAACTGAGCATATGTGGTCTGTGGATGTAATAGTCAAAATTTGCACAAAAAACTTAATCTAATTGTCCAAATACAAAAATATCCATAAAATCCAACAAACATAGTCATGCAAATGCCCCCTTTTTTATCAGATTGTGATTTGAATTGACCATATATTTTGATTCATAATTAGAAGTGAATATTTATGTTATTTAAAAGGAAAATGTTATGATTGTACATAAAGTTTATTTGGTCACTAACTTTTTCACTTGATGGATCACAATTTAAAATTATCAAAATTTACAAAACACGATCATAAGATACTTCAAACAGAATTTAAACTTTTATATTTAAGGAAATTCTTAACAAATTATAAATATTAGTGCAACCGAATAATATGATTCCAGAATAGTTATAATTAAATATGAAATAATTATGAGTATATATGTGTAACAGCCTGAAAAAATATAATAATATTTTATAGCTAGAAATTTCATGAAATTAGAACCCAAATTATTTTGGCTAGTTAATTATGGGTTGAGAGACACAATAAGACTAAGAAAAATTTCGACCTTAGTTGAGTATCTAAGTTAAAATTAAAATTTATATTATAAAAGTAGACGTTATTGGGATCGTTTTGATATCAAGATCATCTAAATCGGACTTTATTTGAGTTTCTGATGAAATTTAATTCATGTAATAATTTGAGCCAAATTTATTCTACCATGACCACTGGTGCGTCGTTTTACACCAAAAATAAAATGTCCCGACTGGTCTGTCGGTATGCCCTTACTGCAGAGTACAGCGGTGAGCAGGATCGTCTCCCAAAGGACCGGCGAGTTTCACTTTTATTTTCCAATCTGTATAACCAACTTTAACAAGGGAAATTCGAAATTTATGAACTGACTTGAACAGCAAAATAAAAGAACTAAATTAAGTAAAATAATTAGGCAATAAACGAAATTGACAATGATGAAGAAAATATCCCGGACTGCAAATAACTCCACTCTAGCTAACAAACCGATCACAGATGCAAAGATGAATTCAAATAAATTATGCAACCAGTTATGGACGCCGAAGACACTTACTGACACGTCCTTATTTCTCCGTATTTTATCGTTAACCAGGAAGACACTTCACCGATTAATTCCCTAATCGACTGACAAACGTAAAGAGACACTCTTATGGTTTTAATGAGTCGACAGCCTTGTGATCGAGAGAAACCCGATTCTAATCTACCCAACTCTGACACAGGAAGGATAAAATTAGACTGCTAATCCCCTGGTTTCAAGAACCGTTTTACCACAGATTAAACTTAAACCACGTTTACTTATGGCCGGTTTAATTGGCTACTAATTAATCTCGCATTCCTAAATATTTGCAACTACTTAGAAAACACGAAACAATTAACAACAATAAAAACGAGATATAGCAGACACATGCATTCAAAAGAATTAAGGAGCAGTTCGATCTCACAGTTAGTCGCTAGAGTTTCGTTGATTCGCGTCTGGGATATGCGCATAGATTAGCTAGACTTCATGTAGCAGTATGATCGCGCAGGGTTGTAAAAATTGAACACGATGAATCGAAAATAAAGCTGAATAAAACTGAATAATGTTGCGTCTCTGCGCTCTGTTCCGGAATGATGATGTTCTCACGATTTGCTAATAGAATAAATCCTAATATATCTAGCTACCAAAATAGAGTTCTACTCCAACTAGGAAACAAATATTAAATCTTATCTAAACTAGGTAATTAACAAAATAGAATCCTTGTTGTATTTGAATACTTTTAAACCGCCTCCAGCTCTTCAAAGGTAGATAATTCTCGCTGGGCCCGCTGGAGGCTTCAAAACATGGGCTCAGCCCATCAAAACACTTCTCGGCCCATTTGATCTGTCCAGCAGAAACTCGATTTCACTGGTATGCCCTTACCACCGATCCATAACTTTGCAAAATGCACCTCTTTTCCTTTAATTGAGACTAACTACCTGTACAAACTCAAGGAACAAATCTATCCACAAAATATATCCAATTGGTAGTTAGTCTAGCACAATATACACTAAAAATCACCCTTAAAACATAGAGGATTTAGGACCAATCAAACTACCCCACACTTGAACGTTGCTCGTCCTCGAGCACATGCAAAAACAACTCAAACACACAACTTTCGAAAACACAAAAACTTGCAAATATTGACTGTTCAATCTCGAGCGTAAAAGTGAGTAAAGGCTGTCATGTTCCATTCCACAGATCACAACCCATTTTGCTTCATAATCATGCATGTATTCATCATTCGAGTTAAGAAAGTGCATTTCAATCCAGCCTCACTGAAGGTCACTCAAATTCACTCAAGAACAAATGGGAATAGGAAAAATTCTCTCAGCAACGATTGTGTGCTTTCAATCATAGAATTGCCTTTCTTGTCACAGTTGCATTTATCACTCAAACCATGTGTGAATCAAAAGGTCTTTTATTCAGGGTTGTAACGGGGCTAGGGTGAAAGGTAGGATAATTATGGCTTAAGTAGGCAAAATGAGGGAAATCATGCAAGTGCTTTCACTTCATAGCTAGCTGCAATTGTTAAAGAAAAATTGTTCAAAACTGGTGCTCAGGTTTCATCAACACATCTGCTTGCTTCTTCTTTTCTTCTCTTCCCCCTCCTGTCCTTTTATTATTATTATTTTTCTTTCTTTTCTGAAGCTTTGCTTCGTTTTACTCTCTTTTTTTTTTCAATCTAAAACAGGACATGGGTTTTAATTCTTCCTTCATGCACTGAACAAATGCTTCGTACAGCTTCAACAGATGACACTCACATGTTTCCCTTAGGTGCGCAAAACTGGTTCGTAGAATGAAAGGAGTATGGTTGAGTGTTTCTTGGTTTGCATAAAAAGAAATGAAGGTAAAATGGCTCAAATGGGTTCACTAGGGGGAATTGCACAGGTGGGTTAGTTTAGGGGAAAATGGGGTTAAACCTAAATGCCTTTATCATATTTCAAACACAATTCAAAGATAGGCAACCGTGACAATTAGGCAATTCAAGATATCCAACACCACAATCTGACACTCTCAAACAAAGAAAATGAGCTTCCTTAAGGTAAAATGTTATTGCTCAGGCTCAAAACTCGCATATATGTGGCATAGAAAATGTGATCAAACTGCACATTCCATCATCCTCGAAATCATGCACATACAGCATATAGTATTCCACAAAACAACAACACAACCAATCCATCAATCCTCATAACAGCCCATACTCCTTCTATCTCTATTGTCAAACAGTCATATTTGCAAAAAATTTCAAAAAAACATACACACACGGCAAAATCATGCAAACACTACACAATCATAAACCAAGGATGGGGATTCTTGGGTTTCCCCACCCCACACTTAGAAGATGACCGTGTCCTCACAGGTCAAAACACCGAAGAAAAACAAAAAGAAATGAAAGCAGGCATAAACTGAAAATCAAGCACACAACAAAAAACAAAGTAGGGGTAGAAGAGTGGACCAAAATCTCAAATCTCAAGGATGGGGCTCCAGGTTCCGGACTGCCTGCTCCAGGGCCGCAATCCGTGTATCAATATCCGCCAGGCTACGCGGAGTTTTGCGCGGGAGGCGAAAGGGCTGTAAAAACTTGAAAAAAAAGAGTAAGAAACGTAAAGTGAGGATTAGAGTAAAATAAATTAGGGCTAAGGGTAAAAGGAAATCCCCAAATTAAATTAGGGTATATTGCAAAAAGGTCCTCCCTTGTATTAAATTGCCCAAAACCCTCCTCTGTTCTTCAAGCTTAATACAAAACCCTTAAAGCAGCAAGAGGTCGCTAGACTTAGGGAAATTCGACCCCAGCACACACCTCATCAAAAGGTTTGTTTTTTTTTTTTTTTTTTTTGCATAGAAACGAACTAAAAGGTACTAAAGCAATAAAAAAAACTTAAGTGAAAACAGTAAATAAATGGAATAGAAAGGGAAAGGAAATCGGGTTGCCTCCCGAGAAGCGCCGTTGGTTAATGTCGTAGGCTCGACAGGAGGAAGTGATTATGAAGTAATTTCCGGGGTAGCCAGGTCGACCCCATCAAATGGCTGTGAATCCAGTCCAGCAAGAAATGGCTTTAACAGCTGTCCATTGACTGTGAGAATTTTATCCGTAGACAAACTGCGAATTTCCACTGCACCGTGAGGGCTTACTCGAACAACTTCATATGGGCCTGTCCAACGGGACTTCAACTTGCCCGGCATGAGTCGGAGACGAGCATTAAACAACAGGACTTGCTGGCCAACTTCAAAACTTTTTCTCCGAATGTGCTTATCATGTAAGAATTTAGTGCGCTCTTTGTAAGAACGAGCAGAATCATAAGCTTCCAATCGAATTTCTTCCAATTCTTGCAATTGATACTTCCTTTCGAGCCTAGCTAACTTTGGATCCATGCAACATTGCTTAACAGCCCAGAAGGCTCGATGTTCGAGCTCCACAGGAAGATGGCACTGCTTGCCAAAAATCAATCTGTAGGGTGACATACCAATAGGTGACTTGTAAGCTGTGCGGTATGCCCATACTGCGTCGTCCAGGCGCAGACTCCAGTCTTTCCGGTTGGGACTCACAGTCTTCTCCAGAATATTCTTGATCTCTCGGTTAGAGACTTCGGCCTGGCCGTTGGACTGAGGATGGTAGGCTGTTGAAACACGATGATGAACTCCATACTTCTTGAAAAGGGCGTCCAAGGTTCGATTGCAGAAGTGTGTACCTTGGTCACTAATTATAGCACGAGGAATACCAAATCGTTGGAAGATGTGTGTTTTTAGAAACCTTACTACGACCGTGGAGTCATTTGCCGGTGTAGCCTTCACTTCAACCCATTTAGAGACGTAGTCCACAGCAAGAAGAATATATGAATTTCCAAACGAGCTTGGAAACGGCCCCATAAAATCCATACCCCACACATCGAAGATTTCACACACCAAAATCGGCATCTGAGGCATTTCATCTCGAGCAGAAATATTGCCAAGTCGTTGGCATCGATCACAATTCTTGCAAAAAGAATAGGCATCTTTGAAAAGTGTTTCCCAATAGAAACCACAGTCGAGAACCTTGCGAGCTGTTCTCCGAGGACCGAAGTGTCCTCCACAAGCATGAGCATGACAAAATTCCAAAACGGGCGGAATCTCTTCATCCGGAATACAACGTCGAATTACTTGGTCTGAGCAAGTCTTCCACAAATAAGGATCGTCCCAGATGAAGTACTTAGCTTGGCTCTTCAGTTTATTCTTCTTGGCTGTCTCGGTTCCCTTGGGGAACATTCCAGTGGTGAGAAAATTAACCAAATCCGCATACCAAGGAACTGTACTGGCTGCAGCCAGTAAGAGCTCGTCTGGGAAATCGTCTGGTATGGGCATACCGTCGGATGGTATCAGCAGTCTGCTCAGATGATCAGCAACATTGTTTTCAGCACCTTTCTTATCTTTAATTTCTAGATCAAATTCTTGTAGTAGCAGTATCCAGCGAATTAGGTGAGGCTTGGACTCCTTCTTGGAAAGTAGATACTTCAAAGCGGCATGGTCCGTATACACTACAACCTTCGATCCAACGAGATAAGATCGAAACTTTTCACAAGCAAAAACCACAGCGAGTAACTCCTTCTCGGTTGTAGTGTAATTACATTGAGCGGGATTAAGTGTCTTTGAAGCATAGTAAATGACGTGACTAAGCTTCTCCACTTTTTGTCCGAGAACAGCTCCAACAGCATAGTCGCTTGCATCACACATGATCTCAAAAGGGAGGCCCCACCTTGGTGGTTGAATCACTGGAGCAGAAGTGAGTAAGTGCTTTAGCAGATCAAACGCCTCCTTGCATTTATCATCAAACAGGAACGGAGCATCCTTTTGTAGCAACTTGGTCATCGGCTGGGCGATTTTGGAGAAGTCTTGAATGAATCGCCGGTAGAATCCGGCATGCCCTAGAAAAGCACGTATCTCTTTCTCATTAGAAGGGTAAGGAAGCTTCACGATTAAATCAACTTTTGCTCGATCGACTTCGATTCCCTTTGCAGAAATGACATGGCCAAGCACGATGCCTTGTTGCACCATAAAATGACATTTCTCGAAATTCAACACCAAATCAGTCTCGACACACCTTTGAAGGACCTTATCCAGGTGCTCGATGCATTGCTCGAAAGAATCTCCATGAACTGTAAAATCATCCATAAAAATTTCGATGCAGCTCTCGATCAAGTCGGAAAAAATGCTCATCATGCACCGTTGGAAGGTGCCGGGAGCATTACACAATCCGAATGGCATCTTGCGACAGGCAAACGTTCCAAAGGGACAGGTAAAAGTCGTCTTCTCCTGGTCTTCTTGGGCTACATAAATCTGAAAGTAGCCAGAGTACCCGTCCAGGAAGCAAAAGTATGATTTCCCAGCTAGTCGCTCGAGCATCTCATCGATAAATGGCAAGGGGAAGTGGTCCTTGCGTGTAGCATCGTTCAACTTGCGAAAGTCGATGCACATGCGCCAACCAGTCTGTAGCCTCATCGGAATCAACTCATTGTTGTCATTCTTAACCAACTGGAACCCTGACTTCTTGGGGACGACGTGTACTGGGCTCACCCATACACTATCAGAAATCGGATAAATGATTCCCAATTTCAACAACTTCAGAATCTCCTTTAAAACAACTTCTTTCATGACTGGATTGAGCTTCCGCTGGGGATCTCTTGATGGTTTGTGGTCAGGCTCAAGCAGAATGCGGTGCATGCAAATGTCTGGACTAATCCCCTTTATGTCCGCCAAAGTCCAACCGATAGCTCCTTGGTGCTTTTTCAAGATGGTGACCAATCGGAGCTCTTGATCGGCTGTAAGGTCCTTGCTGATGATGACCGGCAGCGTGTTCTCCTCCCCCAAGTACGCATACTTGAGATGTTCAGGCAGAACCTTCAATTCCAGAACTGGGGCTTTCACGTGGGAAGGCAATATCGGCTCTGTATCCACTGGTAAGGGCATACGGCCTGACATGTTTCTCGGCTGGAACTCCTCGGTGGCGTACAGCTGCTGGATAATTTCTCGAATCGCTTCTTCTTCTTCAGAATCCGCAGTTGCTCCAGTCATTCCTCCAAACAGTACCTGTTCAAGCTTATCTTCCCTGAAATTACGCTCAAAAAACTCATCAACTACAGTATCAATAATATCAACCATATAGATAGCCTCTGGATCCTCAACATGTTTCATTGCTTCAAAGATATTAAAAGTAACTATGTCACCATCAAACTCAAAACTCAACATGCCTTTATCTACATCAATTTTAGTTCGTGCAGTTTTCATGAACGGTCGACCCAAAAGAATCAAAGATCGATGAGCAGAGTATGAATCGTTCATGTCAACAATATAAAAATCCACAGGAAAAATTAAATCATTGACCTTGACAAGAACATCCTCTACAACACCTTGTGGATAAGTATTAGACCTATCGGCTAACTGTATCACAACTCGGGTTTCCTTCATGGGGCCTAACTGTAAGTCTTTATACATAGAAAGAGGCATAACATTTATAGAGGCACCTAAATCAAGCATTACCTTTTCCACCTTCTTACTTCCAATGATGCAAGGAATGGTGAACATACCTGGGTCACGGCACTTTTGAGGTAATTTGCGTTGAATGACTGCAGACACATTTTCACCAACTTTGATCCTAGCATCTTTCCCATACCTGATCTTCTTAGAGCACAATTCCTTCAAAAACTTGGCGTATCTAGGCACCTGCTTGATGGCATCAATCAGTGGGAGATTGATCTCCACCTTCTTGAACAATTCAAAAATCTCCTTCTCCTCATCGTCTTTTTTGTGCTTAATCAACCTGGAAGGAAAGGGAGCTGCAGTAATGGGGTTAGAAACCTTAAGATCACATTTTACCTCAGTTTGGGCTTTTGGAGCAACAGGCTGCTCAGTTTCATCATCGGCCCTTTCTGCTTTCTCCGCAGTATGCCCTTCCTGCGGGGTTGTCTTCTTTGGCACAATTTCTGCAAGTTCTTTGCCACTCCGGAGTGTTACTGCACTGACGTTTCCTCTAGGATTCTGCTCCGTCTGAGATGGGAGCTTCCCTGGGTTGCCTTGCATCTTATTCATCTGTGTAGCAAGTTGAGTAATTTGCGTTCCCATGCTACCTAAAGCCGCTTGAGTCTCTTGCTGGAATGCTTTCTGACTCTGTGCCAAATTATTCACCAAAGTACTGCTGTGCTCTAGGCATTTCATAATTTCGCTCATACTGGGAACAGGCTTGTCAGTATGGGCATACTGACCATCTCTCGCAGGCTTTGGGGGAAAATCCCCTTGGACAGGTGGGTCTCCAGGCTGTTTCCATCGAAAATTGGGATGATCCCTCCAACCCGGATTATAGCTGTTAGAAAAAGGATCATAATTCCTTTTCCTCCGGAAATTATCTCCTCGTCCCGAACTATCATAGTAAATTCCCCTTTGTGCATCTTGTTGCGCATCTCCCGATCCATAGCAAGCTTGTTCAGGTGGGGGTTCTTGCGTCATTGGACATGTATCAGTAAAATGTCCAACCTCAGTGCAAATACCACAACGAGATCCTTTTGTCTGGGCTACAGCCAATCCACGAACGAGGGAAGTTAGAGCCTCAATTTTCTCATTCACATCGGATGACTCGGCTCTCTCAACGTTTTTCACAGGTCGGTAGCGACCTTCATCCTCATCATCATATTGTTGCCCACCAGATACCATGTCCATTATCAGCTGCTTTGCATCGGCAAGAGTTTTATTTGTAAGCGAACCTCCACTGGCAGCGTCAACAATTTTCCTATCGAAAGTGGACATGCCTCGATAGAAATAACTGATGAATAATTGAAACTCTGTGAATCCATGATCTGGACACTTTCGGCACAATTGCTGAAATCTCGACCAATATTCTCCCAAACTCTCATTTTGCTTCTGCTTGATACTAGATATCGCCATACGAAGGTTTGCTGCTCGAGTCTCTGGGAAAAATTTCCGAAGAAATTGCTCTTCCATCTCGTCCCAGGTGGAAATCGAAGCTGGGGGAAGATCAAATAACCATTCTCTGGCTCGGCCATGCAACGTATGAGAGAATGTAAGCAAGCGCAGATTGTCATCAGTAAAGCCTTGGGGCCGCAGAGTGGAGCAGACCCAATCAAACTCGGCCAAGTGTGTGTGTGCACTCTCTCCTGGTGCATCACTGAACTTAGGAAGAACTTGGATAAAAGCTGGCCTGATCTCTGCATTTCGAGCAATGGTTGGCAGCACCACACAGATAGGTCGATTGTTTCGATGGCGACCAAGCTCTCGAATCAACGGTGCGGGAGCCTCTGCTGGTACATTGGCTAGAGCACGATTCTGCCCTTGAGCCGCGGGTGGGTCTTCATTATTCCGATTGTTCGGGTTGTCACGATCCTCGATGTTGTCAGCCATTTCGGGTCGCTGCTGAGAACTCGAACCCTGCTGTTCAGATTTAAACAGCTTCTTAGGCTTCTTTGCAGCTTTCTTCAATTTGTGCAAGGTCCGCTCCGGCTCCGAATAATATCCCAAATCCTTTTCTGCAGAAGAACGGGTCATGCACCAAAGAAAAACAAGAAAGAAAAATGAAAAGTAAAATAACAAATTGGAAATTAAAAATAAGCACTGCTTGAAACCGATCCCCGGCAACGGCGCCAAAATTTGGTGCGTCGTTTTACACCAAAAATAAAATGTCCCGACTGGTCTGTCGGTATGCCCTTACTGCAGAGTACAGCGGTGAGCAGGATCGTCTCCCAAAGGACCGGCGAGTTTCACTTTTATTTTCCAATCTGTATAACCAACTTTAACAAGGGAAATTCGAAATTTATGAACTGACTTGAACAGCAAAATAAAAGAACTAAATTAAGTAAAATAATTAGGCAATAAACGAAATTGACAATGATGAAGAAAATATCCCGGACTGCAAATAACTCCACTCTAGCTAACGAACCGATCACAGATGCAAAGATGAATTCAAATAAATTATGCAACCAGTTATGGACGCCGAAGACACTTACTGACACGTCCTTATTTCTCCGTATTTTATCGTTAACCAGGAAGACACTTCACCGATTAATTCCCTAATCGACTGACAAACGTAAAGAGACACTCTTATGGTTTTAATGAGTCGACAGTCTTGTGATCGAGAGAAACCCGATTCTAATCTACCCAACTCTGACACAGGAAGGATAAAATTAGACTGCTAATCCCCTGGTTTCAAGAACCGTTTTACCACAGATTAAACTTAAACCACGTTTACTTATGGCCGGTTTAATTGGCTACTAATTAATCTCGCATTCCTAAATATTTGCAACTACTTAGAAAACACGAAACAATTAACAACAATAAAAACGAGATATAGCAGACACATGCATTCAAAAGAATTAAGGAGCAGTTCGATCTCACAGTTAGTCGCTAGAGTTTCGTTGATTCGCGTCTGGGATATGCGCGTAGATTAGCTAGACTTCATGTAGCAGTATGATCGCGCAGGGTTGTAAAAATTGAACACGATGAATCGAAAATAAAGCTGAATAAAACTGAATAATGTTGCGTCTCTGCGCTCTGTTCCGGAATGATGATGTTCTCACGATTTGCTAATAGAATAAATCCTAATATATCTAGCTACCAAAATAGAGTTCTACTCCAACTAGGAAACAAATATTAAATCTTATCTAAACTAGGTAATTAACAAAATAGAATCCTTGTTGTATTTGAATACTTTTAAACCGCCTCCAGCTCTTCAAAGGTAGATAATTCTCGCTGGGCCCGCTGGAGGCTTCAAAACATGGGCTCAGCCCATCAAAACACTTCTCGGCCCATTTGATCTGTCCAGCAGAAACTCGATTTCACTGGTATGCCCTTACCACCGATCCATAACTTTGCAAAATGCACCTCTTTTCCTTTAATTGAGACTAACTACCTGTACAAACTCAAGGAACAAATCTATCCACAAAATATATCCAATTGGTAGTTAGTCTAGCACAATATACACTAAAAATCACCCTTAAAACATAGAGGATTTAGGACCAATCAACCACTATTATAAATTCAAACCTAAGTAATCAATTCATTTTCAGCCCAATTTAAGCTCATCTTCGGCCCATTAGATTAAACTCATTCTAATTGTTAAATTTTGATGTATGGTTATTTATTTGCAAGACTAGTAATTTGGATAAATATTCCAAGCTTTCACCGACTAATTGTTACCATTTGGAATTGGCTTGGTAAGATTAGTGTAATTAGGCTAAGTACATGTGTGAGTGTGTGTGTGTAATATTGGATTGCTAAATATGAAGAAAAGAAATAATAATAAAACAAAACAAAAGTCTAACCAATTGAATTGGGACATTTGGGGACCATTTAAAAGGATTAGTGTACTTAATACTACACATGTGATTTATCTTGATACATATATAAATACACGTATATATAGTTGGAGGATTTCTTAATTATGAATAAATAATAATAATAATAGAAATAATAAATATATATAAAATAAGGACCAATCAAAGTTGGTCATTTGGAGATCCACTTACTAGGATTAGTGTACTACATATATATAATATAAGGGAGGATCGGATATATATATATATATATATATATATATATAGGGAATGGATCAAATGTAAACCATTTCTGGTGTGTAAACTGTAAACTAATCTATCACCACACATTCAACAAAAATTGGCGCTCCAGATTTAATCAAACATGCAGTGACATTTTTGTTATTTTCGCTACTTTTTTCAGCCTATGGGGGTATTTTCGTCTATTTGTTGAAAAAAAACTAATGTCATGCTCACTCAGAATCTAAAAAAATTCTTAAAAACTTTGAACGATCATAACTTGCTCGTTTTTCATCGGATTAATGCAAATAATATATAAAATTAAAGGTCTTTTAATCCTCTTTCATTTAAGATCAGTGAAGCATATATTTATTTGAAAAAATATCGATGAAAAATACAAAAGTTTCATTTTTTATGCGTATTCAAGCTCAGAATACTTCGTTAGCATACGACATATGTTTCGTTAGCATATGATAATTTGAGCTCAGAATACTTCGTTAGCATACGACATATGTTTCGTTAGCATATGACAATTTAAGCTCAGAATACTTCGTTAGCATACGACATATGTTTCGTTAGCATATAGCAAATGTTTCGTCAGCATCAGTTATATTGCGATAAAGATTTATTCAATCGTAATTAGGTATGTTTCGTTATCATATAAAAAATGTTTCATTAGCATATAACAAATGCTTCGTTAGCATATGTCAAATATTTCATTAGCATCGACTATATTACTGTAAATATTTATTATATTTCAATTAATATATGCTTCACTGACATCAATTATATTGTTATAAATGTTTATTTAATCTCAATTAGGATGTGTTTCATTAGCATATAATAAATATTTCATTAGTATCAATTATATTCACAATGAACAATACATTAATGCATTAATAATTTTTTTATATGAGAATGTTAATGCACTGCTAACGTTAGCATTGACATATGCAAACTAAAATATTATAATAATGCTAATGTAGTATTATTATATCTGATAATAGAGTCATACGTGTTTAATGTTGCATGTGTATTATTAATGTATAACATCCATATCAATTAAGCATGATTCGTTAGCATATGATAGATGATTCGCTAGCATCATGATTAGTTATATTGCTATCACATCAATTTTAGAGTTTAACAATTTAATTTTATTGAATTTTATCATTTGTTGTTGTTAGCATTGTCGTATGCTAACAGAAGTATTATAAATATTTTGTAATCATCTTAATTCAAATTCAAATTCCAATGCATTTTTTATTATGCATTTTATAAATCACAATACACACATATCTCCTCTTCTTATTACTTTATCGATTATTCGTTTTCATTTTCATATAAATTGTAATCTATATTAGTTGATTGATAATATAGTTCATTATTATTGTTATTTTATTATTTTTTACTATACATTCACACATGTTCCAATTAATAAGTAAATATTCACAATAATCTGAATTCGATTACATATTATAAAATTTTTTATAATATGATTTATAAATCGTAACAAATAAATCAAATTTATTTGTGTTTGTTTCATTAACAAATCTCAATTCTTACGAATAACTAAAAACTATAATTTTATTTAGCTCATAATTTGATATTTTTTGTTAGACTACTTCAAAATTGAAATATACTATTTAATATTATAATTTTGACTAAATAAATTCGAAATGTATATCTTCAAGTTGGATAACCAATTTTGAATGCGGCACTTAATTTTTTATCATATAAAAAAAATTCATAAAATTGAATGTGGGTGAATAATTAACACGTTCTGGGAAGGGATACCACGTTTTCGGGCCCAAAGACCAAACCGAGTCCTAGAATGAAACGACGTCGATTATCAGGGCGCGTGTTGGGATTTTTTTTCAATTTTAGGGATTACAATGCGAAACCGATGGGACAAGAAAGTATAGACATTGATGGCGTTATTATAAATTTATAATATTTGTGGGGTTCCTTCTCCCGTGTAAACTTCAATATTTTAATAAGAAAATTAAATAGTTCGATAATATTTGTTTTGAGTTTGGTTTTAATTTGCAAGAATATACAAATCCAAACATCCTTTCACACGTGATTTAGTAGAAATTACATTTTGATATTTATATTTTGAGTTTTTTTTTTCAAAAATATATTTTTTTAAATTTAATAAAATAGTACTTATTTTTTCAAAAAAATATAAATCTAACATTTGATCAATTTTACGGTTCGAAAGACAAAAGTCGTACGTAATTGATTGTATTTGAAGATTTGTTGATTGGACAATTTATTTTTACGTTACTAAGTAAATAAAAATATTAAAATACAATCAATTGCACATGATTTTCGGGCCGAAAAATTAATCAAATGTTATATTTGCAATTTTATTGAAAAAGTAGGTATTATTTTGTTAACTTTGAAAAAATGGAATATTTTTGAAAAAAAAAACCAAAAAATATAGGCATCAAAGTGTAATTTACCCTTTCACATTTTATTTAGGTAGAATTTTGGCTGGTCTTACGTACACCAATTGTATATAAATCTTTTATCAAACAGAAAAAGTATCATGTTTATTTTTCAAAAAAATAATCTTAAATTTTCTTAATTATTACTATATTTTGTTATTAAAAGAATTATGGCTGCCAATACCAAAAGTATCACTTATAATACTAAAACATTTGTCTAACGTTTATATATGAAAAATGTACGCAAGTCTATGCCTCTATAATATAATTAAATAATTATTCCTCAAAAAAGTTTTAATTTTTCATTTATTTATTTTTTTAAAATCCCAACATTTGTTTTCTCTCTCTAACCCCATTTTATATCCACCTCCCCTCCACCTCACAATTTCTTCATCTCTCTCTCTCTCTCCAGCACAGCACACAGCTCTCACTCACTGAGAGTGAAAAGAAATTAATCCCAAAAAAAAAAAAAAAATGTTTTCAGAGATCTGGAGCAAGAAAAAGTGTTCTTCAATTGAGAGCTCATGCAAAAGCTGCAGCGATGATGAAGGGCTGAGATTAATTCTTACAAAGATTAATTCAATCGGGAATTCGAACGTTGTTGTTAAACCCATTTTCCTGCTCAAATCTGATCATAAACCCCCCATTAATTCTCACGATCATCACTCCCACAATTGCTTTCTCAAATCTTGATAAAGAAGTCTACATGTACAGGTATATATATATTAATATATATATACACATATATATACGTATATATAATTCAATTAGACAAAGATCGTATTTTTCGGCGAGAAAAATCGTTAATTTTGTCGGGAAATTGCAGGGGTGATTTGGGATTTTGCAGTGTGGAGTGCAGAGAGAGGCAAATTTACTTGGATGAAACGAAGGAAATGGAAGCTTCCACGCAGACAATATTGTCCACTTTCCGGCAGCGCGGCCGCGACGGCGGCGGCCGGTGTGAGACCACGAAGCTCTTGGAGGAGTTCCGGCGGCGGCGCCACCATTTTTCATCGACGAGAGAGAGAGTTGTTTTCTCATATAGCTGAGCAAATTTCATTAGAAGGCTCATCTTTTTTTAATTAATTAATCCTTTTTTTTAAAATTTTTTTTTATAGAATTTAGGAAAGGTCCAATTTAAAGCATATATATGTATAAAATGTCAAGATATTACATGCAAATTTCATTAGAAGGCTCATCTTTTTTTAATTAATTAATCCTTTTTTTTAAACTTTTTTTATAGAATTTAGGAAAGGTCCAATTTAAAGCATGTATATGTATAAAATATGTAATTCTTTTGTATTATTTGAGTTTAATAAAATCATTAATTACTTGTTGATTTATAACCTAACTTAATTTCATCTTTGATTCGGGAATAAGATTAAAATACTTTTTTCATCTGAGATAGTTAGTTTTGGGGTCAAAAAAGTCTAAACAGAAAATTTAGGACAAAAAGTCAAGAAAATTATATAATGTCCATATAATTGTCTGATATAATATAGATATCACATATCTCACTTCAGTTTTCCAATAAAATATCCAATCAAATTTTTATTCACTGCATGCTTTTCAATCTCAAGTGGTTTTACATTTTTGGTTCTAAGTTTTATTCATTTTTTCTTTTGTGGTTCTAAATTTTATTTTTCAATTTTTTTTTAATTTGTCTCAAAACTAACAATTCCAAAAAAGTCAGATATTGAACTAAAAACATTTTTACTCGATTCTGATGAAATCAAAAGTGAAATTATATCTCTAATTTATGATTAAAATATACATGGTGGCTATGTATTCTACTTTTTAATTTAGTTGTTTATATATAATACCACACCATCAATATGTAGCAAATTAAAACATTGGAGAGTTTTTAGCGTGATCATACACTAAAATTGGATACCAATGTTTTATTCACACACTCAATTAAAATAACGACTATGCGTCCTTTGTTTATATGTTGTCATCCATACGAAATCGTCTATTGCACTTTTGGTGTCGTATTTTCTATTGTACATTTGATTTTTTTTTTAATTTTTTTCTTTGATTTTAATTTATTATGTTTTGGTTTAATTTTACACTTTTTTATTTTTTTCTTTGATTTCAATTTATTATGTTATTTAGGGTTCATCCTACCCAATTAGGGTTAATATAATTTTTTAGTATTTAATATTTCAAATAATCAATTTATAACTAAAAATTGAATACAAAAAAAAAAAATAATAATGCATACTAATTGGGTATGATGAATTATATATACTCCCTCCGTCCCATTTATATAGTCTTTTTTACTATTTTGAGGTGTCCCAATTATATAGTCTCATATCATAACTATAAACAGTATTAATTTTAATGGTAATATACAAATATACCCTTGGTATGTATTGAAAACTAAAACTCAATCACTTAAATTCTTTAAAGGCATACATTTTTAAATAAGGGTAGGGTAATAATGGAAGTTAAGCTTAATGTCTTGTTTTCATAAATATTTTTAATCTACGTATGAGGATAAAGTGGACTATATAAATGGGACGGGGGAGTAATAAGTATAAAATGAAACTAAAGCATAAGAAATTGAAACTGAAGAAAAAAATTAAAAAAAAAACTAAAATAATAGAGTGTGTAATAAATGATTTAAGCTGCCATCATTAAAGTTTATCTATTTTAGATAATTGTGAATGTTTAGATCTTGAAATTGAAATTCAGAGAATGTTGTAAAATCCATAAATTAGATTCGAATTTGACCAAATTTTTTTAATTAAGAATTTCATCACACACGTTGTGGGGTATCTCCTAATTTCTAAAACAAAATCCATAAATGTTGTAATTTTATGGTGCAAAATATCAATCGAAATTATCATTTGTGACGACTACAAAACCTAGGTAGTAAATATTTCGAAATTATAGAAATTTGAGCAAATAATGGAAGTAGATCCCTCACACAAAATAGATTTGGCCAATCATTCATCTAAAGACGATAAATTAGGCAGAATTGTGCATCAAATTAGTGATATGTTAAAATCCAATTACTACTAAGTTAAGAGACACCTAAATGGGAGACACGTCTTGGTTCGATCAAATCTAGACCGATATCATTTCTTTATTTTTTGTCTTGTTATTTATAAAATTGACATCACCTATCGTATTAAATCCTATCTAACCATTAGACAATTTAATTAAGTGAAAAATATTTTATTAATTTGATCCATTTCCTATATATGAGAACCGCTCCCTTATCCACCATAGGCACAAGTTAACGTGTCTGCTGTGAGATCCTATCGTCCTAAATTGTGTGTGTCAATATGAAATTATTACTTTTTCTTCTTTCATTTTTTCTTCAATTTTTAATTTCTTTTGATTTAGTATAATTTTACATTATTATTTACAGTATATTCCACACGTTTATAATTATTTTTCATTTTTTAGTTAATATAATTGATTTTTGGGTTAATTATTCCAAACTTAAGATGTATAATTTTTTTAGCAATAAATATTAATTAGGATTAATTATAAAATAATAAATTTAATTTTTATGAAAAAACATTATTAACAATATACAAACACGACTAAAGTAATTGGTACTAAAGGATCTCATCTGACGATTCTCATCTTTATATATATAAAAGTAAGAAGTTATGCCTTTAATAGAAACTTAGTTTTTCCCGCCAAAACCACTTACTAAATTTAGTAAATTTATTTTTATGTAATAATTTAATTTGGTTTTATTTAATACCATTTTATGATTATATTAATTAATAAGATGTATACTAGGATATATATATATATATATATGACATAATATATAAACTACTTAAGATAATACTATATCTTAATATATATAACATATGTGTGTGTGTGTTGTTGCATATGTACATTAATATAATATAATAAGATATATGAGATAAAATATAAAAACTAATTAATATTTCCTGGAAATATATAATTCTTAATTAATTAAATAATTAGATAATTCATAATCTTAATCTTACTCTTAATTTTAATCTTAATATCTTAAAGACAAATAAGTATACCTAAAAAAAGTCATTTTTTCCACTCAAAACATATTTTCGTAATTGGAAATATGTAATTAATTAATATTACATTAAATTACCAATCATCAATTAATTTGTGTATTGAATTTGGTCAATTCAATTAATAATTAATTCTAAAGCTAACGAGAGTCATAGGTGTTACATGCATACATAAAAGGCTAAATTAGTTTATAATTTATCATAATTAGGTGCACTAATATTAGGATTTAAAATATTTCCAAATCAATTCAATAATCCCATAAATTCCCCTAACTATTTATTAATTGATTTCTACATTTACCTTAATTAGATATAATCAATATACTTAATCACCTCAAATCAAAACCCTAAAATATATATTAATTAATGAAATTTTTTTTTCACTATATATAAAGGTTGGTGGAATCCATTTTGTACGTATCACATCCCCTCATCAGTTTTTATTTTATCGAAAAATGTCTTCATATGTTTTTGTGCTTTTAAGTATCACTATTCTATTCTATTTTTTGCTTGTGTGATACCCCGATCCTTTTTGCTAAATTATAATTTATAATTCTAGTAAAATGATTTCGAATTGATATTTTTGAATTATAACCATGTGGTATGTTTGTATATTGTGCCGTTGTTTTATTGCAGGTTGTCTCACTTGAGCCGATACGTCATAGCACGGTGGTATTATACTAAGTGTATAATACATGATAACATTTAATATTAAAATTTGTCGAGTTATATGATAATGAAGTGGGGGTGATTATATTTGATTATGTGTTTTGCCATACCTTGAACACCCTAACGCTAAGTTGATCGGGGGTCTCGCTACTTTGAAAGTGCTTTGAAAATTTAAAGGAAAATGGAGTGGTTTAAAACAAGGGGGATGGTTTTTGGCATGTCGCGCGCTCGCGGGGAGGTGCGCGCCCGCGGGACCGTGCGCGGTCGCGGGAGACTGCGCGCCCGCGGGGCTGGCGAGGGACGCGCGCCCGCGGGGGCTGCGCGCTCGCGGGGAGTGTGGGCCGAGAGAGGGGTTCCGCGGTCGCGGGGGCTGCGCGGTCGCGCGGGTCCGGGGATTTTCTACCTATAAATACAACACTTATTCATTTCCTCCTCATTTTCTTTTCATATGGGCGATTTTCCTCCCCCTTCTCTCTACAAATCTTTCATCTTTTGAAGTAGATTCTTCCATCATCATCTATCAACAAAGGTAACCTCTACACCTCTCCTTCTTGGGGATTAAACACCCATTTCTTGTTGATTTGGAAACTAGGGTTTGTTATCCAAATTTGAGGATTTTGGATTTTTGTTGATCTTCTTGCTTTGATATCTTGAACATATGGTTTATTTATCTCCTTGAAGCTATATGTGAAGTTATATCAAATTCCTATGGTTCTTTGATGCTAGGGTTTAGAGTTTTTGCCCTAATTTCCCCTTATTTTGTTGGTATGGTTTGGAGGTGTTGTGATGGTTGTTTGGGGTTGATTTTCAGGTATGTTAGAGCTCTAGGGTAAAGGTGCTTGTATTTGAAATGTTGGGTCTAAATGATTTAAAATGAGTCATGAGCATGTGGTTTAAATGTGTGCCCGTAACGTGTTCGATTAAATGTTTTAAGGAGTTTTAATGTGTATTTTGAGTCCAAAATCGTAGTATGAGCTTATATATCCATGGTCGTGTATGTGGAAATGTTTGAAGGCTTTAAAGCAAAGTATAGCATGAGTTTGGTCTAAATTATGATTTAATTGAATAACTCGACGTCTAAAATGAAAAGAAAATAAAAGGTGCTAGGTGACGTGTTGGAGCTCGAGGAGGACAACTTGTGGGCGGCAAAGGAGTATTTCAAAGGTTGAGAAATTGTGAAAGCGTCTCGTAAGATGGGGTAACTCTAAACTGTGAACACGTGTAATGTTATAGTTATTGTTGTGCTTTGATTGTATAAATATGAAGGGTCTTCGGACCGGTGAATGAAAGAGATCATTCGGGGTCGACAAAGAGACCCTTCGGGGCAGAGATCCTTGTGATCGAATATAGACCTGTTAATGTCCTCCCTAGGGGGTAGTATGTCTGCGGGCATCCCTACAGGGCCAAAGATGTTCATTAACGGGGGCATCATGATGTTTAGACCCTACGGGGTTGAGACTAGTCTCCACAAAGTAATGAAAAGTCCATATGTTATATTTTCACTTGTGCAATTAGCTATAACTGTTTACAGTGTTCCCCACTGAGTATGTTGTTAAATACTCACCCCATTCATTCAATGAATTTCAGGTTGAGGAGTCGGAGCCCGAGTAGGAGCGTTGTGAACACAAGAGAACCCCACAAGCTTGTGTTTATCTTTTGCATGCTCATCTTTTGATAACACTCATATTATTATTGTTAATATTACATTGATCACTCTTTTTGCCTTATGATCAATGATTATTGGGGATGGGAATAGCCCGATCTTTTGTAGGCCATGATGTATATAACTTGATATTATGT
This sequence comes from Perilla frutescens, assembly GCA_026008535.1. Classification (NCBI taxonomy): domain Eukaryota; kingdom Viridiplantae; phylum Streptophyta; class Magnoliopsida; order Lamiales; family Lamiaceae; genus Perilla; species Perilla frutescens. Next base: position 317,810 of record BRKX01000008.1, on the reverse strand, counting down.
AGAACAACTTAAAGGCGGGTCGTTTGACCTTGGAGCCTTCTATGTGCGAATTATGTTGATGAATCCCTATATCATGTTTGTTAATTTAGGGTGCTAGACGGGCGGGTTGTGTAAGCCTATGAGCCCGATAGGTTAGATGATTGCATGCTTAATAGGACAAAATTTATATTGTAAATTATGATGCCTTACCTCATCATGCTATGTATACTATCATATTTTGACCTAAGCTTCCGCTCATATTAAAATAAGCACACAAAATATGTAAGTAAATTGTATGTTAAGTGACGTGGCCAAACGGAGTAGTTTGGGGCGTTACAGCTTGCATATTTGCATTTCTAATAGTCATGTTTCATACTATCAGATTTGTGAAGTATTGACTTCATTCCATTATAATTAAAAAAGAAGATGCATCGACAAATGACGTGCTCCCTGGTAACACCGTAAAAGAGAAAGAAGAGCAATGGCAAAAAAGATGGGACGAACAAAATTGTGAAGAAGAGCCGATCATACATTTTTTTTCTTTCTAAAATACTATATTTTCATTCAACATGTTTATTTTCTTGTTGGAATGGAAAAAAAATCCAAAATTTTGTGGGCTTTATTTAACACATTCATATTTATATTCTCAATCTATGAAAACACGTTTTCAATTATCAATCAATGAGAATTGTTAGATAATTAGCTAGATTGAATCATATTTAAATTATCAATCAATCAACACATTTAAATTTGTATAATTAATAATTATTTCTATCATCATTCCAAATTTACCACTTCATGCTCTATTATATATAGTTGCATCTATTTTATCAAATCTTTCATCCTTCACACCTCATTCCAAATGTTAGCATTCCAGAATTAGACCATGTCGACGAATCCAAATTGAAGAAGAACTCACCAAAAAACTTGATGGATGCCCTAATGTTTTTGTTTTCTTTTTCTTTTTCTTTTTTCAGAATATTTTGGTGAGAGATATTCTGAGAGACTGAGTTATGAATGATAAAGTGAAGAGTTAGCAAATTCCGGGTAAAAGAGCGGCACCATTAGAGTTTAGTGGTTTTGCTTGGTTTTATCTTTTTTCTAATGTACTTTTCATTTTCCCCCTATTTTTGGAGAAATATCACGAGTTTGCAATATCATTATGATTGTACTCCAAATTTAATTAATTGAGATTGATTAGTAATTTTTTTTTTAATTTTGTTTATCTATTAAGCTATGTCGTGTAAATATACATTTGTAGTTTTGGCTTATGATTAAATCATTTATTATGCTAGATTTATTTGTTTATTTTTTTGAAAAAAATGTTAGATTTATTATTATTTGTTTTAGTTCCACTGTCCTTTTTATTTTTTGTTTATTGAATATTTATTTACTCAATAGTATTATCAAGTTATTAGTTATCAAGTTATTATTTAGTTTAAACATTTTTTTAGTTATTGATCATAATTCTATAAAATTAATTTAAATTTAAGGTCTATTGAAAATTTACACACGTTACTTATTTATATCAAACATGTGTATGTGTATTACATGTGTATATATATAAATATAAATATGTGCATTTTTAAGTTTGGCATATATATTTATAAGAATTCATATAAGGCGTTATGAATTCATAGGCATGTTAAAGGTATGCTTCAAATTTATTTGAGATATTATTCATTTCAAATATTGTATAAATTTGACGAATAATAAAACTAATTCATAATTCTAATAATTAAAAACCACACTCCAAATTTACTAAATATTACAAACTCTAAACTATTAAAGAAAGGTTCTACAAATTTTATATATACATTTAAAGGCTTATATTTCGTGTAATATAAATTTATTGCTAAATATAGACATTTAGATTTTAGGTACTTTAATTTTATTTATGAATATTGTTTAAATGAAAAAATATAGAGAAATGGTGTTTAAATGAAAAAAATATATGTTTTATGAATTTGTATAAAATTGGATTTTTAAATTGTGTACTAAAAAATTATATTGATGTTAAATTTTGTAACATACTTTTTTTTAAACATTGACAAGTCCATGCACTACAAGAAACCAAAATTCTTAATTATGGAACATTGTCAAAATAATTATTATTGAACAAATTCTTAATTTATAATTATATAGATAGTCACAAATTAAGCTTATCAATATAAATTTAGTCGGGTATTATTTTAGTTATCTTAGGAAAATTAATGGAGTTTGACCAATAAAGCCATAAATACTCTATGCTTTTAACATTTTTTTATTTTTTTAATGATATTTTTTCGTCAATTTCATTAATCTATTTGCACTATTTCATACATATATTAAAAATTAAGAAAAAAAAATAAATCATATAATCCAATATATATTCTAGATGGTCCAATTTAATATAGTCCTTTTTTTAGATTAAATTGTATATCTTTTATTTATTAAAAAAATAGTTAACATGTGTCATTGTAAAGCTTGAAGGATACACCATATATATGTTCATAATTAACATAAAAAAATATATATAACCATAACTTTAACATTGAGTTGTAAAAAATGGCAATAAACTATATAATTACACTTAATTGTCTGTGGGATGAGTACTTGGAAGTTCATATCAATCATTGGAAATAACCACACATTCACATAATATTAATCTCTTGATCAAATTATAGTAAACTACAAGATTTTTGTTAATGAAAATTGTTTTAACACACACAACTTGTGTTTGTAAAATTAAGACGATGTGTTAGTCGTGTTGTTTCAACTGTTAAATATATAGTTGGAGATTGACTGGATGGTGGATCATTGTTGATTTTGGTTATTTTTAGATGAATCTATTCATGATCTATGTTTTACTGTGAATAGCCTCATATTATAAAATTATATAATAAAAATAATTAATTGCAATTTTACAAAAAAAAAAAAAACTCTAATCATATCCTACTTATATCTACAAGTAGGATAGTCAAGGTAAAAGATTAATTCAATTTTAACGCCCAAACCACCCTAATTACCAAATCAAGATTTTTTTAATAATTATTTTGCTCAATTAATAATATTAATTAGGTATAATTAATAAGAAATAAAATGAAATAATATCTTAATTTTAATCTTAATCTTAATATATATAAAAAAAGTTATAGTAAAAATAGTAATTGGCATTTGCAGTCTAAACCACTTTCTACAAACGGAAATATCATATTAATTCATTAATAATCATTTTTAGTCAAAATTGTGTAATCTAATACAATGCAAATAGGTTAAAAAAAAGGCAAATCAATAATTAATATTTTTCAATAAATAATCATTACAAATTTACAATTAATGTGTGTTATAATTAATTAGCTATAAATCCGTTCATAAAAAAATATTTTCTATAAATAATCATTACAAATCTTTTTACATTGTTAAATATTATTTTTATAATTAAGGATTAGAATTCTAATTTGATCAAGCTTAAACACATTAACAAGTGTTAAAAATTCTCATGAACACAATTTAATAATAAAATAGTTCGGTCTATTAATTCATGCAAATGTATCGTTATATATGTATCCAAAAGAATATAAATTATCAATCCAAAGCTCGAAAGATGGATTTCATCGATTCAATGCCTCATTGATAAAAAAAATCAATTTAAGGCTCCATCTTCGAGATTTAACACCATTAAAACTCCATTCAACAAAACATGACGTGGTTGTTAAATATCCATTTCATCTTCATGCATAATATTCTTAACAATTAAATCAAATAAAAGTTACACATATTTACATTAAATGATTAAAGTAAACACAAAATGAGTTCAATTTTAGTTTAGAAAATCGTATTCTCTCTTTCCACAATTGAAGTTTTGAACGCGGGAGAGAGAGAGACACAAAACAAAGCTCTTATAACTTGCGGAATGGATAGGGTTTGTGAATTGAGGAGTATGTCGTCTTACACGACAATGATGAGATATGGTGTGGTAGCTCCTCCATTCATGGTGGTTGTAGCAAGTGACGGTGGCGAAATTGAATAACTAATTAGGCAACCAATCAAATAAGAAATTGGGCAATAAATTGAAAAAGAATAGGTCTTTTCTTGACAATAAATCGAAGAACACAAATTATACTTTTTTAAGATCATTTACCAAACGATATCATTTTTGTTGAGGTGGACAAAATATTTTATATCTCATTTTACACGACCGACTCCAATATAACCATTCACCAATTCATCCCCAAAAATGGGTCTGATGACATTTTTGCAAAAAGTTGAAAAATAGTTATTTTTCGGTATTTTTTTAAGTGTATGATATTTTTAGAAAATGACCAAACTTTAGGACTTAAGTTCATATTTGCCCAAAAAATATATTTCGATCTATGTACTTTTAAAATTTTTAGAATTGGGCCATTTAAAGTGGCAAGTTCTTGAATATCATGAAGAAATTTCGAGCCTTAAGGACAACAAGGTACAATGATTCAATTAAAAAAAATTAGGGACTCAACTATGCATTTTGCCTATAGAATATAGATACTATAAAATTTTGTATAATTTGTACAATTTGACAATGATGTTTTCAATTGTAAATTAATTAACAATATGGTATATGTACAAAGAAATATTCCAAGAACCATTGTGGACATCCAAATTGTTGAGACCACTTTTGTAAAAGAAAGACGTTTCGAGTTCAATGGGGGAATTCATGCCAACCCCTTAGGACAATACCCTATTTGCCACATGTTCTCATTAGGTTTATTGTGATAGATGAGGGTGTCGCATTAGGTCTATTGTGGTAGATATGTCACTTACCGGATAGGCAAGGATTTCCTGAGTTCAAGATCTACCGTGCTCCCTTTCCCCTACTAAAAAATAGAAGTACTCCAAAAATTGTGATTTTTAGAATTCATATTTTTGTCATAACGTTGTATCCAAACATAAATATTTTAACAATTATATATTGTCTCATTATATAATTATTCTTATTATATTAAATTACTCAATATTATAAAATTTTAAAATATGATATCCTGTGCAACGCACAGGTGGAATACTAGTATATATATAAGCAAGATAGCTAGCTAGACAAAAAGAGATACTATATTAAAAGAAATTATATAAGTAAGGTAAGCAAAATTAAATGAAATAGAATCATGGTTTGGTAGGCAGCGCCTCCCCTCTGCTGAGAGGGCACACATTCCTTCCATGGAGAAGCCAGCGTTTAATGCAATCCACGTGGTACTCACGTGTGCATGCCAATGTTGCAATATCTTCGTCTTCGTCTTCGTCTTCATCTTCGTGCAGGCAAATACAGCAATATATCTGCGTCTTCGTCTTCGTCTTCGTCTTCAACTGTTTGAGGATCATTGTTTCTTCATCATCATCTTCTTCTTCTTTTTCAGCCCGCAGCGGCGGCAATCGTATATTACGGCCTCTTGTAATCAAGGGAAGTAATCGCAGCGGCACATCTCTAGTAATGCCTAGTCTTGTACGCAAGATCCGTCGTCTTGCATTCCTCGTCTCCTCAAGCTCGTCGTCGTCGTCGTACCGATTTTCTGAATACTCCATTAAAGCAACCTCGATATGATCTGATTCTATGGAATTAAATCCAATATATGCCAAGTCCCATCCTTATATAGACAATAATAATATTCTAATTCTACCATCACAAGGAAGGACACCGCCTATCTTATTCTAATTCTAATAATCATATAAGGAAACTATTAATCTATATACCTATACAAAATATGATTTAACTATTATTATGAATTGATATATATATATATATATACACACAATTCCATGGCAACTCTATTTTAACCCTATTTTTTATTTTATTTAAGGGCAATAATGTAATTAATCATCTATTATATTATTATAATACTATTACAGTTCTAACTAATTTATTAGAATCAAAATCATATAATATAATATTAAAATATAATTACCATTCTAATTAATCTTTATCATCAAATATATTAACAAATTAAAAATATAGGTACAGTATCAAAATCTACTCGATAACTCCGCAATACTCATAAAAGATTAAAAAGCTCAACAATTCTAACTTATCTAATATATTAACATTCACGACAAATTCAACAATTCAAATAAAAAATTTAAAAAATCATTACGAATCCAAATTATCAGAGGTTGAAATATATTTTTTATTTGAGAATAATGTCATCTGATTATAAAAACTAAACTAATAAATTGGATGAATAGCTGAAAAAAAAAAGATAGCTCATTGAGTAATCACACTAAACTAAATTGTTTACTTTTTCGTTTTGATCCTAAGTACTCGATTGTATATAACTTAAAAAATTATTGGTGAATGTTGGTAATGTTTTTCAGATGTTAGTCCATATATATTATGAAAATTGTGGAAACTTAGTGATTCCAAAGTAAACAAGAGCAAATGAGACAAATAAACACATGAATTATATGTCAAGTTCTATCTAGATGTATGAACTATTTTTTTGTCTAAATAAACACCTGAACTATTTAAAAGGTACAATTAATCAGCCTCTTCAACTATTCAAAATATATCAAATTCACACTTTTCATTTAACACGGTTAGATTTTTCGTTAAATAAAATGTGCATGACATTCATTAAAAGGTACAATTTAAAAAATATAATATTAAAGGATGTTTTATCTCGACTCTACTCGACTCATCAACATTCATATTTGGTAATTAAGTTATCAATATACCTATGTTTGTTCTCTTTCCTACTTACTTTCAAAATCATATGCCAAAGTACGTGAAATATGATCTAAAACAATTATCACATCCCTAAATCAATGAATAATGTGCAAGTAAGGGTCTAATTTTGTAAATAAGTTAAGAGTTTTATTTTCCTTATTTAAAACAGAGAGTTTTTTTTTTTTTTAAGCTTTCCAAATTCAGAAGAATGTAATCTAGGTAATTGTTTGTTGGAGGAGTCTCGTATGAAACTGCTTTGCAGATCAAAAAATTCATAAGACATGTCATGTTTAGATCCAAACACAATAAAACATCAACAAAATTATAAATGTGTCATTAAATGTGTTTGAATCCAAATATCCATCCGTCTTATAGATTTTAACCCATAAAATGTTCTCACACCAGTTTCCTTTTTTATGGCATCACACACCAGAAACTTTTTCCTTTTTCTTTTTTGATGGCATCACACACCTTTTTTGCTACTTATTTGTGAACATAGTTTAATTCTCTCATCAAGAAAATTTTCTTTAGAACAATATACAATTCACTTTTTCAATTAAAATCGTAAAGATCAATCATAGACAAGATATTCCTCTCCAAAATCCTTATATACAAAAAACTACCATTCCAAAAGAAACATCAAGCATTCCCATACACACCAAAGAGAGATTGTGGAAAAGAAATGTCCTAAAAATCATACACTAACATTGTTTCTCCGCAGCATGCTGTGAACCACGCAGAAGGACGTCGTGTTCATGCCTCTGTTAATTTCAAATGAGGGACAATGTTCATCGACTGGAGCTCCTGAGCCACATACAAACCCAGGGGAGAAACTCTATCAGACCAAATCACGAGTCATGACTTCATTGATAGTATTTCTAAATGCTTAATTGAGACTCGAATGTAACAGCAAAGTACCATTGCTCTGGTTTTATATCTATTCCACCTATTTATGAAAAAGTCTTTAATATACTTCAGATATGTCAAAGAATAAAATTTACAAGCCGACAAACTACACTATCATCAACCAAAAAGGACATAGTATGCACATCTAAGAGCATCGGTAAGAAAGAATCTTGCAAAACCAATGAGCATTACCTGGAATAAAAGTTTGCATGCATATGGCAATTTCATGGTAGATATATTACGAATATCTTTGATCAAATCATCCAATTTAACTTTAAACACTCGGCTAACAATATCAGAACGGTCTTCTGCTTTTAGTCCCCTGCTTTCAACAAATCTACTAATTTCAGGCCATTTTGGATTGCAAGTAAAAGTGATGAACAAATCAGGATAGCCAACTGATTTACAAATGGTCATTGCATCTTGATAATTTTGAATCATATATCGAGCACCTCCTGTGAAGGAAGACGGCAATATCACACGTTTTCCTTGTTTTGATGGATCATTTTCACCTTTTAGCAATGCATCTCGCAATCCTTGGTACATTTCTGATCGTAATTGCGGTTGATGAAAACGTACGTAATTCAATCTTGATGATTCAACCATTGTGTATGCATCAATCACAAATTGTTGACAAAGTTGTCTAGATGATAAAATAGAAGGATAATCAGATTCTCTTTCATGCAATCTGTATGCAAAATATTCCCTTGGACTCACTCTTTTTCTACCATATGAGGAAGATGTCTTCAATTCTGAAAAAGAAATGTCTTCTGTATAACCATCCTCGCCATATGGAAAAAGCAGTGGATATTGTAGAGCAAGATACGAAGCATGTAAATCATTTATTCACTGCAACTCTCCCGTTTGTGTCTCCACAATAATATCTCTATCTCCTAACGACTCATCCAAATCACCAACAACTAAGGCAGCAACTTCAGAGACAGAAGGTAAATTGTATTTTCTAGCATCTTTACCTCTTCTACCGATAAGCTTCAACTTGATATTTGAACACCCATTATCAACAATTTTATCTCTTACCATTCTAAATGACTTCACCAGAACATTGTTATCATCCAACATTGTTTTTATATCAGCAACAATTTCAGCGTGAAGTTTATTTATATCGTTCCTTTCTCTGTAAAAAAAATAATTATTTCAATTTAGATATTTATATCTGTATATAAATAATAACATTAGTTATAATTTAATTGAAAACTGTAAAACATACCTCACATAAAGTATTCTATTATGAATTTCATTCTCTGTGTCATAAATATAAAGTTGAGCAAATTTTGGCGAACACCCTTTAGTTGGCATTAAACTTCCAATCAAGTGGTAATTTTGGCCATGCAGACGGAATATAGGAGGTGAATTTCCTTTGTTTAAGCTTAAATCAATCTTCCCTCCCATTGATGTGAAAGAAAACATACTGTTATAAGAACGAATATTTTGTAAGAAGTGTTTACTCTTTGCATCATTTCCAAAAAGTAAATCCTGCAATACTTTGGGAGGGCTACTTATCTGTGGAAGTTGAATTTTCCCGTTCATGCAACACAATGAATACTTTGGAGAGCGTGAATTATAGGATTTTCTTAATCTTTCTTCGTACAAAAAAAAATGCTCCACAAAATTCACATTTAAATGTTGGATCACCAATATCCCAATATTCTGCGTGAGTGAGTGTATATATTATACACATATAAGAATCAGAAGGAAAAATAATTTGCTTACATTTACTTATTATTTTTAAAATTTTCATACCGCTTGAAAAATTGGTTGCCGTAAATTCCACGTGATCACAATCTGTAAAAAAATCATTAAAATACAATGAAACAATTACTCATTATATATTGAATAATTTTAATGATAATAGATAGATAAACAATTTACTTACCATCTTCTAAATTAATAATTTCTGGATGAATATTAGATGAAGGAACACTTGTATCTGTATCTGTGAAATTCTCAGCAATGTTTTACACGTTCTCCATACCATTGAATGATTCATCATCAGTTGTCAAATCAATAATAGTTGAATTTGGAATGGTTTTACTACATGGTTGCTGAGAATGTTTCACTGTAGATGTATTTTCTGAATAAATTAAGTTGGAACACCACCAACAACTAATATATCAAAAAATAAATAAAACTATAACCATCAATTCATTTATATTATGAAAAATTTAAAATCATGTAATAATAATATACATCTATTTTAAAAACTAACCGTTTGTTAAGTCACTTAGAGGTGATCTGGGTAGCAGACATTTTTCACTTAAAAATGGTGAGGTTGCTGACGTTCGTTCAATAAATGACCCCAACATAACACATCTATTTTTGGCCGGTGGTTGCTCTGAAGTACCTGTACATTTTTTTTGTTATAATTAGTTAATATTTTAACAAATAGTTGTAGCATTAAAGTCATCTATACGTAATTAAATGTAGAAATATTTAATTATATTGTGATATATAGCCTGAGGCATTACACCAACACGTGTACTGGAGAAATAGCACCCAATTTAATATTGTGAGTATTTGAAAATTAATTTTTATTCCAGTAGATTATTTCTTCTCAATAAATTTGTCCAAATTTGAAGAAACCTGATATATTCTCTATTTAGTATAAATTATCTTGTATTATTTGTTTGTTGTCCAATATATAGTTGAGATTCTTATGTGATTGTGAGCTTAGAAGCACGGGAAAAGTTTGATAAAAATTGTAGATCTAGAAGAACAAAAGAAGAGGAAATTTAACACTCATTAGAATATGTAAATTTATTCACTGACTAAATTTACATCTCTTATGCTCCCATTGGTGAGCATTATATTCAAAATTATATGGCAAACTCTTCCTAGTGTTCGTGTTGAAAATGAGTGAAGGAACTATTTTAATATTGAATTAAATAGTGAATGAGTCAATCTATTGCAGATTTGCATTGCGCACTTAATGTATTTAAATGAATGTATATCAATATATCATTATAATATTGGATAATATGGTCACATGGGAAACCATAAATATTTTATAGGGGCTCTCTAGTTTCCTGACAATATTTTTATTGCCACAGAGTGTAATATATATTTTTAAAAATGCTAGTTTATGCTATTAAAAATTGCAAATAATAGCATTCAATTACAATTCATAATTAATATAAATAGACAATAAGAAATTGAAATAAAAAAAATATAAAAATTAGATGACAATCTCAACCTGACAATTAGCTACATCAATATTATTTTAGCATTTACCTTATTGAATTAGTTCGGCACAGATTGGGTTGCTATAAGCTGGGAGACGACAATTCTTTCTCTCCCATGTGAGCATGCGACAAAATAAATTTAATTTTCTTTCAATGTACTATTATTTTACAATCATCATATATGTATGTGTGTAATATAGTAGACATTCAAATTAATTTAGTTTAATGATGACAGAGTATGTGTCTTCAATATTTGGAATGACTTTTTTTAATCAAATAAGAATGGAGGTTGCATTAAAGTCTCGCTCTTTATTCTTCTTTGGAAAATATAAAAGACCTTCCAACTGTTTGATGAAATGTTTCAAAGGTGAACTATTATTATAGGTTTTTTTTTTTTTTAAGATTCATCTATTTTCATCTGAAATATGATGTAAAATATACTGACTTTGTGAATTACAGTTTTGCACACTGCTCAACTCATTGAATTATTTCATACTTTTTTCACTTGTTAGCTCGATTTTTCTCGGGTTCTTTTGCCCTCACCAATACATGCTAAATTTCAACCCATTTTTTCCCTCAATCATGAAAGCACTTACTAATGTTGTGATTGATTCATCTAGCTAGTTCTTGATATCTATACTTATTCTTCGATTCCTCCTTTCTATTCCATGTTTCATTACGTTAACTGTTTCGCTGCAGGTGTTCACAATAGGAACCATGGGAGAACCATGGGAGAACTCACTCCAGTAAGTCTTCTATATCCAAGTGTTACATCATGTTGCCAACTACTCGCCAGAATTGTTTCGATTAAAATGTTCGAACTACTCATCACACCGTCACTGATAATTTACACCGGAGGAATTCATTCTTACAGATATTCTAGGTCTGTATAGATACATATTTATGTCATGATTTCATGCCAAATATAATTTACAGACTAAATATATATGTTCTTACACATAATAAATCTCTATAATCATGGAAAATGGAACGAAATTCGCCATAACCATTTCTCACATTCTATCAAGAAGTTCAGTAAAAAGTGGAGAACCTCTGTTGTCAGCTTTCTTCTTAGTTACAAAGCATTTCTTGTAAGTACTATTTAAATTTCCTGCATTTTGGATAATAAAGCTATAAATTCATTCTAAGTAAATCTGATTTTAGAATATTAGATTATATAATATTTTTAGTGTATGTGAAGTTTAGTGCTTACACCATATATATACACGCTCATTTACATTGTAAGATCATAAGAGGGCACACAAAAATACACTTTCTTGGTCTGCCTAATATATTTGTGTGTTTGTGTGTGAATATATATAACATAAAAAGGCCATTTTGATAACAATCAAGATTTTCAGAGGTTGATTTTCTGCATGATTCTACACATGGTTAGAGAAGATTTACAATTTCAATTGTGTTACCCAGCCAAAAATTCAAGGAAGGAGAATATTTTATAGTTAAATAATTATTATAAATACAAAATATAATCTCAATTCCCAGTTCAAATTGCAACTATTAATTGAAATCATATTTGTCTGAAAAAAAAACATATTCAAAGAATTTATGATTCTAAATTATAACTATTTGAACATAGAATCAATAGAAATCTGGTTTAAAAATATGTACCCGAGACATTTTCAGATCTATTGGATTTGTTTTTGTGATAAGTCATCGAGTCATTAAGCTTCCTCATAATGACGTCCCGTTCTTCCTGCCGATCAAATATCTGCAATATTTATATAAAATAATTTATTTAAATACGAAGGAGAATTTAATTTATAAATTAATATGTCAGGTGGTTCTAAACTGAAATAATACCTTTAATGGTTTAAACTACAACAAAAACTGCATGCATACATCTATAGGCGATTTATATTGATGAGAAAAAAAATGCTCCATCGTTAAATTTTCTCCAGAAGGGAATGGAAATCTTCAGATAGATTTGCTTGTGGAAGTGAGATATATTATCTATTTTCAAAAATAGAATCTGGTGATATAACTATACATGAACTGAGGTATTTGTTGCGGATGATAACTCTTGAGAAGGATAACTGTTTTGAAAATTTGAAAATAAAATGGATGAGTTTCATTTGGGAAGTTATTTAGTATACGTGAGGAAAGAGAAATTTTATTATTGAATTGTTAATCATTATTGGGCTGTACAAAATAAGTGATGTTATTGGGCCCATTGAATGAAAATATGAAATATTTGTCCAAATCTAAGAGCAAGCCCATTACATATCATTTTAACCTATCAAATAGCTATATAAATGAACCCTACACAACTCATTCCTTGCATCCGCGCCGCATTTGGAGCTACACAACTCATTCCTTTCATCTTAAAAGCATATTTTCTAACATTTGAAGCCGAAGAAGCTGAGAAAAATCGTGGTCGTTTAACTTTTCTGGTGAGAGAATTATGAGTATTATAGGTCAGTTTGTTTTACTGCTGTCTCTGTTTTTTCTTGGAAGTTTATTTTGATTAAGAGAGCCTTCTACTTGTTTTGAAGGTACGAAGCTTTACTGGTAGAGATTGGTCAGTACACTTGCGCGAGAGTTGCAGATTCCATTGATGAAGCTCGACAGCGGCGGTTTATCTCAATATGTAAGCTCTGAACCCTTTTGATCCTAAGTTTTTTATGTTCAAGATAAAATAAAAAAAACTTGGGTGAGGCTTTGTGACCGCTAAAAATCCAACGAACAGGAGACTACCTGAGATAGATTTAGTTATCCCCTTCTTCTTTCTCGTTGATGTGTATTTAATACTTTATTTTTTTTACGACTTTGCCTTTGTCTTGTTCAAATCCATTTGTATTAGCTGCATTTGTGGTTCATTCTGAAATTTGGGTGTTTTTTTTTGGCATTTTTTGCAGGTTAGAGGTTAGGTTTGCAGAGAGAGAAGAAGTATACTCTCGAGATTAGCTACAGACACAGTCCGCACCTGAGAAAGCTAACAAAGAACCATACCTGACTGTCTCCACACCTCTAACTTCTTCTTTGTGAAATATGACACTGCTCCAGCTTGAAATTCATTGCAAGCACAAACATAAAATTGAAGGACTACAAAAATTACAAGTGCAGCAATCTAATGATCATTGACTAAACCAAAAAAAATAAACACTTCAAATTATAAGGAATACACATTTTTACATACCTGTCTCTGCTTTAGTGAAGAGAATTGAAGCAAACAGGAACGACTGCGAGGGGAAGGGCAACGATGAGGGAAAGGCGGGATAAAGCGATTTAGGGCTTTTCTGTGAACTGAAACTTTTCCAAGTCCAGAGTGAATAAATAAAACTAAGAAAGCCAAAATGGAACGACGTTGTTCTCTGAAAAAAAAAATTGCTACAAAATTTTATTACCGTTCGCTGGCAGATTTTTGCATTAGTAGAAAAACAAATACCGTTGAACCTGAGGTTCAACATCAAGAGCGCCTCTCCACAACCTCTATTAATTTTCAAGAAAATCTTCTTCCCACACCTCTCAACTCATATATCATCAAAGAACTTCATCCCCTCTCTCACAGTTTCTTCAAGAAAACTGTTTCCAAGAAAATCTTCTTCCCACCCCTCTCAACTCATATATCATCAAAGAACTTCATCCACTCTCACAGTCTTCCTTCAAGAAAAGTGTTTTTCCTTCAAGAAAAGTGTTTCCAAGAAATTCATCCACTCTCACAGTCTTCCTTCAAGAAAAGTGTTTTTCCTTCAAGAAAAGTGTTTCCAAGAAAATGGCAAATGAACCCACCTCACCATCAAATCATAAACCAAGAAAGAAAAGTGTTTTTCCTTCAAGAAAAGTGTTTCCAAGAAAATGGCAAATGAACCCACCTCACCATCAAATCATAAACCAAGAAAGAAAGATGACGGCGGTTCCACCTCAAAAAAGGAAGAAGATGCATTAACGGTCCACCATGACTTCATGAAATGGTTATCTAACTCTACTGTCTGTGCAGATTTGATGCTGTCAATCCTCACAAAGTTGGACTTTGAAACTCTAATGAAGTGCAAGTCAGTGTGCTGTGGGTGGGAAAATCTGATCACCCACCCTGAGTTTGCTAGATTGTATGATGCAAAAAGATCGTCATTTTTGTCTTCTGCGGGAGTAGTTCTGCAATCACATCAACTTAAGTCGGCAGATTTCGGCTTCAATCCTTGGAAGGTATTACATGCAATAAAAGAAGATGATGAAAATTTGGATATGTATATACAGAGTTGTCATGGAATTGTATGCTGGGCCCACCATTCAACATCAGCCAAAAACATGTACCTATGGAATCCAGCCACTAATCATTGCAAGACGTTGGAATCCGGTGTTTGGATCGGCGGCAAGCCTCAGGCTCTTGGATTTGGATGCAACACTCAAGAATATGATTACAAGGTAATTCGCATCTTTATGCCTACTGTTGAAGTCTATTCATCAAATATGCCTACTGTTGAAGTCTATTCATCAAAGAACGATTCTTGGCAAAAAATTGACTGCACTCTTGAGTTTCAAATTTTGGAAAAGTATGATCTTGTGAATGTGAAGGGCAATCCATTTTGGGAGGTAAAGGTAAATGGACAAAATTGCCTGCTGCAATTTGACTGTATGAAAAACTCATTCAATATTGTGCGAGAGATGGACGAGGGAGAGAGGCAACTCACCTATGTTGAATGGGAAGGGGAGCTTGCTTGTCTTTCCAGCGAACAAAGTGTTCAAGGAGAGTTTATAGTTGTTTCGGTTTTTGATGAGGAAGATTGGAGGATAAAGGCAAAGATTGGGCCTATGCCATTTGAAGTTGGGATTCAAAATTGCATTCAATGCTCTAAAATAAACAGGATTGTAGTACTATCCCGGGATTTCAAATTATTTTTGGTGGATGTGGAAAACTTGAATTGCATCCATTTGAGTGAATTAGAGAAAAAAGAGAGGTGGCCTTTGATGATCTTGCCTTATAATCCAACCGTGGCGCACATCAAAGGCATGCAGCCACTCACCAAAGTGCACGAGGATTGTGAAGAAAGTTTGACAAACGTCATCCAAGGATTCATCATTGGGTGTGTTAAGGAGGCTACGGGAGAAGTAGTATGCATATACGTTCTGTGAGCTGCTGCATTGTTTTTGTAAGCATAATAGAGAAAGATCTATCTCTGTTTTTGCTTTTCTTAAAAAATAATAGAGAAAGATCCACTTCCCAGAAGATGATGATGATCGCCACTATGTTTTTTGCTTTTCTTAAAAAATAATAAAGAAAGATCCACTTTCAAGAAGATGATGATGAGCTTTTTGTTGTTGTTGGTATCGTTTTTATTTGCTAATATATATATATATATAATGTGTGGCGGTTGAGCAAGGAGACACATGGAGGTGGAGGCTTATTTTGCAATTATATTCAATTAAAAATGGAAAAATATTTCACTTGAAATATATATGCCACATCTATCCAATTAAAAATAAATTTTCGTATATCAAAGATTAATTATGATAAAAGATTTGGTTAAATCAATTATTATCAAAGATTTGATTTGGCAAATTTTCGTAACCTATTTTACAAATCAAATCTTGGCAAAATAAGTTGATAATTTTGGATGATAAGTGGTGGAGTGACATTGCTTGGAGACCAAAGGTCACGGGTTCGAATATCCTCAATACCACAGGTCGGGTGTGTGAGTGTAAAAAAAAAAAAAAAAAAAAAAAAAAAAAAAAAGGTTGATAAATGAGCATGTTTATTAATTTGGCAAGAATTAGTGTTAAGTATAAACATATTAAATAGATGTATATATTAGTAAATGAGCTAATTATATTGAAACATCCAAAATAAGAAAATAAACATATACCAATCAGACACGGAGAGTATAATTCTATATATCAATCACAAAATAATAAACATATAAAAAATTCTATATTTCGATCATTGAAAATTGAAATCATCTAATGTCATCATTTTATTATTGATATGACTTCGTTCAATTTACAGATCATACTAAAGTTGTATATAATATTTAATATTTTCCTAAAATAAAGTAATAATCTAGTTTGCATGCTAGCTAGTCTCTCTATTTTTTTTTTCTTTCCCTTCTAAAATCGGAACTTAAATTCAATATAAAATCAGATTGACATTATTTTTATAAAAATTAACACGTAAAATAATAGATGAAATATAATTTAAAATATTGTTCTTGATAAATAATTTCTTTATTTATCTATCACTAATTCAATTTATTTGTGCTTGGTTCAACTAATTACCTTTGTATTGTTAAGATATAATTGATTTCTTACAAATATCTACCTACATATACATTGGTAATCAGAAATTAAGAAATCTGAAAAAAGAAGGCCGTTTCGTAACGGGTCGTCAAATTGTAACATTCCACCGGAAAAGATGTCAATTTGGACCCGGTTCCATACCACCGGGTGAATTAGGGTATAGGACCTATTCCAGGGACGCCCAGATATTATACCCGTCATTTTCAAGTGTACCCGGTCAGCCGAATCCTTTCTTGAAAACGGGTTCCGATTAACCCGTTTAAAATGGGGAAACGCACCCGGACACACAGAATGTTTCGCAAAAAATTCATCGGACTATGCATTGAAGATGCTCCTTAGTTTTCAACCCGGTGAATTGGTGGAGGCAAAACTAGGGTTGTAAACGAGCCGAGTCGAGTCGAGTATCACTGAGCTCGAGCTCGACTCGTTTAACTGCTCGTGAGCTCGAGCTCGAGCTCGGCTCGAGAAGAAAATTATGTACTCGAGCTCGACTCATTTATTTGTTATTCGAGCCTAACTCGAGCTCGAGTTCGATACTCGACTCGAGTTTGAGCTCGATACTCGACTCGAGTTTGAGCTCGAACATCGACTCGAGCTCGAACTCGATTACTCGACTCGAGTTTGGCTCGTTAATGATATATTCGAGTCCAACTCGAGCTCGACTCATTTATATATTCGAGTCCGACTCGAAATTAAGCTCGGCTTGTTTAACTGGAACTAAAAAAAATCAACAATAATAACTCCACATATTAATAAAATTCCTAAAATATAATACACTCCAAATTAACACGAAATCCACAAAAAAAAAATTGTGGCAAAGTTTCACAAATATATGATAGAAATATGAAGTAATGTTTCAACTTCAAGTCTTCAAGTCTCCACCAAAAATATCAAAAAGTCTCCATTATATTAGTTAAAAATATAATTTTATTTTATATTTATTTCTTAATGGATTGAAGAATGAAGAATATTAATTTGTGAATATTAGTCTTGATTTTTGTCATTTTATTTTTTTCATTATTACTTAAGAAGGTATAATAATTTAAAATGTAGTTAAGAAATATTATATATATATATATATATATAAATATTTTGAGTATATAGTATCTCGATTCTCGGATATATAAAATAGAGTAATATAAATATATAAATTACTATATTTTTACAAATTATATGATATATTACTAATGTATTTCGATACATTAGTATTGTTAGTTGCTACTAACTTATATTGACTTTGATCAACTAATTGATTTTGTTAATATATGATAGAATAATATTACTAATTACTATGTATATATAATATTGATATATGATATAACTTTGAAAATATTAGTTAAGAAATAACAATTATTGATTTAAATTAATATTTCAGTTAAGTATAATTTAGAAGTTAATATTAGTCATTGTTTCCGTTATATTAGTTAAAATATAATTTTATTTTATATTTATTTCTTAATGGATTGAAGAATGAAGAATATTAATTTGTGAATATTAGTCTTGATTTTTGTCATTTTATTTTTTTTTCATTATTACTTAAGAAGGTATAATAATTTAAAATGTAGTTAAAAAATATTATATATATATATATATAAATATTTTGAGTATATAGTATCTCGATTCTCGGATATATAAAATAGAGTAATATAAATATATAAATTACTACATATTTACAAATTATATGATATATTACTATTGATTTCGATACATTAGTATTGTTAGTTGTTACTAACTTATATTGACTTTGATCAACTAATTGATTTTGTTAATATAGGATAGAATAATATTACTAATTACTATGTATATATAATATTGATATATGATATAACTTTGAAAATATTAGTTAAGAAATAACAATTATTGATTTCAATTAATATTTCAGTTAAGTATAATTTAGAAGTTAATATTAGTCATTGTTTCCATTATATTAGTTAAAAATATAATTTTATTTTATATTTATTTCTTAATGGATTGAAGAATGAAGAATATTAATTTGTGAATATTAGTCTTGATTTTTGTCATTTTATTTTTTTTCATTATTACTTAAGAAGGTATAATAATTTAAAATCTAGTTAAGAAATATTATATATATATATATAAATATTTTGAGTATATAGTATCTCGATTCTCGGATATATAAAATAGAGTAATATAAATATATAAATTACTATATATTTACAAATTATATGATATATTACTATTGATTTCGATACATTAGTACTGTTAGTTGTTACTAACTTATATTGACTTTGGTCAGCTAATTGATTTTATTAATTTCATTTAATATTTCATGTAAAGTATTATTTTTCATAATATTTGGTTAATATTAATATTTATTTTGATAATATAGTATTAATTAAAACTATTATTTTATTTTATATTTATTATTTAATCCACCTTGATCGATGCACACATATCAAATTTTCAATGAATTGAAATATTATTTCATTTCATAGTTTTTATTTAATTAATTAAGAAGTTTTAAATCTAATACCAGCAATGTATATTAATTACCATTGATTCCATTTTATTATTAATTAGAAATTTTAACAAAAATAATTTTTATTTTAAAAACATTGGAAAAAGCTCGATTAACTACTCGTGAGACAGCTCGATTAACTACTCGTGAGACAGCTCGTTTAACTACTCGTGAGACAGCTCATTTAACTACTCGCGAGACAGCTCGATTAACTACTCGTGAGACAGCTCGATTAACTACTCGCGAGACAGCTCGTTTAACTACTCGTGAGACAGCTCGATTAACTACTCGCGAGCTTCACGAGCCGAGTAAGCTCGCGAGCTTCTCGAGCCGAGCACCCCTAAGCTCGAGCTCAGCTCGACAAAAAGCTCGTTTACGAGCCGAGTCACGTTTAAGCGAGTTTTTTTTTAGTCGATCTCCGAGTATCTCACGAGTAGCTTGACTCTTTTACAGCCCTAGGCAAAACGGATAGGTGGAACAACTACCCGTGTACGGCAAAGCTATTGTTATTATGATTATTTTTTTTCTTGTTAATACTATTATTATTTTCCTTATTAATAATAACTAGGGCTGTCAACGAGCCGTGTCGATCCGAATACCTGCAACCTCGAGTTCGGCTCGTTTAAGATATACTGGGGTGGAGCTCGAGTTCCAGTTCTACTCGAGCTTCGAGTTTTAGTTCGAGTTCGGCTCCAGTAAGAAATCTCGTGATTGAGTTCCATTGGAGCTCGACTCGAGTTCGACTCGATAAGGATATTTTCAAGTTCGATTAAAAAAATTCGACCAAAAATTCGATTAAAGCTCGATAATAATAAAATTTGTGATCCACTTCTTTTCTTTTCTTTTCCAGATTTTCTTTAATTTTTTTTTTAAGTTTCTTTATATTAATTACTTAATTATGTAATTGTAGTCATGCTTATTAGACATTTTATTATTTTTCATTATTAATATAGGATATTGAAATTTGTATATATATTTACCTTAATTTGAATTAAAATTTTAAAATATTTTTCCTAATATAATTTATAAGTCATAATTTACTCATACGTAATAACCTTTTTATTTTATCGATCATTCATTTTTACTTTGTTTTTTTTTTTTAAATTGTATTCATTAGTTAATTAGTAATTTATCGCACTATCCAGGATAGCTTATTATTTTTCTTTCAAACTTCAACATATAAATATTTTGTAATCATCTTAATTCAAATTCAAATTCCAATGCATTTTTTATTATGCATTTTATAAATCACAATACACACATATCTCGTCTTCTTACTACTTTATCGATTATTCGTTTTCATTTTCATATAAATTGTAATCTATATTAGTTGATTGATAATATAGTTCATTATTATTGTTATTTTATTATTTTTTACTACACATTCACACATGTTCCAATTAATAAGTAAATATTCACAATAATCTGAATTCGATTACATATTATAAATTTTTTTATAATATGATTTATAAATCGTAACAAATAAATCAAATTTATTTGTGTTTGTTTCATTAACAAATCTCAATTCTTACGAATAACTAAAAACTATAATTTTATTTAGCTCATAATTTGATATTTTTTGTTAGACTACTTCAAAATTGAAATATACTATTTAATATTATAATTTTGACTAAATAAATTCGAAATGTATATCTTCAAGTTGGATAACCAATTTTGAATGCGGCACTTAATTTTTTATCATATAAAAAAAAATTCATAAAATTGAATGCGGATGAATAATTAACACGTTCTGGGAAGGGATACCACGTTATCTAGTCCTGGAATGAAACGACATTGATTATCAGGGCGCGTGTTGGGGTTTTTTTTCAATTTTAGGGATTACAATGCGAAACCGATGCCGCCTCATTTACGAAACGACGTCACTTTGGACCAACCATTTATAAGGCTGAGCGAAACGATGTCGTCTCATAAATCAGGAACCCTACGGAGGCACTTTATTAAAGAATTGAAAATTAAAAAACCCCACTCCCTCTCGCGTTACCATTTTCACACCCGCAGATAGACGCTCAACCCGCTGCTCAACCCCTTGAAGTATACCAACGGTTCCACCACCGTCGACGTTGTCGATGGCAGAAATGCAAGAGGTACGCATTTCAATTTTATTTTCTCACCTAGTATGTCTGTTTTTATTGCGGGAGTTGATGAAATTCGCCCAATTGATTCCTGTTATAAGGTTCGAAGTTGGGTGTGGATGAGATCAACGTTGCAAAATACTAATTGCCAAATAAACATATACTGGAAGAATTATGTGAAGCATATTATACAGGCGTTGGAGATTCTTGACGACATAGAGGGAGGGAATTTAGTTCATGAATTTAGAGAGAGTTGTTTTGGAAAATTTGTTCAGTACGTTGGAGGGAACAGTAACAATGCTGCCTTGCACGCCTTGATGTCGAGGGAGATCATCTTGGAAGGTGTGACGGAAAATGAACGCTGGTTCAATATTGGACCAGTAAATGAAGTTAAAAGCACCCGTAAATGAATATGAAAGCACCCGAAAATGAAGTAGAAAGCACCCGAAAGTGAAGTTGAAAGCACCCGAATTTGAATATGAAAGCACCCGTTATTTGCAGTGGGCGGGCCAAAAATTTAAATGCACCCGGCTGCACGAAATCGGATCTTCTCCCAAACGTGTTAAGGCACTACCAACCTTGCACCCGTGGCATGAAATAAATTTGTAACCGCCCGCGATTAAATGGAATTTGAAAAGGCTCATAAAATATTAATAATCATAACTTTTGAATTCCAATTGTCTACACATATCACAATTTCCATGTAATTTTTCGAATATATTCTAAACAAATTTTATGACAATTCCTATGTCATTTTGCGAATATATTCTAAACAAATTTTATGAGTTTTTTATGCTTATAAACTCTATGTTATTATACTAACATATTAACTATATTTTATGCAGGCACACATAAAATTTGATAATAATAATAATAATAAACTAATAGTAATAATAAATAAAAATTGTTATTATATGGTATGTATATGTGTTTATTTTGATACTGTTAAAATAAACAGATAACAATCATTAATAAATATGATAGTACTTATATAAGTTACAACAATTACTATTAAGTATAAAATAAATAAATATTTTGTAGAAACTGGAAAATATACATATAGGCATTCAGAGAAAATTGAATTGGCTAAAATTGTTCATTAATTGGAAGAATGATAAAAAACGAGTAAGTAAACACATATTATTATTATTCCTATTTTGATTATTATTGTTATTTCGCCCCCACGATTTCCCTTTAATATATGTTATTTTTCAGTCCCTAAAATATATTTCACATTTGGTAATTTAGAAAATTGAAATACAATTTAATTTGCTTTTTTCAATATATTGAAATGTAAATTAGCAGATATATAATGGGAGATTGATAGCTATTGAAATAAAAAAGCAAATATTGAATATATTTAATGAAAAATCATTTAAGTATTTTTGCGATAGCATTAATTGGATGGAGTTAGAACGCATTAATATTATACGCTCTAAATTAGTGTCTTTTTTTAAGTTTATTTCGTAATATTAACGCATGCTCCTTTTTTTTTCATTTTGATGACTTCGGTATGTGTTTTTCTAAAAAACAAGAAGAACTTTGCTTATTATTCATTCTTAATATACTAAAATTCTCCTTAATTATTGAATTTGAATGAAACTTTCCTTTCAAGTTCTTAATCTTATCCAAAATTAACGAAGTCAAAAGAAAGGGATTCCAATTTCACGTCTTAACTTAAATGAAATGGGCGCACTCTAATTCTAATTGGGTGCATAAATGCGACAATGCACCCGCGCGCGGGGCAAAATGTTCTCATGCACCCGTTGTCACTAGTAGTCCAACGAGTTTAATAACTTAGATATTAAAATAAAAATTTTAACATCGCATCCATCTCCTCCTTGCCATCCCCGAACTCCTCAAGAAAACTGACAACTTAAATTTTGAAATTCATAAATATTAAATAAGGGTATTACTGAAAGTTTGGGACGGAGGGAGTATATTAATTGCTACTGTATTATTCAGCTTAGCTACCACGTTTCCCTAAATCACATCTTAAATCAATATAAATAATTTTGGTATTTTAAAATTTTGATATGTTGATCGGTTGAATTTTCATAAATTATTTGTTAGTTTAGTGAGGACAACTCCAATCTTGCATTATATATATCATTAAATATAGTATACAATTTTTGCACTAAATCTTGCATTATTTGAATTTAGGTGAATACACTATTCACCATTACTAAATTTAGTCCGGGTAGATCCCCATGAATTACGTAAATCCATTGGTAATATAATAAAACATTTTAGAGAATATTTTTTAACACAATATTTAATGCGGAACATTGAAATCGATAATATTTTTAGTGCATAAATAAAATTATACTGAAATAATACTTCATCTATTTATGAATAAGTCTTCTTTTATATGTACAATTTTTCAACCAAAAAAGAAGAATAGAAAATGATCCTAATTTATTTATCTCTACACAAAAATATATTTCTTATTTTACTTTGGTGATAAAATAAAAAAGAAAACGTTATTTTGATTATTGAAAGAAATTAAATAATATAACATAATTGTTGGTAAAATCTGGAAAACCCTCCAAAACTATTGCACAGAGCCTTCTTTTTCATCTTCTTCTCTCATTTCTACAGAATTGTCCATAGCCACTTTTTCGACCCATTTTTTTCCTTGCTGAAGTCTCATCGTCGCCTCCTCTAGGGAGGTCTAGCTTACTGCCATGGCGAGGAACAAGAAAGAACAAGGTAAACAAGAAGTAAAATATCTTCGATACATTGCATGTAGGGTTTTTAAATTTTTTTCATCTCGGGTGTAAAATCTCCCCATATGTGTTGTCATACTTTTCCTCTCGGGAGTAAACTCACCCCGTAGGCTACAGTTGTTATCTTCTTCGGGTGTAGAATGTCCCCGGATTTTTTTTCATCGGGTTTAAAATCTTGTCGTAGCTCGTAGTTCATATGCTTTCGGGTTTAAAATCCACCCATAGCTCGTAGTTCATATGCATTCGGGTTTAAAATCCACCCGTAGCCCACATTTGAATTTCCCTTCGGGTTTAAAATCTTGACGTAGCTCGTAGTTCATATGCTTTCGGGTCTAAAATCTTGTCATAGCTCGTAGTTCATATTCTTTCGGGTTTAAAATCCACCCGTAGCTCGTGGTTCATATTCTTTCGGGTTTAAAATCCACCCGTAGCCCACATTTGAATTTTCCATCGGGTTAAAAATCTTCTCTGAGCTCGTAGTTCATATGCTTTCGGGTTTAATCCCATTCGGGTTCAAAACTCATTCAGTGTGCTGCATTTATCACCCGATATGTATGTTATAGAGAGAAATTGTGTTCAAATTCACATACTAAGCACTATTTATCACCCGGTAATCTTAAAGTGCTATTCGATCTAAATGTTGTGTTATGTTTGAACATTTGAACTAGGTTCACTTGTCTCGTGTCGATGCTTTTTGAGTAGATGTGTCGAAGAACTGGGAAGCAGACTAGATTGGGAGAATGCTACCCATATGGAGAACTCATGCTTCGGTAGTTTTTTACGCATTTATCGAAAGATGAAGTTTCAGGGACAGCTGATTTACCATCTGATGCTGCATTTGGATCCCAATCTAGCCCCATGTGGTTCATTGAGATTCGTACTGAACGGCCGAGAATTTCTTTTCGGGCCAAAGGAGTATTGCATCATGACCGGTCTATCGTTTTGCCCTGGGCATGTCGGAACCCCATCTCTATTAAGTTGGATAATAAGTTATTTTTAATGAACATTCTTTATAATGTTTAATTTATGTTTTGTTTAATTTTGAGTTACTTTTAACATCTATTAAATTACATTATTTTCGATAATTAGTTATTTGTTAATCTATATCTATATCTATATCTATATTATAACACACTTCTAACCCAATTTTTTTTCCTCCCATTGCAATGCTCTATTTTGGAAATGTATAATTTTAAACGGGCCTAAATGGACCCGTTTAAAATGCGTCCAAAATAACCCGGTCTTTGAGAACATTCGAGAATACGTGTTTACATTGACTCGTTATTTGTAAAGGCAGGCACGGCGCTTCGACTGCCGAAAAATGTACAGACATTAAAACCTTGGAAACTGAGTTACGTTTCGATTCCTATTCCGTTTTCACGATGAGCCCAAATAATGTAAACAAAGTAGCCAAGACGGCGTCGGCGACGGTAGCCTACACGGCTTACCCGCCGTGGACAGAACTGCCATTAGAACTAACGGCCAATATTCTGCAAAGGTTAGGCACCAAAGAGATAATACAGACTGCTGATAAGGTGTGCGCTACATGGCGTAAAGTTTGCAAGACTCCCACTTTCTGGCGCGTCATCAGCATCAGAAACTTTGAGCATGTTCGATTGTCGGAGTGCTACACTACTATGGAGAATTTCGCCGATGATGACTTGATGTACTACATTGCCGAGTGGTAAATCTAAATACCTCTTTCTTTGTATATTTATTACAAACAGAGCATTGGGTGTGCGTAATCTAATATTATCAGCATTTTTGTTGCTCAACAGATCAAGTAATCTCAGACGCCTTACGATCGCATCCGACGGTGCCTTCAACTGCATATCAGGATTTGCTCTGGTTAGAGCATGTTCAGGTTTCCCCTTGTTGGAAGAGTTGCACATTCTTTCCCCCTTTTTTATTGCAATTGATGAACTCGTCGAAATTGGTATTTGTTGCCCCTTGTTGAAATCATTTACATTGAATCATGGAGTAAGCGAGGGAAATGCGGATGCACTGGCTATTGCCAATAACATGTCTAATTTGTGCCATCTTCGCCTCCTTGGTAATTCGCTGGATAACGATGGGTTGCAAGCCATTATGGATGGTTGCCCCTGTCTGAAGTCCCTTGATCTTAGGCGATGCCGTGCCGTTGATCTCAGAGGTGAATTAGGCATAAGGGTACGAGAGAAGATTGAAGATCTGAGACTCCCATCTGACTCCCTTGATGATTATGATTATGAGGTTTATGATGAAGATGATGGTATTACTGATTCTGAAGACGATGACGACGATGACGATGATGCATTAATGTAGGTTAATCAGGACTTCGATCATTATTTTGAATATGGTTGTAATTAAAATTGGTTGTTATTTTGAATATAGTTTGATATTAAAATAGGTTGGTTAAATTAGTGTATGTATCTCAGTATCTAATTAATATAATGTCTTACTATTTATTTAGTTACTCTGTTACAAACTCTGTCGTTCTTGCTTTACAATTTAATTGATTTTTTAATTCTTATTTATTTATTTGAACACGGTATATGAGAATGGGCCAGTTCACGGGTCCAAATTAACCCTTTATAAAACGTCCAAAAATAACACAGTATATGAGAATGGGCCTGATCACGGGTCCAAATTGACCCGCTGAAACGATCCCAAAAAAACCCAGTATATGCGAATTATTCAGAAAACGGGTCCAATTTGACCTATTGAAACGCGTCCAAAAATAACACGGTATATCAGAATGGGCCAGAACACGGGCCCAAATTCACTTGTTGAAATAAATAAAAATTAATTCATTGACATAAATAAATAATGATTCGTTAAAAATTGTTGTTAGATTTTTTTGTTTTGAAAACATTAAATATTTTTTTTTTAAAAAGTCGAACATTAGTGAAATTGTGGGGTGAACAAAAAACTTAATTAGTTAAGAATTATTTCTTAAATATTTTCATTTAAGTTTATTTATTTTTAATTACTCGAACAATGTTGGAGACTTTGCAACCTGGGACAAAAATCAAGAAAGATGATGATATGATTACAAATAGTCGAGATTCAATCGAATATCCAATTGCACAAGTGTTGACTGACATGAATGATCCGGTAGAGGACTATGCAAATAGTGAAAATCAAAGTGTGACCCAACTAGCCCAAATCCACTTATATATACAAGTCTATTGTTCATTATGTCTCTTTTTAATTGATTCAAAGAATTCGAATGGAAGACCATATGGACCAAGCATGCATATCAATGGATTCCAAGCCAACTCTAAATAAATATGAGTTTTATCAATCTATAGGGTTTTGATTGCGATCCAGAGGTTTAATAATGATAAGATGGTAAATTGTTGTTGTTGTTTTGTTGTTGTTGTTGTTGTTGTTGTTGTTGTTGTTGTTGTTGTTATTATTATTATTATTATTATTATTATCAGTTTTCTTTGTTGGATGTTTTTTTTTAATTTAAAAGTATTAGAATTTAAAAAATAAATAAATTTTATGGGCATATTTTGTTATGTTTTGTATATATTGTATGCTTAGAAAATCTAAAAAATTAAAGATATAAATGGTTGTGACTGACATAGAAATCGGGCATGGGAGCAATGGGACAATTGTATTCGAAGGAGAGTATGATGTCTATAGCGCGGTTGTCAAGCGTATGCTCAAGTCCTTTAGTGATGTCACTAAGAAAGAGATCGATCACTTGATTGCATCTGATAGACATCCAAATATTGTCTGTTATTACGGAATGGAAACTAATCAGTATTTTGTATATCTTTGTCTGGAGCGATGTACCAGTAGTTTATTTGATTTGATCAGTCTCTGCACCTCTTTGGATCGAGGTGAGGAACTTCTTGATTCTAAAATGCAATTGCTGAGAAGCCTTGGAAGTAACGAGGAGCTTGTGCTGTGGGGGAACAATGACCATCCATCTGCATTGTTGTTAAACTTAATGAGGTATGTTCAATTTGTTGATTAGTTGCATTACTTCCTGCTAAGTGTTATTATGTTATTTTGAATCACATCCAGTTCAAAATCTGAGGGAATGAATATGATTATCTATTTTTGTGTGGAGAATGATTTGGATTTGAATGTGTTGTTGGAATTTGTGGTTTATTTGATTTGATCAGTCTCCGCACCTCTTTGGATCGAGGTGAGGAACTTCTTGATTCTAAAATTCAATTGCTAAGATGTTTGTAAGGTCATAAGAATCAATATGGTCCACATATTTTGATGACATAGATAATAAAAACATGGTAACATATTTGTAAATATGATTATTATTTTTTAAGTATTTTAATAGTGTACAATTTTAAAATTGAAGCTAGAATTAATAAATATGATTCATTCACAACTTACATTATGTTCACATAATCACATGTTATACATGCACACAAACATATACATATATATAATTAATATAAATAAGTTAATTGTTATTTATAATAAATTAGATAAATATTTATTATAAGTAAAATTCATCTTCATCATTTTTTCTTCTTCTTCTTCTTCTTCTTTATCTTCATGATCGGCATCTACGCCTTCATCCTCGCGCCTTGATAGGAAAATGACGAATGGGTAAATTTTGAAACAAAAAAAAACAGCTAGTTCAAGTGGAAATAAGAGTGAAACGAGCAATTACAGAACAAGATTGAAATATTGGACTACAAATAAGAACAAACTCATGGAAATAAAATCAAAACATGGAAATTATATTGCAGAATTGCATTAAGTACAAATCACTTAAGAAACTATATATATCGATATCACAATCAATATCAACAAATGTGATCTAGCGAAATAGAGGAAGTAAGAATTGAAAAAAAAAGTATTCAAATTGTATTTTAAACATGTATGTCTTGCTCTATATTTCATGCATTAAATTATGATAGCCCACTTATTCTCCAGCATGCATGCTTATTTCTATGCTAGGCTCCCAGCCTAGTTATACTTTGTTTTACCCTTCGAGCTCTTAATTAAATATATGATACTCTTTCCTTCTATCGGGATTTTTCCTTGTTATAGGTTTTTCCCGTTAGAAGGTTTTAATGAGGTCATTGCACGTATTTGATTTGAACTCGGGGTGTAGCAATCGTCCTAGCTGTGAGATTGTTTGCTAGATGGTCCATCTTTGCTACGGGGTACATCGTGTGCGCATAATTAATCTCATAAGGTTTTTATGCCGTTGTAGTCAAGGGGATGCCCTTGTTCCTTTGTATCCCCATCCTACCTATCTTAGATAGTGGGGGCCACCATTTTACTCTACCTATCATAGATAGTGAGAGTTTTTTCTTTTCTTTGCTATTTCTTTCATTCTTTCTCTAATAGTGCATTACGTCATGTAGTATTAGTCAAAGGTTATATCACCCCATCCCTACTACCTGTACCCTGTGCAGTCTAGTTGTATCCCCTCTTAGGCTTGTCTAAGAGGTTTTGGCACCCCAGTATGTGTATCACTTATATGATGTATATATATATTTTTACTCATAAAAAAAATGAAAGTTTAACATTTATTGCACAATAAATATCTATAAATTGAAAATTCACTATTTATAAGTCCAAAATTGTTGTTTTTATATATGGTTGTCAAATTCATGCCATCATTTAATATGATAATCAATCTATAGTCATATATACATATAATCAAATTATATATATAACACCAATACTTACATATTGATAATAATATCATTCTATAATTACTATAATGAGCAATTAATGGTATAATTATATAATATATTCCATAAGCTAGCTATCTATTACTAAGATACAATATCTATAATATAATATAACCAATCTATCATACAATATCATTCTATACATAGTTAACGTTAAGAACGGATATGGTTCAAATAGGGACCAAGTGTTGGTGTGAAAAATGGGGACTATTTTTAGCCATTAGATCTATCAAATCCTACGGTTTAGATTCAATCCCTCTGGCATTTAATCAAATTCTGAATTATATTAATAAGGGTATATTAGACATTTTATAAATCAAATTCAACAAGCCACGTTTCTTCCATATCAAAATAAATCTTCTTCTATCTTTTTTCTGTCAGTTGGTTTCTTCTTCTTCTTCTTCCAACTCATATATCGACGATCTATTTTGGATATTTCTTTTTTTTGGTGGTCTATATTTATCTCTCTCTCTTTAATTTGTCGCAGCGATTGTTTGGGTGAGTTCCGTTTCAATCTTCCATGTTTTTCTCTATGTGAGGTAAATTGATTGGGCAAGATTTATATATGCGTCGATCGGGATGAGAAAGAAAGACGATTTGTTCGGCAGTTTTATTTTTAGAGAAACCGTTGTTTTCGTTTATTTTACTTTGGGGATATCTAGCGGCAACGACGATTGTTGCGCGGCACTAACACGGTGATTCTGGGCAGCGGCTCGACTATTACAGTTTTAACTGAATAATAGAACGTCTTTCACTAATACAGCAATAGCACAACGAAAGTCAGTGTAACAATTTCAAACTTTTTAAGTTCTTTGAAGCAATTTTTACCGATGTTTGTTCATAGAATTGTAGGCTATGGTGTAAATGGTGAGGTTTTATAAATTTTTGTAATTTTTTTATAATAGGTTGTCTGAATTTTGTTGTCAAAAATATAAAATTATACATCGTTTGTTTGGGGATTGGTTATTTGATCGATTTATGTGGCTGTAGTTTGGGTATATTGATGTGAATCGTCTGCATCTGAAACAAACGTTTTGATGCTATGGAACATATGTTTTGGTGCTAAGATATTGGGGGGTCAATGATTATGATATTAGTGCTTGCATTATTACTTCGTAATTAAACAAGTTTTGGTTGTTTGTGTACTTGTCAACTCACGTTTCATTTTGATTGATTTACCGAATACTTAATATTAATTTACGCCATACAAAGCATTTAAATCTACGATTCAATGCATTTTTGAAGTTTGTTGGATGAGACGATGTTATGTTATTTAAAAAAAATCTGCTAACACTCTGTACCTAAAATATAATTATAAGCAATACTCTTTCTATATAAAACAATAAACTGTTAAATAACAAGCATTACGAAAGTATCACTTTGTAAAGTGTAAAACATTATTCACATCATTGCATATGAGCAATTTATAAGCTCATAACAAGCGTTTTAGTAAACCACGCCAAGCATTTACATAAACCACATCAAGCATTATTATGAAATATACCAAGTACTAACAAGTTCAATGCAAAACATTATTCGTATCACTTTATATGAGCAATTCATATGCTCAAATATCATAAATACAAAATGTAATGCAATAACATATGTGTAAAGAAGGTATACTTAATAATCTTACAACTATTGTTCGGAATATTATTCATATGATTTCATTGAAAAAACTAAAAGTCATAGTATCCAAAGCTGACCGTATCCAAAAAATAGTTGAACGATAGTTAATTTTTTTTCTTTCTTTAAAAAGTTGTATTCTATCTGTTCATACCAATTTTATGTTTCATGAGATTTGAATTGTCGAACTCGTAATATTAATTTATGTCATACAAAGCATTTAAATCTACTATTCATCGGATTTTTCAATTTTGTTGTTTTCAATTAGTTTTTATGTTAACACTCTGTGTTCAAAATATAATTATAAGCAATACGCTTTTCATACAAAGCATTAAAGTGTGAATTCACAAGCATTAAGTAAATTTCACTTTGTAAATTGCAAAACATTACCTAAGTAACTAGTGTTAACATAAAACATCAAAAATACCTAACGAAACTATACCAAGCACTAACAAGTACAAGACAAAGCATGTTCCACAACTTCGTGAAATTTGGTATTGCGTTAATCTCCATCACTGCATCACGTTGCCCATTTGTGAATTTTTCGATTGCATAAAAGAGCAATGTAGAGCACGCACAACTTCTAAGTTTTGGATGCGCGCTCATGCCTAATTCGTCATCCTCCTCGTCTATGATTATCATAACAAATATATTAGAAAGCATCAAATTAAGAGGTTAAAAGCACGAAATTAACACAATGATCTACAATTAAAAACAGTTTTCCTTATTATTTAATTGAAGAACACATTACATTTTACTTATCTAACATACTACGCTTTAATTATTTAACATAGTAAGGAATGACATAAAACATAACAATTCGATTAAAAATGCACCTTTTTTCTTCTTTTTCGATGAACCTGTGTTTTCATCTTCCACATTTGCTTCAACTGTAATAAAGC
The DNA here is from genome assembly GCA_026008535.1 of Perilla frutescens. Classification (NCBI taxonomy): domain Eukaryota; kingdom Viridiplantae; phylum Streptophyta; class Magnoliopsida; order Lamiales; family Lamiaceae; genus Perilla; species Perilla frutescens. Next base: position 285,296 of record BRKX01000008.1, on the reverse strand, counting down.
AGAACATTACATATTACGAATGGTTGATCATTACAGAGTCAAATTTTATATATAACTATTACTCATAAGCCAAATAACCCAAATACCTCTTCTCCTGTCTTTTTCATTTTTTACCTTAATTCGTTATTGTGGTCATCCATCTCATCACTTTGTCCGTGCAATGTCATTTCATCATCAAAATCAGATTCTACAACAGTCACCTTAGAACTACCTGTAAAACAGCATAAAAAGCATGTAATCAGGTGATTTATAACATTAAGATTTTAGTCAATGCTAGTCTATACAAACCCATTATCATGTAGCATTTAAATACACGGTCATTAGCATTGTGGTACGGTGCTACAATAATAAATCATGATACGAATGGGTGAATCATTGTACACAATACAAACCACATTTTGCTGCAATACATGAAAATTGTTGCATTTAAACAGTATAAGCATTTATATATTGCTTAACAAGCATGAATGATTTGATTCAATCAAAATATTTATTTATGATTCAACAATTCAGATCACATTTCACTTAAAAAACAGAATCATATAGGTTAAGAGGAAGCATTGCATTGAGGCTTACAAAACACTAATCTCATATTTATTAGATTTCACAGACTACACAGAAATTCAAAAAAGGATTTGGCAAATACCAGTATAAACGGCGTTGCTCCATACTTAGGCCTCAGGCCTATTCCCTCGCACTCATCTGAATTGTCTATCACCAACGCATCACTCTTTCTGATGTCAAAGCATATCACATAGTAGTGGTCTCTCGATCAAACACGGGAAAAAAGAACTATAGTATAATTGGATTCATAGCATTCAGATTCAAGAAAAATGATAGCTTTTAGAAACCCATTATCATGTAGCATTTTAACACATGGTCAAGATTAAAAGCATCAACAACTGTAAATTTAAGCATTAATCGTGCTTTATTAAACAAACACATACATTGACTATTGTACAAATGATCAAGATTAAAAGCATTAAGAACTGTAAATTTAAGCATTAATCGTGCTTTATTAAACAAACACATACATTGACTAGTCGATTAACATAATATCTGTAAAATTATTAACCCAGATTAGATTAATTAATCGATTAACAAATACAAGCATTAACAATACGTTCTTCATGAAATTCGCCCAATTTACAAAATCAATTAACTAAAATTGTACATTTAATCATTTATAATCATTCATCCGATCACGCAATAGGCCACAATAGTTTGAAGAATCAACATGAAAACTGTTTAAAAGTCCCCTAACTCACCTGATTTTTTCCGTCCCATGTTCTTCTCCGCCGCCACCGGAAAAAAAAAACTGTCGCCGCGAGGGTTCACGGTTTCACTCTGCCGCGCACACGAAAACCGCCGCTCGTGTGTTGAATGGTATGCCGGAATCGCATCGACTCTTTAGCAAATCGTCGTCGACTTGCGGGGATGCTAGGTTTCGCGATTTGAGAGGCGGCACTCTCGATTTCTCTTTGGAATTGTTGCTTCGCTTTCAATTTCGTGCTCACTGGTTTGTAGGGGTTTAGTTTTTCATATAGATAGTATATATATCATTCCGTATCCAACGCCCATTTTAGTGCATGATAATTTACCTTATTACCCCTCCATGGATTAATAAATTATAAAAAAATCAAAAATTACCATTTAAAAGACATTTATTCTGATCCATCCATCTTATATATTTGTAGGGATCAGATTTATCCCTATTTTTCACACCAAGAAGTATCTCTATTATAACCACACCCCGTTGTGAACAATACAATTTCTATACATAATCATTTGTAATTACACTAATAATAAATTTGTAGATTCTAAACCTTTACTTAGCCCATCAATCTATCACATAATCTTTTAACATATGTCCAGTCAATTATAAATTATTTTTTCCGATCCCCTAAAAAAAAATGTAAATCAATTTCCGTATGTAACAACTGAAACTTTAATTGTGTGTTTCCATAACTAACTAAATGTGCAATGTAATATAAGTATTAATTAATTAATAAGTCTAAATGGATAAAAGTAGATAAAAGTAAATAGTAATTTGGAAAAAACAATAATTTTTAAAAATAGGTAGTTTGTTAGGCAATTTGTACTATAATAGACTTGGTCCCCACACCCAATAATTGACACATTGTACTTTTGTCAGACATGATTAATGCACAACCCTAACAACTGAAACCCTAATCGATTAACAACTGAAACCCTAATTGAAGAAGCCTCGATTATTTTTGAGAGACCTCGATAATTTTTAAAAAGCCTCAATTATGTTTTAAATAGCCTCGATTATTTTTTATGATAGCCTTGATTATTTTTAAAATTATCTCGATTTTTTTTAAATGCCTCGATTATTTCTTAAAATTGTCTCTTTTGTAAAAGTTGTCTCGATTATTTTTTAAGGGCCTCAATTATTTTTAAAAGTCTCGATTATTAAATTAAATAGCCTCGATTATTTGTAAAAATCTCGATTATTAAATTAAATAGCCTCGATTATTTTTTAAATTATCTAGATTTTTTGAAATGCCTCGATTATTTCTTGAAATTGTCTCCTTTTTAAAGATTGCCTCGATTATTATTTTAGAAGCCTCGATTATTTTTTAAGAGGCCTCAATTATTTGTAACAAGTTTCGAGTATTTTTCTAATTGCCTCCATTATTTTTTAATAGCCTCGATTATTTTTTTAAAATTTCATCGATTATTTTTTAAAAAGCCTCGTATCTTTATTAAAAGCCTGGATTACTAGCCACGTTTAATATCTAACTATCCTCGATTAATATCATTTAATCGAGCCCTTCAGTTAAATGAATCGAGGCAATGTTCCCTTTTTAATGAATGCATTTATTTCTTGTGTAAGGTAGGTGCTAGTTTCAATAAATAAAAAGAAGGAAATGGTACTGGCTTCATTAAATGAAAAGAAGGGGAAGGTAGGACCGACTTAATGAAAAGAATGGAAGGTAGGACCGAATTTAACACATTTAATATTTTGTAACGAGGTAGGTGAAATTTTTGAATAAATAGACTTACATTCGAGCTCACTTATTCACACTACAATACAAATCTCCACTAAAATACAAAGCTTTTATTCACACTACAATACAAATCGACGAAGAAGAGCAAAAGTTGGAGAAATTTTTTGGAGCAAGGGGTGAAAGAAAAATCGAAGAAAAAAGTAGTACACGAGCAATTTTAAAAGGTACGTTTTGCACTCTCCATTTTTTTGAACTTATTTTGCAAACATTTATTGTTTTGATTATATATTTCATGTGTTGTTAGATTTAATTTAAAAATAGGTGACGGATAGAGATTTGCATGTCATACCATTTAATCTTTAATATATTGATGAGTTGCATGTCGTAGATTATAAGCGTGGCTATTAGAATTAGTCGAGGCTATTTTAGAATTAATCGAGGTTATATTTAGAATTAATTGAGGCTACTAGAATTAATCGAGGTTATTTCAAATTTACTCAAGGCAATTTTCATAATTAATCGAGGATATTTGTTAGTGTTAATTTAAAGTTAATCGAGAATAAATTTAAATTAATTGAGGCTTAGTTTAAATTAAGAGACAAATTTAAATATAATCGAGGAACACTTCAATATTTTTTTTTAACTTAATCGAGGAACACTTAAATATATTCGAGGCTATTATAAATAATTAGAGGTTAATTTAAAGTTACCTCGATTAATTATGAATTGGCCTCGATTATTAGTATTAAATATTATTTTTTTTAAAGTAATCAATTTTTTTTTTTTAATTAATCGATGCTTTCCTCGATTAATATTAAAGTAATCGATTAATTTTTTTTTGAATTAATCGATGCTTTAATGATTTTTTTTAAATTTATCGAGACAATTAGATATTCATTGATTAATTTGATAATCATCGATTAGGTTTAATAATATTCATCGATTAATCCGAGGCTATTATAAATAATATAGAGGTTAATTTTAGAGGCTATTATAATTTAATCGAGGCTATTATAACTTAATCGAGTCTTGAACTTAATATAATTAATCGATGTTATTTAATAGAGGTAATCAATGCTATTTGAACTATTAATCGTGCATTCTTTTTAAATTTTATCGCTTATATTTGAACTTTATTATTTTATCCATTTTTCCAGTTCAATTTTATTTAATTGCTTTAGTTAGTATTAATGGTCACTTCTTTAAGGATTTAATATGTTTTAGGGTTTTAGGGTTTAATAGGGTTTGGAGTGTAGGGTTTAATAGGGTTGAGGGTTTGAATCGTATCTAATGTTTAATGTAATCGTGCCTAATTTCACCCTTTATAAATGGGGACTTCTTCTAGGGTTTAGGGTTTGATCATGGCTTTCTAGAGAAAAGGTTTTAGGGTTTTAGGGTTTTATAGCGTTTAGGTTTTAATAGAGTTTAGGGTTTAATCATATAGCAATATTTATAAATTGCAGATGGTTAGACATCGCATTATTGAACGACATAGTGGACGATGGGAGAGATCAGAATATGTAGATGGGGACGAGCAACTCGTGACGATGTCATCCGATAAGCTGTGTTTTAGCTCACTGGTGAGGGAGGTTCACAAGTTGTTGCGGACTGACCCGAACAGGATCGACTATGAATTATTTTACCTCACCAGCACCAATACTGGCAGACGGATCAGAGCATCTTTGTAAGATGATGGAGATTTGCTCGATTTGCTTCACGAGCAGACTACTGAGATGGTCGTGTACGTGATTTCAAGACAGTTGGAAGGTTCTGGAGTCGGACCATCTATGAGGGACGACTATGTTCCCTACTTTTCACATGCAGAGACGCATAGTCCTACTGCAGAAGAAGACGGAGAAGGAGAAGAAGATGCAGAAGGAGAAGAAGAAGGAGAAGAAGAAGAACAAGAACAAGAAGAGGTGGATGATACTGTCCGGATCCTTTCCCGCCCATAGCCTGTCGAGTCCTGGGGACGAGGCCAATGTAGTGCATCAACGCCTGGTAAGAATATACACCCCATGGAAATGAGTTCCATCGCTCCACATCCTCCGCTAGCACCCACACCCATGGATCCACGACCCGGTACTGATCTAGGCACATAATCATCCGGTATACGAACAATATGTTCGCAACCTTCACATAATCCGAAGCGTCTTTGGCCATCCCCCGCTGTTTGAACCTGTCCTCCATCTATTTGATGGCCGTATGCTTCCCTTCGAATAAACGGTGGTACACAGATCTCGACGAAACAATATGATCGCCATTCGGATCGAATGTCGAGCCGCCGAATCGTAAACCTGACACCAAGGCGTACTCACTCGGATCGAACCGCAGCTGGGAGTGATGAATATGAAACCATGCCTCCCGCCCCACACGTGCACGATCCGGCGCGTGCACCTCGTACGTCATCAACGCGTGTATGACCCTCTTCTGGACGTCATCACCTCTGTAGTCCAGAAAATATCCGAAACAGCCCGATTTGAATAGTCGGACGGTGTCACCACCAATCGCGAGCAGCATGGCTCTGATCGTGTCAATAACATCTGGGATGGCGTACACGACGATCGAGGTCCTCAGGCTTCGTAACGGCAGTCTAACCCAATCAATCTAACAACATTTTCAAAATTAAAACTATTAAAGTAAATTCTTTTAATATTTCATATAAATTGGAATTTCTTAAAATTTAAATTTAACATTAATCGATTAGTTTTTTTTAAATACTAATCGATTAGATTTATTTAGGCTATTAGTTTTTCTTTAAACTAGCGATTAGTTTTTTTTAAATATTAATCGATTAGTTTATTTTTTAAATTAATCGATTAATTTTTTTTAGAATTAATCGATTTACATTAAATATTAATCGATTAGTCTTAGATTAATAGAGGCAAGCCGTCGATTAGTTTTATTTAGGCTATTAGGTTTTTGTTTTTTAAAATAATCGATTAGATTTCTTTTTAAATTAGATATTCATCGATTACTTATATATTAATCGATTAGATTTGTTTAAATTAATCAATTACTTTTTTAGATTAAATATTTATCGATTATTTAAATATTCATCAATTAGTTTTTTTTACTATGTAACAGATTTTTTTTTTAAACTTCATCGATTATTCTTAAATTAATAGAGGCAAACCGTCGATTAGTTTTATTTAGGCTTTTAGCTTTTTTTTAAAACTAATCGATTAGTTTTTTTAAATATTAATCGATTAGTTTTTTTTTAAATTAATCAATTAATTTTTTGTATTAAATTAATCTATTTACATTAAATATTAATCGATTAGTCTTAAATTAATCGATTAATTTTTTTTTAAATTAATCGAGTAATGCCTCGATTTGTATTAAATCAATCGAGGAGGGCCTCGATTAGCTTGTGTTTTTTAAAATTAATCGAGGAAGACCTTGATTAATTTTAAATTAATTTTAAATCAATCGAGGAGGGCCTCGATTTTTTTTTTAAAATTAAGGTTCCTCGATTGAGTTCTAAATCCACAATTAACATAATAAGAGCCTCGATTAGTAAAATAAGTCACAATTAACATAAAAAAAACACGAATAACATAATAAGCATATCATCGATTAATTTTAACCCTTAATTTCTTTCATTCGATTAATTAAGAACTAGCGTTGATTAATTATGAGCAAGCCTCGATTGATTATAAACGTGCCTCGCTTAAGTGTAAACATGCTTCAATTAAATTAGGATCACGATTATTTCCAAAAACTAATCGATGTCAAAATTAATCAAATACTTATCTAACAATGAACAAATGTAATATCAAATCACGATTAATAGTTTCATGAACTGTTAAAATTTGAAACCTACTTGCGAAGAAGACGTTGCTGCCTCTTGTCCTTGTCCTCCTTCCATCTCCGGCGTCTGCTCGTTGTAGTTCCACCGGCTGAGTTCCAAGAGGGAGAGAGAGACGTCGATTTTAGTTCGGCAGATTTTGAATTTTTTTTCCAGAAATCGGCAAGAGTGAAAGGGTGAGGGAGAAGAAGTGGTGGTTGGATAAAATGAATGGAATTTAATGCGTTTGAATTTTTTTTAAAAACCCAAAGCGAGAAGAGAGAATTATGGGTGGTGGGTGGTTGGTTTTTCCAAACCCTAATCATAAATATTGCATGTGATTTAAATTTATTACCTTTTCGAGATATTATTCTTCTTGTAGATGTTTTTGCAGATGAAGTACAATTTTTCATAACTTTTCAGATTTTGTGGGACCAAGACAAAAAAATTTGTGTAAGATAAAGTACACTTTACCCACGTAACACCTTAATTTTAAATCTTTTGTTATTTTTTTCCAAATCTAATTTACTTTTGTCTAAATAAATATTTCACCCAATTAATAAAAATGTTATATTCTCATATTCTCTCTGTACATATATATATGTGTGTATATATATCAAGATCCACTCCCAGCCCTTTCTTCTGAAGAGTGAGAGAAGTTATTGAGATTCAGTAAAAAGTGTTGTTTCTCTCAATCAAGTTCGAGAATCAAGGTCCCATTTTTCCACTTGAATCAAGGCATTGTCGGATCAGAGGTTCTTGGTTTTCTTCAGCAGAGAAGAGAAATCAGTCGATTGAGTTCCTCTGTAAGCTCCAAAGACTCTCTTTTCAAGCTTAATTCTCTACAGTTGCTGCAAAGATTTCATTTTTATCAGTCCAATTTGAGGAACTAGGGCTAATTGCTACGTAAATGAAAGAATTCAATCCAACAGACCCAATTGGGCAAAATATCATAAAGCAAATCAGCAATGTGTGTTTCTCTGTGTTTGTATTCTCTGTGCTCGTGTTCACTGTAATCGCCATCACATACCAGCCCCCTGATCCATGGGAGTCGTCTAGAGCTCTGACTAAGATTTTCACCGACGTCGAAAACGCCACCTTTAAAACTGATAATTCTGTGTTGAAAACCGGTGAGGACATTGCTTCCTCTCCGGCGGCAATGCCTGAGGGGTCATTGTCGTCGATTACTGAGTCTTCGATTCAGCTGTCTGAATCAGAGCTTGGGACGAATGCGACCTTGAAATCGGGCTGTGAGGATTTGAGTGTGGTGAATTGTTCTGATCCTAGGGTTTTGATTGCGATCCAGAGGTTTAATTTGAGGCAGTTTAAGGCTATCACGTTTTTGGATTACCAAACTCCGGTGGATGGCTCTAGGCCGGATGAATGTGATGTCGCGTGGAGGTTTAGGAACAAGAAGGAGAAGTCTTGGAGGAAGTATAGGGATTTTAGGAGGTTTAAGTTGGGATATAAGGATGATTGTAGTTATAAGGTGATTCGTCCGGGGCGCTGGCATTCTGGGTTGAATGCACGTCGGCCACGGGCTCAGGTTAGGGACGGTGGGAGTGGGCGAATTGGTAAACTTGCTCCCACGGTTCAGGACAGTGAGATCAATGACACGATTCCTGTGTTGGGATCAGATTCAGCTTTTAGGAATGGGAGGTATCTGTACTATTCGAGGGGAGGGGATTATTGCAAAGGGATGAATCACTTTATATGGAGCTTCTTGTGTGGTCTTGGCGAGGCTCAGTATCTGAACCGGACGTTTGTGATGGATTTGAGCATCTGCCTGGCTTCTACATACACGCAGAGCCAGAAGGATGAGGAAGGAAAAGATTTTAGGTTCTATTTTGATTTTGAGCATTTGAAAGAGGAGTCTTCGATTGTGGAGGAAGGCGAGTTTATGAAAGATTGGAAGAGATGGGACAGGAGTCATAAGACGAAGATTCCAGTCAGAAAGGTGGCCAGCTATAAGGTGACACCGATGCAGCTGAGGAGAGATAGGAGCACGGTTATAATGAGGCAATTTGATGCTCCTGAGCCGGAAAACTATTGGTATAGGGTGTGTGAAGGCCCGGCTGCTAAGTACATTGAGAGGCCGTGGCAAGCTCTTTGGAAATCGAAAAGATTGATGAATATAGTATCCGCGATTAGTGGGAGTATGGATTGGGATTTTGATGCAGTTCACGTGGTTCGGGGGGAGAAGGCAAAGAATAAGGAGCTATGGCCTCATTTAGACGCGGATACTTCACCGGATGCTCTAGTTGCTAAACTTCAGGGGGTGATTGAACCTTGGAGAAATTTGTATATCGCTACCAATGAGCCCTTCTACAATTATTTTGATAAGCTGAGATCTCACTACAAAGTTCATTTGCTCGATGATTACCAGTCTTTGTGGGGAAATACAAGCGAATGGTACAACGAGACAACTCTTTTGAATGGTGGCCATCCAGTTGAGTTCGATGGTTACATGAGAGTTGAAGTGGATACTGAGGTCCTTTATAGAGCAAAGACGAGGGTAGAGACGTTCTATAACTTGACCGGAGATTGCAAGGATGGGATCAATACATGCTAAACCAGGTTAAAGTGCATATCATTCATTCCCCCTTTTTTTATATCTTGATTCGCATCTCCTTTTTGGCTGTCTGTTTCTGTGTTCGCTTTCAAGAAGAAAATTTGTTTCAGATCTGCCCCTGTGCTTCTATATTTTGTTTATTGTATAACTTTATACATGATCCTGTCATATATCTGTGCAGTATATCTCCTTGATGGAACAAATTTATCCTTTTCTAGTGTTTAAGATCATTATTTCTTCTATATTCTAGTCATGCATCAGTAAAGTGTAGTTTCAATATGAATGCCTCCATAAGAATGTAGTTTGCTGAACGAGGTAAAAATAAAAAGGAAGGCCCCGGCTTGACAGTTTTTTCAACGGGCAATCGTTGGAGGAAGACTGCTAAACAGACTATAAGTCGAGGTCAAGATGTGTACTCTTAGTTAAATTGCCTGTGAGGAAAACTATGATTTCAGAAACAATCAAAATCACATATATCTGTTTTTGCCTCTCCCTTCCACACACAATTCTGGACCACAAGTAGGAAAGCTTTAGTAAACCGAAAACTTAGAAATGATCCACAAATCAATGACTATAACTCTATAAGTTTGCCATCCCAGGGTCTTCATCGTTCCAACTTCTACTCGGTGCTACTTGAGTGTGCAACGGTGCATAGTTCTGCATCAGTCGTAAATGCTGGTGAGAGGTCATCTCAATTCAGAATATCTAGAATGACATAGCATTTTCAACAGTAAGATTATGCATATGGGATTTTAAGACGACGGGTTCTAGTTCAAGAACATCACAATCCAGGGTTATACATGCTATGTGCTACTTGTTCCCTTCTTTATTCTCTGTTTATTTGGGTGTTTTCTTGATACCAAATCATGACTTGTCATGCACCAACTTATGCTTGTTCGTAGCTACTTCTGCAATTTATTTTTCTTCTTCGTTTTCTTATGGTTCTAGGATTCAGCATTTTTTTTACAATTGAAATAATACACATGAGTACCTCCATCTTCTCTATAAGCTCTCCAGCAGTCTTAGCTGCTATCACTATATTTCTAGCTGAATGTTTGATAAACCCTTCTTCCACTCCTTTGTCGAATATCCCAAGCAAGCAGTCGTAGTATCCATCAACGTTCAAGAGCCCTATCTGCTCGAGATAAACACGAACTCTGTCAAGGATAGAAACTTCTGCTGTGTCAATTATGTTTACATTGCTGAACTATTCAAGATACACTCACTGTTTCCTCATGGTCTTATTATGACTGTCGTGGACTTTTTTTGTGTGCTTGCTTATTATAATTTTCGTAACTTTATTTCCTTTCATCATAATTCTGTCTTGATCATCATGAATGCAAATTTGTTGGAGTGTATGCATCAAGAGCCTTATCAAGTTGGGAAATAGTCAAATCTATGAACATTCTTGTAGTTTTAAGACTTCTTCTGTCTGTGCAATTATTCAAGGCTTAGTTTGTTGTTTAAAGAGGTGTCGTTTTCACTGTGCGTTGTGCGTTCTAGGTCATTCAACCTAGACCTAGAAAGTGTTGGTGGGACTCGGACACATGACCTTTCGGTCACGAGCCGTGCACTCTACCAACTAGGCCACCCAAGGGGCGGACTACGGTCGCCTTTTGATTTGAAGTGTAGTGGGAGTGGTTGCCTAGTCGAAAATTGATCTTTTCCTTGAAAATTGTGGGGTTTTCTAATAATTATTTTTTAAAAAAAAGGTTGCTTCAGGAACAAACTGCAACTTGATCTGCATTGGGTTTTAAGATAATTTGCTTACTATTTCCCAGTTTTTTATTGTATTGTATTTATTTTGTTTATTTGAGGTTGAATTTTCAAGAACTGAGCTAATTACTTGTAATGTGCATTACCCAAATTAAATTAAGTGGCAAATTATCTTTTAATACCTGTAAATTTCTGAGAATCTGCAAAAAAAAAAAAAAAACAAAACAAAACAAAAGGAACTGTAGGAAAAAGTGACTTAACTGGTTTGTTATGAATCCCAAGCTGTGACCATGTTATCATCTCCAGCAACTCTTCCATTGTTCCGTAGCCACCTTCAGAAATCGAGAAACGAAACATAAGCAACTTATCGAGCCTAGCTCACGAGCCTAAACTTCTTCGAAGAAGTTTATTAGGGTCCGTGATTTCCTACCGGGAAGCGCGATAAACGCTTCTGCTCGACGAGCCATCTCCGCCTTCCTTCCATGCATATCAGCCACCACCATCACGTCTCCCACCGTGTGCCCCGATATCTGTCACGAAATCATCGACATTGAGAGAGAGAGAGAGAGAGAGAGAGAGAGAGGGGGGCAAATGTAAGAATTGGAGATTGATCATACCTCTACAGGAACAAGAGCAGTAGGAATAACTCTAGCAAAAACAAAGAGGCAATGAAATTAAGAGCTACTACAGCATATTTTTACCAAGTTTTTTATGATACGATGTGTGTGTTTATACTAAAAAAAACGAGGTTCTTACCCTAAAACGTCGCGACCGCCATGGTAGACCGTCTGAGAGACCAAACCCATCAGGCCAACACTTCCTCCTCCATACACTAGATCCATCTCTCTCCTCACCTGCAAAATCTCAAGTGATCAACGAGATTGATCGTGATCGTGCATGCAGCTGCACGTTACCCTCGTCACCCGAAAAAAAGAAAAGTAAGGAAGAAAAACAGATCGATATGATCATGCATAGTCTAATTTACCAGTTCTTGTCCAAGATCAAGTGCTGCATCACTGAAAATCTCTCTGTTTCCCACGTTACTTCCACAGAAAACACAAACCCTCTTGAATTTCACCATTCTAATTTAAATTTTCCTCCAAAATATCATATAATACCTTCCTATATATATATATATATTTATAATTCCTACTATTTGATTGACTTAAATTATATGCATGACACGTGAAAAGGTTTTTGAGGGTCCAATTTCTGGGCCTCAACGAGAATATCATGATTGTTTTTATGGGTCAAAGACCATTCCACTTTAATTTCTTCAATTCTCCCACCAATTATATACCAATATTAATTAATGTCTTTTTTTTTTTTCGCAACTCAGATGTCCAAATTAGACTTTTGAGAGGCCCCTACTTTATTCATTTGATTTAATTTGTCAAATATTAATTCTTCTTGGATTTTAGGGATAGGTTCATCTCCTCTTCTCATTTCAATCTTCAACTACTGATTGCTAGTTGCTATACACACATGCAATTTTTTGGATTTAGCATAGCATCAACTAGAAACGTCACTTTCTTCATAAATATTTAGAAGCTTGCAAAACTATATTTAATTCATTCACGCATCATCACTAATATTTACTTAATTAATTTCACTGATAACTAATATTTTCTGGTTAGACTATTAAAATTGGACACCTTAATTAGTTGTGTTAGGATTATTATTTATATGAGTTGAGGAAAATCCGAAAATATGGAAGTAAATGGAATCAACATAGACATTCCATAATTTAGTGTAATATCACGAGTTGACGAGAGAGAGAGAGAGAGAGAGAGAGAGAGAGAGAGAGAGAGAGAGAGAGAGAGATTCTAAGGGCCAGAAAAATCTTTTAATTTTAGCATTTTGTATTTGTAAATATTTGGCCACAAGGATGCATACATGCTGATTTAAATATATATTATTATATATTTATAATATAATATATGGCATGATGAAAATTAAATAAATTAAAATTGGGAGGAGCACAAATAATTTGATTAGTTAGTTAAGTTGCAAGCGTGCAGAAGGTGCAATGATGATGAAGGGGGCCACCATTTTTGAGCTTCATCTCTCATTGCAACAGTAATAATCCATATATGCTTTATTATTTGGGTGCTTTCACAATCATGGCCTTTAATCAAATTGAAATTAACTCGAGTACATAGGAACCACAGCGCATCCAAAAGGCCAATATATATATATATATATATATATATATATATATATATAGAGAGAGAGAGAGAGAGAGATTATTTTTATTTCACTTGGGGAAAGGGTGGCCAAAATCAAGTTTTGGTGCAAGAGCCAGAGGTTGGGGTGGCAATTCGGGCCACCCGGCTGAGCTCGACAGCCACTGGGAAAATTGGGCTCAACCCGATCAGAAAAGACGGGCTGGACTGTGTTGCCCTGCGGGGCCTACGGTAAATTTTCATGTTAGGGCTAAATGGGCTGGCCCGTGGGGCCACTCTCAATTTCAGCAGGCCCGAAAATATTTCAGCCCTCAATTTTTTTGGCCAGCCCGGCACGAAAAGCGGGTTTGGCCCGTCAGGTCGGGCCGAAATTGCCACCTCTGGCCCAGAGGCAATAATGCACAAATGATAGAACAAAATGTACGAAATGCATACAACTTAGAAATTTTGAGAGCAGACAAAGACTTGTGAGACCGTCTTATGGGTCAAATTCATAATTCGGGCTATGATCCATATCCATATTTAATAGCTCGTTTCAAAAACGGTCTAACACAAAACTCCCTCTTGAAAATGAGCAAGAAAAATGAAGGAAGATCTAGGCACATCATTGAATATAGTTTCTTGTTATCTAAATAGGTGGTGAATGGTGATCAAGAATTTGAAGTTGAACATGATATTCCCAGAAAGCTATGTGACAGCTGCTCACTTGATTTGATTTCCACATTTCTTCATTTTGGCTGCATCGTGAAGCTAGGCGACGGGGAACTCGTTGCGTGTTGGCTTGCAGCAAATCTGCAATGAAAGAACTCGATTTGCAACGGAGTTCATCTCATTGAAGTAGTCACTTGAATGAGCAGAGACAAAATTCCAGATAAAAAGATAGTTTCAGCATGATTGCCTCACAATTTCTTGTTTCATATACAAAGAGGCAATTCAATGAAAATATAAGCCACTATCCAATTCTATGGCTTTGAAATAATTAAGAATCGAGCAATTCGGCTTCAGTGTACCTCTTGAAGTCACACGGGCATGGTTTGCAGTCTTAAATGTTTGTACTTCTGCTCCTTATTGAAGCATCGTGCACTCTCTGTTAGGCCTTTGGACAATACTTGTGTTAGAGCATCAACACCTTCTTCTAGTGCAGCATCGATCTGCCATCTTATAAAAACCAATATAAATAAACCTTTTGCTACATAGAACGTAACAACACGTATTAACAGGCATTCTCATTTTCAAATAAAGACCTCAAAATGAGCAAAGGGGTCACCATATGAAGCAAACTAACATATGCTACAAGAAAATGTAAGCACAAGCATACCCTCTCTCGAGCTTTGGCATTAAATTTTTGGAGTAAGAATGCTTTTGGATCCATTTGACCAGGAGGCCTCCCTATACCTAACAAAAGACTTGCATTTGATTTCATTATTTACAGTTAAAAATGAAGGAAAACGTAGCAGGAAGCAAAACTCGTTATGTTGGGAAAACCAACTTACCAATTCTTAAACGAGGAAATTCTCTATTCCCACGGAAATGATAAATCACACTCTTCAGTCTGGAAAATATAATGTAATGTAGATGGATTATAAAGCTCAAACAGCAGTGAACAAGTCAAATTCAGCAAGAAAATGAAAGACCACAAACTAAGTAACCAGATTGATAGGAGATCAGAAGGCTAATTCAACTAGTAAAGAGACCTAAACATTTGTCATGATTAGGCTAGTTTTTGGTCTAAACATTCAGTCAAAAGATGAGATATTTCAGAAATACATTGCTAAACTGAGCAAGTGCACGTAGTCAGACATCCATCTTCTTTTACAATAACAGCCACCGGTACCATCTTAGCATTGAAAAAAAAAGCATAATTTGATAGATATTCCAACATAGAGCTTCTCTTTTTCTTACCCGTTATGACTTCCATGATTTCCCAAGGGGTTCAGACGAAGAACCCCGCAAGGCAAATCCCTGTCATCATGAAGCTACAACAGCGAAACTTGGTTATGAACAAGTATCCAGACGATGGGAAACTGATACAAAACATGAATATTGTTCGTACCACTAGCACTCGGTTAAGGGGAAGCTTATAGTAAGCTGCAAGAGGACCACTCTGCCATAAAATGAACAGGAAGTAGTTAAATTATAAGTGCACACACATAAACGCAGACTATTCATTAACGAGTCTTACTGAATTTCTTACAGATTCACCACTTAAGTTCATGTAAGTTTGAGGCTTCGCCAGGAAAACTGGAACCCCATTTACAAAACCTGAAAAGGCATCCAAAACTATAATTTATTACAAAATCAGACTGATAAAGTGTTTAGCATAAGAGTGCACAAGTCTGAGCAATGCTTATCAATTATACGTAACGGGCCTTTTCCAAATATGGCTTTGCAATGGACAGAATCCATTGTTATCCCATGTGATTTAGCAAATGCATCAATGAATTCAAATCCAACATTGTGTCTGGTGCCCAAAAATTTATCCCCTGGATTGCCCAAGCCCACGATAAGCCACGGCCGTGGATCGGGGAACGCGGCAGCGGTGGAAATGCAGCGCTTCGGAATCTGCCTTAGAAGCATTATTCACTGTTCTGAAGCGATTTTGAAGAACAATTTCACAAATTAGAATTTAGAAGTTTGATGAATCAGTGTAACCTTAATCATCAAAACAGTAAACACATATACAATAATGCATGTCATTGATCAATCAAAAAGAACTCCTACAAAACAACAGCACAATAAAAGGCAAATATTGAAAAGAATCCACAAAAACTCACAAAGTAATGATCAATTCTTCTTAAATCCAATTGGAAACCCTAATTCAGAAATCTTAAATTGTCATTTCTATAATTACTTACACTACCAAATTTTCCAGCTAAACTGAAGACAGCCAAAACTAGCGACGGCAGCTTGAAGTTTGATCACCAAACGGTCCCAGTGTTTAGCGGTGGCGACAGCAGACGAAAAGATACCGAGGCCAATGAAGAACGTGGTGGAGGGGTAATTCGGCCTGAGTTAAAAAAATCGGGTTGTACAAAAGCACAAAACTGGCTTTTCAAGCTTGAGCGGATTGGGCTCTGATGCCTAAGGCTGTAGACGAGCCGAATCGAGTTGAATACCCTCAAGCTCGAGTTCAGTTCGTTTAAGTAATATTGTGCTTCAGTTCGAGCATGAGCTCAACTTGGAGTTCAGTTTGGCTCAACTAATAAAATTCATTATCGAACTCGGCTCTAATGACGGGTTCAAGTTCGATAAAGAGATTGGTAAAACAGTTGGATAAAAAGGTCGATATGTGGACATTACACTCGTAAATCTCTGCACATATACAGTTCTTTAATCTCTGAAATTCGACATACCTCTTCTCAATAACTTGATGCTGAAATTATATATATAAAAAAAACGTGGGCACTAAATCAAAAACACACCAGCTCCGATCCAATCTAGCAACTGTGTATCAAAATCCCATCTATATTCCAATATATTTACACACCCAGCACCCTCTCTTACTCGTTACGAAATTATATAAAAGCTATAACACAATTAGAAAGCAAGAGAATACAACACGTCGCTGCACATCTTAGGTTATAAAATGAACTTACATTGAAAAATTAGAAGCTATGTTGATGGCGAACGAAGTAGGGAGTTCCGGTGCAGAAATCGGACGGAGTTCAAAGTTCCAAGCATAAAATTGGACGGAGGTTGTGAGGAGATGAGAGCTGAAATCGGACGGAGCTCCGGCAGCTGAAAGCGCGTGTCTCCGGTGGAGATCGACGGGAACTGGAAAATAGGGTTTTGAATTTGGGGATTTGATCTGTTCAATCGTGAATTCTGTCACCTTTTATTTTTCCTTATTTATTTTCTTTTATTAATTACTTTACTCATTTATTTAGATTGTAATTATAATCATATTAATAAATTAGTCATTTAGTTTATCACTCTAGTTTATTTCAAAGTGTTTTTTTTTTCTTATATAATTTACTTGTGTCACACTTCCTTTTTATTTTATCGATTATTTATTTTTATTTTTCATGTAAATTATAATAATATTAATTAGTGATTTAGTTTATTGCACATAATAATTTAATATTTTTCATTACACATGTTCAAAATTCAATATGTGAATATTTTACGATCATCTTAATTCAAACACAGATCTCAAAGTGTTTCCACTACATAATCTAAAAATT
The DNA here is from genome assembly GCA_026008535.1 of Perilla frutescens. Lineage (NCBI taxonomy): Eukaryota > Viridiplantae > Streptophyta > Magnoliopsida > Lamiales > Lamiaceae > Perilla > Perilla frutescens. Next base: position 267,873 of record BRKX01000008.1, on the reverse strand, counting down.
ATAAATTATTGTATCGCGCTTATTTTATTTTCTTGATACATGTAGATGATATTTCAACGATACATGCACGTTAAAATATAAAAAATATTTATATAATATATAATAATTGTGTAACTCGGTATGTAAATAAAAAAATATATTGCTGAATCAAATTATATAAGTAATTATTACTTTATTATTGCTGAAATCTTCTATTGCACATTTGGTGTTGTATTCACTACTGCATATTCAATTTTTTTTATTTTTTTTCGATTTTATTCCCCGATTTTAATTTATTATACTTTAGTTTAATTTTACACTTATTATTTAGAATTCATCAGACCCAATTAGAATGCATTGTAATTTTTTATTATTTGATTTAAAATTTTAAGTTATTAATTGATTATTTGAAAAATTAAATGCTAACAAAACATAAAATCCTAATTGGGTAGGATGAACCCTAAATAATAAGGGCTCGTTTGGTTGGCAGGAAAGTAAAGTTTTTTGGGAATATGATTTCTGGGAATGTGATTCTGAGGAAAATGATTACTAACAGATTCTTTATTCTGTGTTTGGAACACAATAAGAAAATTGCAATGATTCTCTGTTTATTATTGAATTAGATTCAAACAAGAATAGATAATTAAATATTTAAAATATAAACTGTATCTCATTTTATACTACCAATATTTATAATTTTAAATTACGAACCATATAATGTATAATTCTTCAATTTGCATTAGTACTATAGATATTGAATGCAACATATTATTTCAATTTAAATAAAATGATATGACTAAAAAATAATCAATTAAGGTAAATATTGTATTGGTGATCCAAATATTATTTATTGAATTGAAAATCAAAATTATCTATATAAATATTTTTTTATTGAATTGGAAATCAGAATTATTTATATTGACAATGGTATGGTCATCGTTTAGTCCGCAATGTTGTCTCAAAAATGATATTATTGTAATTTTGATAGAAATGCCAAAAAAATAATTGATAAAATAGTCTAATTTTAGTCGTAATTTCTTCAATAAAAAAAGTATCACATTTTTGAATTTCTTTTTTTTTCATTTATAAAATTTTCTATTTTTTCTATTTTATTTATTTTACACATTTTTTATTGAAATTTTTTAATCCAAACTTAGTATTAATAATAAAAAAAAGATAATAATAAATCTTATTTTTTCAATTTTAAAACATAATAATAATTTATAAAAAAAATAAATAATAATAAATGAAGAAATCGAACAATGAAATCATTTAACACCAGATTCCCAAAAACAAGGAAAAAGAATACCCACTTGGAGTGGGTATTCAGAATCCAGGAAAGTTGCACAATTTTCCTTGTTTTGAGGAATGTGATTACTTTCCATATTACATAAAAAATGAACCAAACACAGTAATGTTAAAATAGGGAATCATATTACTTTCCCAAGTCAGATTCCGTGTCAACCAAACGGGGCCTAAGTGTAAAATTAAACTAAAACATAAGAAATTAAAATGAAAGAAAAAAAAATGATAAAAAATTAAAAAAATTGAGTGTGCAATATTAAATGCAACACAAAATGTGCAATAAACGATTACAAAATGTGCAATAAACGATTTCAAATGATTTTCACCTCATAAAAGTGGCCTCTATATATCTATCTTTTTTTATCCACAATAATAATTTTTTGTGCTTTTACTCCAAAAGCTCTCTAAAAATTCGAATTAAAGTCCAACTATAAAAAAGAGAGAAAAAAAGTGATAAGAATGTAATTAATTTAAGATATCGTAAGGTTAGAACATGATAAGAATGAAATTAATTTAAGAAAAAAAGTGTAGGGATAATGATAATTCACATCACAAAATCAAGAGCATTCATAGCTGCAGGTTAATTAATTGATATAATCAAATCACATTCATAATAGTGAAAAATAAAAGTTTCATAAAATACATAACCAGCCTTTTGGGAATTCTAGCAAACTATCTCGTATATTTTGTGTCTCGTCATCAAATTTAATATTTAAGAATTATTTATTATAAAATAAATTTCATTATAGTATAATCAATCATAATTATTATTTATTATTAAAATTTTAAATTTTAAAAATTATATACCCTAATTATGAAATAATATTAACTAACATACGTAACTTAATCACTAAAAGAAATATAAACCCTGGCTAATCGGGTGGAATAAATTCTAAATAATAATTATAAAATTAAACTAAGTAAAAAAATGATGAAAATCTAATAAAAATCAAAATGGGAAATTAATAGACAAATTGAACTACTAGAGCTTTTCATTTGAAGAGTTATAGCAATCAAATTCCTAAAATGCAATAACATTTACCACTTTTTTTTTAAGATGAAAAACCACTCCCCCCTATAAATATTACAACATGTATGCACATCAAAATAACAATAATTTTTATCTATTACATCACACACATATATATATATATATATATATAAAATGAGTGTTCAAGAACTTGTCAAAAATCCTACTCATGAAATCCCAGAAAAATACATAATCGATCAAGAGCTGCCCATGATTCCGGTCGTCGAAAACTCCGAATTTTCCGTTCCGATCGTCGACATGAAAAAGTTTCTCGACGAAGAAACTAGGGTTTATGAGCTGGAGAATCTCCACTCAGCATGCAAAGAATGGGGCATATTTCAGGTTCAATATTATTCAATCTTCAAAAAAATTAATTACCTAAGAAGAAACTTTTTGATCATATTATATAACTATATATATATATATATATAATGCAGGTGGTGAATCATGGGCTTGAACATTCTTGGTTAATGGAGAAGATGAATCGTGAGATTGAAGATTTTTATGCACTGCCATTGGAGGAGAAATTGAAGTTCAAAAATAGAGATGGAGAATTTGAGGGATTTGGACAACATTTGATTAATGATGATGATGAAAAAGCAATGGCCATGGATTGGGTTGATAGGTTTTACATGATCACAAACCCTATCCACAAGAGGAAGCCTCATCTCTTTTCCAACCTCCCCTCGTCTCTCAGGTTCGTCATCGAGTAAATTTCGATTTTGGTTTCACAGGACATGCATTAATCTGCTTTTGATCCCAATCGATTCTATCATTTTTAGTCATTTTTCAAAAAAAAAATTTATCTAATTATAGTCCCATATGTTTATGGTTTTCAAATTTGGTCCCACGATTTTAAGGTTAAAAGCGTGACCAAAATCTAAATTTACTCAATTTGGGACTAAAAATGATAGTATCGGGACCAAAATTAAGGGAAATAATGCATATTATGTGGAACAAAAATCAAAATTTATTCGTCCGTCATCCAATATTTAATGGGTTAAAATACGAGATCGAATATTAATTAATTTATTTCGATATATGAAAATAGTTTTTGTGAAGCGATTGATTTAGAATTCGTCTAGTACTTCAAATTTATGTTATGTTAATTAATTACTTTATTTTCAATTTTTTCTTTTTTTATAACCAAAACGATATTTTATTAAGAAGTACAAAATTCAAGAATAATGATGCATGCATGTTTCATGACATCATCATCACTAACTAATACATACATGTCTTAGCTTGTGTAAGAAATTATTAATATACGTGTCATTCATTCATAACTCAACTGTCACTAATTACGGTAGTGACGTTGTAGGGAGAGCTTAGAGGGGTTCATCGCGGAGCTACAGGAAATTGCGAAGGCATTGCTGGGATTGATGGCGGAAACATTGAAGATTGATCGGAAAGAAATCGAAGAGATGTTCGAGAACGGGATGCAGTCGATGAGGATGAACTACTACCCGCCGTGCCGGGAGCCGGGCAAGGTGATCGGGCTGACGCCGCACTCGGACGGCAGCGGCATCACCATCCTCCACCAAGTCAACGGTGTCGGAGGCCTTCAAATCAAGAAAGACGGTGTTTGGATGCCTCTCAACTTCTTACCCCAAGCCCTAGTTGTTAACTTGGGAGACGTTGTGGAGGTTCAATATTCATTTCATTTCATTTCTCGACCCAAATTAATTAAGAAGAATTATCAATTCAGGATCTGAAAGATGAGTACGCAATCTATCGATTCAGAACCTGAAAGATGAAAACTCTCAATTCAGGACCCGAAAGATAAAAACTATTAATTCAGAACCTCAAAAATCACAATGATTTCATTTTATTTTTTTAATTCATTTTAACAATTTCTTTATTAGATTTAACAGATAATTAGTAAATCAATTTTTGTTGAAAATTAATATTAAATTAATTAAAAAATAAAAAAAATCATGATTTTTGAGGTCCTGAGCTGACAATTTTCATCTTTCGAGTCTTGAATTGAGAATTTTCATTTTTCAGATTTTGAATCAATAGATTACCCGTCTTTTAGGTACTGAAACGATAATTCTCCCTTCATGGAAACTATATTATATAACGTATATATATTAATAATTTGTTATTATATATATATATATATATAATTAGGTATTGAGCAATGGGTTGTACAAGAGCATTGAGCATAGGGCAACAGTGAATTCAGAGAAAGAGAGGGTTTCAATTGGAATGTTTTTCAACCCTAATTTTGAAGCAAATGTGGGGCCCTCTCCATCTCTCTTGATTAACCAGAAACCTATTTTCAAGACTGTTTCAATGGAGGATTATGTCAATGCCTTCTTCTCCAGGAGGCTCCAAGGGAAATTCCTAGATTCTATGAGAATTGAATATAATTAATTATATATCATTATTCTAAAATTTATATTATATATATATACAATTAAATAATTAGAAGTATTATATTTGGACTATGATATATGTGTACTTTTACATTAATATTCAGTTTTAATTAAGGAAATATGATATCTATCTTACTAAACATGCGTGTGTTAGTCGTCATTTTTATGCAATTTGTGGGATTTTCCAAAATAATTTACTACTTTTGCTAGTTGTCACGTTAATTTACGCTTGATTTCCGGGAATTAAATTTTCAATGACTCATATCTGACTGGATAATTAATTGAATTGGAATACATATATATATATATATATGTGTATATATGTACAGAGAGAGATACAAATCATCGGCTCTATTTCATATTTGGTATTGCAATCTTTGTTCTATAATCAAATTTATGAAATTTTATTCTATTTTTTTTTGTCAATTTTAATTTATTATGTTTAGTTTAATTTTACACTTCTTAATTATATATGGTTGATTTTGCCCAATTTGGATTTGTATTTATTTTGTGGTACTTAATTTTCAAAAAAATATATTATTATGATTGAATATTTTAAAAATATGATTCATAATTTTTTAAATTCTAATATTTTGTTGATAAATGTGACTAGGTCAATTATGTAATAATTAATTTTTATTTTTATAATGTCTATTATTAAAATTTTAAACTCGATCATAGAACGGGTTGAAACATATATACTAAATGTGAATATAGTATCTCATCCCCATATTATCTCATCTCATATGCATTTTATCGATGCTTAATTTATATATATATATATATATATATATATATATATATATATATATGGAGAGAGAGAGAGAGAGAGAGGAGCTGCAATATTTATGAAATAGCACAATATGTATAATAAACAGAAAATGGTGATGAATTATTTCTTCAAAAATAACATTAACAAAACTACAAATCCAATAGTAGTGCATAAAAACATATATAAACCCTAGCTAGAACTAATAATAACAAAGAAATTAAAACAAAACAAAAAAAAAAAAGTTGTGATTAATTTAGTCGAGCGCAGTGTGATGGCCGTTTCTGATTCGATACTGAATAAAATCCTCATGTTCGGGATTCGAGAAATGCAGCTGCATGTATGGTTGCGGCGGGCCGGCCGCCGCCGGCGGAATCATGTAGTGCTGCGGCGGCGCTGCATAATACCACGGCGGCAGCGACATTGGCGGCGGAATCATGGGGTCCACCGCCCCAAAGAAAACTTGCCGATTGAGTTGAATATTTGCAGATAATTGATCGTTCCTATTCATCAAAAGCATCATCGACAATGAGTTGTGGTTCACATGAGACTGCATTTCCCCTCGATTCTCGTCGATGAGATTCAAATTCATATTCAACGGCACATTATTATTGTTACTATTTGTTGCGGGCGTCGCCTTAGAACCACTACTCTCACTACTCGGATTATTATTTATAACTTCGAGTAGTGGAGAGTAGAAGCTACTATTAGTAGTAGTATTACTAGTGGTGGTGGCGGAGACGACGTTGTTTTTGCACCTTCTTAATAATTGGATTCTTGATTTGACTTCATGGGCCTTGCTGCTCAACAGTGCGTGGAACTCCCTGAGCTGGGGTTCCGTCGCAACGTCGAGCAGCTCGGGCCGGGAGGGGAACTTGGCCTCCAAGTTCCTCCGGCGGAGCTTGGCCACGTCCTCCTCGATCTTCCTCTCCCGCTCGTGGAAGAAGTCGCGGAGGCCGTAGGTCTTGATGCCGGTGCCCTTGTTCTTCGAGTTCTTGAAAATGTCGATGATCCGGCCGACTTGGGCCGGGTTTTTCGGCCAAACCTCGGCCTCGGTTCCCGGGTTCGGGCCGTAGATGATCATGCACGCGTTCACATCGCAGAGAGTGGTGAACTCGTGCAATTTTCGGATTAAGCCCTCTTTCCTTTTCTTGAAGGTTGTGTTTCTTGATTTCTCCTTCTTTATCAACTCCATGTTTAGCTTTGCTCTCCCCATTTCAAAGATCTTCATCATCACAATTCACAAATAAAAAATTAATTAGATAGTTTTGTTTATGATCTTTAAGAGAGAGAGAGAGAGAGAGAGTACCTTTTAGCTAGGGTTGTATACGTTCTTGAGTGAAAGTGTGCACTAAATTCTTTCGTTTAATTGTTTTTTCTCTTTATTGTGTGTGTGTATATATATGTGTAGTAATTGTAAATATATGTATCATTATTTTTAATTACAAGGTGAGATTTTGCATGATCTTTATTTTTGTTACATTCGATTATTACCATAATTAACGACGCCGCTAATTAATTTGGGACAACTAGAATTGTTTGTTTTTGGTAATAGAATCTTCGATGGGAATTACGTTATGGAAAGCATGGTCATCATTTCATATACACGTGTTTTATGTATATATAATTATATACAATCTATTTATTTATTTGAGTAGATATACATCAATCGAATTAAATTTTTGTAAATCCATGCAAGATTAGCGCCACGTCATAATGAGTTGTATTGATGCAAGTAAAGAAAAAAAATCCATGCATTTATTAATTATTATATGATTTAATTTGATAATTAATTCCATTTTTTTTGGGATATATTAATAGTATAAACGAACATGTGTTTTATTCAATTTATTAAATTAATAATAGATTAACGGATTATTAAATATAGTTGAATTATATATATGTTATATACCTTTATCCATCTTTTTTTTTTATTTTTTGAGTAGATATACATTAATCTTAATGCCACGTCATAATCAATGGGAAAAATGGGTTATATTGGTGCAAACCACCTTACTTTCATATCGATAGCTTCATTATAATTTATAAGGGAAAAAATCCATTTATTTATGGGTAAATTACAATTTAATTTAAAACGTTTGAAGGTTTTAACAAAAAATAATCTAACATTTTAGTAATTATAATTTAATTCCCAACGTTTGGATATTCTAACAGAAATAATCCGTTTAATATTAACAATTAAATTCACAACGTTTGAATCACATTTACTATATTTTAGGCTAAAAAAATATTTCGATTGGTTTCAATCACATTTACTCACAAGTGAGGTAGAGACCCATATGACGACTAACAATATTTTTGCCGGAAAAAATGACAAAAACGTGTTTTTTTTTTCGCCTCAATTATCATGTCATTTTTGTTAAAATGTTCAAACTATGGGAATTAAATTGTTTATATTAAATGTTGGGTTATTTCTGTTAGAATATCCAAACGTTAGGTTATTAGTTTATTTCCCATTTTTTTCATCAATTTTAATTTATTGTACTTCAATTTAATTCCGTAATTATTAATTATGGTTTATTTTATCCAATTATGAATTATGTTTATTTTAATTTGTAGTGTTTAATTTTCATTCTTTAATTAATAATTGATTATTATAGTTGAGTATTTCATAATTATGATTTATAGTGTTACGCTTCTTTTTTTTTAGAATATAGTTTTACGCCTTTTAATTTCAAACAAATATTTTCCAAACACCAAATCAACGAAACATGCATTGATTTGCGTAGATTTATGAAATAGCAATAATCTAGACTTTTGGTAATCTTGCACAAAAATAGCATCAATATTTGAATAATAAAATCAATCACCATTCACTATTTCATACTATCTGATTTTTACTTTTATAAAGTTATGTTGGTAGAAATAAAGATAATCACGATTTCATTTTATTTTGGGTTAATTACAGAATTTAACACAACGTTTGCACCATTTTGTAATTTCCATACAACATTTAAAAATTTACGTACAATTCATATCACAATCTTTAATATTTTTGTAATTGTAACATCCATACTATCAATCCGACAAATCTATCCCACATGTCTAATTTGTAATCCAAGTTTACTGCTATTTCCGACCATCTAAAGTACATCGTTATATACATTCACAATATGTATCAAGATTTTGCATCCGTTTCATATTCATAAAACATCATTTTATGTCGGATAGATATAGGAGATGTTACAATTATAAAAATATTAAAAATTATGATATGAATTGCAAATTTTAAAACGTTGTACAAAAGTTGTAAAATGGTGCAAACCTTATGTTAAATCATCCGAATAACCTTTTTATTTTTGTACAAAAATGGTAAGTCGGTGACGGCGCTTGATAATCAATCATCAATATTGAGAATTTCCCATTATTGTACTCGAAATATTAATATTTTATTTGACATTATTGTGAAAATCATAATATAATTCACATTGGGCATAGGTAGTACGTGAGATACCCCAATTAAATATTATAAAATTAAACCAGCTAATTTGATGTGGCCTTAAAATAAAGTCCAATTTGTATGCTTTTCACATGTACATGTTGCTTAAAAATGGGTAGATGGTAGCCCAAGATCCGAAAAAGGTTTAATAATAATAATAATAATAATAATAATAATAATAATAATAATATTTAGGTATAATTTCACTTTTAGTTCGACTGGAATATGGTCAAAATATTTTTGGTTCCATATCTTACGTTTTTGGTCCCATAGTTTATTAGCTTGATAGTTTTGGTCTCAAGTATTTTTTTTTTCCGATATTTTTAGTCTCAAGTGTAGTATATGTGTATTTATTTATTTATTCAAAGTACATTTTGACTTCATTTTTTCAGTAAATCATTAAGAAAAAAAGAGGAAAATATATAGGGAAAAAATTCAGCATAATCCCCAACAAAATAACATAATATCTCGAATTTTTTCAGCAAAATATTCAATAAAATATCAAGCAAAATATCCAACAAATATCCAGAAAAATGCCAAACAAAACCATTTCAACTTCTTGCCATATACGATTTTTGTTCAACAAAATTCTCGACAAAATATACAGAAAAAAAACATAAAAAATATAAGAAAAAATATACTGTTAGTTTTAGGACTAAAAATGTCGGAAAAAAATACTTGGGACCAAAAGTTTCGTGCTAATAAACTATAGGATAAAAAAACGTAAGAGATGAGACAAAAAGTGTCGAGCTAATAAACTACGAGACAAAAAATGTAAGATATGAGACAAAAAGTGTTTTCACCATATTCTAATGGAATTAAAAGTGAAATTATCCCTAATATTAAAAAACAAATCGATTTTAATATAAATCAAAATAGAAAACCACTAACTTGGTAAATTATTTTGGAAGGAATAAAAATATTCACTTACTAACTTTTGCAATGAAGAGAAAATCCGATGTTACTAATTGAGGTTAATCATATATTCATATTTATGCACAACAATACACAAATCTTTACTAGGGTACAATCTATATAGGAAAGACTACTAGCATTTGGTAATAATATAAATTAATTGCAAGTTATAATTAGATAATACAAAAATTTGTATGAGATTACACTATAGCTTAATATTCAGATCTAAACTCATATTGGTTTGAATTCAACTAGTATTGCACCCGTGCGATGCACGGAGAGTGGGGTACACATTTAAAATTTTATTAAAATATGATCACAATAAAAAAAATATTGCTTCAATTATCGTACTGAAACAACACTCATGCATAATGTAAAATATAAATCATGAATTGAAGTATAATTTGCATCTTCAATATAAATCATGAATTGGTAGGACATCTGTTACGTTGTATTTCTCGGGGTTCAGAGTGCTTTTCAACTTTTTCAATAATGTCTGTTATAATAAAAAAAATTATATATATTAGTAAAACAAAAACATATAAACAATATAAACTGAAATTTTAATATTAAGTGTAGTTAATACCAAAAAGCAAACCCTCATCAAATGGACCAACTCTTATAAAGATGTGAAATCTCAAAATTGGAACATGTAGTGTGGAAAACCTTCATCCACGATGGGGATAACATTCGTATAGTAAGAAGAGATGAATTTGAACAAATGTTGGGTTGTTCTATATTTCATTCTATTATCTTGTATATCTAAAAATTGAAAAGCGTATAAACCGCCTTCCACAAATTCGATATTAAGCCGCTCGAGCTCTGACTTCCTCATGGTACCGTGTATATGGTCACCGACACGATCATGGAGAATTATCTCGAGAGTTGGTTTAGCATGCGATCATGGAGAATTATCTCGATATTGAGTTAGTTTCAATATCAATTCATATATGGAATGGCCGGTTTCCCTAACCCTCTCAACTAAACTGAAAAATGGAGACATGAAGTTATGACTTGGAATGAATTAATTTCTTGTAAAATGCAATAGAGCGTTTGATTTGTATGCGTAGCATACGGATCTATTTATAAAATCGTACGACGAAAAATATTTATGGTATGAATTGAATTTTTTGATGAATTGGATTTGTTCTATTATATATGGTTTATATATGTACACAAATCTCTAAAATATATGTGATAATATATCTTTAACGTGTGAAAATTAATGAGGATATATTCATATATATTATATTATATTATACATTATACATATCATTAGTAGATTAATAGATATCATTAGATAATATTGCGGGGAATATCTTATTAATATGGAAATGATTATACAACATTCACATTGAGATATTGCAGATTTTATAAATGAATTAAAAAAAAAAAAGTTTCACGAAGTGCGCGTATTATCAGTAGAATTTTTAAGGGGAATATTTAATTAGATTAGGTTCATTATATGTGATTTATATATAAATCCTCAATCCAATATTAGGTCCTAGATACCATTCTCATTTAATATTTCATATATTAATTCTTAATATAAATAGATATGGTGTGTGTATATATAATCAAATTTATCCATATATAATATAAATATATACACAAACTCCTAATATTAATATTAATATTAATATTAATATTTCACGGCTGAGAGTTGTTCATCCCTAATATTAATATTCATATATTAATTCCTAATATAAATAGATATGGTGTCTATGTATATATATAATGAAATTTATCTATCACTAATATTATATGTACGTAATCTATATATTAAGAGAAAATATTAGCTTCTCAATTAGTATAAATAAATATGGTGTCTATGTATATATATAATGAAAGTTATCTATCCTAATATCTATCACTACATTATACGTACGTAATCTATATATTAAGAGAAAATATTAGTTGCTCAATTAGGAATAGTGATTTGGGCGGGAAAAATTGTTATTTCTATTTTCGATAACTATCTTACTTTTAGATAATATACAGATTGTTGACTCGTTTTAAAAAAATTATCCCCTAAGACGGGTCTCACACAACACTCCCGTCACTGGTAGTCCACAAATTTAACCAAAAAGTACAGCATGTCGCTTAACACACTAGTAATAGACTAAAATACAGGTAAGGTCAATAAATTTTAGTACCCAACGTTAAGGTCAATAACACTTTTATCTGAATGTTTTAAAAAATACATATCCATACCCTAACAAATATAATACATGATCTAATTTATGACATCCCAAATACACGATGGCTTGTCGGAATCAATGAGATTAATGTATTTATCAACATCTCTGATTCCGACAGATCACACCAAATTGAGGACGCCATAAATTTACGAATACTAAATATGTAATTTTTAAATTTTGAGGAGAAAAATGTTAAGAAACCAAAAGATTGGGTACTAAAATATAATTATATTCAAAGAAGGGCTAATTACAATTTAATTCATAATGTTTGGATATTCTAACAGAAATAACTCAACGTTTAATATTAACAATTTAATTCATAACGTTTGAAATTTTAACAGAAATGACCCAATATTTCAGGCGAAAAAACCATATTGGTCATTTTGTCTTTAGCAAAAATATCTGTTGTATGTGTTTTTTAGCTCACTTGAGAGTAAATGCGATCAAAATCGACCGAAATAGTATTTTCATAAAAAATGTTAGGCTATTTCTGTTAAAATGTTCAAACGTTAAGAATTAAAATGATAATGTTAAACATTGGATTATTTCTGTTATAATATTAAAACGTTGGAAATTAAATTGTAATTATTAAAATATTAAATTATTTTAATTAAATTTTAAAACGTTCAGAATTAAATTGTAAAATATAAAACCATGAGTAGTTTTCATATTGTTGAATATTAGTTTTGGCGCCCATATATAGTGTAGTTATTGCAAATAAATCCCTCATCGCAGCCTACTTTTGCCCTAATTAGGCTTAGGCCCCACGTTTATTACAAGTCGCCGCTGCTTTGTTTTCCCTCCACTTTCCCTCTTTCCCACGCTTCAAACGCTTGTACATTCGGCTTCAGAGGTTTCCGATTCCTGAATTTACGAAACTGCCCACGCACTAACGGGTGCTTTAGTGTGTGCGTCGTCTTGCTCTATATAAGCAGAGATACGCGCACCTTCAGTGTGTGTGCCGCTGTGTGAGAGAGATAGAGAGAGAGAAGTTGCCTACGTGTATATATTAGAGAGAGAGAGAGAGAGAGGCGATAGCAGAGCGCCACCCCTAAAATCACAAGCGCACTCAAAAACCCTAGAGAGTTATCGCCGCGATTCGGGAGGATGGATGCTGAGTCGACTCAGGTTCAGCAAGCCCAATTGGCGGCGATTCTGGGGGCGGACCCGGCGCCGTTCGAAACCCTCATCTCCCATCTGATGTCCTCCGCCAACGAGCAGCGATCGCAGGCGGAGGCAATCTTCAATTTGATCAAGCAGAGCGATCCGAACTCGCTTGCGCTGAAGCTCAGCAACCTTATCTCGTCGTCTGTGCACCCGGAGGCGCGCGCCATGGCGACAATCCTTCTACGGAAGCAGCTGACTCGAGACGATTCGTATATCTGGCCGCACCTCAGTGAGTCGACTCGCTCCGCCGTGAAAAACGTTCTTTTGTCGTCAATACAGAGCGAGGAGACGAAGTCGATTATCAAAAAGCTCTGCGACACCATCTCTGAGCTTGCTTCGTCGCTCGTGCCCGAGAATCAATGGCCGGAGATTTTGCCGTTTATGTTTCAATGCGTGACTTCTAGTTCTCCGAAGCTGCAGGAATCGGCGTTCCTGATGTTTTCGCAACTGGCACAGTTCATCGGAGAAACGCTGATACCTTATATTACTGATTTGCATAACGTGTTCTTGAACGTGCTGAATAATTCTCCCAATCCGGATGTGAAGATTGCGGCTCTGAGCGCTGTTATCAATTTTATCCAGTGTTTGACGACTTCGAATGATCGCGATAGGTTCCAGGATTTGTTGCCGGCTATGATGAGGACATTGACTGAGTCGCTGAACTCGGGACAGGAGGTGACGGCGCAGGAGGCTTTGGAACTGTTGATTGAGTTGGCTGGGACGGAACCGAAATTTTTGCGGAGGCAGATTGTAGATGTTGTTGGGGCCATGTTGCAGATATCCGAGGCTGAGGGTTTGGAGGAAGGCACGAGGCATTTGGCAATTGAGTTTGTAATTACACTGGCGGAAGCAAGGGAAAGAGCCCCTGGGATGATGCGCAAATTGCCGCAGTTCATCAGCAGGCTTTTTGCCAATTTGATGAAGATGCTTTTGGATGTGGAGGATGATCCTGCCTGGCACAGTGCCGAGGACAAGGACGAGGATGCAGGAGAGACGAGTAATTATAGTGTTGGACAGGAATGTTTAGATCGTCTCTCTATAGCTCTTGGTGGGAATACGATTGTCCCTGTGGCGTCCGAGCAGTTTCAGGCATATTTTTCTGCTCCGGAGTGGCAGAAGCATCACGCAGCCCTCGTTGCACTTGCACAAATTGCAGAGGGTTGTTCGAAGGTACATAACCATGAAAGAGCTTACATTTGACAAGCCTTAAGAATTTGGATTGTAGATGCAAGTTTTTGTGGTCAAGTAATAAATTTGCTTATTTACAAATATTGTGTCATGTGCCATTGTTGTCTCATGCTCGCATAACATGTGCCATTTTTGACCTTTGCGTTCTCTAAAGAGTGTGTTTTATATTATCATTTGGTAATTTTTGATGACCCCTGTTCAAAAAAAGAATGAACAAGGGACATTGAAAATTTAAGTTCTTTATGGATTAAGATTGACTGTGCTCTACTTTGTGTTGCATGTCAGGTTGATGCCATTACTTGTATAACTCAAGTAACTAGCTGGGTTTTATAGGAACTTAAATGGACTTGGCTAGCATAAAGCTTTTGTATTTGTTGAATTTTTACTACGGTGTGACCATATTGATTTTGGTTCATCAGTAGAATCAAATTTGCTTTGCTAGTTTTGTTGCACAAGTGCACAACACATACGAATGTCTTCTGCAGCTGTGAGAGTAATACAATTCCTTTGTTGATTTACTGTAGGTGATGGTTACGAATTTGGAACAAGTGGTGAACATGGTTTTGAATTCCTTTCAACATCCTCATCCACGGGTGAGATGGGCAGCAATTAATGCAATTGGTCAGCTATCAACAGACTTGGGCCCAGATTTGCAAGTTAAGTTCCACCAGCAAGTCCTGCCGGCCCTAGCTGCAGCTATGGATGATTTCCAAAATCCTCGAGTACAGGTTTGTAAATCATGTTGTCTGTCAGATGTTTGATATTGGCAAAGCTCTTGATGTCTTACCACATCTCTATAACTTGTGTTAATGACATCTGTTGGAGATCTCTTGTGGGAAAGCACACACACACACACTCTCTCTCTCTCTCTCTCTTTTAATTTACTTCATTGTCACCATGTAATATGACTTGTGTTAATGTCATTGAGGTTCTTTATTTGGCTCCTTGTCTAATTGAGGTTCAGTTTCTGATACTGAAGTACGTGCTTTTTCGGCAGGCACATGCAGCTTCAGCTGTGCTCAACTTTAGTGAAAACTGCACCCCAGAAATTTTGACACCTTACTTAGATGGGATCGTGCACAAGCTTCTTCTACTTCTTCAGGTGAAGTTGCAAATGAGAAAATTTTATGTGGGAGCATAAGTGAATATTATGGCTATGCTAGACTAGATGCTGGATATTCTAAACTGATATATTATGTTTGTAAATTTCAGAATTCCAAGCAAATGGTTCAGGAGGGTGCCTTAACTGCTTTAGCTTCGGTAGCTGATTCATCTCAGGTACACCAGTCTCATTATAGCTTGTGTTATTAGTTTCTTAATTTTTGACACATTACTCAGCCCAGGTATGGAATTATGGTTGCAGGAACATTTCCAGAAATATTATGATGCAGTTATGCCTTACTTGAAACTTATCCTAGAGAATGCCACAGACAAGTCTCACCGCATGCTCCGTGCAAAAGCTATGGAGTGCATCAGCTTGGTTGGGATGGCTGTTGGAAAGGAGAAATTCAAGGAGGATGCTAAGCAGGTAGGTGGCCAAAGATCTGGGTCTTGGTTGTTGTATTCATGTTGAGTGTACTATTTCCTCGTTTGTTTTGTTCTTTGTAGTAACTGGTCGCTTAGCGTACTCATATATTCTATACAGAATGACATGTTTATTTATACATTATCAGCAGCTGACCAGGCCGTAGTCATGATTTTCAAAATGTAATTAGTTTCATTTATCTTTGCTAGGTAATGGGAGTGCTTATGTCATTGCAAGGATCACAAATGGAGACAGATGATCCTACTACGAGTTACATGCTACAAGTATGTCATTTGTCCTTTGGCACACTGGATTTCAGATGCCTTAAAAACTTTTAAATCCAGCATCGAATTATTTCAATTTTGTTCACTATTGCAGGCATGGGCCAGACTTTGCAAGTGCTTGGGGATGGATTTCCTTCCTTATATGAGTGTGGTTATGCCCCCTCTGCTTCAGTCTGCTCAGTTAAAGCCTGATGTGATAATCACATCTGCTGATTCAGACAATGAGATTGATGAATCAGACGATGAAAGGTGACTGTTACCTTATATTTATGTAGATTTATCCTTTAAAAAAGTTGTCTGTACAGTGTACATGTTTGAAATCGAAGTTCACCATATTGTTGTTCTTTCTAAAAAAATCATGTCAATGGAGTAGGGATTGTATTTTGCCTCTTGGATTTTGTTTTTTTACTTTATTCATATAACAAATGTCTGGATTCTAACGTCTCCTATTGTTCTGTTTCTTGATGATCTTTAGTTCCGATATATGTGTTCATGCTGTTCGCGTATTGGCTTTAATGCTATAAATTTTCAAGGGGTGCCTGCACCTCATCAATTTCTGCTAATTGCTTCCGATACTAATACAACATTTCCATACATTGCAGCATGGAGACCATCACCCTCGGGGATAAAAGAATTGGGATTAAGACTAGTGTCCTAGAAGAGAAGGCCACCGCTTGCAATATGCTGTGCTGCTACGCTGATGAGTTGAAGGAAGGTTTTTACCCATGGATCGATCAGGTTAGTGAAGATACATTGGTCTTTGCGTAATGCCGTTACTAGTAGACCACTATTTAAAGACATTATGGCATATTTTGTTTGATGCAGGTAGCCCCGATATTGGTACCACTTTTGAAATTTTATTTCCATGAAGAAGTCAGGAAGGCTGCTGTCTCAGGTAATGCAGATTCAACTTGGAATGTTTCCATATACATAATATTGAAGTTGCAAATATAGATGGATGCTTACCCCTTTCGTTTCTAGCAATGCCGGAGCTGTTGCGGTCTGCAAAACTGGCTGTGGAAAAAGGAATTGCTCAGGGTCGTAATGAGGCATATGTTAAGCAGCTGTCAGACTTCATCGTTCCTGCTTTGGTGGAAGCCTTACACAAGGTGTCTGTTTGAATTAATCATAGAAGCTTGTATTCTGCATTTTCTTTTTGATGACTATAGTATCTGGGCACTCATAAGCATCAATTCTTATGTCATGCAGGAACCTGATATAGAGATATGTGCAAACATGTTGGATTCGCTGAACGAATGTGTGCAGGTTGGTCATTCATAACATGAAGTAGTATAACCCTGCCCTGTTCCTGAACAATTTTGAGCTCATTTTTCCTTTAATGCCCTCATTAGGATATTAGGTCAATTGTTTCACCTTGCATGATTTGAATTTATGTGCCAGAAAAAGTGTAACTTAATGTTGACTTTGTTTGTAGTAATCATAAAATTCTTGTACATACTCTTCTAATTCTATGAAGAGATTTATTTCGAAATATGTTTTGGTTATCACACTTTTGTGCATGCTGTCTAAGAGGCTGTAACAACTACAACTGCCTACCTCGTATGCAATTGGCTGGTAGTTCCAGTTTTAAATTGCATTTATTATGGTAGTTGTAAAGATAGAATGTACTGCATTTGCTGGAATCTAATTCATCATCCCCTCCCCCCGTGTATTCCTCTCAGATTTCTGGATCTCTTTTAGATGAGAGCCAGGTTAGAAGCATTGTGGAAGAAATAAAACAGGTGATCACAGCTAGCTCAAGTAGACAAAAAGAGAGAGAAGAGAGAGCAAAAGCTGAAGATTTTGATGCTGAAGAGGGAGAACTTCTTAAAGAGGAAAATGAGCAAGAAGAAGAAGTATTTGACCAAGTTAGTTTATTGCACTTGGCTGTTTGGGATACAACCAATTGTTTAACTTTGTCAGTTTGGAAACATGAGAATTTCCTAAACTTTTGTTTCTGGTCCTTCTGTTGTAGGTTGGTGATTTATTGGGAACTTTAATAAAAACATTCAAGGCTTCCTTCTTGCCTTTCTTTGATGAACTGTCATCATACCTGATGCCAATGTGGGTAAGTCATTACATCTTCATGTTATCCGATTATGATCATTTCGCTCCTGTCTCCTACTTGTTAGAGAGTAAGAATGAATGTTTTATTCAGAGAATTAAAATGCGGTTAAAACATAAATGTCTATCGCATACTAAGATTTTCTCTTTTTTTCCTGCAGGGAAAGGACAAAACAGCTGAAGAGAGAAGGATTGCCATTTGCATCTTTGATGATGTAGCTGAGCAATGCTGTGAATCAGCTCTGAAGTATGTAAACATGCCATTAAATAATTGAATGTAGTTTCAAATTTGAAGTACTTATGTAGATCATGTCATTTTATTTTACCCAGGTATTATGATACATATCTTCCTTTCCTCTTGGAGGCGTGCAATGATGAAAATGCGGATGTCCGACAGGTTTTACTGAATCTCTGAACTATCTTGTATTTTCACATAATCTTAATCATATTAATTGATCATATCTTAATTGCCTAATTTTTATTCAGGCTGCTGTATATGGACTTGGAGTATGTGCAGAGTTTGGAGGTTCTGTATTTAAACCACTTGTTGGAGGTGAGATTGCTTGAATGTAGCTCACAGAACGCAAATTTTCAGCTTGATATCTGTATTCTCACCCTCCTTTTAATCTTGCTCAGAGGCTCTTTCGAGACTCAATGTAGTTATTAGGCATCCCAATGCTTTGCAGCCAGACAATGTGATGGCGTACGATAATGCTGTTTCGGCTCTAGGAAAGATATGTCAGTATCATCGTGATAGCATTGATTCAGCTCAGGTAGTCCCCCAGAGAAAGCACTCTATGATTATACTTCTGGACCATTTTTTTATTACCCTGAAGAAAAATAGTTTAGTCAGTATATAGTTGAATACCGTGCTTTTTTTTTAATCCTTGCATCAGATGAAATCTAACTGTGAATTTCCTCAAAAAAATTCTAACTGTAAAGTTGCTGATAGGTGGTTCCTGCCTGGTTGAATTGTCTGCCTATTAAGAGTGATCTTATGGAGGCAAAAGTTGTTCATGACCAGCTTTGTTCAATGGTGGAAAGGTTAAATTGCTCTCCATTCCTCCTTTCTTACATATTTAAAATATATATGTGGTTTTTTAGTTTATTTTTCATTTAGTCTCTGCCTTGCGTATATCTTGTTTTATATATAATTTTATTATTTCTGCTTTTCCTCTGTATCCCGTTATTGACCAAAATTTCCTCCTTTCAGGTCCGATTTGGAACTCTTGGGGCCCAACAATCAGTATCTCTCTAAGATTGTCTCTGTTTTTGCTGAGGTTAGTTGGCTAGAGCAATTTCATGATCATTATTGATGTACAGCCTGGACAATGTTGCTGTGAAATTGTAAAATTTTTGGACAAGATTCGATGTCAGTATATTTCTTGAGTGATGTACGGTCCTTATGAACTGTCTCGTTGCAGGTTCTGTGTGCTGGCAAGGATCTTGCCTCAGAGCAAACCGCCAGTCGAATGGTGAATCTGCTGAGGCAGCTACAACAGACGCTGCCTCCATCCACGCTGGCCTCGACATGGTCATCCTTGCAGCCTCAACAGCAGCTTGCGCTGCAATCAATTCTGTCATCGTAGTGTGCACGGGTGAATACGTGGCAACAACACAACCGTCGATTTCATATTGAGTTACTGGCTGTCAGTGGTGGTCAGCATTTGTTGGTCCGTTGTTTCTGATGAGAGAGAGACAGAGAGAGATGTCCGTCCGCATTCTTTTGCATCGAGCTCTTGTTTTTTGGTCGAGTAAGCGGAGGAGACTGTAGAATGTGTATATTACAAGAAGAGCTGCATTGCTTCCAAAAACAGGGGGAGTCTGGTCTTCTTTTATTGTTTTGGAGATTTTTGTGAACAATTGTGCTATCTGAGGATTGCCATGGAGGCAATTCCTTTCAGTTTTGGTCTCTGATAATATGCATCTTTTCCCATTTTCTTTTTTGATTATTTAAATCAGTGGATTGTGAATTTGTTGTAGTAGAGGGCTTTTGGAAAATACATTGTTATTGATTTTGTTTATTTGTTTGTTATCAGTGGTTGGAATTATGGTTTCCAACTTTCTTGAGTTATATGAGAAATGTGATACTTGTTCAATATTCATTTTTGCAATGCTTTGGTAGGAAATGGTTGGAGTTGATAATTGATTGCCCAATCATGTCTTCCTCTTAACAACTAACTATACACACACACACACATATGTCTGTATATATATCTATATATATATACCTAATTTATTATGTTATTGTTGAGATTCCAACCCTAGCATAGTAGCATGCTCCTCCAGATTCTCTCTGTAAATTTTGGACTAAAATAAGAAATGACAAGTTGGCAGCTGGTTTATCCAAGTGGCATCCTTGGAGAGAGAGAGAGAGATGATAATTTTTTTTTGTAAGAGAGAGAAAATTTGGCAGGCCTAAGACTAACTCATTTACAAATTACAAATGTTGAGCTTCTTCCTTCACCAACTCCCATGATAAAAAGGTATACATTGTCTTCATCTACAACACTATATTTGACTTTGATTTATTTATCACTCTCAATTCTATTCTAACACTAGGACTTGGACTAGGATGAAAGAAACAAATGCCTCCCATGTCCCATTTCATCCATTTTAATATGCCTACTTACATTATTGAACATTGATAATGATATATACTAATATTCCCCCACAAAAGAATCTATTTTCAACTCACTAAAAGCCCAAAACCAAAGGGGAATTTGATGGGGTTGTGTATAGATATGATTCTTATATATTCTTTTTTCAGCTATCCGTCCTTGTTACTCATAATCACGTTCTTAGTTGCTCAAGTTAAAACGAGATTTTGTTTCAAGAATTAGGCCATCACATCATGTAAGGGAGTATAAATAGAATCTTTCTTGTGAATTTGTTGGTATATATTAGTGAAATTGTAGGCTTAACTCATGCCATCATTTTCCTCAAGAAATTGAGCACAAAAAAGAGGCCAAGAACGTGTCTAGCAATATGCAAAATGGGATAAGGCATGCCTTGCATAAAAATACAAACAAAACATTAAACTAAAACAAACAAATATTTTCTTGATATAATAATAATAATTAGTCATCATGCTTGCGACTCATGATTCATAGCATAGTTCTTCTCATCTTTGAAAAAACTAGTCAACTCGAACTAATTCAAAACAAAAAAAGACAAACAAAATAAGACAATGCCAATCCCATTTCATTCCTTCTATATAAACTCTTTCTCACTCTCTTTCTTGAATCAATCAAGACTTGTTCTCTAACTTCTACCTCTCTCTCTCTCTCTCTCTCTCTCTCTCTCTCTCTCTCTCACACACACACACACACACACACACACACACACACACAACCCTAAACACAACCAAACTAAAACCATGGAACTCCACTTCCACAACCCCTCTTCCTCCAACAGAAGGCCGAGCAAGAGCAAGTTTGTCGGGGTGAGACAACGGCCCTCGGGCAAATGGGTGGCGGAGATCAAGAACACGACACAGAAGATCCGGATGTGGCTAGGCACATTCGACACAGCTGAGGAGGCCGCTCAGGCCTACGACGAGGCAGCATGCCTCCTTCGTGGGTCAAACACGCGCACCAACTTCTTGAATAGCACCGGCACGCCCTGCAACCCGGCCCTCTCTTTGAAGATCAAGAACCTCTTGAATCAAAAGAGAAGCCAAAATAAGGCCAAGGCCAATGCCAGTGCCATTGATCGTAGTAGTAGCAGTAGCAGCAGCAGTAGTTGCCAGTATAGTGCTAATAACCAAATTGAAATGGAGGGCTCTCCTCCTTTCTTTACCTCCATATCAAATCCATCCGATGATGCATACAAGCCCGATTTCAGCCATGGAATCGGGTATGATGTGATCACACCTCACTTCAATCAATGTGATCAAGATCCAGCTTACGGGCTGCTGGATCTTGACAAGGGCTTCCCCGCCTCAAAAAGAGGCGGGGAGGGCCCGAACGAGGCTCCTTTCCCGGATTTCGAACGGATGAGAGTTGAGAGACAGATATCAGCATCACTCTATGCCATCAATGGCATAACTGAATATTGGGACACCATCAATCACTCCAATGATGCTTTCTGGGATATTCAAACTCTCTGCCAAATGTTCTGTCCAACTTAAGACACAAACACACAAAATTTATTAGGAAGATTTTTGTTTGATATATCTCAGTGTTATTACATTTCTACAGGGATCATCCAATCCAATGTACCTCAGTAGTTAATTTAGTTTGTGTTTGGATTCGGATTTTGAATTTTCACCTACTTTGCCTCTTCTTTATATTAGAAGATAGGTATTAATAAATTGTGATGCTTATGGCCTCCTACCATCTAATTTTTTTATTTATTTTTTCTTGCAAAACTAGGACTATATTAATTTCACCTCTACTAAGGATGCATGCTTTAATTATAAAGTCGAGCCCGATTAGTGCTCGAGAACTGGCTCGACTCACTCACACCCCTACAACGTAACATGAAATATGCATGCAAAACTTCTACTGCATGCTCCATGGCTTATTCATATGCCTTTTTTCTTGAGGTAGAAGTCGTCAAATTTAGATTTAACCAAACAATTAATGTAAAGGAAATTAATATATATATATATATATATATATATATTATCATATATAGCTTATTGCATATGCCACTAGCTAAAATAGATTTTGATTTCGTTTTCAACGCAACTTTTTTTGGAATTTCTGTAAAGCATTTTTCAACCTCGAAAATTCGAGCCGTGCCATCGCAAATGGCGTAGAAATATGAAATATATTATTATTTGACGAGTAGAGATCCTTTAGTCATAATTTTGTGTGCCAATCGGCAGTCGTGTGCCGACATTAAAATTATATACTGTTAATACTATTTTTTTGTAAAAATAAAATTTATTATGTTATGACTAATCATAATTAATATTTATTGCTAAAAATTGAAATTTTAAAAAATTATATACCTTAAGTTTGGAATAATCAACACTAAAAATCAATTATATTAACTAAAAAAGTAAAAATTAAATATTTAAAAATAATTATAAATCCTAAATAAAATTGTAAAATTATGCTAAATTTAAAGAAATTAAAATTGAAGAAAAAAAAAAGAAAGAAAACGTAATAATTTTGAAATTTAGTACACGGTTGGTACACACAAGTTGGGACTAGAGGATCTTGTTATTTGACCAACAACAACAATTAATGATATTATCCTTAATCAAATCATCAATGCTGAATTAATTACCAACTAAAAAAAAGGTTGTATATGTTGAGTTTTGCTATTTCTTATTTAAGTCAATCACAAATGAAGAAAAATTATTGATTCAGGACCTGAAAGAATGTCTAAATTAATATATACAACAATAATGGCTAAATTAAGAATCAAAATAATATGCAAAAGTACAAATAATTGATAATTAAGGGCAAAACGGTCAATCAGCTATGAGCTCGATCAGGCTTGCGAACCACTCAAGACGAGTACAAAGGAGTTTGAGCTCTATCAAGTACGATTTGAGTTGAAGTATTTTACGAATATGTATCGAGGAAATAATTTTTTTAAAATGTCTTAATTACTATATCAAGATCACTATTTGAATAATATTAATCATAATTAATATAATCAATCCGTATTTATTACTAGAAAAGATTTAGAAAATTTTACACATACCCTATAGAATATAATAAATGGTGAAATAAACTAACCTATTAATCAACTATTAACTAAAAATAAGTATATATCCAAATTAATTACAAAAAATTAAAGAGCTTGAGCTCCATCAAATACGAATTGAGTTGAAGTATTTTACGAATGTAATCACGAGTAGTGTGTGAGCCGGCTCGACTTCATTCATACCCTTAATTAAATTAACACGCGTAAGATAAGACGAGGACAAAAGATTTTCTAATTTCTATCCCGAGGCAATATGTTCCGTGTTTTATAATTACGATCAAGTTCACTATTTTAATAATATTAATTAATTATAATTAATATAATCAATCCTAATTAATATTTATTACTAAAAACGATTAAAAAAAATTTATACCCTATTTAATAAAATGGTGAAATAAACTAACTCATTAATCAATTATTAGCTAAAAAATAATTAAAAAATCATAATTAATTAATATTTGGAAAATGAGAAGCAGCGCTTAGAGTTGGAGGGATATGAAAATTTTCCCGCTATATATATAAAATAATATAATAATATAGAGCAGAGTCCAAACAAACTACAATTCTTCTTCCTTTAATTTCTTTCGATTTTCAGTTGGATTTGGTTGCGTTTTCTACAGTAAGTTAATCGATCAATTGCTGTTAAATTCCGCCTTCAAACGGTTAGTTTTCTCGATGATTTTTTTTTTTTTTGGTTTTAATTGGTTGCTGCGATCGATTATGATTTGAGTTTTGAATTCCATTGAAGAAGGTGAATTTTCTGCTGGATTTGGAAACTGTTGTGTTGATGCGAATTATCAAAGAGCTCTTTAATTTTCTGAGTTGGAAAATTTCGTAGGATTATTAATGGCATTAATGCATTAATTTCTGAGGGATGTAGAGATTGTTTTGTGATTATTTGATTTCTTTGAATGAAGATCGAGGAACAGTAGTTTTAATTTATCAATGATATATATATGAAGATCGATCGAGGAACAGTAATTTTAGTTTATCAACGATATATATGTGTGTGTGTGTCTATATATATATATATATATATAGAGAGAGAGAGAGAGAGAGAGGGAGAGAGAGAGAGAGAGAGAGAGAGAGAGAGAGAGAGAGAGAGAGAGAGAGAGAGAGAGAGAGAGAGAGATTCCTTCTTGTTTTTTGGTTTTGATGGTGTGTTCAAACGAGTTGCAGTAAACAGTGTGTTCTTGAATATTCTTGATGCTGCTAGCTTAATTTATAGTTCTTTCTCATTAATTTGCGCGCGCGCGCATATATATATAATGTTGCTGAAATTGGTGGAGTGATTATTGATTTGATAGAATTAGAAGAAGAAATCATCGGTGAAGATGAACGGAGGACCCTTAGATGAAAAAATAGATCGGGTAACTGAGTTTGAATTTCTTCAACCTCAAATCATTAATCAATGTCATTATATTAACCACTTAATCTACTTTGATCATGGATCTGTTTAATTAATTGTAAATATAATTGTTGTTAATTGTGGTGTGATTGTGATGATGATGTGAAGGTGCATAGGTATATAGAGTATTGCATAGTGCACCACATGACCAAAAGGCAAACCATTGACTGCATTGCTTCTCAGGCCAACATTGAGCCTTACTTTACTGAAACAAGTACTCTCTCTCTCTCTCTCTCTCTCTCTCTCTCTCTCTCTCTCTCTCTCTCTCTCTCTCTCTCTCTCAAGTTTCATTAACTTTGTGTATGTTGGGAAGTAGTTTGGGAGCACCTTGAAGAAGAGAATGAGGAGTTTTTCAGGGCCTACTATGTGAGGCTGGCAGTGAGGGATCAAACAGTAAGATTCAACCGAGCCCTTTCAATGCAGGCGCAGCTGATGGTGCACCACCACCACCAGCCGCTGCCACTCAATATTCATCAACACCACATTAATGCTTACTACAACGGGCTGCAGCGCGTGTCTAATGGCTCTCAGCAGCAGGGACTGAATGGTCATCAACAGCACAATGGTATCTACCACGGGCTGCAGCAACCCCATCCTAATGGCTCTCAGCAGCAGCAGGCGCTGATGCATCAACTGCACAATGGTTATCACAACGGGCTGCTGCAACCCCGTCCTAACGGCTCTCAGCAGCAGCAGGCGATGATGCATCAACAGAGCAATGGTGACTACAACTGGTTGCAGCTGCGACCCCCTTCTAATGGCTCTCAGCAGCACATTATAAATGGTAACAATGGGTTCCAACACCGTTCTAATGGATCTCAGCAGCAGCAGCAGCTTCATCAACACAACATTGCTAACAATGCCTCTCATGGTAAGCATGCTGTATTTCTTAATTGAGATCAGTCACTGCTGCAGATGTTAATTTCATTACATCTATCTGTTTTTCATTTCTTGAGAAATGAAGGAATTTGATAAACAACTAAAGTAGCATATCTTGATTGAGATGCATTGTAATAACATTTGCAGTTGTATCCACAACGAATGCTGCTCATTTAGGAAGAGAGGCTATGCAGCAGCAGCAGCAGTTGAACAGCGGTGCATCATCAACCCGGTCGAATTTGCAGAGCTATGCTGGTACACCAACTTCCCATTTCAGCTCATCCAGCAACTTCCCAGAATCAACTTCTCCAGTGGATGATCAAGCAGAGTCTAGCAGTGCACAGAACCCCGTCGACCCCGAGGAAGTCGAATCAGGAGATGGTTCCACAAATGTATCTTCTTGACTTCCCCTACCTGCATCTCATTACCTTTTTTTTTACTTGAGCTTATGCACACTATGATTTCTTCTTTCATTTCCTGTTTTCATATCCAACTTTAGTTTTACTTGGTGTTTGATGGTGACTGTTGGTCAACTACAAGAGCGTTTGAGCTCAACTAAGAAATTCCCAACTCAACATTATTTTTTTAGAGCTTGAGCTTGACTTCATAGAGAACTAGACAAGCTCGAATTCAACTTGATCGATTTCACTAAATAAGATTATACTCCGAGCTCAATTAGTAGGGGTGAGCAAGAAACTGAAAAACCCGAAAACCGATCCGGACCGAACAAATTTCAGTCTGGTCGGTTAGCGAAAAATGGACCAAACAAACTGAGCCTTTTTAGTTATTATTAGTTGTTTGTTGGATATTTGTGATATTTGTATTGTTATTTGTTGGTTTAATTTTTTTATGTTAGTTACAGGAGTTTATAAATTATGTTGGTTTTGGATTTGTAAAATTTGTTTATTTATTTCCACAGTTAGTCAGGCGGTTCAAAATAAAAAGAAAAATAAAAAAAAATAGAAAAACCAAACCACCCTCACCCTAAATTCGGTTCGATTCGGTCCCAAATATTTCCTAATTCGATTTTGAGATTTTTGGACCGAAATAAACTGAATGCTCACCCCTATCAATTAGGCTCATGAGTCGTGAGCTTATCGAGTCGAGCATAGTTAAACTTGAGCTCGACTCGACTAACTTTTACCCGATAATAAAAATAACCCGGACGCAAACGCGAAGGATCACAAATGTACTAATGACACGTGCTTCTTACTAAAACGAGGAAATTTACATCACATGAGAAAACAGAAGCAACAAGATTCAAGAAAAGTTGAAGACAAGCAAAAACAAGAAGCATATTAATACACCAAAGAGGGGGGCAGTTTATTAGCCAAATTTATCAACGGGGCAAACTTTTAACACACCAACTATATTAGAAGTCTTCACCTTCTTCCTCGTCGTCAACACCCTCCGCGCCGACTTCTTCGTAGTCTTTCTCGAGCGCAGCCAAATCCTCACGAGCTTCGCTGAACTCGCCTTCCTCCATTCCCTCTCCCACGTACCAGTGGACAAACGCTCTCTTGGCATACATGAGATCGAATTTGTGGTCTATGCGTGAGAACACTTCAGCAACCGCCGTGTTGTTGCTGATCATGCACACAGCGCGCTGCACTTTGGCAAGATCGCCCCCAGGTACCACGGTAGGAGGTTGGTAGTTGATTCCGCACTTGAAGCCAGTCGGGCACCTGAGAAGGGGAGATTTTCAGACAAGTTTGCAGTGGGAAAATAAGTTCGTTCGACTCTGAGCAATTTTTGTCTTACCAATCGACAAACTGAACAGTCCGTTTTGTTTTGATTGTGGCGACAGCTGCATTGACATCCTTGGGAACAACGTCTCCACGGTACATCAAGCAACAAGCCATGTATTTTCCATGACGAGGATCACATTTTGCCATCATGCTCGAGGGCTCAAACACCGCATTTGTGATCTCGGGGACTGATAGCTGCTCGTGGTAAGCTTTCTCAGCTGAGATCACTGGTGCATACGATGACAACATGAAATGGATACGAGGATATGGTACAAGGTTGGTCTGGAACTCTGTGATATCTACATTGATGGCTCCATCAAACCGTAGAGAAGTAGTCAGGGACGATATGATCTGGGAAATCAAACGATTCAAATTGGTGTACGTAGGCCTCTCAATATCTAATGACCTCCGGCAAATATCGTAAATGGCTTCATTATCCAACAGCACAGCAACATCCGTGTGTTCAAGAAGAGAATGAGTGGACAGAACACTGTTGTAAGGTTCAACAACCGCAGTCGACACCTGCAATTGAAATCGGATAAAAACATAAAAATCCCTGTAATATGCAAGCATCTGACATAAACCATGCTACTCATGTATCCTACACAACAACCCAAGCAAAATGACGCGACTACAAAGAAAGTTGAAGCACCTGGGGTGAAGGATAGATGGTGAAGCCAAGTTTCGACTTCTTCCCATAGTCCACAGATAAACGCTCCAAAAGCAACGAACCCAATCCAGAACCAGTACCACCACCTACAGCATTGAAAACCAAGAACCCTTGCAGACCAGTGCAGTTATCAGCCAACTTCCTCACTCTATCAAGACATAAATCGACAATCTCTTTCCCCACTGCAAATAAAGCACCAACATCAGTCATAACCACATTAGCTACAGCTCGACAGAGTTTCAACGCAACAAATCACACGCTGTCAAGTAACTATACTAAAGACAGGAAACAAATGTATAACTCTAAAAGCTTGCAACAAACTACACAGCTACTAAAAAAAGCTCCAATTTACTATTTGGGACTGTCATACTCATCCAATTGTCATAGAAAACAATCTCAAATTCGACAAGTATAGATAACACGGCTGCATACCGGTGTAATGCCCTCGGGCGAAATTGTTGGCAGCATCTTCCTTTCCGGAGATAAGCTGTTCAGGGTGGAAGAGCTGGCGATAACTCCCTGTCCTAACTTCATCAATAACAGTTGGTTCGAGATCAACAAATATAGCTCTGGGGACATGCTTTCCTGATCCAGTCTCGCTAAAGAAGGTGTTGAAAGCATCATTTGCGACACCCACCGATGTGTCACTACAAATCCATAATGAAAGTAAATATCATGAAATTCACAAATTTGTGGAAAAATCGCCAGATTCAAAATCAGAAGCAGCAAAATTCCAAATTTACACAAAAATTTACAAGGGCACATAATGGAAAATCACGCTCTCGTTGTGAAGAACGCAAGTTCATCCATGATCCAAGGGTTTCCACATTTCATCAAATTAATCATAATCGCGGCAAATTCAAAACCAAAAAAAAATAAAATAAAAAATCAAATGCACACGATTCTGACGACGAATGCAAAAGATGAATTGAAACGTAAGAAATTGCGATACCTAGGCATCATTCCATCGGGCTGAATGCCATGCTCGAGGCAATAGAGCTCCCAGCATGAATTCCCCACCTGAATCCCAGCTTGCCCGATGTGTATGCTTATGATCTCTCTCATCTTCTCCCTCTACAATTTTTTCTCCAGAAGAAAATAAAAATCAAATCTTTCAATCCAAAGAAGCTGACCCTCGTTCCTTTTTCCCCCAATTTAGCACTGACTGATTTATGATATGATTGCTATAAAAATGAAATCTTTCAACCCAAATGATCTCTCTCTCTCTCTTCTCTCTCTCTCTCTCTATATATATATATGTGTGTGTATGTATATATCTGTTTATTTGTTTGTTATTTGATAAATGGGTTGGAATCCGTGGGCCCGTATTGAGCGCCAGCTTTGAAGCGGGCCCTCGCGGCCCAGCCCTTATCGAGACTTCCCAACTTCCATTGGCCAATGATTAATGACATAAATGCCCCTAGATTAGTAGTGTTGGATTGTTGGGAAATCATTAGGGTTGTAAATAAACAGGCCGCTCACGAGCTATTCGGAATTCGGTTCGAAAAAGGCTCGTTCAAAATTCGTTCGTTTTCTAAACGAGCCGAGTTCGAGCCTCGAATCGAGTTCGATAAAATTATCGAGCCGAGTTCGAACAAAGTAGTATTCGGCTCGGCTAGCTCGCGAACATGTTCGAGCTCGAGCTTAATCGAACTTGTTCACGAACATGTTCATGTATGAATATTATAAATATTTCAAACGGGTAAATAAAATAAGCTATTTTTTTCAAGCTCGAGCTCGAATATGTAAATTAAACGAGCTTTTTTTTTTCTAGCATTCGAGCTCAGGCTCGTTTAGTAAATTTTCGAGCATTTCACGAACCGAATTCGAACATGACAAATATTTATCTAGCCGAACTTGAATAAGAGGAAAAAAGTTCGAATCGAGCTCAAGCTGAGCTCGAGCTTGAAATTTTTTTAACAAGCCGAGTTCGAGCATCAAGGTGTTCGGCTCGATTCAGTTCGTTTACGGCCCTAGAAATCATTGGTTTTGTGTGGGGTGTAAATGTGTAATTTCACCAAAGACACCTAATAAAATGTATCAAATACAATTTCTAATGTGAATTTGATAAACAAAGGAAAAAAAAAAGGGTAAAACCTCGCAGTTTGTTGTCATTTATTTATTGATTTCATCTTCTTTTGTCCCAAAAATAACAATTAACTAATTTCCATACATTGGTGATAGTGATTATAGAGTGAGAATTATATTTAAATAATTATGAATCGCAAACGAGTTAAGATTCACGATCAACAAAAGGTGAAGACAATCATTTCATACTCCAATTTATTTTTCACATTATATGTCTAATGAATGTTTTGCTTGAAATTTATATGAACTCTTGTTTGAAGACAATCCTTCCATCCTCCGGCAGCTACGTCAAATTAAATTGATCAGAATTTGAAAATATTGTGAAGAATTCAACAGTTATCAAGTTTTATGTTATTGAACATGTGAAAAAACAAAACACCCCTAAAACCGTTGTATTTTAATACAATTAACTCTCAAAACTAACACGAATATATTTTGCAAATGATATATTTGTCGATTCATGTAATGAAGGAATGATAATTTTATC
Organism: Perilla frutescens; assembly: GCA_026008535.1. Lineage (NCBI taxonomy): Eukaryota > Viridiplantae > Streptophyta > Magnoliopsida > Lamiales > Lamiaceae > Perilla > Perilla frutescens. Next base: position 236,658 of record BRKX01000008.1, on the reverse strand, counting down.
AATAAACCGACAAATCCACCACCATTTAAAGAATTGTATTTTTTTATATAATATTAAGAATCTATTTTGTATTTTCATTTGTATATGAAGTTTAATGATAAATATTATAATTAATGTGATAATGAGGAGGGTAATTTGGGGAAATCATAATAGTGAGTGGAGCTGGACCAGGGTGTACCCATGTGTGGAGAGGCCATGCATGTGGTAAGCAAAAAATTGTTATTATTATTATTATTATTATTATTATTATTATGGAGAGAGAGGGAGAGAGGTAAATAAGAGTTTTAATTGTTTTTTTGGTTTTCATTTTCTAAAAATATCAAGTTTACTTTAGCATATACTCCCTTCGTCCAATTTCGATAAGTTTATTTGTCTTTTTGGGATGTCTCGATAATCATATTTCTAGTTATATTTAGCTAATTTGTTACTTCCTCCGTTTCTGAATAAGTGTCATTCTAACATTTTAATTTTATTTAAAAGAAAGTGTCATTCTACAAATTCGAGACAGAAAATTCACATTTTTCACACATTTGCCCTCATTTAATGCATTCAAATATCTATATTTAACTCATTTAATATATTCACACAAGGGTGTCTTAGGTAATTTAATTAATTTATTAATTTATATGCATTCATCCAAAATAATGTTTATATGGAAACAGGGGAAGTAATATATACCTCTATTTAATATGTTTACATTACGCATGAATAAATTGTCAACTAAATAAATAAGGACATATTATGAAGTTTTTGATTAATTGACTTTCTCAATCTTTTCTTTAATTCCCGTGAAAAATCTCAACCAGCCTATCAAAATGGGACGAGAAAAGTATTATTTATGGGTAGTAGGTCACTCACTCTCATTATTTTTATTTTTATTTTCAATTCTCAAATAAGTATAATGATTATGATCTGTTTAGAGATATACTATGGAAGTCTAACATTTTGTAGAATGTAAATTTATGATGTTTCAATCATTATTTTATCGTCCATCATATATGATCTCAAATTCTCCTATTATAATACTAATTTAAAAAAAAAGAGCATTTAATCCCGGAAGTATTGAGTTATTTGAGTATTTAAAAATGATTTTACAAATGAAATAAATGCTTGTTTGGAGATAATTTTAAACAAAAACCAACAAATAATATGCATCATTTCCTAATAAATAGTAACAATTACGATTGTCTATCTCTACTAAGACCCTTTATCTTTTGGAAAACTACATTTTCATTATCTAGAAAACATAAGTAGCACCTAACATTTATTATTTTTATTTTTTTGGAAGCTAGTTGCAAATTATATTCAAATGAAATTAGTAATTGTAAATTGTAAATAGTAAAATCATTACAAGTTTCAACATCCAAACTTCTAGCGAAAATTAAGCAGAAAGTCATAATGATTAATGATTTATTAGTCATAATAATTAAAAATTTCGAATTGAATAAAGCCAATATTACATATATAATTTCATAATTCCAAGCATGGCTAAAATTTGAAGTGCAAATATATACAACAATTTTGGGGCAAATAATCAGTTGAAATCTTCTGTTGCGCATTTAGTGTTGTATTCCTTATCGCACACTCGATTTTTTTTAGGGTTTTTTTTTCAATTTTTTTTTCCTTGATTTTAATTTCTTGTGCTTTAGTTTAATTTACACTTATTATTTAGAATTCATCAAACCCAATTAGAATACATTGTAATTTTTTTATTATTTAATTTTAAATTGATTATTTGAAAATTTAATTACTATAAAAATATATAAAATCCTAATTGGGCAGGATGAACCCTAAACAATAAATGTAAAATTAAACTAAAGCGTGAGAAATTGAAATTAAAGAAAAAATTGACAAGAAATTAAAAAAACCGAGTATGTAATATGAAATGCAACACAAAATGTGCAATAAACGATTTCAAATGGCAAACAATGGAGCATGCAAGTAGGAACAAAAACTCAAGAAATAAAAGAAAGAAATTGTTGGAGATTAGAATTTGAAAATTATAGAAGATAATGTTTGATGACAATAATAGTGAAAGTACAATGATAGAATGTATTTATTGTAAGAAAAAATTAAATAAAAAAAAACATATTTTATCCATGCATGTGCCGGGTGTTAGAGAAGCAAGTAGTTAATGCATTAATTATTAATGTAGTTGGTTTTTTCACATGCATTTATTCCTCTTCACTCCTTCACTTTCTTCATTGCTAGACTGTACTTCCAACTATGTTTTTGTTTGATCTATGTTGGCATAGTTTCTTCATGTACTAGAATAAGAATTCAATGTCATTCATGGGATCTCTAAATGCACTTATATACACATACAAAAAAGACGAATCGCACTTGCTAAAACCCTTTCCGACGAGCTTGGATTTGGCAGACATTGGTAAGACTTGAATTTATCGATTTTTAATAAGAATCGGACAAATTTGATCTGATATATAATTACGATCAGGGCTGTAAACGAGTTGAGCTGAATCCGAACATACATGTGTTCAAACTTGTTTGAAATGATATCGAGCTTTTAAAATTTATGTTTGAGCTTGCTTGATTACCCACCGGGCTCGAGTCGTTTGACATTTTTATGCATATTTGCTCAGTCTTTACTTACGGAGCCCGAGTTCGAGTCGGGCTTTAAATCTTATCAAACACAAAGCTGCGTCCAAGCTTGTTTGATACGCTTACTGAATCGGGCTTTTAACGAACGAACACGTGTCGAGTATCGAGCTATTTTGTTCCATGTTGAGCCCAAATTTTGATCACATGACATGATATGATTGTTATTTGGGTACTTGAAAACCGAAAATTGAGAAAAATGCATCTAATCCCATAATTTTAAAACAAAATGGGGATTCGTGCAAGACTTTGATAATTTAAGGATTTGGTACATTTTATTAAGGTAAAAATAAATAATTTATGGGCTAAATTCGAGAATTATCTTGTGAGGCCCAATCAAGCCCACATAGAAAATTGGGCCAATGACATTTTGCAAAAAGATTAGCCAATTTCCATAGTTCAATTCCATTTGTGGGAATTTCGTAGCAATAAAAAATGAGCAATTTATTGATTCAGGACCTGAAAGATAAAAATTCTAAAAAAACGAGTGATCTATCGATTCAGGACCTGAAACACAAAAAACTATCAATTCAGGATTCGAAAGATGAAAATCAATTTAGAACATCAAAAATCAAGAATTTTGATTTATTTTAATTTTTTATTAATTTTAACAATTTCTTTATTATATTAATAGAGGATTACAAAAGGGATTTTCGTTGAAAAATAATATAATATTTTAAAAAAATAAACATAAATCAAAATTCATGATTTTTGATGTTCTGAATTGTCAATTTTCATTTTTCGAGTTCTAAATTGATAATTTTTATCCTTTGGATCCCGAAACGATAGATTAATCATCTTTGAGATTCTAAATCGACAGTTCTTCTTAATTTTTTTTAAAATAAAAGAATCATAGGATAACAATGATTAGTGCAAATTAGAGTAGTTGGAAGGGCCCCGGCCCGGCCCAAATGTAATCATCATCCATATTTATCTGCCCAATTTTTCTTCACCCACGCCACTTAAGTCTCCTACCTAAAAACTCTCATTTCTTGAAATATTTTGTGGGTATAAAGCTAGATAAGAAAATAGTTTGAGAAAAGATTGGATTTTTATTTTTATTCTTTTTGCAGCAACAATGGTGGGTGTGACTGCACCAAATTCAGCCATTCCTTTCTCTGCTTCACTCTGGCCTTGTTTTCAGCCTGCAGCACGTAAATCGACTTCTCCCCCATCTCCATTTGTGAAACTTGTTTTTGATATAATCATTTTATTTCATTTTTTTATTTTCTGCCTCTCATCGATTGATATGCGCATGATTTTTGATTGTTGTTGGCTATGGCATTGCAAATAGATAAGCTAAGTACAATGTTGTTTGCCCAGAAAGCTAGTTAAAGAGTAGTGTATCTATGCTTAGGTGGTCTTTGCTTGTTGAATGCTGTAGAGATTTTTTGCATCAGTTGGGTTTCTCCCTTGCTTTTTTATATGTTCTTAGCTGCATAAGAATGAAATGATCCAATTTGGAGGTGCTTACAAGATATTGAATTTGGACATAAAAGTAGTTTTGCTCGAATTTCAGACAGCAAATTAGAGGAATTTTAGCTGAGTTTGGTGAAAATAGCTTGGTGAAACATTATTTAAGATTTCCTCTAATTCTTTCATTTGTGTGAACAAATGGTTCCAAGTGAACAAGAATACTATGTTTGCTGTTTTCTTTGAATTTTGATTGTAATATGTGCTGTTCTTTATTAGCTAAGAAGTTGTCTTTTCGGAGGTTTGGTCTCGGGTGTATGAATCCCTCGACACATTTGCATTTGGATTTATCCACTCCATGAAGTGCCGATAAACAATTAGATTGTCTAGCTTTGGTTTTTCCTATGTTTCCTAAAGAGAAGTCTAAAGAATGGTTAATTCTTGCAGTCATTTGGTAAGAGATGGTATATCTGATCAAACGTTAGGAAACAAACAGTAAAGGCCTTGACTCTCGTAGAAGCAAATATATAATGGAGTTTTTTTGTTCTTGTCTTATGGTGGGTGGATGAAACATGTGGATGTGTATGTATGTCGTTTATGCTAAAATATAAACGTATTTGAAATGGACAACGGAATGCAAAACATAACCAATGTATAAAATAAAAAAATTAAGCTTTACTTTGGTAGCAGCAGAGGCAGAAAGAAAGGATGTGTTGATTGTTGAAGTAATGGGCACAAAGTTTATCAAAGCACCAAGCCCAACTTCCCGCCTCTTCCCTTTTTGACCCGTAAAGATAATGAAAGTTGATGCTGCAGCAGCTGCAGTCCAGTCCCGTCATAACAAGACCATTAGATTTGGAGAGAACCAAAGTCGAAGCTCCATCACTAGTGGATTACTTTCTTCTCTCAAAGCTGTAGAAAACAGCTCTGATGAGTTGGTTTCACATGAAGAAATGGAAAAAGAAGAAGAAGAGACTGTGAATGTTGCTCAAATTAAACATCGTCTCTTTGCTGCTCTACAAGGTGCTGAAAAAAAATTAACATTTGTCTTCCTTTTTATTCATTTATCGACTTTATTTGTTAACAAGTTTGAAGAGAGAGTGTATTACAGGAATAAATCGAGGCATATTTGGAGTCCCGTCAGCCAAGAAAACTGAAATCACAAACCTGGTTGAGCTTCTCGAGTCTCAAAATCCCACTCCTCAACCAACTCTCTGCTTAGAGAAGGTGCTTGCTTGTCTCGAATCTAGTTTAGGGGCATTCATTTTGCGGACTTACTAATCGGAAATATTGCATCAGGTAGCTGGAGCTTGGAAGCTCATCTATAGTACCATTACTATTCTTGGATCAAAAAGAACTAAACTAGGATTGCGGGATTTTATTGCCTTGGGAGACTTCCTCCAAATTATAAACATTGCTCAGGTATTCAATTGTATTATGTTGTTACTATTCATTGATAGTTATTGCTTCTCGAGCTACTGTGATTCTCTCGGTGACTCTTTGCGACCATCATACTTTTTTAACTACAGCCACCTTAAAACTGTTCCCTTATGATGGGATGCCTCCTTTCACAAAATTATAATAACATCTAGCATTTTTTATGATGGGAAATGGAGGGTAAAGCTATAAATGTGATCGAGTTCAGTGCCAAAGGACTGAATCTACTGAGTGGAAAGTTAACTATTGATGCTTCTTTCAAGATTGCCTCAAAATCGGTGAGTGCTTTATACCTTGTACATTCTAAAATTTGTCTGACATATATGAGGATTTTTGTTCTTCTCATTGTCTAAACTCTGTAGCGAGTTGATATCAGTTACCAAAAGTCGGTGATCACCCCAGATCAGGTATGAATTGCCCCACCCGATTCCCTGCAGTGTCTCAATGTGCGTAAGCGCATTTGACTTGCCATTAAATTTCAATTTTGTGGCCTAATCTGGCTTCTAAATTCTGTTTTCTTCTTGATGGCAACAGTTGATGAATGTTTTCCGCAAAAACTACGACCAGCTTCTGCAAATCTTCAATCCTGATGGCTGGCTTGAGATCACGTATGTTCGATCATCTTGTAATTTAACCTTACTTTTTTTTCTTTTTTTGCCATCTTCATAATCAAAAAGGATGGAAATAACATTTAAATAGACCATTCTTTATTCTGTCACGACAGATATCTCGATGATTCATTGAGAATCGGCAGAGATGACAAAGGAAATATCTTCATCTTAGAGAGAGTAGTCTCTGAAGAACTTTGCTGACTTGCAATCACCGGTTCATTCATTTGCTATTGTTCTTGATGTCCCGAAAAAATGGCTAAGCTATGTAGCCTCTGCATAACGCCAGTTGATGGATGGAGAGACGATGTGTTGTGATAAAAAAATGCAGAAGTTGTGAGTGATGTCGAGTTGGATGCTCATGGGGGAAGGTACGTATATGCTTGAGTCTGGCTGTGTTTCTTGGAATATAGAAGAGCGGAGGCTGGTCGTATGGTGGCACGACGATTTTGGTTCATTGATCGTACGGTGACCGGAGGAATGCAGTGATGATCCATCTGCACCAGATGAGATTTTTCACATATGATAGGTACATTGCTAGTTGAGGGTGCTTATGTAGGAATGAATGGTTTCATGTAATAAAACATGAGATATGTTACATTAGATTTTATTTCATTGCCTTGGTTTTTTTTTAGAACCAAAATGATACTTTATTAAGAACCACAAGAATAAGGGTCGGGAAAATCACGAGCAGCCCTAACTATACTATGAGCCACACAATTGGTACTACGGCGGATCAAATTAAGAGAAAAATAATGTGAATCCTAAAAAAGTTTGTGACAACTGGAAATAAAATTGAACCAAATTCAGAAATGGTCGACGAAGAAGATTTCAATGCGTCAACCATCACTTTGGAATCAACTTCGAAAATAACACGTTAGATAACTGAGAGACTTAATCCATGAAAGCGCTTCATACAAACCTAAAGCTTCACCCTCATCGATCCACAAACACCCCAGAAGGCGGCTAGTCCTAGTTGCAACAAAACCACCAATATCATCGTGAACTACAACCCCAAAACTCGTTTCGTTTGCCTTGGTTTCTTCTAAAATTGAATCTTTGAAGAGAAGGAAATTGTTACCTTTTCAAAATATTAAATCTAGCATCACTGAATTGAAAACAATGCCACCATATTATTATATTGTTTTCTGAAATATTCTCAAGCCATCGACATGATTTTAACTTTTCTATTAACCCCCTAAAAAAAAATTTAGATATATTATATCTATCTACCCTCTAATAAAAAAAAAAGAAAAAGAAAGAAAAATGAGATTTATTGGTTTATAATTTGAAAGATAAGTATTAATTTGAGACTTGAAATATATATATCAATAGTTTCAAATATTCAGTTTCCAGGTCAAAAAAGTTGCATGTGATCATTTAAAAGAGATTTAATTTTATGTAACTTTTAATAATTTTTTCAAAGTAATAACATTGGTATATAAATGTCATTCGTCACTGACTTGTATACTTGTTGGAGCTTAGAGTTTTTCTGATCCATATTTCTATTATAGTATTATTATGGCACCAATGTTTTTTTTTTCCTGAAAGTTTATTTGAATTAGTATAAAAGTTCCTTTCTAGTGAGTTTACTTTGCTTTTTTCATGGATTGAAAACATGGACAATCTTAATAAATATATTCTAACTTTTGATGTATCTCTGCCCTATATCCAATTTCTCTCCGTTCTTGAAAATAAATTTGAATTACTTAAAAAATATAGTCTTCCATATCACGATCAGATGATTGAAATGTTTGCAGATGTTGCAGAAAGTCGTCTAGGGAAAATCTAAAATGATTTCAGTGCGCTTGATAGTCGTCTAGGAAAATTTAAAACGATTTCTGTGCGCTTGATGTAGGGCTAATGTTGCACTTGCCCCTCACTCATTATAGAATTATACAAAACGTCAACAAATAAATCCATTGATCGAAAAATGTGCATGAACTAGGAATCTCCACCTCAAATTTGCTAGAAAAATTCTCAGACCTCAGTGAATGTTTCTTTCTCCTTCTCTCCTACTCCAAGAAGGCATTTTCCACATGAACATGATCTTGATTTCTTTTTTGAAAGTAGGCGGCCAAAATAAATCTGGACTTTGGATGTCATCTCATTGTGATAGTGGACATCGAGGAAGAGGTTTTTTAAACTAACATCTCTTTCAATTCACATTAATGATATACTACACTCGTATATATAGTTACAATGTTAGGCATATATATCTACATTTTTTTAGATTTATCTTTATATAGAATATTCTTTTTCTTTTTAATTCTAGATTCTTCTTTTTCTTTTCTATTTTCTAGTTAATTCTAGATCTTTGTTTCAAAATATCTAACAAATCAAGTTTAATATTCTAACAAATATAAACCATTTTTAGTAGTAAAATGCATATTTATAAATGTACCCCTCCGTATAAAAATAAGTGTCATTTTATAATTTTTAGTTTGTAACAATTAAAATCGTGACTAATGTAACATCCACTCAAGAAGTAAGACATGCCCCAAAATATTTTTTGCAAAAATATATTAAAAATATTTTTAAAAATTAAATCGTGAAAATCGGGCATGGTGCTCTTATGGTTGGCATTGACTTTGATATATACACATGCACGCACAAATGCTTTGATATATATTACTTAACAAGTTGAGCTCGACTTGATAAATAGTTTTCACGTTAAATTTAGCTCGAGTTCGACTAGTGAAAAGTTCGAAAATTTACTAAACAAGTATGAGCTCGAATGCTAGAGAAAAAAGCTCATTTATTTTATATATTCGAGCTCGAGTTTGAAAAAAATAGCTTATTTAATTACCCGTTCGAAATATTTATAATGTTCGTGAACATGTTCAATTAAGTTCGAGTTCAAACATGTTCGCGAATCTAGCTCGATTCGATTAGAAAACAAATGAACTTAGTTTTTTTCAAGCCATGTCTTTCAACATTTCCATCTTATGTGTTGTGTAGACTTTATTTTTTTTTTCTATTCAATACTTACGATCTGGTGGTATTGAGGAGATTCGAACTTGTGAAGGCCTGATCTTTAGTCTCTAAATAATTCCACTTCACCACTAAACCATTCCCACCGAGACGTAATATAGACGTGTTTATTTTTCATATTTTAGGATTCAAATTTCTGATGATATAACTCTTATTTCACAATATAACTCTTATTTCACATTGTGATTTAATAACTAACAATTGAATCTTTTAGGTGCTCAATTAGATCAACAAATTTGGAAAATAAATACTACCTATGTATGGACTTTGTAATATATGATCTTTCATTTTTTCTTAAAAAAAAAAAAATTAAATCTTTTGGCAATCCGGTAACACAAGACTAATTTAATTAGAGCCGAATTGCGGAGCTGAAATCCTCTATTGCACATTTAATGTTGCATTTCCCATTACACATCCAATTTTTTTAGTTTTTATTTCATTTTTTTTTTCGATTTCAATTTCTTATGTTTTAGTTTAATTTTGCACTTATTATTGAGGATTCATCCTACCAAATTAGAATACATTGTAATTTTTTAGTTTTTAATTTTTAATTTTCAATTATTGATTGATTATTTGAAAAATCAAATACTAAAAAATTATAGTAAACCCTAATTAAATAGGATGAACCCTGAATAACAAGTGTAAAACTAAACTAAATGTGCATAATAAATTGAAATCAAAGAAAGCGATTGAAAAAAAAAAATTAAAAAAATTGAGTGTGCGATAGGACTGTAACACCAAATGTGCAATCGACCATTTCAAATGCAAACCCGAGAAATAAAACCTACCTTTTCACTTTATAAAATTCAAAAAATAAAAAATAAATAAAAACCCTGCGTTTTTCATGCGTTTGGCGTTCATAATTTGTTGAGGTTGCCATGAAATAAAACCCTGCCAAATCAAGGGAGCTGATCATTCTCTCTCCTCATTGTCATTGCCATTGCCATTGCTTGTGAAAAAGTAGCTAGAGAGAGAAGGGAGGGAGCTGATCATCACATCGAGTGTGAATTAATTGGAGAAATATATATATAATAGATCGAATGGGAGAAGAGAAGCAGGCGGCGAAATCAAGCGTCGGAGTTTGGTCGACCGTGAAGCCGTTCATCAATGGCGGGACATCCGGTATGCTTGCTACCTGCGTTATTCAGCCCATCGACATGATCAAGGTACCTACCTATATATACATACATACATACATACATACATACATATATATATACACAATCTTTACATACACACATTATATATATATGTGTGTGTGTGTGTGTTTAGATCTTAGATCAAATGGTTTGGATCGTAAAGATTGAATTTTGATTTAGTACGTACGTGTTGTTGTTTCTAATAACTCGATCTCTGTTACTGTTGATACACACACACACACACACACACACATAACCTTTGTTTTAGATGCTTTGGTTATTGCGATTGTGTGATGTAATTCAGTTGTATGTATGTTGATGTAGTTGTTTGTTTTAAGCACAAATCTTTTGTTGGATCCAAATTATTTATTGCTTTTGTTTCACTGAAGACTTCTGTTAATTTGTTTATATTTAGGTGAGAATACAATTAGGCCAAGGATCAGCTGTTGAGGTGTCCAAGAACATGCTTAAAAATGAGGGAGTTGGTGCCTTTTACAAGGTATATATATATATATATATATATAGGCTTATAATCAAGAAACCATATATAATTTCCTCCCTAAGTTTGAGTTCATACACACACACACACACACACACACAATATGCATATTGTTGTGGTTGAGTTGTTACTACTTACATGTGCATACAGGGTCTGTCTGCTGGGCTGCTTAGACAAGCTACATATACAACTGCGCGCCTCGGATCATTCAAGTGAGTAGTTATTAGTTATATTACAATATATATGTATATGTATATGTATATATATAGCTCCATGTATATATCATGCACCATTTTGATCAATGGTTGTTATATATCTTTTTAGTCACTTTCTTGCTGTATAGTATAGTTAATGTTAATGTTAATCAACAATCAATCAAAGGATTTTGACAAGCAAAGCAACAGAGGCTAATGATGGGAAGGCCTTGCCACTTTATCAGAAGGCTCTGTGTGGACTGACTGCTGGGGCAATCGGGGCGAGTGTGGGCAGTCCTGCTGACTTGGCACTGATACGAATGCAGGCCGATGCAACTCTGCCCGTTGCTCAGAGGAGGAACTACTCGAACGCGTTCCAAGCCCTCCACCGTATCTGTGGTGAGGAAGGGGTGCTGGCACTCTGGAAAGGGGCAGGCCCTACTGTGGTGAGGGCCATGGCACTTAACATGGGGATGCTTGCTTCTTATGAACAGAGTCAAGAGTTCTTCAAGAACTCCGTTGGCCTCGGTGAGACCACGACAGTTGTTTGTGCCAGCAGTGTGTCGGGGTTCTTTGCTGCAGCGTGCAGTTTGCCATTCGATTATGTGAAGACACAGATACAGAAGATGCAGCCCAATGCAGAGGGGAAGTACCCGTACACCGGCTCACTGGACTGTGTCCGAAAAACTCTCAGAAATGCCGGGCCCTTGAGGTTTTACACCGGTTTCCCGGTTTACTGCGTCAGAATCGCCCCTCATGTCATGGTAAGTTGAGTTGGTAACAAATTATACATACATAAATGGCAATGGCAATCTTGATTTTGCTAATCTTGGACTTGTTTTTTTCATGCAGATGACTTGGATATTCCTCAACCAAATTCAGAAACTTCAACGAACTATTGGACTATGATTCTATCTAACCTCAGAAATCAGAATAATGAATGTTTCACACTATTTTTGTACTGGTTTTGATGCACTGTTACTTGCTGATGAAATGGTAAAATTACATTTCTATTGAATCTTTGTTGTTTTTTGTTCTTTCAAAGATGTTATTTTTTACCTTTTTCTGCTTAAGTAGTTTTTAACTTGAATAAATAAGTGGGTTTATTGTTGTTTTTCTTGCAAAGATGTTACCTTTCACCTTTTTCTGCTTAAGTGATATTTTTCAAGAGATTCAGACATGCATTAATCTTGATAACTGAAGCTATATATGTATCTGATCATGTAATAACATCTGACATTGAAATCTTCTCTTACAGTTTTCACATCACATCTCCTATTGCACTACCAAAATGACTGTCACATTCCAAATAAAAAAAATCATCTTTTGAAAACTACTTATTACATCCCATGTAGTAATTAAAGTTGCTATTTCTCAATTATAATTCAAGAAAATCATAACAGCAAGCAATGAGCTAAGATTTCATCGTTTGTTAGCAAAACAAAGCCGAAACATGAAATGCAGCACCTTCCTTTATTAAACACGTATCGTACGAGCTCATATAACCTAGCAACTAGTCTCCGCAGCTCAGGGGAGGGAGCTCTTCTTTGGAAAGGGATCAGTTCAAGCCCTGAGAAACCAGATAGCAATCACCATCATTCAGATACGGTGCTAGAAACATTTCGATACATGCACAGTCTTCATGTTAAAGTATTAAAAATGAATCGACTGACCTGCCAACGTAAGACTTGTCCGTTGTACTGATAATGATCTTATCTCCGGCTGCAATGTGAGCTGGGACCTATTATATGATAAGCAAAATGGTTGGATGAAGTTAGTATGCACATCTTTTAGTGGAAATGAACATGCAACCAACACCAGCTAGATGATTATAACAACTTTCGAATAGCTTATGAGTGAGCTGAAAAATAGAAACCAACTTTGAAATCATAACAAATGTCGTTTTCTTCATTCATACATTTACGAACTACCCAAGCTTCACATTTTCTTAATTCCTAGCTGGTTTTAGATGAGGACAAGTCGTGGTAAGATGTTCATATGATTCCAAAACACCTGCAATTACTTCAATGTGAATACTTAATGCATTAAGTTTATGCATCATCACAAAAAGTGGATGCCCGTGTATCTGAAACAAAATTCAGCTCAAATAGAAACATCTGATCGAGAATTTTTTTTAAGCAGATGAAAACAGCATAAAGGCCATCACCCAAACTGCAGGAACAAGTGGCATAAAGCAAGTATTTCTTATGAGTATTACCTGGACAGTTACACCATTATCCAATGAAGCCCTCTTATAACTGTGAAAATGAAGAATAAAAGAATGTGTTACAGTATATAATAACTAAGAAGCCTATAGGTGAAGGGAACACAATCAGTCAGGAAAAACTGTTTCCAAGATAAGAAACTAGGTCAGCTCTTCACATTTTATAGTCCAAAAAATGATAGAATTGCAGAGGATCTTTTCTGTCGCATTTATGTACTTTCCCATTGCTGGTTTCTTTTACTAATAATCACACATATCATAAAATCACAAGAACAGGTGTACTTACGGTGTGGGTCCACTTCCCTTAAGTGATTCCGCTGCTTCAACAACTGTACATATTGCTTTATTTGGAATTGATGCTGACAACGGTCTATCATCATAAAGCTGGACAGCGACTTCCATACCATCTATGTAGTCAAAGCAAAGACAGTTTATTGTACATCCAGCAGGTGGTTGGGATTAACAATATACAACGTTACATGATAAAGAAAGGTGCATCTAAGATTAGAGGTCAGATAACATTACCTTGAAGGAACACAAGAGATTCACCAAATAAGTGTGATGGCACTTCTACCTGGTCGTAAGTTTTAGGGCTGCATTGAACACATCATTGAACTCCTTTAAAGTCTGTCACCCTAGTGAAATTAGTAAATTGAAAGATAAACAGCAAACAACTATACTTACTCCATTAAAAAAACATTTCCAGTATCCCCATCGTCAGTGTAAAGGTACTCAAATGACTTCTCCTGAACATAAATCTCTGTATAGTACAGCCAAAATTCAGGGGACTACAAATATAATAATTATTGGATATTTGTGTAGGCCAATCTACGAGTTTGCAAACATGATAGTTTTATCTTGAATTAACTTTTTGATATAATTGTAGGCTTATTCACAGTAGGCTATGTACTCAAATAGAGACATGTGTCAAAAAGATCTACAAAGTTCTTTAGTTGAAAAAGGAAAAATATCCTGATACGCTGCAAATAAATCTTTATCTCCATATTGGTAAGATAGCCTCAGTGCCCAAGATATATGAATATAATTCTATAAAATTTAAATTATCACTCGATAATTTCTCAGAGCACACTTCTCTTACAAGCAGGCTTTGGGCGAGTGCAGCCCACACCAGGTGCAAACTCTATACCACTGTTTCTAACCTATTTATTTCATGTCAATAGCATGATGCATTCCAAGCACTTCTGATTAATCATGTCTTCCTAAACCATGAGTCATAATCAATGTTATGATCATGTTCATGCAGCATAAACCACCATGGCACCATGCACCATAAAATAAAGGAGATTGAGAAACAGAAAAGTTGTGATGTTATCCAAGTCCCTTGATGGAGAAGTTAAAAACTTTCAAACTGTGTGCTCTGCAATAGACCTAATTCATTTTCCAATAGAGTACACAACAATGGGAACAGACAGAAGGCTGAAAGCACTAAATATGTAACGGCCTAACAGGGCCACTTTTTATTGACCATTTTACCCATAAATTTCATAAATGAGATTATCAATATTTGGGAGACATCGAGCAACTAATAGAAGAAATAACTAAAGAACTAGGCATGCAGTTTCCGATTTGGTGAGTACATGATGAGAATGCATACTTTCGATTGACTCATCCGTTCGCAACCTTTCATTCACTTTATTTCCACTATCAATGTCACGGAGCTCCACCTGTTAGCATTGGACCAGGAAGAACGGAGGAATTTCATTCAAGATACTTTCGATTAAAAAGGACTTAAATTCGCTAGGCACATAAATATAATACAACTTCCAGCCATAAAAAGCCAAGACCATTCAATGGATAAGCATCCAATAAATAAAAGTGAGAAACTTGTTAAGACACCACATATCTCACCCGATTCCTGTTAAAGCCATCTAAACGGGATAATGAAGAAAATATCAAGCATGGATTGACTGGCACAGATACCCTTCGTGTAATAAATAAATGAAAAGAACTTCATTACATCATAGTTTATGAGTATTAGCACAAAACCTGAATGATAGCTCCTCCTCTTCCTTGGGTGGAATGTTGTGCTTTTATCACCTAAACATGATTTACATTGTTATGTTTTGCCATAATTATGACTACATAGTCAGTAACACAGAAAAAGAAAACCCATATATCATATAATCCTAGTACTGAATAATTACCTCATAAATCTTTCCTGCGGGGCATCAGCAGCAATCCAGAAACAAGGTTAGAACATCTTGGTATGTATGTTTGACTAAATAATATATCATCACCATTCTATGAATTTCGAAAATCTAACCTTTTCTTTCAATGACGTTTCCTGGTTTTACCTGCATCAATACAAATAAGCATGAAATACCGTAACTTCAAGCTGTGAGGAACTCAAATGTCTTAAAACCAATAAAACAAGACAGATCATTTTCCCTATATACATGTCTCTACATCTTCCATTGCAGGAGTTAAATTCCTCGAGCAAACTAAACAATTAGCAATTAGTAAAAATAGAAACCTACGTCTCCGCCGGAGAATCTGGCGCCGCGGAACTGGGTGGCGGACCACGGAGAGTCGAGAAGGCATCCTCTCGACAGCTGCGATTTGATATGGAGTGCGGACGACGAGAAATTTTGACGGCGAGGGCCGACTACGGCGGCGTAGGAGCGGAGAGCGGCGGAGAGCCGTCTAGAGAGGTGTCTCATTTTCACGTCTATTTTTATATTATAATTATAATTATAATATAATTGGGTCTAATTTATACATCACCCCTTCGATTAAATTAATTATTAGTTTTTCATATAGTTTTAATTAAAATTAAATATTAAAGGATTAATAATTTAATACAATTGTGTTTCCTCACCTCAAATAAATATTTCTTGTATTCCAAGAAAAGGGATTTATCATTACTAATAATAATAATAATCCTTTCTTTCTTTTTTTGACAAATAATATAACCCTTTCTTTACTTAATTATTTCTTTACTTAAATATATGCATTGTTTTATAAGGATTAAATATATATTCTCGTGATCCAACGTGACCTTAAAAATGGGCCCTCGTAATGACAAAAAATATTTTTAAAATAATATAAATAAAGAAAATATATAAAGTAATATATCGGCAAGATAATAATATTTTAAAAGAGTTAAATGTTCTTTCATATAAATACAACATAGTCTCGCAATTTTAGAAACACAAATATTAAAAAAAAATGGGATTGTGAATAAAATTGCCCTTGAATAAATTCCAAAATTCTGCTCCTATATATGGTTTAAATTGCATGTTGCACTTTTTCATATTTCACTATCAAATTAATGATTTTAATAATATTTATTATAAAATAAAAAATAATTATAACATAAATAATCATAGTCAACATTTTATCAACAAAAAAAATGAATTAAAAAAATTTAAAACATAATTTTAAAAGAATCAACCATAATAGTGAATTATTAATTGAAAAATGAAAATTAATATTAAAAAATAATTATAAACCATAATCGGGTCGGATGGACCCTAAGAAATAATAAAAAATTAATTAAACTAAATCACAAAAAAATAAAATTGAAGAAAAAAAAAATACAAGAAAAAAATTTGTAATTTGAAAGTGCAACACGAAGTATAAAACAAAGAGTGCAACATAAAATTTCATGTGTATTTTGTTCAACTTCATGATTTATTTTGAAAAAAATCAATTAACTACAATGTTTGGCGGGTAATTCATTTCAAATTACTAATTATTTTTCAACATGGGTGATGGATCAAAGTCATATATAAAATCATTGATCTAAATAGCCATCATAATTATTAATCATTATTGTAATTATATATAAGTGACAAAAGGAAGATACACACACGTATCCATAAAAATAAAATAAATTTATTTTAGAAAATAAATTTATTAATGTATTTAAAGTAATTATATGTTTATATAATTAAAGTCTTAATAATATATACATAATTAGATTTTTGGTTACTACATTACACGTATCCACAAAAAATAAACAAATTTATTAATGTATTTAAAGTAATTATATGTTTCTATAATTAAAGTCTTAATAATATATACATAATTAGATTTTTGGCTACTATATTATATAAAAATTGAATTGATAATTAATGACTATATTTTTTTTTTTTACCTTATGAACATATAAATTGCCATAAATTGTTTAGGACAATAAATTGAATTTTTTTAAGCATTACCTTAATTGAATGAATCGTTTCACATAAACTTATAAAAATATTTTAAAATTTGTTAAAAATATTACTCCCTCTGTCCTAATTATACAGTCCATATTTTTATTTTGAGGTGTCCCGATTATATAGTCTCATTACTATAAGTAGTGTTGTTTTTAATAGGAATTTACAATTATACCCTTATTAGGTTTTGGAAATTAAAAAAAATTAAACATGTAAGTTTGTGAAAATTATAAATCTTAAATGTTATTTTTTCAAAAAAAGAGAAACATTAATTAAAATTGACCAACTTAATTAATTTTCATGTACTTGAATTTGATCAATTCTATTGATATTCATTTTATCTGCACTTTATTAATTGTATATTTTCTCTGTTTCAAAAAATTAATACATTAAAGTTGAGCTAAAGGTTAAGTTTTATTAATTTTCATTAAATAAGATTAAAATTGGAAGTTTAGCTTTTGTTTCTTATTTTCATAAATATTTTTAATCTAGAAAATGAATATATAATCGGGACGGAGAGGAACACGTTTCTCGTGTTTCTGCCGCCGCCTGCTTCCACGCCGATCGAAGTTTTTCCAGTATGTCCAAAATTGTTTTTCTTAGAGAACACTACACTTTCATTAATCCTTTAACTTACTAAAACTTATTTATTTATGAAAAAAATTACATAAATTTGTGCAGTACCATAAATCAATGGAGGCACCTTTAATTCAAACGATATGTTTGTATTCATGTTTTTCATCTTCGATTTTGTAAAAATTGTAAAAAAGTAATTGCTAGTTTTGATCAGTAAACTAGGAACTCGCGAGCTATTCATGACCGGCTCAGAAGAAATTCGAAATCGATTCAAACATAGTTAAGCTGCTTGAACAGTTATCGAGCTCGATCTCGTAAGGCTAATAGGCTCACGAGTAGGTGGTGTAAGTGAGTCGAGCGTACTCGTGAGTCGTGAGCTACTTGGGATCGACTCGATGAGTCGTAGAATTTGAGATGGAAGAAACATTTTTTTGTATATCAAAATATAATCTAGTAGATAATTGTATGTTTTTTATTTTTTCTAGTAGCATTATTATTATTGGGTAGGCATAAAGGGTGAGGCTCAACAAAAGACGTGGTGATAAATATAATAACAATTTATGCACCACTACGTGTATAAGAAATTATTTTAATTTATTTAATCAGTAATGCTTATTTGTTTATATACAATTTGGAATCAAAATATAATTTAATTTAGTTAATTCTAAACCAATATAATTTTTTAATCAATATAATTTATATACAACATGACAATCGAATATAATATTCAATATGCGGGGAGATATGCTAGTATAATTAAAATAAGTAAAAATCTAAAACGGTATTATTTCTCCCTAGAGAAATGTCAATTTCGGGTTCGAATCCAGCACAACATGGGGTAATGTGCACATTTCTTTCTAAATTTATGTTATTTTCAGACTTATTTTATTTTTTTAACTTTTTATATAATACTAAATTAAATTACAAAATCAACTATAATTAATATAGGAACCTAATTAAAAATGAAATTTAAAAATAAATATATATCATTATTATGATATAATAAACGCAAAATAAAATGATTAGCTAAATGGTAAAAAAATTAAAATAAACCCTGATTGTGAATAAATCAACCCTAATGAAAATGAAAATGATTAATTTAAAATTAATATATGTATATGTATATGTACGTATTTAAAAAAAAAAGAATTCATAGGCTGGAATAGAATGCAAAAAAGTTGAAGGGTAGTAAAAGTGAAATTATGGTTAAATTGAGGGGGACAAATTGTAAATTGTCAAACCAGAATAACGACCTTTTTCCCGCTTTTTTCTTTCCAAAAATAATCCTATTTTTTTCCTTTTTCCCTATTTTTTTATAAACCTTCACCTAATTTTCTTTCCAAAAATAAGCCTATTCCGTCAATATTTAAGCCTAGTAATAATTAAAAAAAAGAAGAAAATTCAATTTCAATCTTTTTATAAACCTTCACCGAATTTTCTTTCGAAAAAATAAGCCTAGGGTCATATAGTTGCCGCCGCCGCCGTTTCCCGTACTTTGATCTTTTACGGCGGCCGATAGAAGTTTTTGCAGGTATGTACAAAATTATTTTTCTTAGTAAACACTACACATTCACTAATCTTGTAACTTTACTAAAACTTATTTATTTATGAACAAAATTACAGTTTTTTTTTTGTTTGTTTGTTTCTGAAGCTGCGGAAATTGTGCAAATCAAAGGAGGCGCCATGAATTTAGATGATGGGTTTGTATTCATGTTTTTTGTAAAATTTGTGAAATTGTAATTGCTGTGAGTGAGTAAAATTGATGAACCAAACACAAATGAAGAAATAAAGCTGTGAAGCAGCAGTAAACAACAATGATATAATATGAAATAAATTATAATTGCTATTGCTATTTTTTTTAATTATTAGAAGTATAAATGATAAATTAAAAAATATAATTTACATATACTTTGGTCAGTTCTTTTAACTGCAATATTTTTTACGAAACCGAATCAAACTATATTTAATTTTAATATTCCTCTTTGTTTCCCCTGATTAAGTTTTGCATGTATCAAATTTTTTAATTTTTTGTTTAAATGTGTATGATCTAGAAGTTCTATTTGTTGGATTAAACTGTATTTAGGTTGAGTTTGAAGGCTAAGTTTGATATAATAAGGAGCATTGGTGAGGAGTGCACAACTAAGGAGGAATTGGAGAGATTGTTGGCGAATGAGCATCAGATTATATGCTACGATGGATTCGAACCATCGGGAAGAATGCACATTGCTCAGGTTGGTGAATGAATCCTTTCTTATTTCACTTGGGTGTGTAACCTTTGCTGCTGGAATTTGAGAAATAACTGTACATTTTGAAAACAAACATTGTTTGTATCTCTGCAGGGAGTTATGAAGGCAATTAATGTCAACAAATTAACTTCTGCTGGCTGTAAAGTGAAGATATTGATTGCAGATGTGTTTGCACAGATGAACAACAAAATGGGTGGTGACATGATGAAAATTCAAGTGTTAGGGCAATACCTGATTGAGATTTGGAAATCTGTTGGAATGAATATTGGTGAAGGTCAGGTAGAATTTCTATGGGCTTCTAAAGAGATCAACTCCAGGGCGCACGAGTATTGGCCCCTTGTATTTGATGTAGCCGTGAGAAAAACACTCAGTAGGATACTGAGGTATGTATATATCCTTTATTATTTCATTTTTTTCATCTTGCTAAGTGAATGTCCAATCACTAATGCTGGCTCTTACTCACCTTTTCTCCACGTTTAGGTGCTGTCAAATCATGGGCCGCTCTAAAAAAGATGAACTGTCGGCAGCCCAGATATTCTATCCGTGCATGCAATGTGCTGATATATTTTTTCTCAAGGTGACTTTTTATATAGACAATAATCAGTTTGTGCTTTTTGTTGGATCTGTTTGGAAATTTAGAACGCCTCAATGTTTCTAAGGAAAATGAATATCAAATGTATTTTGTTTTGTTTATTATTCATTTTTCTTTTGTAAGGGGAGAAGGAAAAATTAATATGAACTTTAAGACCATCTTCAACCCGTACTCTATACTGCATTTTACTATTTGAAGTCCCTAAAATTACAATTATACCATTAAATCAATAATATATTTATGTTTATGTAATTAATTATTAATATAATTATGCTACATAATTATATTTTTATTATTTTTTGTGTTATTTTAAATTTTCATTTGGCATCTTTGTTTAATTTTATCATATTAAAATATTTTCTATTAACTTTCAAATAGGATTACATAATTTGATACGATGCATGATACTCGGGATACTATTACTCCATTTCACAATTCATATGGGTCTGTCATAGCTTTATATAATCCCTAATGCTAGTAAACCTACATTTAAATGCATATGTGCATGTCTCTTGGAACTATTGATGTGCCATTACAATTTATAAGATGATGCTTTCTTTCATCCTTGCCATTGATGTGGACCATCTTGGTATAATGGTGATTTCTCACTAACTATGCATTGATCAAATATGACTTATGAATTTGTTTATTCAAACAGGCTGACATCTGTCAGTTGGGTATGGACCAACGCAAAGTGAATATGTTGGCAAGGGAGTATTGTGATGACATCGAACGAAAAAATAAGCCTATTGTACTGTCTCATTGTAAGCATATTAATACCTTTTGCTCAAATATTGATAGTCTTATTAAAAATATTGTAAAATGTTTTTAATTGTTTTCTATCATGTGCAGATATGCTCCCTGGTTTTCTGGAAGGCCAGGAGAAGATGTCAAAGAGTGATCCATCTTCTTCTATCTTCATGGAGGATGAAGAGGTATTATCTGAAAAAAGAAATGTCAATCAAATATTGACAAGTTTTTGTCCTTCTTGATATTTTAACTCCACTGAAATTTCATAGGCTGATGTAATTTGGAAGATAAATAAAGCTTTCTGCCCACCAAAAGTGGTGGAAAAGAACCCATGCCTAGAATACATAAAATACCTTATTTTCCCACGGTTCAATGAGTTCACGGTTGAGAGGGAGCCAGAGAATGGGGGTGATAAGTAAGTTTTTTTTTTGGCTTCAGATTTTTTTTTTTAATTTTTTTTTTGTAACTTGTTATCTATCCCCAAACTTGGTGCATAGCATGACCTTCAGGACTTTCACCCATTTTGAAGAGTTAGTTGTCCAATATGAAAGTGGGGAGCTCCTCCCAAGGGATATCAAACCTCCTCTTATAAAAGCATTAAATCGGATGCTGCAGGTAGTATTATATTTAACCTAATATATGATATATTTGATCCTGAAATGTTGCTTTACAGTCGTAACTACTATTTTTGCATGATGATCAGTTCCTCTTGAACACTTTTCATTTGAGTATGGATTTTTTTGAACTCATCTATAGAAAAGTTCCACACCCTCTCTCCTCTCTTGTTTATTTATTTTTTGTAAAGCTCAATCCGTTCCCTGATTTTTAAAGCATCACTTTCTTGTTATGATTCATGAATGTGTTTCTCTTTTGTGTTTTATTGTTCTTGGTAATGTGTGTATATCAGCAGTAGTTTTACTTAATCCAGCTTCTACTTACTTGAAGCATGGGTATTGTATTTCAACCTGTTGGCTGGCCATTTGGACTACACATATTTAGTCCTTGTTCTTTTCTTACCTGTATGATTACTTACTCAGCTGTGCAACATTATGCAGCCGGTACGTGATCATTTCATGAATAATCTGGAGGCTAAGGATCTACTTGAAAGGGTGAAGGTACGTACATTTGACCTCTTTCATTGACCAATATATCTTCGGCTCAAATAATTAACGATGTCATCCTTCAATTATGAATATGACTTATATGATTGTCTGATGAAAAATTGTGGACAATGGACTATGTAATTGAATCCATTTGGGTTGATGGACAATCTAGCGTGTAAAATCAAATAATTATTCAAATGATAAAGCTTGTGTTTTGGATGCGTTCTTAAGAAATGTTACATTTGTGTTTTGTATGAGTAAGAATATAAATAGAAAATAGAAAGAAAAAATAGTACTTATAGGGAACTGAGAATTATTTCATGATGGGAACTCTTGGAGCCTATGTTTTATATGTTGGGAACTTGTAGAAAAGGTGATGCATAAAAATGCAAGTGTAATCTCACTCTAAACATGAATTACAAACTAATCTCTCTGTGACCTTTTGAAGCTTGTATTTAATATGAGGGATACACTGATATGATAATTAACTGATAATATCATAGGTAGATGTGCTAAGCCTTTGTTATTCTTTATGTTTATGCCTTGTTAATTTTACTATTCATGTTCATACTTTATTTTTGTGTGATGTTTCGTATATATGCTCTTATCATTACTTAAATATAAGGTAATGAAATGATGTCACATGAAACGAGACCACCCATATCTCTCTTCTGATACAGGATCTAATGTGACGAAAGGCACACGTATTGCTATTTGGATACCATGACAATGAGAATGCTATTACTTTATGATGTTAGAATCTCTTTATTCTTCATCAGTTATATGTTTATCTGATCACCTATTTACTTATGAATAAAAATGTAATATTAGAATGAAGTATTTCACTTCCCCAGTCGTGCTGTTGATTGACTGAGTGATTGGAATCATTTCTTATGTTTCGGCGTTACTAAGCACAAGAGAGACCTCGTTTAGGTTTAACATAAATGGATGGCATAGGGACTAGATTACAGGATTGTATAGCGATTAATGCCTCTAAATCAGAACTTACATTAAGAAGTAGATATTATTTATGAAATAAGTTAAGTCAAATATAACCACAATGTTGTGAGATACATTTTAGACAAATATTAATATATACTTCAGATTGATTGTTCAATTTCCTTTAACTTTCATGCTTGGTTTATCATCTAGCATTTGGAATATGGCAGCATGCAAAATTCTTTATAAACATGATAGCTTGTTGCATGATCTACCATGTCATATCGTGCTTATCGCTCCCCACAAATCCTTCAGCTTAGCCTCAAAGTATTTTCAAAGGAGACCGAAGAAATCAACAACAGTAGTGAAACCCTGCCATCTCATCCGCTACAGACTCCCTCCATTTCACCTCAACTACAGTAAGCCCTCTTTATTTCCTTGCATAAAGTTATGTGTGTATCATTTTTTTTTAATTCTATATGTTCAAATTTGCATTTTCTGTTTGATTTTGTTGTGTTTGTTGGATTAAATTGAATTTAGGTTGAGTTTGAAGGAGAGGTTAATCTCATAAGGAGCATTGGTGAGGAGTGCACGCGGGAGGATGAATTGGAGAGACTGTTGGCGAACAAGCCTCATATTATTTGCTATGATGGATTTGAACCGTCGGGACGAATGCATATTGCTGAGGTTGCTGAATCGAATTCTTTCTTGCAGAAAAGTCTCTCTGTTTTCCATTCTTGTCTAATTGTGTCATTTATATTGGTCTTGTTTAACATGTTTAAAAATTGATTCTTTAGTTATTTTTTGAGCTGATGGAAAACTGCTTAATTGGATATTTCTGGAAATTGCTTTGCTCGTGTTGAGTTTAACCTTCTGTAGTGTTAACATGTGAATTGTATTTAGTTTGCCATCCTTTTCGGTATGCTTTTGGGCTTTTGGATAGGTTTTAATTTTTATTTTTTTCAATGCAACATGCTATTGTATAGTATTTTTAGTGCCAACATTTACTTTGCTACATGTCAGGTGATTTTAATTTGTGTGCAAAAGTTATGTTGAGAATTTTTTTGAGAGAGACTATATCTCATATGATAGAATAGTGGTTTAAGGTTCTTGATTCTTGTTTGTTATTTTGGGATGTGTTTGTGCAACATCATTTTTTGGTTGTGGATTTCAATTGGGTCCATACTTCTTACCATTGCTGCTGGAATATGAATACCTGTAATTTTTCAAAATACACGTTTAGAGGTTAATATCTGATTGAAAATGCAAACATGTGCGCAGGGAATTATGAAGGCAATTAATGTCAATAAACTGACTTCTGCTGGCTGCAAAGTGAAGATATTGATTGCAGATTCGTTTGCATTGTTGAACAACAAAATGGGTCGTGACAAGGAGAAAATTTGAGTGATTGGTCAATACATGATTGAGATTTGGAAAGCGGTTGGAATGAACATTGGTGGAGGTCAGGTAGAATTTCTGTGGGCTTCTGAAGAGATCTACTCCCGGAATCAGGAGTACTTTCCCCTTGTAATGGACATAGGCATGAGAACCCCGCTTAGTAGGATACTGAGGTATAGACATCCTTTTTTTCATTCAGCTAAGTAAATGTCCAATCACCAGGGTAATCTGACTTTCGTTTTGTCCTCGTTTAGGTGCTATGAAAGTATGGGCCTCTCAGAAAAAGATGAATTGTCGGCAGCCCAGATATTCTATCCATGCATGCAATGTGCTGATATATTCTTTCATAAGGTGACTTTTTATTTACACACCATACAGTTTATGCATTGAGTTAAGATATTAAAATGTTGACAACGGTAATTTGTCATCTTGAAGTTCATTTCTTGAATTTGAGTTTGATACATCTGATTCGCAGGATACTTTACTCCATTTCATAGTTCATTTGGGGTTGTCATAACTTTATAGAATCTCTAATGCTAGTAAACCGGTACTTAAATGCATATACGCATGTCTT
Source organism: Perilla frutescens (assembly GCA_026008535.1). Lineage (NCBI taxonomy): Eukaryota > Viridiplantae > Streptophyta > Magnoliopsida > Lamiales > Lamiaceae > Perilla > Perilla frutescens. Next base: position 211,175 of record BRKX01000008.1, on the reverse strand, counting down.
TTGAAAATATTGATGTGCACAATACAGGTTATAGTACGGAGCTTTCTTTTATCCTTTTTGTTGATGTGGACTCTTTCCTACCAACTAATATAGTGATCAAATATGACTTGAGTTTATTAATTTTTCCTAACAGGTTGACATCTGCGTGATGGGTATGGACCAACGCGAGGTGAATATGTTGGCTAGGGAGTACTGTGATGATATCAAAAGAAAAAATAAGCCTATCATACTATCTCATCGTAAGCTCAATTGTATCTTTTGCTTAGAAAATGATAGTCCTATTAAAAATCATGTAAATTAGTGTTTCTAATATTTTTCTATTACTCGTAGATATGCTCCCTGGTATTCAGGAAGGACAACAGAAGATGTCAAAGAGCGATTTGTCTTGTACTATTTTCATGGATGATGAAGAGGTATTATATGTTTCCAAGTTCCTACACGGACTACGGTTGACAAGTTTTTATACTACTTAGCCCAATTTTTGATTAAGTATTGACATGTTTTGGTCCGTAATCCGGTCCTTCCTAATCATTTTGCTGTGAGCTTGATAAAAATCAATTTCACAGACTGATGTAAATTCGAAGATAAAGAAAGCATTCTGTCCTCCAAAAGTTGTGGAAAAGAACCCATGCCTAGAGTACATCAAATACATCATTTTTCCTTGGTTCAATGAGTTCATGGTTGCAAGGAAACCAGGGAATGGGGGTAATAAGTAAGTCAAATTTTTTTCCCAACTACCTAGTCCAAAACTTGCATTAGCCCGATATTTTTAGTTTTGAATTCATAATGGAGAAATTTATTTTATAGTTTGATTTTGAATCAATTTGGAAATTATTACAGCAATCTTGTTTACACAATCATGTGCTTCAGGACTTTCAAAAGTTTTGAAGATTTAGTTGCAGACTATGAAAGTGGAGAGCTACACCCAGGGGATCTCAAACCCTCGCTTTCTAGAGCTATTAATCAGATATTGCAGGTAGTATTGAATTTGTCCTCATATATAGAGAAGTTTCACACAGTCTCTCTCCTCTCCCTCTTTTTTAAAGCTCGTTCTTTACCCTAAATTTTGATGCCTCACTTCTTAGTATGAATTTGCATCTCTTTTATGGTTCTTATTACAATGTTAATTACATCATAAGTGATGGCAATGGGATTGTAAAATTTAATTCCCAGAATTTTCACTTAAAAATTTAGCAATTAGTTTTATTGTTATCAGATAGGAGTCTTTTCTATTCCTGTTTTTTCTTTTAATTATAGTTTTCACATATAAATAGTTGTTTTCCTTGTTGTGGGGGGTTCTCCTCTTCTTTCAATACAAGTTTGAGTTCTTGAATCGTGTTTGTGTGTTAATATCCGAGTTATAGCTTCCGCCTTCTATAATAAGTTTGCATCATTTTGTAGCCGGTACGTGATCATTTCAACAGTGATCCGGATGCTAAGGAGCTCTTGAGAAGGGTGAAGGTATGCACATTTCACTTCTTTCTCTACGTTGAACTGCATGCAACTGATGAAAAACAAACGATTGATTTAAAACCAACAAAGTTTTCATTTTGTATGCTTTCTCCAGAAAGTTTACATTTGTGTTTTGTTTGAGTAAGAATATAAAATGCAAGGTGTTATAGAAGTAATCTCACTCTGAAAACAAATTCAGAATGAAATTCTTTGTGACATTTTGAATTTATTATGTTACATTTTTATTCACTGTTAATTTTACTCTTCATCTCTGTCCTTGTATGTTTTGTGTAATATATTACATATATGGAGATGCAGGGTTACTACTAGGTACCAAGATAATTCTCCAATGAAACTGAAATGAGGTCAAACATTTCCCCAACTTTTGTGAGGTACATTTTGGGAAAATCATACTTCGATGTTATTTTGGAAAATTTTTAATTATGAGATGTTATTTTATTTTTGCTATTTTGAAGTACAGGTCAAATTAGCAAGCAACTTCTAGAAATATATGACTATGAATTGAGGATTGATTTGACTAGATATGGATTTGGATTCATTAATTTTCATTATCTCATGAAAATTTGTCAAAATTATTTTCATTTTTATTTTAATTTCGATTTTGTGATGAGTTTCGATTTAGATTTTATCATACTTGCATATTTCGAAGGAAAAAAGCTAAATGTATATTTATTTATTTTTTGATATAATGCTCATTAAATTAGTACCCCTCGAATTGATTTCATATTTATTTCGCATTTTTAGAAACTTCATTTTCATTGGATTGTACGAAGCTACTTGTTTTTAGAAATGTAGCAAAGTCCATTTACCAACATATCCATCATGTTCGAACACAAGATTTCGAACATATCCATCATATTCGAACGCAAGACTTCGAACATATTCATCATATTCGAACACAAGATTTCGAATATATCCAGAATGTTCGAACACACAATTTCAAACGGAACGCGATTTTTTTTATTAGTAAGAGTTTTTAAGTAAATTTATAAGTATCTAACTATCCAATCATTTTTATTTTTTTTTTGCTTTCAATTGATAATACAATCGATCGAATAATGTTTGAATGTCTATTGTGCTTAAAATGTAACTGAAAATTTATACAAAGACTCGATCGTAAATCTAAAATTTGTTTCATATTCCATAAATTGCTCAATTTGTTCTTTTTTTTTATGCTCATTCTGTTTCTGAATAAGTGTCATTTTAGTATTTTAATTTTGCTTTAAAAAATGTCATTTTACAAATTTAAGAGATAAAGTTCACATTTTTCAAATATTTGTCCACATTTAATGCATTCAAATATCTATATTTAACTCATTTATGTATTCACATAAGGGTGTATTAGGTAACTCAATTAATTTATTAATCTGTGTATTCATCCAAAATGATAATTGAAAACGGAGGGAGTATTTAATAGAGTCACGTCTCAAATTAATTGTATAGAAAAAAGGGAGAAATAGAGACAAAACCTAGGAATCCCAGATATCACAAGATGATAACTCTGGGGACTGAATCCTCATCAAAACCAATCTAGAAAACCCATCATGGAAAAAATCAGAATGTTAAAAAAGTACCCATCTAGACAAAATGGAAAAAACCCGTACAATTAAAATCCTTCCGAACTGCCAAATCAATACAAGGTAAAGAAGAAACTCAAATGTCCGGATACATAGATGGAGATGCTAATAAACCTGTTACTTGATTACCTTCTCTGGAAATATGAGAAACGAGTCACGTCTATACATACCCATTAAAAAAAAAGATCCTCCAAAATTTTGGGACCTAAGTACATGTAGCTTACCATCACGAGCGACCCTACTAATAAGTTGAAGTTATTTTTCGAGATTTGACTATAAACTATATTGTTGAGTTGCGATTGTGGTAATTGTAAATAAATGATTATGTGGAATAAAATTATACATAAACATGGTATTGTTTTACTAGAGCATTCTTTAATAAATGTGTTTCCCTTAGTCAAATTGTTTCATTTTTTTTTTCTTTTTTTGCAAACATAATTGACAATAAAATAAAGTTAAAAGCACTTTTAAACCATCACTATCGTAAAGAGAAATATTTTGATTGATATTTTAGACAAATAATAATTTGTTGGGCCAAGCAAAATGATGTATGAATAAAGATTCAAAATTTAAATAAAAATATGCAAAGTCAAAAGAATAAAATGAAAAAGAATTCCACACTCGAATATAATAATCACAATATATATATATACGTATATATATACATATATGTATGTATATATATAAGAAACCATTATGAAATAGCAGCGTAGGTGGAAGGGAGTAGCTGAGAGAGAGAGAGAGAGAGAGAGAGGAGAGAGAAAGAGAAAAAGATTTGTGAATCCTCGAATTTGCGACACCCGTTGTGATCGCTAGCTTTACATTTTTTTTTTTGCTTTCCTTTCTTAGAAAAATCAAAATATTATCGAGCTAATAATTAGAAGAAATTTGTAATATTCTTGATTTTGTCCATGGAGTTTCCGATGGGAAAATGTGTGTGTATATTCATGTGTATAATGGCGGCATCAGCAGCTGCGTCGTCCCAATCGGCGCCTTCATCGTCCACTTGTAAACGTGATTCCATGAGATTTCTTCACGATCTGAATTCTCAGTGCCCTTTATCGATCCCTTGCGCTTCTTCCCCAATTCAGGTAATTTCTTATTTATTTTGCTTTTGATAATTTCTGTTTTTCTTTTTTCTTTTTTGCTATTATTGAATCTGTGCGCGCCTAGGGTTCAATATCTGCTGTTGCTTTTGCGTCTGTCGCGTTAGAGAAATGTTTTTTTTTTTTTTATAATATGAATATTAATGCGATTGTCGGTTTGTTTTTGTGGATGTTGTCGATTATCTTATCTCATTTGCACGCCTTTTTGTCTGTGTCTGTGTGTGTGTGTGTGTGTGTTTGGTGATTTTTTTTAGCTCAAGTTTCAGCTTTATTACTTGAACTGCATGTTTTGGTGCAAAAAGAGTAAACGTGTGTGTGATGGAGTTGTAAACATACACTCTTTTCCCCCTTAATTGGAATGAAGATCTTTTTGTTGAAACCTATTGGAAAGTGTATCTTGATTCTTGACTTGTTTTATTAAAGTAAGTAAATTTCGAGCATAGTTACGGCTATAATGGAAATGTAATTAGAGCTCCCTTGATAAAAATGAGGTGGTGATGCTTTCGGGCTTTCCTAGGTCGGCCATGCACGTGTAAATCTTGATGTGGTTTTGGATTTATGTCGAAATGGTTGAACGATTTAGTGTATCACATTGCTCCTTAACTGTAATTGAATTTGCCTTGTAATAAGATTGAGAAATAAATAATCCAACGGTTATGAATTTCACGCGTGGACACGTGGTTCAGCCCTTTTAAATGAAGCTCTAAAGCTTTTCTAACTTAAAAATCACTGGAGATACTGCTGTTCTCCCTGTCCGGGCCAGTGAACTAGGTGTGCAAAGTGAGCTATTGCACGGGGCCTCTAAATTTACATGGCCCATTTTTTTTAAGCCTGTGTATTATTTAATAATTAATCAAAATATATATTTCTTAATCCCCCCCCCCCCTCTCTCTCTCTCTCTCTCTCTCTTCATAGAGTGCGAGAAGAATATAACTTTTTAGATAGAAGGTTACTATTAGTTTGAGGTTGTATTGGGATGTTAATAATATAAGTAAAGAGGATTGAATTTTTTGGTTTTTTTTTTGTTCAAATATAATTGTGATATGCTAAAGTTTTGAAATTTATTATTAAAATTAAAATTGAGTTTTTTTTAATATGAGGGCCCCGATTTTTATAATTAACACAGGGAACCGTAAATATCTAAGACAGCCCTGCTTCCGGTAAGTGCAATGGCAAAGTCTATATGAGAATGTAACTAGTTGGTTTTTTTGCTGCTGTTTTGAAACTCTGTATTTGTTTATTTTAGGTATCTCTGGTGCTTCGCGATGTATCTTCCTTTTCTGTTTTGGTTGATCTATTGCGCATTAGTAGACCAGTCACTTCTTTCTTTGGTGTTTATATTAGCTTAATGATAAACCATTACTCAACAATGATATATAACAATTGGAGAAGATCTCTTCTTTAAATAGCTAATGTCTTGGGCATCCAGCTAAAGTTAGGTGAGCAGCGTTTGTTCTTACTGAAATGTGAATTGCAGACGCACGCTTAAGTACATACCCACAAATGCACTGCTGCATCAATGAAGCATGTTCTTAAATTGATTCGAAAGAAATAGATATTAATCTTCTCTTCAAAGTATTTACGTTAGGGTTAAATTACATCTATCTACAGTGCGATATTGTCCAATTATAATAACATTATAGTAGTTTGGTGGGATTAAAAAGCATGGGTGATATAGTTTTCTTCTTTATTTTGTGAATTTTTTAATTTCTTTGAAGCTATCTTTTATCTTTCTGACATGCTAATTTCTTTAAGTTTTTCCCCCCTTCATTCATTTATTGATGCATTAATATGTAATTGAAGGTGAATGGAGAATCCTTGGAAAGTGCTATGAGCTCCATTCGAAACAATGAATATGCGGCTGTTCTTTTCTATGCTTCCTGGTGTCCTTTCTCAAGTATCTTTCAGTCGAGTTTTTCTACCCTCAGTTCCATGTATCCACAAATCAAACATATAATGGTTGATCAAACTTCAGTCTTGCCTAGGTAAGTGTTTTAGTCTGCGTTCTCTTCCTATATTTTAACCTCCCTCTAGTTTAGAGGTTCTGATTTCATTCAGACGTTAGAGACTGTATAGTCTAGCATAAATCAGAGATTTGTCCATTCCCTCTCGTGCACCACCTGCTTACCACAAAAGTATTTGATATCTATTTGCAGCGGTCTGTTTTTGGTCTACATGCTTGTAAACCTATAGAATTCCATGTACCTAATTTCTTTCCATTACCTTGAGGTTGAGGTCACTGTAGCATCTGCTGACTGCTGTAATAGGAATTTGATTAAGCAACTTAACTCCTTGAAGATGTTACTTGGGTCAAATATTAAATACATATAGTTCTTAGGGCTATTTAATGCGATCACTTAATCAAGACTTCTCGTATTTGGCATCTTCTATGTACTAGTTCACCTTGCAAAGCATATAGAGACCATGGTTTGAGGTTTAGAACCTGAATTTTTTTTTTATTTAATTTTTTTTTTACTGAGATTCACTTGTCTGTTGTCTGCAGTGTGTTCTCGAGATATGGGATTCATAGTGTACCCTCACTACTGATTGTGAATCAGAGAACAAGAGTGAGATATCATGGTCGAAAAGATCTCCATTCTATTGTAAATTTCTACAAAAGAACTACAGGTAGCTCCATTGGTGGAAATTTTATTACCTAAGATTGTGCCTACTTGAGTTCGCGACATGTATATGTTCGTTGTTTATGAGTATAAATACCCTACATCATGGCATATGAGGCAATGCAAGATGCAAAGAGAGTTTATTCTCCTTCATTTCCCTCTCTTGAATATAGCATCTTTCGTGATATAAACTTGGTTTATGTGATACATATTTCCCTCAATACCGTATCTCATGCGTGCTACGGGTTTGGAAATTACTGACGGAATTGTTTTATTCATTCGCTTAGGGCTGGATCCTGTAGTGGACATGGTAGAAGGTACGTCATGCAGTTCGGAGAGTGAGCAGAAAGTGCTTCAGCTTTGGAGAGGAGGAGCATCATCGAAAGACACATTCTTGAGGGAACCCTATCTACTTCTTGCTATAATGTTTGTTTTGTCGAGGGCTTTCCTATATCTATTCCCGGAGATTGCATCTCGTGTGATGGCGATTTGGTTGGCGTACATTCCTCGTCTGAATATGGAAATCTTCGGAGAGTCGAGGCAGCTAATAGGCCGGGCGCTGCATCTGGTTGACGTGAAGAGAATGTGGAGCAAGCTAAAGGTGTGTAAAACTAGGAACTTTCACAGGGGAGCGAGAAACGCGCGGGTTTGGGCGTCGTCCCTCGCCTCCGTCTCGTTGGGTGAAACGTCATCGTCTCGAGCGTTTCCGGCTTCGAAGGAGTTGTGAACTATTTTTGTACCATTTGTTGTTGAAAGAAGTGGCCAATGCTCACTTCTCTCTCTTCTTGATGTAATCGTTAGTCTGTTGAGAAATATTGTGTAAAGACCTGAGATTTCACTTGAAATTTCGACTCTAGTGAGAGAAATCCATGTAAATTTCAGCAAACATTCCTTTTGATGTAAAATATACAAGTTGATTGAACCAATTTAGTATTTCGACTCTTTTTTTTTCTTCTTTTTTGAGGCCTATATAAATTACAAATATTAATTATTTTTTAGCAAATTAATATCATGATACTTATATTTTAAACTTTAAAATAATCATTATCCTTATTCTACCTTTAACAACTTTATAGTATAATTATTAAAAAAAACTTTATACTATAAAAAAAACAGTTCAATTTTATTTTATTTTTTATATAAAGAAAAGAGTTCATCGCAACAATTAACACAACGTTCACATCATTTTGCATTTTTCACGCCACGTTTAAAAAATTGCAATCCATATCACATCCTTTAATATTTTTGTAATCGTAATATCCCAAATATTAATCCAGCAAATCTATCTTTCATATTAGATTTATAATCTTCGTGTACGGCTATTTCTGGCTACTTAAACGACGTTGTTATATAAATTCACTATATATAACAAGATTCTCAGTCAGTTTCATCTCCATAAAATGTCATTTATGACAGATTAATATTTAAAATATTACAATTATAAAAATTTTAAAGTTTGTGATATGAATTACAAATTTTTAAACGTTATATGAAAATTACGAAATCAACCCTAAAAAAAATCTCCCAAAATGAATGAATTAAAAGAAGTGGTGGAGCAAATTGGGTAAATTGGTTTGAGCTGTCCAGCCCATCTCCATTCCCAAAATCCCACTCCCAAAGCCCTAAAATTGGGTAATCTTCCACAATTTTGCAGTGCTATTTGGGAGTTTTTTTTCTGGTTCAGACATCGGCGCTGCTGATTTCCGACGTCATGGTATGTATGTCTGTCTGTATCTAATGTTTCTCTGAAATTTCCAACTATTGAAGCACATGTAACATGGCATTGTGTGTGTGTGTGTGTGTGTGTGTGTGTGTGTTTTAGACTGCAGAAAGCGTGAACGCGAAAGCTTACCCGTTGGCAGATGCTAATCTCACCATGACTATTCATGATTTGGTTCAACAAGCCGCCAACTACAAACAACTCAAAAAGGGTGCTAATGAAGGTTGCTTATAGCTTCATGCATATATTTTTATTCAAAATTCTGGCTTAAAATTTTATGCTTTTTGTTTTTTGTCGATTTAATGCAGCAACGAAGACGTTGAACCGTGGTATTTCTGAATTTGTTGTGATGGCTGCTGATACTGAGCCTCTTGAAATCCTCCTTCACCTTCCCCTTCTTGCTGAAGATAAGGTTGCTATTTCTCATCACTTTTCTTGTGAAATTATTTTTAGTATTGAGTTGTGATTCAGTTCGTGCTGTGATTTTTTGTCTCGGTAGTTCCTTCTTTCATACGGGTTTCTTTATTGCGAGTGATATGACTTAGTGGCTCTATTAGAATACCAAGTTATTAGCTTTAGGCTATTAATCGTCGGAACTAACAGAAGATTATCGAGTGAGAAGACTGCCGTAGCTTCCACTCTGTAGAACTGATAAGGATTACTTCCTGGTGCAAGAAATGTTTAATAGTGTGCAACAACAAAGAAATTTGAAGGATGGCATTCGGCACCATGAACTTGATATGTCTGGCCGGCATAACCATGCGAACCGGAGAATCATAATTTTTCCATATTTTATCCTTGTTCATGCTCTTTTCATCTGATATTCATCCTATTTCATATCATAGGTCTATTTCTCACAACCTAACAGATACGAAGCACTAATTCGGGCGAATCTTCATAACATGTAGATAGGGGTACTATATGTGTGGATGGCATGTTATTGTTCTTATTATGACGAGTAAAAGTTATGTTCTTAGTTGAATTTATATTCTCAATATTTCCTCCGATTCTCCCAGGGAACGAGCATTGTTGTAATGTCTTGTTAGACTAATATTGAGCTGAAATTCGATCGTGGTTGCAGAATGTGCCCTATGTTTTTGTTCCATCCAAGCAAGCTCTTGGCCGGGCATGTGGAGTAACCAGGCCAGTCATTGCTTGTTCAGTGACCAGCAATGAGGGAAGCCAATTAAAATCTCAAATACAGCAGTTGAAGGTACGTTGCTAAAGGTTTAATTATTGTTGGGATGAGACCTTCAAGTTGTATTGATAATAATTGTGCTCATTGTGCAAATTCTTTTTCCTTGTCTAATGCAGGATGCAATCGAGAAGCTTTTGATCTGATTACATGAAAGCATCTTCCAGCATGATTGGCCTTTGGATCATCCCTGAGGCTTTGACTGAACTAGTTTCCTCATACAATGATCAGCTCACTTCCGTACTTTTCTTTCCTTTCTTTCCTACCCCTATTTTTATTGTGCTCCATAGAGATTTGTGATTTTGACACTCATTAACACTGAGACTTGGAAGTATATTACCTGTTATCAAGACTGTAAGTGGAGTTCCTATTATGTGGGGGTTGCTTTATTCATATGAGATGCTTTTTTGTAGAAACCTCATCGACTACTTCCACTTTCTTGCTTACATTAACAAACATGAAAAAAAAATCTAGTTTATAGCAATGTTCATTCACTCTGTGGTTGACTATAGAGTAATTATCCTTTGAGAGGAAAGGTCGAAGTGAACTCCAGCTATTTCACCTTCATTTGTCGTTGCTGAACTTAGTCAGTTATGTCTCTAAGTTTCACCCCCTTTTCAATTTTACGAACCACTAGAGAGGTGCACATGCAATTCAGCCAATCAGATGCTTTGGTAGGTACCTTGAACCCATTCCAAGATTGATAGTTTCTTAGCTTTGTGGCCAAGTTCTATAGCTGTCAAAATGTATACAAGAAAATTACCAGTTTCTTAGTAGTTTTACTTGTTCAGACACATAAGATTTCACCCCTTCGTCCTGTTTAAGGTTTTAGATCGGCTGATTGGATAATCTGAAAAGCGCTTTAGAAAGGTCCACTTCCACCACCCCTTGTTCCAAACTTTAGATGTGGTTGCTTTAACACGTTAGTTCCTACACAGATGACAAATGAAAAGTGAAAAGTTAGATAAAAATGCCTCTTAGTTTTTCTTTTACTCTTAAGATTAACTGTTGCACTAGGCAGAGACGCAGATCAGTGATGAACGTGAAGTGCTAAAATAGACAGTACTATGCCGTTTACTAGGTTTAGTTTTCCGGGTTTTGTGAAATAAACACAAAGTTTCATTCTTTTCTAGCTGAAATTTAGATAATGTTGAGAGGAAGAAAAAGGTTTTTGAGGTGGTGGGTGCAGTGATTGAAGGCATGCTCCATTGTTAGCTTAAAGACAAAGCATCCAACAATTTATATATATATATGTATGTATGTATGTATGTATATATATATATATATATTTGAATGATGAATGTATACATTATCTTAACCTTATACGGCATGCATGTGCTCTCTCTATACATGATTGATGTTTCATTTCAAGAATCTGCTGCAGAACTTCCACTTATTTTTCACTTGTAGTTGGACGGTTGTATTTTAAAATCCCCAGCTATCTCGAATATATCTTGATGAAATCTTCTCGTTTTCTCTCTCTAGAATTCTTGTGGGGACAAAAATTTACTGTCTTTGATGTTTGTAGTAGTTATAAATGAGGTCATACGCTTAGCTTGTTTCCAAGAACAAAGAGACGAAAGATGCCCAATTACAATCAGTTATTTATATTTCGTATTTATAGTTAGCACTAAACTTTGGAGAAATTAAGGAAATATGTCCAATTATGATCAATTATTAATGTCCGAGAGTTAAAGCTGCATGTGCTGATGGCATTATTAACACTGGTTTAATTATTATTTTAATGAAGATTCTTGTGGGGGAAAATTAGGTTCTGATTTATTGAAAGACAGTATGAGAATAATATAATTTTGCAGTTGTGTAACAATTTGATTCTCTGCTTTGCTTTTACCTCAAAAAAAATTATTTGATGATGATGGTAGGGCTATATTAGGTAGACACTATTTACCTTTATTATCTGGTGGATAAAGAGGAGCCCAAAAGAGAGAGAGAGAGAGAGAGTTGAAGTGTCATTTTTAATAAATTAGGTGAGCTGAAATTGAAATTGCTTAGGTAGTAGTCGACATCGATTTTTTACTATGCATCTTAAAAGAGAGAGATTTATCATAACACAATTATCCCAAAAATATATTTGATTGAGCGATATAAATTCTGTTTTCATCTTTTATTTACGTGACAACACTAGTATTTTTGTAGGATAATTTCAATATTCACTACTAATATATATGTCTCTCACATTATTCCTACAAATCCTATATCTATATCCCACTTGTTACCACCACTACTTTCTTATAGATGCCCCCATGCTTTGGTGGAAATCTTGAACTTCAAGTCTCTCTCTCTCTCTCTCTCTCTCTCTCTCTCTCTCTCTCTCTCTCTCTCTTGTTTTGGTGGAATTCTTGAACACAAAATGCTGTTATCAGTGATCATGTTTCATAAAGTTTGAAGCCCCACTCGCGTGCATGTACAAATTAAGAAAGTTTAATTTTTCATCTTTTTCTAAGAAAATGGTTCTTTAATTGTAGTATTTTTTAGGTTTATAATCGACCAACATAATGAATACTTATTAGACACAATTTAATGAGATGGAATAAGCTATGAGAATCAGTAAGGAACTGGGAGGAGACAATATATATGTCTTATTAATTATATATATAAAAAAAATTACTACATAAAAATGAAAACAAGAATCACGACCAAACCAAAAGGCAAACTAAATCCCACATAATCAAGACTGCAACAAATATAAGTTAAATACATAAAAATTGTAATCGTAAGATTATTAGGCAGTGAAGATCATAGTAATTCATCAGAAGAGAAAAGCAAAAGCCATGGCGGCGAAGGAGGCGAAGAAAGTGGGGACGAAGACGGACACGTCGGAAGTGGGAGCCGGGGCCGGGGAGTCGGCAGCGGAGACGCCATTCACGGCGGAGAGCGCCATGATCACGACGATCATGCATGCAACGGCGAGCATCTTCATGTTCTTGGCCTCCATTTCAACAAGTTTCTTGTATTAGTTAATGCACACAAGAGAGAGAGAGAGAGAGAGAGAGAGAGAGAGAGAGAGAGAGAGAGAGAGAGAGAGAGAGAGAGAGAGAGGTTTATGTAATGAGAGAAGAGGGGATGTGTGTGGAGGGGGTGTAGAGTCTGGGGTTTATATAATACAGTTGAAGATGACATTTTAGCAGAGAGAGAGAGAGAGAGAGGACAGGCTGTCCAAGGTAGGAAACACTTGTCAAAGCAAAATGTGGGCCACCACGCACCACACTATTTCCAGCCCATCTTTTGGTTTTAACAAGAAAAACCAGACATTCATCTTAATTTCAAGAGTTTTTAAATTTTCAAATTATTTCATGATTTGTTTTTGGTAGGTAAGAAATCGGTCATGATTGTGAATCATAACATGGTCTTCTTCCAATCAATTTTGAATGTGCAAAAGAAAAATTCTCAATTCTCACTAGATGAGTGTGACATCCAAATTGTATGTCGAGGGACAAGTGATGTAACGTTCCACATCGCTGAGAAAATGAAATTATGACAAGTATATAAGTGGGCTCAATGAATTTTACAGCAACTTGGGTTAAATCATTTTAGCAATGCGAGAACAGATACTAAATAGTTGCTAGTGAAATCCATTGTGCTGTCGTTTCGGTGCTGGACTCCACCCTTAAGGTCTGAGGTGTTACAAGTGACATCTATTGGGCCCCACCCCGCGGATTTGAATAATTCTCGAGCTTCATTAAATAAGGGTAATATAGAGAGTGAAGTTGAATAACTCGTTTTTCGAATAAAATACTAAAGTGGACTATATATTTGGTTCGGAGTGAATAATAAAATTTTGAAAGCCCAAATCCATAAAGGGCCCTCTCTAATTGTGGCCTCATATTTATTTTATATTGGGCTTTTCATGGAGCAATTGGAGGGAAACCCATCTAACCGTCATTTAGAGAATCTACGGTCACGATTCTTTGTTTTTTTTTTTTTTTTAAATTTTAAACAAGGTAGTTATTTTTGTATTGATTTGTGAAGTATTGAGAGAGAAAAGAGAGCGGCTACGTTGATATTCTTTTTTCCTTCTCTCTCTAGACTTCATTACAATGTTGTTAAGTTCTTATATAATTATGTAATAATTGTGGAGTTTATTGCAGAAAAAGCATTATCTGAATCATTGCGTTGGTGCAGATTTTGAGACAATATGGATAAGTTGCAGTGGGGAAATAGGAAGTGGTCGCGACGTGTCAAATCGAAAGAAGGCGGCGCCGCCGCCGCCGACGGCGGCAGTGTTGTGGAGAAGAGAGTTGTTGATGGACATCATGATCTTCCTCCACTTCCCAATAGGTACTAAGATTTTATATTTTGAAATTAATTTCCCCTATTTTTTTTTCTATGTACCTATAGAAACGTGATTTTGGATAATGTGGTATGCAATTTGGACTTTTATATATATATATATATATATATGTGTGTGTGTGTGTGTGTGTGGTAAACGGAGCATAAAATTGTAAAGATTCTTAGGTCGTGACTCGACCAACTAGACCGTCACGACTAGGAAAAAGTGGTATTTTATTAAGGGTTAATACAGAATTTAACATAATGTTTGCATCATCTTGTAATTTTCGCATAATGTTTAAAAATTTACAATTCATATCACAATCTTTAATATTTTTGCAATCGTAAACAACGTTGTTATAGATTCACTATATACATCAAGATTCTTCATCGGTTCCATCTCCATAAAACGTTGTTTTATGCCGGATTAATATTGGGGATGTTACGATTGCAAAAAATATTAAAGGTTGTGGTATGAATTGCAAATTTTTAAACGCTGTGCAAAAATTACAAAATGGTGTAAACTTTGTGTTAAATTTTGCAATTAACCCTTTTATTGATTATAAATGCCCCTCCCAATAGTTTGATTTTGCTTGTTCAAGAATAGATCGAGTGGAAGTGAAAATGGCGAAGCATCGAAAAGGAATGAAAGTGGAAAAAAAATAGTTGTGTGGCCGAGGCTGCTGATTGCGTTATCGAGTCGAGAAAAGGACGAAGATTTCATGATAATGAAGGGTTGCAAACCGTCTCAAAGGCCTAAGAAAAGGGCTAAGTCCATCCAAAGGGCCATTTTAGTGAGTTCTCGTTCGATTTATGACACGTGTTGTGAGTAGCAACTACGGGTAGTTCGAAGTAAGATGAAGTGATGATCACTCCCTCATCGTGTGTTTTGTTTGTGCAGTCGGTGAGCCCCGGTGCGTGGCTGTCGGACGTGTGCCGAGAGAGGTATCAAGTGAGAGAGGAAAAGACTTCGAAGAAGGTAGAGTGTTTTCTTACAATGATCAATGAATTTCGAGGAATCTAAGGTTTTGGTGGGCAATGTTTATTGCAGAAACCCAGTGGTCTGAAAGCAATGGAAATGGAGTTGCAGTGAGGGATTAAGCATCATCAAATCTCCTTCAATTTTTACTTTTTTTGAATCATGATATGCATATTCATCATTTCATTTCCTATTTCCTATTGCACACTCGATTTTAAAAAAAAAAATTATCATATGTTTTAGATTAATTTTACACTTATTATTTGTAATTTTTAGTTATTAATTAATTATCTGAAAATTTAAATATTAAAAAATTATATTAAACTTTAATTAGGTAGGATGAATTCTAAATTATAAGCGTAAAATTAAACTAAATCATAATAAATTGAAATCAAAGAAAAAAAAAAAAAAAATCAAACGTGCAATGGAAAATGCAGCACCAAAGACGTGCAATAGACGATTTCGTATCTCTCTCTCTCTCTCTCACACACACACACACATTGTGGAGAAGAATGAAAATTAGAGGTGAAGGAAGAATGAAGAGGAATATTTATACAATTGAAGAGAGTTAGAAGCAACAAAATTGGAGCTGGAGCTTCAAATATGCGACAGCCACCTTGCTATCATGTAATAATTCTTCTCTACCTAAAAACCTATATTTACCTATTCCTATCATTATCAACCCCTTTTTTTTCTCATTTACAACGCCAACATCCTATATTCTTACATCACCTAAATTCATGTACACATTCACCCCGACAACCTTCTTCGAGGGTTCGGGTTAAGGCCAAGAATGAATCGAGAAGCTCGACCCGCTCGACAACTTACTTCTCGCAGTCCTCGCAGCGACGGACGGCGGGGTGCTTACCTGTTGATCATCACTGCAAACTTACATATCTCAACAAAAACATTAAAATCAGTGCACGGTTCATGAAAATTTACCACGCCGCCCCTCCGTCTGCTTCGTGGACGAGTAACGCTGAACTGCCACGCGCGCGACCGTTTGCTTCCCGAGCTATACTCGATGCTATAAAGCCTCCAGAGTTATCGATGATTTGGTGAACACCGAGAGAACGAAGGGCGCCTCTTCTCCCGGGTGGATAGTTGTCGGGACTATGGTGTACCCCTTGGGATCGGGATCCAGCACCATTTCGCAGGATATTTCTCGAGAATTGACGTAATCCGTCCCGCCGACTGATTCGTGCATGTAAATATTGTAGGCAGCACGACGGCCCCGGGTCTTGAGAATCCTCATCCCGATGTAGAACATCATTGAATCGTGGCTCGATTGGTAGTTCCTGAAACCGGCCGTTGTTCTCGAGAAGCTCACGCCCTAAACAAACAAATACGAGTTTCGTTTCTCATTAGATGAACGAACAATAGCGAGCGTGGGCGGGTTTCCGTAACTCGTGTATACCTGAGTTAGAGTGATGAAAACATGAATTGGGAGTGATGCATCGGTCCCGGTGGCTCTCAGTCTGAATTGCGGGTTTTGATGCCAAGTTTCGTAGTCTTGGCAGCCGCCGGCACTGTAACCGCGCCACTGGCTGTGGACGGAGTAACGCATTTCTAGTGGGTAGACACGACACACGTATATTGACCGGAAATGTATTTGAAAATCTTGCCACGACATCCAAAATATACCGTCTTTCGCCTGTCCCAAACACGCAGCATTAGATACTCGAAAAGAAATCCATGAACTCGACATACCGTATTTCAATTTACCTGCGGAGTGTGCTTGAGCTTGTGCTTCATCCTATCTGTCCATTCAGGTGAGGAATCGGACCAAGGGCCGTTCCACTCAACCTCGTTTGCCCAAGGATTTCGTATCTGGACGAGTTTATGGCCGTCTACTTCACGTACCTGAGCAAATTAAAATATGAAAAAGTGATCGACAAATTCCAAGTTCCATCACTTGCAATATACAGTAAATTCATCATACCTGCAATATAGAGTAAGCATGCCCCTGCACGATTCCAGAAGGCGAAACGTGCACGTCTGAACCTGAGGGACTACCGGCACCGAGCAAAAACCCCTCGAATTTGAAACGTAATAGTTGAGACCATAGTCTTCCACTCGCAAGATCAATCTGAGATTGAGCACTTCTCATGTCAATCTCTTCACCGGCACCACCAGTAAGGTCCACGAGAGCATCTTGGACGAGCCCACCTTCCAATGCTTCATACGATCCGTGAAGCTTAGCATACGCTTTTTCTAGAATAGAAACCCATAATTCGTTCCCCTTCCTGCTAGTTGCAAATGCAGGTTTCCCAGGTGATTCGCATGGGATCCAATCATCAACGACAACGGGAACCCATTCCCCCTAGTGTAAAAAAAATAAAGAAATAATTTTATGCCTCGGAAAAGCCAATAATAATTTAATCCAGGCTGACCTCAAAAATTAAAAGAACAAATGTAAGCCAAAATAAATTGAACCAACCTGAATACAAAAACGAACTGTATAAATTCCTTCCTCATTGTAGTCTGGAGTAATAATGACTTCTGATATTCGTGAAACTTCAGTCAGCACAGCAACGGCGCTCAAAAACCAGCAATCACCCAACCGACCCTGTTCAAGTTAGATATCAAGCAGTGAGTAGAATAGAACACAGAGCAAGGAGCTCTTGAAGGTGGTGCTTCCGAACACCAAAATAATCAACACAGAGAAAACATCCTAATACTACATAAATACATATAGCATGCAGAGTGTTGTCGTTTGAGTGGGGTGCAGAGGAGTATGTTGAATATGGGAAGAACCTGACAAACATCGGAAGGATTTGCCGTTCCTGAAAATAAGCATGGAGCAAAATCCAGATGCTTCTCTTTGACTATTTCTTTCGGTCTCATCCATTCAGAAACAACCTACGACAAACCTCAAGGCCAAGTTAAGTATGACAGAGTGCACAGTGACTCAGGGAAAAAAATGCCAAGGAATACAAAGCAGCAATATTAAGGGAAAAGTTACCTGTAACTTGGACGGAGGGTTGTCAGGATCGACAAATAATGAGCGATCACTTGGAGGAAACTCTTGATCGGTAAACTGGACTTCTCCTCTTGCCAAGAGGGCTTCTTTTACAGCCAATTCTACTGAGCGCATGCGTTGATTGATTTCATCCTGAGTTTCCATCCTAGGTTTCCTCAACCTTCTGGTGAATGAATCCACATCTACGATAACCCCCTCCCTGTCTGATCTCCTCTTCCTCCCACTTGAATACTGTCCATCCCAATCTACTTCGTCTCTGTCATAGAGATCAACCTCAGCAGGATCACTCTCCCAGTCCTCAACCTACATAAATGGGACAAGGGTTTTACTCAACAGTAGATCATACTTGTCAGCAAAATTCAGAAAAGAAGTAATCTTGAGCACAAACCCTTGGAGGGGAATCTGCCCACTGCCAGTTGTCATCGGGATGATCAATCAAGTTGTAATCACCGGAACCAACGGCGGCTGGAAGGGCAGCAATCTCATCTTCATTTAAGCACCTTCCCCAAAGGAAAACATCCATTACATGCATCTTGGATTCAGAGCCTTCACTATCCGACCTTCCAAATGCATCCATATCAGTCGGTGGTCTAACACCAATCCAAACATCTGATCCTTGTTCCCATATGCCATTTCCAACATTAAGTGGAAGTCCAGTTTGATAGCCATCATAGCCACCATCAATAAAGCAAGTGGCTTCACCTAAATCAGCATCTATAGTCATTGTGACAATATGCCACCTGCGAGACAAAATTTGAGAAATATATAACAGCTGAAGCCTGTCGTTGGAATGCAACATGGGCAGAATATAAAGCAGGACCGATAGTAGATAAGAAAGAAAAACTCTAAAACTAGCAGATAGAGAGTAGAGACATGAAAAACAGAGCCACAAACCTTCCATCTGCAATACTGGAAGAACTAATGCTCCACTCTTTTGCAACAGTAGTCTGTCTATCCCCTTTTGTAATTAAACGGAGGCCAACTTGTCCAGACTCAATGCCTTGTTCAGAACCAGCTACAAGAATTTCCCAACAAACTCTCCGTTGGAATTCAGTGCCCATGAGACATACTGGCCCAGAATCAGGTTGGATCATCACAGCCGTGGAGAAGCTGACTCTTTGGGTCTGGCATAAGCTAGGATCAATCTGGCCACAGAGCCTACCACTTGTTGTGGGTTCATCATCAAGAACACAAACAGCACCACTGAGTCCAGTCTGTAAAAAGATTGAAGTTCAAACAATCATCGTTATGTTCATAATTACCACTGCATAATTAGAGAAAAATAAGACTCTAAAGTAAGGAATAAGACATGTCAAGTTATTGGATTTATCATTGATTTAATTTAATTGTAGCATTGGCAATCGTAACCTGCTGTGCACGTTCAGATAACTGAGTTGCACGTATTCTACGAGCAATGCTTGCCACTCTTTCACGTGCAAATGAATTATCAAGTACTGAATCACCTCCTACAGCACGAACAGCAGCTGCCATGGCTGCTGCCTCCCTACTACCAGCATTAGGAATAGATGATATGAGGGAGGCCTCAATCTCCTTCCATTTGCGTTCTTCCTTCTCCAAAAGAGCTTTTCTCCTTTCTTTGCCTCTTCCTTCCTCTTCACGTCTCTGCATCAGAGCTTCCTCTTCCATCTCTTTTTCTCTTATATAACTACATATACATAAAAAAGTAAACCAATAAATAAAATAAAGATAACAGGGAAAAGCAGTTGAAATTTTGTTCTGAGAACTTTCCAACCTCTCCTGTATAATTTCAAATTGTCTGCGATCCTCAGGCATCCACTTCTTAATTTTTCTTGCACTCAGATCTGAAAAACCTATGCTATCCAGGAAGAGTCTCAGGCGAACTTCATCCTAATCAAAAACAAAAATGGTATAGAAGTTGATCAGCAGGTTAAAACAAAATAAAGGATCCATGCCAGCACAATTAGTTCATATTTACCTGCACCCTTTCAGCCTTGGCAGTCAAACCAAGCAAAAGAAGTAAATACCCACCGAACTTATCCCACATGTAAACCCATTCAGTATCAATAGCTTCTTCAAGAGCGAGAATTCTGGCATGAGCGCACATTTCTCTCCGATGACCTACATCACTGGTATCATGCTGTAATATCCTCCAACATTTTAATCTAGAGAAAAATGATCCTGCAGTCAGCTCCTCATTTCTCAAACGATCTCTTAACTTCATCACATCGGCTCTGGGAAGCACAAAGTTCCCAGCCCTATCCCTTGCACTTGTAGGATCTCCAACCAAAAGTGCCGCTGAACTGGCAGACCTCTGAGGAGCGGAGTAAGTTCCAGATAAAGCATTTCTTGTCTGCATGCAGTACAAGAGAATTTCAGATCTAATAAAGCACATGCATTACTTGGACAAACCAGAGTTCCATCTTCCAGGTATTACAAGAAATTACCAAATCACAATCACCATTTGTAAAATTCTGAACCATCAAGCAAAGATGGTAATAGAATTTACAGCCCCTTTAACTACTCTAACTTGTTTTTTGAATAGGAGAAAGGGCAGAGGATACATGTTTTGTGGTAATGAGTTAGACTATGAGAACACAAGGAAACTCAAACCCATGGTTTTCTGCAGAAGAATCAAATGGTATTGAAATCCACAAAAAGACATTCTCTTATATAAAACAATGGTTTTGAGAACTAAGAAAAGGTCAAGGTTAAACAAACTTCATCTAAGAAAAATGCTAGGGAAAGGGAAAAAAAATTGAATGGAATCACCTTTGTTGCCGATCTAGCAATTGCCTGTATTACAGTCTCCTTGCTCAGAAAGTGAACAGCATCTTCCATCATCTAAGATAAGACAAAAGTTTAGAGCAGAAAAGGAAGCATAATGCAGAAAAATAAAATGATCGATATGATGGAAAATTCAAGATCTGCTCCAGGATGGTCCTTAATGGAGAAGATATATGTGTCTTATAATATGATTGTTAAAGATTTCAAATGACAGTGTAAGCTCAAATAAATGATAAAACCTCGAGTGTTAAGCATGAACGTGACACGGCAAATCCAAAGGACACAACAAGTGTAATAGCTGATACAGCAGCACCGGCAAAAGGTGGATATATTTTCAAACTCGCAACAACACCCCAGCCTTCAGTTGCCAATGCTATCCCATAAAGTACAAGAAATGCAGCACTGGATGGAAACAACATTAATCATTTAATATCTAGCAAAGCCAAGTGGAATGCTCCCCATAGAACTGAAGAAATAAATAAATTTGATATGCCCAAAGGAACTTGACAAACCTGACATTTTCCCCACAATCTGCATGAGCATCATAAACATATACAGGCAATACCCTTGGAGAATAAACCACGATGGGAGGAGACAGAAGCACCTGCAAAGCCAATCAGCAACATAAAACAAGATATAACACACTCAAGAAAAAATGAATAGCTCTGGTTGGTAGAGTAAGCCAAAATAATCAGATTCAACTCACAGTTAGTGCCCTTCCAGCCAACAAGAAAAGAAATGAGAAGTAACCAACAGATGCACCAACGAAAGCTTTATCTGGGAAAAATAAACAAATGATTTAAGAATGTCAGATACATCTAACTGCCACATTAACATAACAGGAAAATATTTACTGAGTAGATTAAACTAGTCAGGTAATTATTTACATAGGGTTGGGGTTAACAAAGAAGGAATGATTTTACCTTGCCACCAACCAACAAAGAATGCTGCCAAAGCCAAAAGAAATGCAAGGAAACAAACAAATAACATCTGAAATCGCGTCAAGTAAAAATTATTTGAAGCCCAGTAGTGAATCACGCCAATGGCCAGAACCAAAAGAAGAACCACCAAAAGGAATGCTGCACCAATCTGTAACAGCACAGATAATCATATTAGATGAGGTAAATAGACATATAATGAAACATAATGACTCCGTGATAACGTTTACTCACCGTCCATGGCTGAATTGTAACTGTGACAGCTGAAATTGCACCAAGCAACAGAACTAAGCCGATAATTATAAATATATAAGCACCTCGAGAAAGCTTCCAGTTGTCATCTTTCCTGCAATCATACATCAGAATATGTTAGTACTTGGTAAGAACCACAATCAGAATGAGCAAGTTCTTAAAAATTACACGCCTATAAAATCACGCACCATTTGAGCAGGCCAGAGGACAGTGATAAAATAGCAGGAATGCAAATCAATGGAAGCAAAGCAGCAAGAAAGTCGGTCGTTGTTGGAATCTGGTCAATCCTCGAAGTTACAACCTTCATATATGATGCCCCACAAAATGACACGAGGACAGCTATTAAAGGAGGAAATTAGTCATTAGTAAGGGAAGGAAATATCAATCCCATAAACAGGACCAAGAAAGAGAGCCTAATTTGCAGTTTAGGGGAAAAGATCAATAACAAAAAGTCATAAGAAAATTCACCTGCAAACAGGCCAATACATACAGCAGACGAGAGAGAAAATCGATAGGTTGCAAACCATGATACTATTGGCAGCACACCAGTAACTACCAAGGCAATTGCAGAAGCCACAGCCCAGCCAATATAAACGGGTGATGCATAGGGGGATGAAACACCTTTCGGATCCCCAGTCCAGCTCTTGTAGCGTAAGTCATCCAAAGGCTTTGCAGATATAATCCCACCAAGAGCTAATAGAGATCCAGTAAATAAGGCCATGCAAATTAAAAGAACAACACCCTGGCAGCAAAGAGTATTAGCTCCAGAAAATACAAGCACAAGAGAGTTCAAGGATAATTCAGAATTTCTAATATAGACATAAATTACAGAAATTAAGTTATATAGTTTTAGTATACAACCAAACCCCATGGAATTTTTTTATAAAAGCAACAGAGACAAACATCATAGGTGATAGAGAGACAACAGGAGTTGAAACTGCAAGACAAACAGCATCCATAGTAGATAGTATAATTCAAAACAAATCTTTTAACCCTTCACAGGGAATATCATAAGAGGCAGAAAATGTGAATTCGGTAGCCCCCGTGAGGTGCATATAAAAGTTTATTACACCTGCATGTAACAATCGATGAGCTGGACCCACCACCTTTCATGAACAGAGTAATGAAAATACGAACTGAAGTTTGAAACGCAATAATAATCTTAGGCGATTCTACAAGTCCAGTTAGGGGATATACAAATGGACCAGGCATAGTGCAAATGCAGGGAAAGAAACAGAAAGAAAGAAAAGAGAAAAAAAGGATGATTTGACATGATATGTATATATCATTATATCTCAGAAATCCATAACATGAACTGCAGGACAGCACCTATAAGCTACCGGTGAAGGCAAACCCACAGTTTTTAACATGGAAACAGCAACATATACCCAGAAAAAAAACAGGACACACCTCTTTCCTCCTTGTAAAAGCATGATTTCCAGTAGGGCCTGCATCAGTATCACCAGAAATCCAAAACTTGTAACCATTCTGAATCCATATTGGAACGCCAACTGATAGGCATGCCACCATCAGAGGTACGGTTAAAGACAACCCCAGCAGAACAGACGATTTGCTGCAAAAATATATACAATCATAAATTTATGTCGTCAACTACTTGGGCAATGAAATAAATTAAAGTGTAGTTTGAGATGCTAAACATGATTAAAGGAATTGTACCTCAAAAAGGAAAGCAATAATCCTACACAAGTGCTCACTAACCAAGCAACAAAGCCATACTGCATGTACAAGAAAGAAAAGATATTAGTAATATCAATGATCCAGGAAGGTCAAGAGAAGGTAAAGAAATTATTAACAGAAATATACTCTATGTGCTATAGTCTATAGACACTAGAAAAATACATGATTACAACCATGAAAACAATTTTCAGTGGATAATTATTTACTAATAAAAAATAAAAGAGGGTACATTAAGGATAAATGAATAGCCACTTCCAATATGATACTCCATCAGAGACATGCTTCTACTGAATAAGTGATACTGTTCAAATACCTTGAACATAATGAAAAACAGAACAGAAAAAAAATATATAGAATGTTGAAGTCTAAACTCGGAACAAATGAAATAAGAAAACCGCATTAGCTTAAAAGCTTCCAGAGTATATGACAGAACTACCTTTCTAGGTTTAGATGTCATAGACAATTCCTCAGATTGAAGTGACCTAAGGAATGCCATGATTGACCAGACGACGGGAGACAATAGTAATACAGCTATACCAAATTCAAACTGCAGAAAATGAGACCAAACTTGTGGTAAGAATTAACATGATAGTGAACTGCAAACAATTATAACAAACACAACCAAGTTTGCAATAAATTATAAATGGTGTACCTGTTGATGTGTAGAGTTTATTAGATTGATTGTGATTGGACGGAAAATGGCCACAACAGTGGTCTCTATACTAAAGACAAAACTGAACAGAAGCCATGACCGCTCTGGTGTACCTGCTATATAGTGCAAAAATAGTCTACACAGCTGTAGCCATTTCTCCAAACCACGTAATCTAAGCTCTTCTGAGAATGAAATTTGATTGGTTGGCAAATTGTCAACACTGTTTGAGTCCATCATAGCCATGTTAGTGTTGTCACGGTGATCCCTATCGGCATCCAAGCTACTTCTTTGCAGTAATGCAAGGATCATAGGATCCAATCCATTTTCCTTCAGCATCACAGCAAAATTAGGATCAAGTCCTTTATCTTGCAGTAAACTTGTTAGTTCAAGCTCTCCCTGTCCTGCTCTTCTTTTCAAGAGAGACGTAATCCTTGGATCATTCAACTTTTCCTGGAAAGCAAGTGCCAAATTCAAGTCAAGCACCTGACTCACAGAATTAGATGCACTTGACTCGCAGCCCTGGCTTTCCATGCCACTACTAGAACAAGCTACCAAAGAGCCATTGTGATCAAAACTTTTGTCAACATATGAAGGCCCAACCTCAGTTTCTTGAACAACTGAACGACAAGAAGTACTGCGTAATGCAAAACTAGGCCTTCCACTGTCAATGCCCTTCTCACTATGAATACCTTCAACATGATTCCAGCTAGTGAGATCACCAGTGCAAGGTACTGTACCATTACCAAGGTGACCAGCATCAGCACTACTACTACGCTTTACACTTGAACCACAGCCTTCAGATGAGCTGGAGGAACAGTTCTGCTCTTTCTTACGAAATCCTTCTCGAAGGCGAATAACTGTACTCTCCAAGGCATCCCTTCTAGCAGCAGATGGGTTTGTAATGCACAAATGACGAGAAACAGCAGCTCCAAGAAGCACAGAGGCCACAACTGCATAGCTGATACAATGTCCTAGATACCTGTAACAAAAGAATTGTATTAAAAGACTTGCGATAATCAAATAAGAGAATGTTAGGTAGGTGCATAATTTCTTCCACGAGGAGTGTAACAAACCAGTAATGGACTCCAAAACATATCAGGAAGACACGGGAAGCCCCAGCAACAAAAAGTGCAGCAACGCGACTCTTAAGAAGCTTAAATCCATAAAGGCATGTGCCCACGTTCCAATCTAGCACGAATAAAAAACAAAATCAGATTACAATAACCATAAAATTGCATAGTGGAGAATTTAAAGTTATATACATATATATGACTGATATACCAAGAATAATAACAGCAGCAGATGTAATTGCTCCAAGCCAGTGAGATTCCTTGGCTGTCAAACCATATAAGATGGAATATACAAGCAGAACCACAAGGGAACCGAAATAGAGAAGCCCAAGGTGCAAAGCCCTGCAAGGATCAAATAGGACAGCATAAGGTGAAATGCTCAACATAATACATCACAGAATGGCCTCACGCAAGAATAAAGCCCACGGCCTATATCAGCAGATCATATTACAAACAAAGCGTAACTTAGAAGACTGTTACGTCATTGTCAAGAAAAATGAACAGAGCACAATGACATTAGTGCAAGCAACTAAAAGGAAGACTTGCCTTCTTGATTGTCGAGGGTATAGTTCATTGGGATCTGGTGGTTCAGGTAAGCAAGCCACAGGGCCGACTTCAATACAATCTGAGTAAGCAAATTTGTACGCCCTTCTCACATATTCATCTATGTCTAGACCATTACCTGCCAGTTTAATAAAAGATGAATAGATTTCTGACTATTACGGTTTGTGGTCTAGATAAAAAAATAAAATAAAAAATGGCATACCATTAAAAACCATCCGACAAATGAAAAGCATATTGATTGCTAGGGCAATTGCTGAGACGCCAAAGAAAAAACCAGAGGGTGAATACCGCTCGGATGCCTTTGCACCCGCAGTAACATATACAGCACAAAGTTCATAAGCACAAAGCAACCCAACAGCCAGAAGAAGAAGAATTGCAACAGCCCCTGCACAAGGTTGTTATGAGAATATATGAATTAGTGTGAAATATGGTATACCCAAGCAACAGAGCTAATGTCAATCTATCTAGCAACCATGAACAAATGGCGATACTTCACTGTTCCACATTGTCATGCATAAGCATTTCCATACTCAGAATTTATTACTCTATTACCATATTCAAGTACCATTTACATCAAGCTTTGGATAAAGATTTTGATGATATAGATGACATATATGAACTAATTATGGAGGGAAATGAAAGCTGTATCAAAGGTTATCTTTACTGATTGTGGCAGCTACACACTAGCTTAGATGGGAGTCAATTATGCCAATCTGACCTCATATTATCAGGACTATGTTGTTGAAAGAAACTTTATCTAAAGATCCTTGTACAAAGGCCTTTGATACTAAGAGCAATAAACAATTCAACCAGACATATAATCAGTTCAAAAATAAATAATTTGTATATACATGCTTCCAATTTCTTCCATTCAGATACAGTGAGGTAGGAGATACGTACTTGAGCTTTGCCATTGTGTTCTCCACCAGAGCATTACCGAATAAAATGCCAAGAGTAGAGCGACTCCAGCCATTACAACAGCTAAACCAATTATATCTCGCCCCAGTATCACTATCAACCACCATCCCCAAACAATAAGCACCACCACTGGTGAAATAACAATTATCCATGAACCCAGGGAAAGAAGACCACATAATATTCCCAACTGAGGTCCGTGCAGGAAATTCGGCCATTTTCTAGCAAATATCCAGCTGAAAAGGCAATGGTAAAGAAGAATTCAGTCAAAGTACAAACTCAGTTCTTCGAGTGTTCAGTAATACGTGCATTATTTTCAGAAACTGCAATTCGTAATAAAAGCAAAGCAAACAATAAAATTTGAAGATGCCACTATTATTTTCAAAACCAAGGACTAACATAGTGAGTGAAATCATGGACATGGAACTACTTGAAATTTTAATCTATCATATCTTAAAAAATAACACAGACATCAGAAAGTAAAAAAGAGCTGCCCTCCTAATTCCTAATTCCTAAATCAATTGATCAATTATGCAAAATGGAGGGCTAACTACATTTATGGAGGGAAGAAATAAATTTCTAAGGTACATGCATTAGAAACACACAGACAAGTTTGTCTATAGTAAAAATGTTAAATTCAAAGAAACTTTGTGCAAGAAATATGGACAGCACTAATAAAAATATGATGAATCCAAAAAGCTTTAAAAAAAGTTTTTTCCAAAGATAAGCAAAATGGTGTATTACGTGGTGGTTATCAAAGTATAATTGCTGTTTTTCTACTTCTTTAACTTCTGTATCAAATACGTAATACAACGTTGCAGATTCCGAGTTCAGGATTCACCACAAAAATTAGGCATAGCAAAAAGTTAGTACGCCAAATGCCAACTACACTGTTTTGCATTGCTCAATACCTATTTTCTTCCCCTCCTTGCAAGATGGCAGTTAACCATATTCTTGCCCAATGTCAATGCATGTATAAGTGGAAGTGGCCAGTAATAATAAACAATTATATCTAGGATGAACTAACATAAACTGAGATTATATGTTCAGTACAGATAAACTGCAGTAACTTTCAGAATAATGGTCATAAATACTGTCTGATTAGCAATATTAAGAATTTCAAAGCCTTCAATAAATTTCGGGTGACAATTCTACTTCAAAAGTTGAACCTATATTTCTCAGAACAATTCACTTAGAGAACGATCGTCTACCGTCTACCTCAAATATCTTAACTTCCTACAGGCTCTAATGTGTTCGAATTTAAATCATTCCAATACTGGAATTAAATAATCTAATTAGTAGTTTCAGAAATGTTAATACTCAGCTATCTACGCCAATTCCAGTATATTTTGAAAGTCGTAGACATTCTCATCCCATAAAACCTATTTGTCCAATTCAGCTGTTAACGTTAGCCCCTACTTTCAAGAATCCAACATATCGACGTTTCAAACCATTCCCAATTACCAATGACAGTATTTATCAGCATTATATAACTTATCACTCAATGTTATCACTATCAGATCACTCGGACGCGTGCACAATTGGCATATAAGTAAATGCAACACTGCAGTTCGACCACACCAGAGATCCAAAAGATAAAGGGTACTAAACAAATAGTCTCAAGAGGGACAAGAGAGTCACCTATAGATGCGCCACGGCCGCCAATTGACCAACCAGAGTATAACAAAAGAAGCAGCCCCAAGAACAGAGAAAAGGGTGCCTGAAATTATGCATGCCAGGATCAACTCATGCTCATCTTCCATTTCGACCCCCCTTTTATCTCAACTGCAAGCGCAACAAAAACCCATCAGACAGTAAATTAATCAAAAAAACATAAAAACCCCATTAATTAAAATCGGAAGGGAATATAAAAAAATTGACCAATTCAACTTGCACGGGCGCATTCAAATTAGGAAGTAAAAAAGCATGCTTTCAACTTCAAATAGCCAAGAAACCAATAAATAAACAAAACCCTCTAAAGCAAGCACGCAAAGCTCACCTATTCCAGAAAAATTCGAGGCATTTCTCTCGAGATTTCAGCTCAAGATGCTAAAGCTTTCAGAACAATGCCCGTCCCCACCATAATCAAGCTAGGGGTTCCGCCCTAATTTCCTAGCTTCACCACATCTAAAAGGGTAGAAGAAGAGGCCACAAAAAATAGAAATAGATATAAAAAAAAAAATAAAAAAAAAGGAAAGAAAGACACCCGAAAATGCAAAGAGCAACTTTTCTTCGTCAGTGAGAGTTAAGGTCAAAGCAGAAGAATTTTAAAAACCCTACGCTTTTTGACAAAAAGGGAGTGAAATATCAAATATGGGGGAGGAAAGAATGCAGGGCTTTGCTCTTTAGGTTGTAGTTAGAGAGAGAGAGAGAGAG
Source organism: Perilla frutescens (assembly GCA_026008535.1). Lineage (NCBI taxonomy): Eukaryota > Viridiplantae > Streptophyta > Magnoliopsida > Lamiales > Lamiaceae > Perilla > Perilla frutescens. Next base: position 182,000 of record BRKX01000008.1, on the reverse strand, counting down.
AGAGAGAGAGCAGAGGCAGGCAGTGGAGAAGAAAGAGTAAAGTGTGCGCGTTTGGATATTAAAATAAATTTTTATTTTATTTTATTTTTATATAAGTCTGTGGTTGTAAATATATAAAGTAACAGCTGGGAATTTTGTCCGAAAATGCCTCCCCACGCGTCTACACAGCGCGTGTTCTCCACGCACCAATGAGGGACCGATTTCTGTTTCCGTGTGGTTCAAGCGTGCGGTGTGCGCGTGTGTGGCTGGGATTTTGTTCAGACACGAGTCTTTTTTTTTGTCGTAAATTACTCGAAAACATGCTTAGTGTTGGAGATATTTACTGTCGTGTCGATGAAAAGTGAAAAACATTACCATACCATGATGTAAGAATGTGATGACGGTAAATAAAATTAGGTGAATTTTGGCAGTCAAGCACTCTGTGTTACTTATTTCAGGTTATCACTATTCACTACCTTCAATAATGGTGAACATAAATAAGTTAAAAAAAAAAAAAAAAGACTATATATCGCCTCAATTATTGATAAAAAAAAATTGTTTTCGACAATACTATTTACAATTGTCTTTACTTGTATGTATGTAATAGTATTTGTTAAAATTAAATTCAAATACTATAATAGATCGAGTTGGATATATTGTTTGAACATGTTTAGGAGGTAAATACGTTTGTGTTAATATTTATAGATAAAGGTGTGGCAATCGGTTTCGAATTGAATCAATTTGGGATGGTTTTTTAGTTGGATTAAAATTTATATTCTAAAATATGAACAATTCGAATTTATTTTAAGAACGAGCCGAATCTTGAAAAATGACGATTTTTTTATATCTTAGTTTCGGACACCACTGTTTGAACAGTACGAATTATAGGAAAGTCGATCGTCTTGTCTCTGGGTAAGCTGGACGAAATAAATAATGAAGATTTGATTGAATATAGTGCAATTGGAGGCAATGTCTTGGTTGATTTCGCAAAATTTGGAGAAATGAAAATAAAGAAGGTTTGCAAACTCTATTTCTTAGCTATGAAATTTGATTTACACTAAAAAAAAATTAAATTTGTTTTGTACGAAAATACGACAATAATTTTAATGGGCCAAGAGCTTGTTATTTTTTTCTAAATAGGCCGTTTTTAAATATATTTTATTGGGCTTTGAATAGGTAAATGGGCCTGTGATAATGTAGTAAAAAGTGTCATTTTCTATGTATAAAAAATCCCAAATTATGCCCGTGAGCATATCTAACTTTTTCTTTGAATTTTACTTTTTGACATTCACACGCCATTTACTTTGACTTAAAAAAAAATAGAATGACTTTTTTTTCTGAAATAATTTGTTTACTTTTTTTAGAAAATTTAAAATTATATGACAAATCTAGTTTCATTATTAGAAAACGCATGATCATTACTTAAATTATTTCTATTTTGATAATGAAATACTCCTTCCGTCCCATTTATATAGTCCCCATTGCTATTTTGAGGTGTCCCAATTATATAGTCTCATAACTATAAATAATATTAATTATCATGATAATATACAAATATACTCTTGCTATGTATTGGAAATTAAAACTCAACCATTTAAATTTTTTAGAGTTATTAATTTTAAGTAAGGGTAATAATGGAAGTTAAGCTTTAATATCTTGTTTTCATAAATATTTTTAATCTACGTGTGAGGATAAAGTGGACTATATAAATAGGACGGGGGTACTAATTATGGACTTGAGTATTTCATCTTATAAAAATATAGCTATATTTATTCCTTTAGGTGGAACTTTCTTTTCTTTTTCTTTTTTTTTTCATTTTCTTTTATAAAGGGAATAAAAAGATGGAATCAACTTTACACCCCACCCTTAAATGAAGGAATCAATATGTCAAGCTAAAAGCCTCTTAAATGCACAACAATAAATAAATAAGAAACCATATAATATAAAAAAAAGTTGAGCAAGAATAAAAAGTAGTATTAATTATCAAGATTTTGTAGGAGTGATTGATACTTTGTTAGTGGTGGGTTCCTCATGCACCAAGAATCCCATGATTAAACTATTAGTTTCTCTCTCTAACAAATGGAGCCTCATTATCTTCTCAGACATCACATTCCATTAAAGACAAGCCCATCCTAAATATTTAATCTTAGAATTTACATAATGGAGTTATCTCTAAACATGGGCCTTTTTTTTATTTGGCAAAAATCAGAAAGCTGCAATAATAATATTCAACTGATTGAGCAGTGTAACAAAGCACTAGGGGGAGGAGCAACAAAGAAATCATAAACTAGAGAGAGAAAATGACAAATGGCCTTGTTTCTTACAAGCTTTTTTCAAGAAACTAGAGCCCTACTTTCCCCAATACACACACTTATATAGAGGGAGAAATCTAGAACACACAAAAAAGGGTCAAAACTTCCCACTAAAACATGCTTCATTTACCTAACAAAAACTAAAACAAAGAAAATAAAGGGTATACATAGAGAGAGAGAGGAGGAGGAGGACTACATTGAATGATACAGTGATTCAAAGACTCTTTCCTTTTTCTTTTCTATTTTTTCATATATTTTTTTCTTGAATTAGGTTGTTCATTGGCAATTAGGATTCCTTCCAGGGCCACCATAGTAAAAGTACCTTCCCCAATCGCCGTTGCTGCCGGTTTGGACATCGTAGCAGTTGGATTGCTCGGTGAAGGTGCCGAGATCTTTGGGGGCTTTGAGGTTGTTGGAGCTGTCCACAACTTGAATGTTCCTGAAGTAGCTTGACTTGCCAAACCCTTCTTCCGGGAAACGACCACTGCCCATTTGAGTCGACGTGTGCTGCCCATCAGGCTCCGAGTTTACTACCTCCCCGCCCCACTCAATCATGGAGGCACTGTCGGCTAAGTAGGAGAACAAGAAAGACGGCCAGTACCCCAATACGTAATCGTTTCCAAACTGCATCCACCAATGTCCCTGCTTTGGATCCTATATAGAAATGACAAGTTAGTGTGTGAACAAGCAGGTGCATACAATACAATGTTGTTTGAGACAGTGACTGAAAAAAAATTGAAAGATCCTCAAAACAATGAAAAATGATGATGTTTTTGAACACTATTACTCAAATCAATATCAGCCTCAATATCTAATAGAATTAAGCCAGCTAATTAACCATGGGTCCTGTCCATGATGTTTTACAGAAGGCGCGGTTGGTGGGGAAAAATTGGAATTTACCTTCCAGATGAGAATGCTAATATCATATTGTGAATTCCGAAATGCAGAAACAGGAGAGATGCTAGCTCCCATTGCTATTTCATTATTGATTTGTATGAAGCCCGAGCAGAGGAGATTGTAGCAACCCGTGGCTTGATATGCATCACTCTATTATCATGACAATAGGCGACATTAGAAAAAAAATCACATGAAAACTTGTACGAGTGTTTCACTCGTGCAGGAAAACAACACTAAATGAATGGAGCTTACAGTCCAGTAAGTGAAGAGCCTAGTGTTGTTGTCTCCATAGAGATCTGGACTGACCTGAAAGCATGTGCATCATAAATCATGCTCCCTTATGATAGATAATACTATTATTCTCAATATAATTCATCAAGTATTTCATTTCATTCACATCTTCCCCAAGTGATGATAATGTACCTGCCAACCAGCTTCGATGCTGTTAAGATCTTCGCCAAAAGAACCGCCTAGGACCCAAATTTGAGACAAACTGAACTCATTAGGCTGTTGTATTTTGGGCTCCCAAACATTTATAGTAGCCTTTGCTCCAAAATACTTGTCCCCTTCCACATAAGCTATAGCATGCTGGAAACATGGACACAAGAAACCTACTTTAGCATATGGGAAATCACTCCATGGAAAAGCTAGAAAAGAAAATAAAGGAAAAGGCTCCTTTTATGGATATTGTTTGCAAAAAAGATGGTGATAAAGATTAAGAGAGTCCCCATTTCAGTTACCTGATGACCACTTTGATTGATGAGGTCGGGATCCGCGGACCGTGGCTTGGGGACACTTCTGTGCTTCTTCTTTCCATATCTTTTCAAAGAACTTGCCCTCAATACATCTTCTTTTTTAGTTCTCCTAATAGGAATGGTACCCTCAGCACATTTGCCATTCATATGCCACAGCTGAGTGATTGGATTTGCTCCTTGTTTCGACTCCACCGACATCTTCTTCTCCCCGAAAACTCCTTCTGGGTGGAAACTAGGTCTAGTCTGCAGAAATAAACGAAAATCATCAGAACTTCATTACAGTAACTAAGAAACATATGATAAATGCAGAAAATAAAGTAGAAGAAAGAAATGGACCTGGATTTTGTGGTCTTTGAGAAAAGGGTGATCAAAAGCTGGCTGATTTGAGATGGGAACGCAATCAATAGTATCCCCATCTGGGCTCTGTTACATCATGAAAAATATAGCAAGTTTTAGAGCGAAAATCAGACCTATAAATTCATAAAAATTCAAGAAAAATCTACTTCCAAGCACTGTGACTACTATATTAGAGGGATTAAACAAGATTCTAAGAATGGAATACAACAAGTACAAAATTTTAGAAAAAATAATTTCAACTTCCATAGCTGGAACTCATACACTGAAAAAATCAGCAAAATCTTCCTCTGCGTTTATTAAGGTGGCACTGAGTTGAGAAGAAAGTGTGGGAAACTCAAATAAACAAAGCTAAAAGCTAAACTTTGCAACAAAACTAAACAACTCTCTCTCTCTCTCTCTCTCTCTCTCTCTCTCAAACACACACACACGCACACACACACACATTTTCTGATCTATTAACCAAAGAAAAAAGCTAACACAAAAAACATCATCAAAAGTATTTTAGTGAGAGAGAGAGAGAGTAGTTAAGATGGACATGGACCTGAATGGTTTTAGAGGGAGGTTTATTGAGTCTTTTCAGGTGCTTCCGAACTTCAAGCTTCTGCCTTGAAGCAGACAGCCTCCCGGCGCAAGATAGCGACACCAAACCCCATAAACATGCTAAGAATACCGCCACCTTCACGTTTCTCCCGCGACGGCCACCGTTAACTCCGGCACCACCCATTGCGATAAAACCAACGACCACGCCGACTAACCGAAACCCGAGTGAAAAGATTCAGTCTTTTCGCAAGCACGAGGCGCAGGTTAGTGCGGGAGCACGAGCCCGAGATTCAATGACACCAGCCCACCGTTGAAATCACAAAAAGGAACCCCCCACCACCCCACCTATCGCTTATCCTCCCACCCCAGTGGCCCAGTACTACTGCTTACTGTTGAGCTACTAGCATCACCTCTCTCTCTCTCTCTCTCTCTCTTCTGTGTGTGTGTGTCTGTTTGGGGTGCTTCGAGAAAGCAAATTAAGTTGCAGAGATGTCTGTTTTTATTCAGCAATTTTTAATGATTTAGTACGAAAATTAATTCAGGCTCTTTAAAAAAAACAAAAAAAAAAAGAAGAAAATGGTTAATTTCTCTAAAATACATAAATTTTAGTTTTGAGGGTGTTTATGATTTTTCAAGCGTTTTAAAAATGTAGTTTTAATAACATCAATTTAATCTTTATTTGATTTTTCATATATTTTCGAATTCAGGCTAATTGAATTTGACGTAGCCGTCAAAGAATGTGACTTCTACATTTACGTAGATATCAGATTACTTTAAAATACATGAAATTTGGACTGATTTTATGTTTTCAAATGGTCGAAATTTCAAAAGCATTTGAAAAACAAAACAATAGATAAATTTATGTTATTAAAACTACGTTTTAAGGCGAAAAATCAAAATTACTCTAAAATTTATGTATTTTAAAGTAATTAATCAAAAAAATAGGCTTTTCGAACTCGAGGGGCAAAAAGGGAATGGTAAAAAGGTGAGGAAGTGGAGAATTTTGCCTCCACTCATCTACCACTGATACGCTGTCGTTTTGTCCGGCTCCACCAACTACCGACGTCACTTTCCGGTTTTACCCTTCCAGTTTAAATTGGGATTTCATTTATTTACTAATTTGCCCTCCTTTTTGCCGCTCATTTACCGATGCCCAACGGTCTTGGCCTTTTTTTCAAGTAATCACACATCTTCTCTTTTTTTTTCAAGGTTTAATTATCTTAAAAATTATGAAATTTAAACATAGTTATTATAAATTTAATATAAATTTTAAAAATAGATAATTAAAATATTGTTTTTTAACATGAGTGTTATTCAGTATCCTAAAAATGTTATAAAACTGTGTACAAAGTTCATGATTTTTAGGCAGAAACTATTTTTTATTAAATATGTGAAATTTTATTAATGGTTTTAAAGATTTTCCTTTTTATAGGAGACAATTTTGATTATTATTATTTTTGTACAAAGGAAACTATTGCAGTCGTAATTTATTAGGGGGGGGGGGGGGTGTATTGAGTTAAGTGTGTGTAGATATGTTATAGAATTTCTCTGTATTAGACGATCTGTTATAGTATCACAAAAGACAATCTCTCTGAATTTCCTATAATTTTGAACCCACTATTATAAGGTGAAAGGACTAAGCTACCAAAAAAAGAAAGCAATTATTATCTTTTTTAAGAATCGTTACATAGTTTTAGTGTTTACGTATAAATTTTACTTTGTTATCTCGTGTATGTGTATTAATGGTGGGATGAGCTTGTAGTGAACTAGGTGAGCTAATAATTAAGTATCAATGAATTCGAATTTCATTAATATTTTTATACGGGGTTCAACGCTCCAAATTTTTCTAATGTAATTTTTTTTTTTGTGAGTTATAAATTAGTACGCAAAAATTAAATTCACTCAAAGTATCAAATTTTTCAACTACCAAACAAAAAAGAGTGTGTGCCTTAAGAAAAAAAAACTCAAAGTGAGATAAAAAAAACAAAAAACAAGGCAATGATGGCAGATGAATCTTGGTCATAAATCATTACATAAGTGGATGTATGACTATAAAAAGTGATATATATATATATATATATATATATATATATATATATATATTCCTGCTATTGAAGGAGTGTCATTCTTAATATTTTAATTTTATTTTAAAAAATATATCATTCTACAAATTTGAGATAAAAATTTCACATTTTTCACTCATTTAATGCATTCAAACATCTGTATTTAACTCACTAATTTAATGTATTCACACAAAGATGTATTAAATAATTTAATTAATTATTAATTTGTGTGCATTCATACAAACTGATATTTATATAGAAACGGAAGACATGTATCATATTCATTAAATACAAAATTAGTGGATAGTGAGTGTTTTATAGCCTTACATGACAAAAAGTTGTAATACAAATATTAATAAATATCTTACCTAAAATAGAACAGTAAAATGAAGAACTAATTTATTATTTTAGTGGAACCTAACAATTTGTGAGTTGGCGCACTTTGGCCTATTATTATTTTTTTAAGAAGAATTATCAATCCATTATCAGAAGGATGATTATCTATCGAAATAGATCCTGAAAAATAGATTTTATCAATTTAAACTTATTAATTTAAGGCTCCAATATTTAACAGCGTTAAAACTGCATCCAACAAAACATTCCTCGTGCATAATATTCTTATAATTAAAATAATCACAAACTTTTACAGATTTACATTAATTAATTGAATTAAGCAATAAAATAATTTAATTTTGAATTATAAAATTAACTGAATTAAGCAAAAAAAAAAAAAGAGTTCAATTTTGAATTATGGAATGAAAGACATAATCTGCGAAATGTGAGAGCATAAAATAAAAGAAGGAAAAATTGCCAGTATAAGAAAACACATTTCATAATAAACAAATAAACTATTTTTTTTCTTTAATTTAATTCATTAGTGTAAATATGTGTAATTTTATATTTAATTTAATTGTAAAGCATATTATGTTGGATGGAATTTTAACAATGTTAAAATCACATAGCTTTAAATCTATAATTTTATCGATACATTATCTATTTTTTAAATTTTAGATTGATAATTCTCATTTTTTTAGTTATATTTTTATAGAAGGGTGACGTGTGAGCCTAATTTACTCGTCTATTATCGAGTCGAGCTCGAGATTAATTTATGAATTTGAAATCCCAAGAAGGTTGATCAAAACTTAACCTAACACTTTTGCTCACGGATTAGTCAATAGTAATTATTTTTACTAGTAAAAAGGTAAACTTTTGCAATCTTTTAATTTATTTATTTACAGAAATCAGACAACTTTTATACTTGCTTTGACCAGACCCTTGGTGTTTGATTACAGTCCACGTGTAATAGCTTTGCCACATGATTGGTTCTTGAATTATCACTCTTGATTTTTCACAAAAAATAGTAACCAAAATAAAAATACCATAAGTTCAAATCCTATCAAAATTTTATATATTAAATTTGAGTATTTATAATGCATTAATATGAGTTGCTGGCAGATTTTGACACAACATGATAGCACGACACGAACACACACGAAATTAATAGATTAGTATTTAATCTTATTATGTTCACGGAAGTTTCGTGTTGGATTCGATAGATTACCCATCTTTCAGGTTCTGAATCGATAATTTTCCATATATTAATTATAATTGATATTTTAACATATTTATTTAATCTACAATTTTAATTAAAACTCAATTATTCAATCTAAAATTTATTTATTTGAATTATAATTTTAATTTAATACGTACTATTAGTTATTTTATATCGTGTCATTGTCGCGATAACGAATCGTATTTTTGTGTTTGTACCGTGTTCGTGTTTGTACATAACGGATCGTGTTCGTATTTGACCTTATCGTGTCGCGTCATTATCATGTCGATCTGTCAACGATCCGACACGCACAAATTGCCACCCTACTGCTGCATAAAAAATAAAAATTATACAATGTATTGATAAATTATGTGGCATTATATGTTAACCTCAAATTGAGACAAACAACTTTAAAATTGTAAGTTATCATAAAAAGATAAGACAAAAATGGTCAGAGAATCATTACTGCAAAAATAAATTGATAATATTTATTTGTGCATATTCGGACAAAGATTCTTTCCCTATGTTGATGTGAATTTTAAACAAAATTTTATCATCATTGTTAATTATAAACTTACCATTCATATGCTCAACCCATGAATCGATTAAATATTTAATATTATATTTGGGTCAAAGTCTGAAAAAACACAATTTTGGAAATCCAACCAAATAAATTATTTAAGCCTGTTAAAAATAAATGAATAAAACGAAATAGGACAACCTTAATTAGTTGTTGACAAAAAAACAGAATTAGAAGATTTCAATAGCCTTAACCAGTTCCCTCAAAAAAAAAAAAAAAGTTTAGAATATAGTAGTTTTTTTTTATGTACACATTATTTTAAGAATTAATTTTTTTATTTAAAAAAAACGAACAATTCGAATGCTACAACCATTTTGACGAAATAAATGCAAATGGAGAAATAATGGCTCTGATCAATTGCAAGATTTCATAAAATAAACAGGTGCTGTTTTATGGGATTGAAGTATTTTTTTAAAAAATGAACTATTTTTCTAAAATTCGTTATAACTATGATATAATCATAGAATTTTGTTTCCTAAAAAAAACATAGAATTTTGTTTCCTCAAAAAAAAAAATAAAAAAAAAAAATAAAAAAAAATTGTAAAACGTAAAGATAGAGAGCGGCATCGTCATGGGCCCAACAAATTTAATATTTACTTTTTTTTTGTAATTTTTACTATTTAGTCTTAGGACTAATTATAATTTAATTCTCAATGTTCGAAGTTTTAATAAAAATACTTAATATTTTAATAATTATAATTTAATTCTTAACATTATGATATTTTAACAGAAATAACCCAATATTTAATATTAACAATTTAATTGTCAACGTTGAACACTTTCACACAAATGGCCCGGTATTTTAGACGAAGAAAATTGTATCGGTCATTTTTTCGGCAAATGTCAGTCCGTTATATGGGTTCTCTAGCTCACTTGCAGTAAATGCGATCGAAATCGACCGAAATATTATTTTTATTGAAAATGTTGGGTCATTTCTGTTAAAATATTCAAACGTTGAGAATTAAATTACTAATATTAAACATTTGGAATTTAAATTGTAATTAGCCATTAATCTTAAGTTACCTTTTTTTTCATATGGCTAAAATTATAAGGCGGAATAAGAACTTCGCTTTTGGACTATAATCCGAGAGCTAAATTTATAAATGATCAATATTAATAGGAAAAAAAATGTACTTTTTCCGTTTTTGAATAAGTGTTATTTTAGTATTTTTTGAATAAGTGTCCATGGAAGAGATGCCACATATTTCGGTCTTTTCAACTTGGTATTAATAATAATAATAATAATAATAATAATAATAATAATAATAATAATAATAAATTCTTATAATGTCATTAAATATTACACATCACTTCTATAAGTCATACGAGGTTTGACTAAATAATGAAACATGATTTGAAATAAAGAAAATGCATGGTGTAGTATTTCAACGATAATTTATGATATTTCTTTGAATATAGATATGAATGCTATTTGATTCTTTGAAAATAAGCAATTTTATGGCATATGTGGTGTACTAATAAGTCTTGATTGGGCAATGAACGCATACAAATGCCGTGATTGGTGCATGCCACGCCCAATAAGTCGTCTACTATTAATTAAAAAATAATATATATACTCATATACATACATATATATATATTATACAAAAATATATTTCTCGCCCCATTTTTATAAGCTGATTGAGAGTTTTTACAGTGATCAAAAAAAGGACTGGGAAAAGCAATTAATCAAGAAACTTCCTAATATATCCCCTATTTATTTCTTTGACATTGAATCAATGTGTAATGTGAACATATTAAATAGGGGTATATATTAATAAATTAGCTAAATATATTTAGAAACATGTTTATTACATCGGGACATACCAAAAAGAAAAAGTAATCTATCAAAATGGGATGAAGAGAGTATTAAGTTTGATAGTTAATTAATGCATTTCAAATTTGGGCCATGCGTACAACCCACTCACTCATTTTAGCATACCCAAAGTTTAAACTATTATTAGCATACCCGGTGGGGATGGTTTAGTATTGAAGTGAGATTGTTTGGAGACCAAATATCACAAATTCGAATCTCATCAATACCACGAAGTCGGGTGTGTGAGTAAAAAAAATAACTGTCAAAACGGGCTAGCGGGACGGCCAACCCACGGGCCTCAAGCCCATCATTTGGTGGGGCAGGCCTAGACAGGTACGGGTCTAAAAACCTCCCACCCAACCCGTCCCTACCGCGGGGAGCAGGCTGCGGGTTGACGGCCCTATTCAAAAATAAATAAATTTTATAATTATTTTCGAATCACCCGTTTTTATTTTTATATAATGATATATAGATATGAATGTGAACATTCCAAAGCGTAAACTATTATTAACATTGCACCAATTTTAATATTTTCAAATTTTACAGAGTTCGTATATTTTTTTTCTCCATTATCAAATTATATTAAAACATATATTGTTACACCAACACAAATGATCCCCATTATTTGATATTTTAATTTCAATCAAAGTTATTGTTAAATTAATTTATGATTTCATTATTTTTTAAAATAAATATAAATTTAAAATTATGAAAAAACATTAAAAAAATATAAGCTTGTGGGCTAAACCCGTCCCGCCAAAGCCCCGCCCCATGTGGCGGGCTTCTAAAATAGCAACTCAACCTGTCTATTTTTTTGGCGGGTACGTGTTGACCCGACAAGCCTAACCCATTTTAACATCTATCATATAATGACTTCTAGCAAGTAAAATGTATAGAGCAATGGAGCTCTAACTATTAATGATTTAAGATTAATCTCCACCCTCTATCTTGCTTCACTCTTGGCCTTTAGTTTTCGTTGGCCAAAAATGGAGGCACAAGTTGACCATTCAATCACCGACCATATATATAAGAAATTTGATTGTATGTCACTTTTTTTAGAGAGAGATTTGTTGTTGTTTATAAATAAATTAATACATTTTTGTTAGTCCCAATTGCATTATTCAACTTTTAGAACTGTGCCAACCGGATCTTTCGACGTTGAATTGATAACGAAATAGCAATGTAAAACTTGCTCGAAAATGAAATTCTCACGGGCTTGAATATCTTTAACGAGATGAGCTCGAACATTGGAGGTTGTTCAATTTAATTCAATTTCATTATTATAAAAATAAAATGGGTAATTCTATACATAGCCATAATTTTACCCACTGCAGCTCCCAATATTTAAATATAATAAAATAAATTATTTAATACCCATTTTACCCTTTTAAGTTAATAATGTTTTGTACAACCCTTCCCTTCTTTCAAATCTCCCGTTTCTCTTTCTTCCTTTTCGCCATAGCCTTTCTCCCCGAATTTTCAGCTTATCTTCATCATTCTCGCTGCAACAATGTCGAGCCCTTATGACGCCATAAGTCCCGCATAGCAATCGCACACAATTCACAACCCCCTTCCTTTCTTATTTCTCTAAAAACTTTTACATTTCCCCCTCAAATCAAAATCTTGCGTAGTTCATCACGCGTGAATGAAACCAAGGAAACCCACTCCAATGTCTCTATTATCTAAAGCAATGGTCGAAACCTTGAAGAAGAAGTCATCTTTGAAGATCACAAGAAAAATATTTGTAGTGTAGGTTTTGATAGGTGTTGGATGGTAATTTTTTATGAGTTAATGGCGATGAAAGATCTAGTTGTGATATGAAAATACTCATAGTGGATTGATTGTTGATGTAACCAATACGATGCGGAAGCTTATTGAATCGAACACACGTCAACTTGACAGATGATCCAACCCAACAACAAACTGAACACTAACAAATAAATAACCCAAATAAACTGATCTCAAATCAAGTTTCAAAACTAAACACCAAGATATCCCAAAATCCCCAATTTCGACCCGAAGAACCCTAATTCTTGACCTAATCAATTGACCTAGCAAATGAAGTCGGATTACGCTCAAATTTTAGGACATTGCATAAATGTATAGCAGAAACAACATATCCAAAAATCAGGCAAAACGCACGTATAAATTGGGAGATGGCTCGGTGGGGATTTTTAGACGATTTAGGACTCGATTGGATGGTATATGTGGAATCTGGACCTGGGATTGAATATGGGCGATGGTAACAACGTGGTGGATGGTGTGGGATGTGTATGGAGGCGTGGTGGTGATGGTACACGATGTGGAGGCGAAAGGAAACGAAATGGATAGAAGAAGCTTACCCGAAACGAACCCCGGATCTACGAGAATCCGAAACACGAGTATGGAGTAGAACTTCGTGGCAGATCAACCCGTACACTACTGGATGCACGAACGAATCTTCTGATTTTGAGTTTGTAGGTGCCAATTCACAAACCCTACCAAGAACTATCGATATGCGTGTTTTGGAGACGGGATGAACGACAAAGCGTTTGTTATCAAATCCAATCTGTTTTTTCCAGGGTTTGAAAAGTGCATAAATACTAACCTAAGGGAAAAATGAAATTATTAAGTTAATGGGCTTAATAATTTCGAAAAATAAAAGAAAACAAGCTAAAGGCCCAATTCACCTAACATTAATTTGGGCTTCAAACTAAATAAAATCCACAACTGAAAATAGTCTTATTAAATTAAATAAAATCTGCACTAATTCCATCTAGGCCTCTTCATCCTCATCTTGTATCGAAAGCATAATAATCAGCTTGGGGCTACTTCGAATCATCAACTCTTCCTCGAGCTTCTTTCCAACGAAACACTGAAAGTAGTCTTGCAGCTTCTTGGCTCTAAGTCGCGTCACTGGACCACGCAGCTGCAACTCCGGATTTAGCTTGCCAAAGCTCACCCCATACTCATCAATTGTGTAACGCCCCAGTCCCACTAGGACCAAAACGTCACCAAAAGACATACGTACATGCTTACGTGATAAATAAGTTTAAGAATTTAAAGCAAATTCATAAATAACTTGAAAACGGGCAGCACCCCAACTTAAAAATGTTCAAACCACACACTTAGGTGTTTTCAAAGTCAACTTTCAACAAGCTTTTCGAAATCACTAACTCACACGCATAACCAAATTATGACATGTCAACGAGTAGCATACACAGTCAGACAGGCCACACATTTAAAAACTTCACGGCTAACCCTTATATACATTCAAAATATTTGTATACACAATCAAAAATTGACCACTAAGGTCAACAACTTTCAAACTTAAAAGTTTTGCAGTGTATCAACGGAAGTATATAATATTTAACGGGAAAATCATGAACTTTGAGGTTAGTTGCAAATTTAACATGAACTTTAAAAGTAGGCAATTAAAACACCAACTTTAAATTTGTATGTTATTCAACATTCCCATTTTTTTATAAAATAAATTGATCTCCAATCCAACATACAATTTGATCATTTCTTCGAACCTGTCATGACTCGACCATCAATTTTTGAGAATGACATTAAAGTGGCCCCAATTATATGTTGGATTGGAGGTCAATTTATTTTATAAAAATATGGGGATGTTGAATAACACGTAAATTGAAAGTTGGTGTTTTAATTGCCTACTTTTAAAGTTCATGTTAAATTTACAACTAAGCTCAAAATTCATGATTTTTAAGGCAATTAACTCATATTTAACATATAAACATAAGTTTAAAGATGGTTTTAAGCAAAAACCATACAAGGGTCAACCATTTAACCCACTCCAACAGCTCGGCATCAACCAGCCTGACCTCCAAAACTTGAAAACTTTTGAAAATATTTGGGTTGAGTGCCAGAAAACACGCAGTGGGCATTAATATTCGTCCAAGTCATACTTTCATGCTTTAAAATCAATCGTAAACATACTTTATAACATAGTTTACTCTTCTTTATTGGATGAGAGACCCGATGTGATCACATGATACTTTACGGTTACTTATCTAGACATTTAGTCACAAAGTAAACCGTCCATGCTAGTAAGTCGGAATTCCTCTGTGCATGAAGTCTCATAACATCCAATCATTGCGTAAACAATACTATTAAAACTTTTATCATGTTTTTCATGGACGAATTTAAAAATATAGTTGTGAAGTTATAGAAAAACCCACCTTGATGGTCTCAATACGCAGTGCAGTTTATGCGTGAAATGCTACTATGGTCTCCGATCGTCTCGACCTACAAAATTGGAATTCTAACTTAGAATCCTTAGATAGGCCATAAAGATAATAGCTTAGATCCTAAATAACTTAAATAAGGATTTCATATGCCTTGGGATCCTTTGAAATTGAAATAGAGTCAAATGAGCGAATAATACGTATTTGACGGATTGAATCAAGTTAGTGATTTTATTTGAGAATTTATCGGACTTCACAAATAGAATTGAATAGGGATAAAGATGAATTGAACTGAATTCAATAACTAAAAAGCTCGATTTAACACATGGAAGTGAATTTTTAGAATTTATTTTGAGCAATATACAATATTTATTTATAGGA
Source organism: Perilla frutescens (assembly GCA_026008535.1). Classification (NCBI taxonomy): domain Eukaryota; kingdom Viridiplantae; phylum Streptophyta; class Magnoliopsida; order Lamiales; family Lamiaceae; genus Perilla; species Perilla frutescens. The sequence continues at coordinate 166,581 of BRKX01000008.1, read as the reverse complement.
ATAAATCACGTTTTCTAAAAATCCTAATTTAATTTTCAAGTATTAAACTAGAAAAAAAATGAATTTAAAAAAAATTAGATTCATTTAATATTTTACAATCAAATCCGAAATTAAATAGATTAAATAACATTAAATTAAAGAAACATCGGAGGGTAAAAACTCACCTTTATTTTTCTTTATTTTTCCTCCAATTTTCTTTCTTCCGTTTTTATTTTCTTCTTCGTTTATTTTTTTTTTCTCTTTTTCGTATTTTTACTTTGGATCACAGATTCCCAACTTACATATACATTGCCGACTCCCTTATATTTTGGACACACACACACATGACATATATATGTAGTACACTAATCCTTTCTAAATGGATTGCAAGTGGCCACTTTCAATTGGTTTACAATTTTATTTTGCTTCAATCGTTTCTTCTCTTTTTTTTTTATCTTTCAATCAACTTCCTTTATATACTATATAGGTATATACTTATACATATATATAATATAGATAGTGACTAACATATATCTACACACATAAATCCATTACACGTGTACCTAATATACGTACACTAATCTCAACTAAGCCATTGCCAAATAGCAATGATAGACTGGAGGTAGTTTGTAATTATACTATTAAATACTATATTATTATTATTATTATTATTATTATTATTATTATTATTATTATTATTATATTACATAGTTTCCAACCATGAATGTTGGAAGTGGGCTCAAGCAAATGGGCTAAAATAAGATAGAATTGGGCCAAAAGTAAATTAATTAATTGGACTTCAATTTATAGAATTGAGTTTGATGGAATAAATTGATTTGATAATATCTAACGAAATAAATTTCGTTGAGAAGGTCAAATGAAGTCCGAATTAAATGGTTTTAATATCAAAATGATCCCATTAATTTTCCACATTGATATAATAAATTCTAATTTTAACTTAGATGCTCAACTAAGGTCGAAACTTTTCTTCATCTTATACTACCTCTAAGACCATAAACTAACCCAAAAATAATTTGGATTCTAATTTCATGAAATTTCCTACTATATAATAAAAGTAATTCCTATATATATATATATATATATATATATATATATATTTTCGGGGTGTTACAGATTGAATCCGAAATATTGACACCAAATTTTTAGTTAATTTATCGAATTTTTGAAAACGTTGATGTCATTAATTTTTCTTTTGACCTTGATTTTTTTTTTGAGAAAAATATCGATTTGATTTTTAGTTTTTAGAATGCCTGAACATCAAGGAAAAACATTCTCTGTACTCTTAGTTTTTTCCTGACATTTGAAAAATGAAAACTCTCAATCCAGAACATAAAAAATCACCAATTTTGTTTTTTAATTACTTTTAATAAAAAAAATTTCATTAATTATTTATTAACTTAATAAAGAAATTTCTAAAATTAATTAACAATAAGAAGAAATTAACGCGATGTTATGTTGAAAGAAAATTGATTATAATGTGAGCGAGTATATACCGTAGAAGAGGCGGAGAAAATGTTGGCGGCGGCGGCGCAGCCGTTGAGACTGAAGCAGTTGATCCACCTCACCGCCGCTTCGTCAAAACCAGCTAGAAATCTCTCTCTCTTCTTTTGTTGCTTCTCCGACGACATCCAAAAGGTCTGTTCTAATCTAATCCTTCACATGCTATACTTATGCTTTCTATGATTCATAAATTCTACTGAATTGAAGAATGAAGAAGATTTATGCACTCTTTGTCCGTGTCTTGCTTTATCTATCAATTGCAGAATCACATCTACGCGTTTTGATTTGTTGAAGTTTAAATTCTGACAAAGTTATGGTTACTGCAGTGTTTGAGAATTGAGTATCGAGGGTACTGTTCTTGCACTGTGATGCAAACTTCTTCTCAGATCACTTATTACGTCCGCCTGGGTGAAATTGAAATGGCACGTAAATTGTTTGATAAAACTCCGCAAAAAAGTATCTCTTCATGGAACTCTATAATATCTGGCTACTTTCAGAGTAGCCTGCCGAATGAAGCACAGCGCTTGTTCGATGAAATGCCGGAGAGGAATACGGTGTCTTGGAATGGATTAATTTCCGGGTACATAAAGAATGGGATGCTGAAGAAAGCTAGGGAAGTGTTTGATCTAATGCCTCAAAGGAATGTCATATCCTGGACTGCCATGGTTAGAGGGTATGTGGAGGAGGGGATGGTTTCCGAGGCAGAGGCGTTGTTTTGGCGGATGCCGGAGAAGAACGTTATATCATGGACTGTAATGTTGAATGGGCTGATCCGTGAAGGTAGGGTCGATGAGGCAAGGAGACTTTATGATATGATGCCTGTTAAGGATGTTGTCACCAGAACTACTATGATAGGAGGGCTATGCTCCAAAGGTCAGTTGGATGAGGCGCGGGAGATTTTTGATTGCATGAAGCAGAGAAATGTAGTTTCTTGGACAACGATGATCTCAGGTTATGTACAGAATGGGAAGGTGGACGTTTCTCGGAAACTTTTTGAGGTCATGCCTGAAAGAAACGAGGTCACTTGGACAGCAATGCTTATGGGTTACATTCAGTGTGGGAGGACTGAGGATGCGTGGGAGCTTTTTGAGGCTATGCCAACCAAATCAATTGTTGCTTGCAATGCAATGATTATTGGACTGGGCGAGAACGGAGATGTTCCCAGAGCTAGGAAAGTTTTTGACCTGATGAGAGAAAAAGACAATGGAACCTGGGAAGGTATGATTAAGATTTATGAGCGGAAAGGGTATGAATTAGAGGCACTTTGTCTGTTTCGTGTGATGCAGAGTGAGGGAGTTAAGCCACATTTCCCATCTTTAATCAGTATTCTTTCAGCTTGTGCCACTCTTGCCACTCTGGATCATGGTAAACAGATTCACGCCCAACTGTTAAGGTACAAGTTTGATGATGATGTATATTTGTCATCTTCTTTGCTGACCATGTACATGAGATGTGGTGATGTTGCCAAGGCGAAATTAGTTTTTGATAGTTCTTCCCATAAGGATGTAGTGATGTGGAACTCTATGATTACAGGGTATGCCCAACATGGCTTGGGAGACGAGTCTCTACAAGTCTTCCGAGAAATGTATTCATCAGGTATCCAAGCAGATGATATTACGTTCATCGGAGTTCTATCCGCTTGCAGTTACAGTGGAAAAATTATAGAAGGGAAGCAAATATTTGAGTCCATGAAGTCAAAATATAGGATTGAGCCAACCACTGCTCACTACGCTTGCATGGTTGATCTGCTTGGGCGAGCTGGCCAACTGAATGAGGCTTACAATTTGATAAATGAAATGCCTGTAGAGGCGGATGCAATTGTTTGGGGTTCTCTGATGGGTGCATGTAGGAGTCACATGAATTCAGATCTTGCAGAAGTTGCTGCCAAGAAACTTCTCCAACTCGAGCCCAGAAATTCTGGTTCCTTTGTCCTATTATCTAATATATATGCCTCACAAGGTAGATGGGGCGATGTTGCTAAGTTGAGGAAGAGCATGAGGTCTAGGAAGGTTAGCAAATCACCTGGTTGTAGCTGGATTGAGGTGGACAAAGAAGTGCATATGTTCACTTGTGGAGAGAGCACACCACACCCTGAACATATGGAGATTATTAAAATGTGGGAGAAACTAGGTGGAATGTTAAGAGAAGCTGGATATAGCCCTGATGGTGATTTTGCTCTTCATGATGTGGATGAGGAAGAAAAGGCTCAAAGCGTAAGACATCACAGTGAGAAGTTGGCCGTCATGTTTGGCCTTCTGAAGTTGCCTGAAGGGGTACCTATTCGAGTTATGAAAAACCTGAGGGTTTGTGGGGATTGTCATACAGCTATTAAATTTATTTCAAATCTCACTAGGCGTGAGATTTTCCTGAGGGATGCAAATAGATTTCATCATTTTAAGGATGGATTGTGTTCCTGCAAAGATTATTGGTGATTACTCTACTCGCACCTAGCCGGGACAGCCTTTTTTTTTTTATTGATGTTGCTTTCAGTGCTATCCTATCTTCAGCATCTTGAAGTAAAAAATTCAGAGAATCAGTGTTCATCCCAAACACTATGACTTTCAAGGTGCTGCTGTCTTGCTGATAATGCTTTTATTTGTTAGAAGCTATCATCTGGAGCTGCTTTTGGGGTTTTGGCCCTTAGGAGTGGCAAATCAAACTGTGAGAATCAATATTCAATGCTGTTTCCGGATTTGGAAGCTAGTTCTGATGTTTTCAAATGATACCATGCCTGGGTTCTGACATGCTGCTTATTGTTCAAGTTGTAAGTTTTTTAGCTCCAAACTGGGTTGATTCTAAGCTAGACTCATCATAGGGTATATTGGTATTTATCAACACAAAACTGTTGGAATTTTGGTTACTTATCATCAGTTTCTACTCGTAAATGAAATTAAATCTGGAATCCTGGCAATGTTTTATAACAGACTCATTGGTTTCCTTTTCTGTTTCTTCTTCAGATTTTCTCTTCCCAATGTCCTGGTTCAGTGCTCAGTTTACTATGAATTATATGGATTTGTTTTCTGAATTTGAAACCCTTCTTTTAAAGTGTGCTAAAGAATGGTCATTTACTTCTTTTGGGTCTTAGCTTCATCCTAAGAAGGAAAGGCAACTAAGTGATCAGTCTGAACATTAGAAGACACTTGTCGATATAGGTGATAATATCAGGGGAAGGTGGCCCAATCAAGCTCACATAAAAGGGCAGCTCCATGTTAGTCTTCCTGTTTCGTTCTGCCTATTCCCGAAAAATATATTCTTTGGTTAACCTTATGCTTGATGGGCAATTAGGATTCTCAGTCGTAATATTCCTGTCATCTCATAGGTAAATAGCTTTTCAAGCCATGTTATTTCTGTCAATCTCTCTCTATCTCTCTCTCTCTCTCTCTCTCTCTCTCTGTCTCTCTCTCTTTATACATCATCTGATTGATTGTTTTCCCTCATTCTATTCCAGGGGAATATCAGTTTGTTCGACTTCTTCTCAATCCTTACAAAATATGCGGGAGAAATATCAAATATCAACGCCTGAGAGACGTGTGTAAATGGTGTAGCCAACGGTAAGCCCCCTTCAAGGCCTCCCATGTTACGGTGTGCAAGTGTGCGACTGATAAGGTTTGTGATGTCTTCATCTTGAAGGAGTTGAAGAAGAGAAGCGCACTTTTTCAAGAATCGTGCAAGATTCAACCTAGCGAAGCAAATCAATACATCATGTCTCATTTTCTTGATCAGGTCTTGCCTCTTCATCTATTGTGGTGTGTTATTAAGCATCAAATTTCTGGCAACAACAGTCTAGAAGAAGACCTAAAAGCTAGCTGTTCCTGTTGGTGAGAACTTCGACATGCAACAGTTATGTAATATGCTTTTGCTCATTAATTACTATATTCTCGGAAAATAGACAAGGAAGGCATCTCTGGTTGGTTGGATTATTGGGTATGAATGAGATATAATTGCAATTGCATAAATTAAATTTATGGTTTTTGATGATAACGATTATGACACTAGTGGTAGATTTATGGGACGCCTGTTCCATCTTCATTTGTTTCTATGTATATATCATCAAGAAGCTGATGTTTCATCTTTCATGTCGTTAATTTCCACTTCAATTATATTTCGTGCTTTTTCATCATCATCATCATCATCATATATATATATATATATATGTTGTATCATTGATTTTATTTGATCATTTATATTTATTAAAATTCTCACATTGATTAAGGTCAACATTTCCCACTATGAGCGGACGCAAGATTCAAAATCTCTTGATTAGGATCAATCATCAGATATATTTTCCCATTAATTTCTCTTCTAAAATTTATAAGTGGTGTGGTGGGGGCTGCACCCTCCCTTGTTTCCCATTACTACAGACACAAAATCGTGGATAATAATCTGTTGCAGATATTGAATAAATTACACATTGCTAGCTTTTGTTTATAAAAACAGATTGCAGAAGCAACCACCATTTGATATACATACATATATATAGATATGGCTGCAGCTGCACTTTTAGTTTTGATCATTGCAGCTTTCATAACCTTGCTCACAGTTTTCAAGAAACTGACGAGGGCTTCAAGAAATCTGCCTCCGGGCAGCTATGGCTGGCCGCTTCTTGGCGAAACGGCGGAGTTCCTCCGCGCCGGATTGGATGGCACGCCGGAAAACTTTGTTAGAGAGAGAGCGGAGAAGTACAAGTCTCAAGTTTTCAAGACTTGGATAATGGGGGAGCCTATGGTTGTCTTGTGCGGAGCTGCGGCCAACAAATTCTTGTTCAGCAATGAGAACAAGCTGGTGACCGTGTGGTGGCCGAGCTCCGTGAGGAAGCTGCTGGGGCCGTGCTTGGCCACCAGCGGAGGCGAGGAGGGCCGCCAGATGAGGAGGGTGGTGTCGTATTTTGTGAGCCCCGATGCTTTCACGATGCTTTACATCAAGACGATGGATTTGGTAGCGCAGAAGCATATCAAGACTCACTGGCAATCATCTGGTAAAGATGATGATGAGGTGGTGGAAGTGAGAGCGTTTCCGACGATCAAGCTGTACACTTTTGAAGTTGCGTGCCGGCTGTTGATGAGCCTTGAAGATGGGGAACAGATTGGGAGGCTTGCCACACTGTTTAATGTTTTCTTGAAGGGGATCATCTCCATTCCTATCAATTTCCCAGGAGCTAGATTTTACAGAGCGAAGAGGGCTACATCTGCTATCAAGAATGAGCTGCACAAGTTAGTGAGAGAGAGGAAGTGTGCTTTGGAACAGAGAACATGTGCAGCTGCAGCTCTGCCTGCAGATTGCCAGGATCTTCTCTCTCATCTGCTAGTAACCCCAGACGAAAATGGGAGGTTCATGTCGGAATCAGTGATCGTAAACAACATACTGATGCTGCTCTTCGCGGGGCACGACACGTCTAGCGTGGCTATAACAATGCTGCTCAAGAATCTTGCACAGTTTCCTGATGTGTATGACAAGGTGCTGAGAGGTAACTAGTCATATATGCATTCTTGAATCTTGATGCATGCATATATTATATGTGGTAATTAACAATGGATTAATTGATGTGAGTAGAGCAGAAGGAGATCGCATCAAGAAAAGAGGAAGGTGGGGATGAGTTTCTGCAGTGGGAGGATATACAGAAGATGAAGTACTCGTGGAACGTGGTTTGTGAAACAACGAGGCTATCACCTCCGGTCATCGGTGCTTTTAGGGAAGCCTTAACGGACATAACCTACGTCGGCTACCACATCCCCAAGGGATGGAAGGTAATAATCAGCTCTACTGTTGCTACTACTACTACTACTCCCGTCTGCCCTATTCGTTTGATTAATTGCTAACGTGAACATTAACATAGTTGTTTTGGAGCTCGTCGTACACACACTTAGACCCTAGCTTGTTCGACAACTGCACGAAGTTTGATCCGTCGAGATTCGAAGAGGGGGGAGGGCCGCCTCCGTTTTCGTACGTGCCGTTTGGTGGGGGGCCGAGAATGTGCTTGGGGAAAGAGTTTGCTAGGGTGGAGATACTCATATTTCTACACAATCTCATAACAAGATTTAGATGGAAGTTGGTGAATCCTCATGAGAAAATTGCATATGACCCCATGCCCACTCCACTCCAAGGACTTCCCATTCTTCTCCGCCCACATGTCAATGTCAATGTCTAACTAGAAACTAAGGAGAGAGAGAGAGAGAGAGAGAGAGAGAGAGAGAGAGTGTGTGTGTGTGTATAGACGTAGTTATCAAATATTAACTACTACATGTGGAATTTTCTTGGTCAGAATTAATTACAGAGTTATCTACGTAAGGTAGATTCTTATCTTCTACTATATTCAGAAAATATTGTATGGCAGACAACAATGTACACGCCATTAAAAGTCCAACTAAATATTTGACTTTTACTTCTTTATTTATAAAAAAATGAAAGAGCAGGCGGGCGTGTAATTAATACTAATAATAATAATCTCAAGTCTGAACTCAATTATTCAATTGAGATCATATGCAAATCCTGAAAATGGAATCATCATATTCATCTGTGTATGATCCTTGGATCATGATGATCTCTGCTTTGTTAGCCCTGCTGCTTCTTGGTGTGTTGTTGTTGTTTGGAATGGGAAGAAAACCAAAATCACAACTGAAGGTCCCTCCCCCTCTCCCTCTCCCTCCGGGCAGCTACGGGTGGCCGTTTGTGGGTGAGACGGGGGAATTCGTCCACACCCGCAACATGGGGTACCCGGAGAAGTTCGTGAGGGAGAGAATGGCGAGGTACGGGAGCGACGTGTTCAAGACTTCACTCCTGGGAAAGCCCATGGCTGTGCTGTGTGGGGCTGCTGGGAATAAGTTCTTGTTCAGCAATGAGAACAAGTCTGTTGCTGTTTGGTGGCCTGCTTCTGTAAGGGCATTATTGGGAGAGTGCCTCGCCACGACTCCCGGAGTGGAAGGCATGATGATGAGGAACATGGTTTCTTACTTTGTTACCCCTGATGCCTTCACCAAGCTCTACATCCAGACCATGGATATTGTGTCCAGACAACACATCCACACTTACTGGCAAGGTAAGGTTAGCTTTGGTAATAACTTGATCATAACTATATATGGATGCTTGCTGTCTTTGTTTCTGGTCATCATTGGCTGTTGGTGGTGCAGATAAAGAGGAGCTGAAGGTTTTTCCGGCGGTGAAGCTGTACACGTTCGAGCTGGCGTGCAGGCTGTTCATGAGCGTTGAGGAGGCGGCGCAGATCAACAAGCTGGCTGCTCTGTTCAATGTGTTCCTGGGTGGAATAATCTCCATGGCCGTCGACTTCCCCGGGACCAGATTCTACAAGGCGAAGAGAGCGACGGCTGCCATCAAGAGGGAGCTCAAGATGGTTGTGAGGCAGAGGAGGGAGGCATTGGCACAAAATGCAGCACTTGCTTCCCAAGATCTTCTCACTCATTTGCTGGCCTCTCCTGATGAAAAAGGCAACTTCATGTCTGAAGATGTTATTGTCAACAATGTTCTGTTGCTTCTCTTTGCCGGCCACGACACCTCCAGCTCTGCCATAACGTTGCTCATCAGAGCACTGGCACAACACCCTCAGGTCTTGGAGAAAGTAGTTAGAGGTCAGGCACACAGTCTCTCTCCCTCCCTCTCTCTCTCTCTCTCTCTCTCTCTCTCTCTCTCTCTCTCATCATATTTGTATGCATGCAGAACAAGAGGAAATATCAGCCTCGAAAAGGGCTGGGGAATATCTTCAATGGGAGGACATACAGAAGATGAAGTACTCGTGGAACGTCGTGTGTGAAACCATGCGACTGTGGCCTCCTGTCATCGGTTCTTTCAGAGAAGCCTTAGTTGACATCAACTATGGAGGCTATCTCATTCCAAAGGGATGGAAGGTACTCTCTCTCTCTCTCTCTCTCTCCCTCTCTCTCTCTCTCTCTCTCTCTCTCCCCAACATTTTATACATGACATGATTGATTCATTTTGCTCACAGTTGTACTGGAGCGCCCCCCTCACACAGACAGATTCGAGCTTGTTTCCAGACAGCAGAGCATTCGATCCATCAAGATTCCAAGGAGCCGGTCCGGCTCCTTACACGTTCGTTCCATTCGGGGGAGGGCCCCGAATGTGTCTGGGGAAGGAGTTTGCTCGGCTCGAGATACTCACGTTTCTGCACAACATTGTGACCAAGTTTACATGGGAATTGCTCATTCCGGAGGAGAAGCTCATATACGACCCCATCCCTACTCCGGAGAGGGGTCTCCCGATTCGTATCCACCCCCGGCATTAGCATCCGATCATTTTCTCATCGTCACATCAACAAAGTACTCATATACACACACATATATATATAATGATGCTGTATATTTTGCAAATTTACTTTCTTTCTAATATATGAGATGATTGATGATCACTAATATTGTTGGAGAGGTTCCAAGGAATCTACTATGTCTCTCATGAATGGCCTGGCTTTGGGGTTACGATTCAAGCAGTGATACGCGAGCATTGCTGCTCGGTGCGCCCCTTTCACGGGGTAGTCCCCGTCGAGCCTCGGATCAACAATGCTCGCTAGTTTATTCTTCTGCTTCAGCAGCGGCACAGCCCATTCCGTGAGGTTCTGCTCCCGGGCAGGCCTCGATTTGTCCAGAGATCTTCTACCCGTTAGAATCTCGAGCAGAACTACTCCGAAGCTGTAGACATCACTCCTCGGAGTTAGGTGGCCCGTCATTATGTACTCGGGTGCAGCATAGCCGTAAGTTCCCATGATCCGGGTGGAGACGTGGGATTTGTCTCCCACGGGCCCGTCTTTAGCTAGCCCGAAATCAGAGAGCTTCGCGTTGTAGTCCTCGTCTAGCAAGATGTTGGACGCCTTGAAATCGCGGTAGATCACGGGCTTCTCCGCCTCGTGCAGGAAGGCTAGCCCTCTGGCTGCACCAAGAAGGATCTTCATTCTAGTACACCAAGAAAGAGGGAGCAACACTCCTGCAACATACATACATATTTGAATATGATCATTCTATATATATATATATAATTCAATAGCTGATTGATCATATTAAGTTGGAAGATTGCAAAATGACGAGCAACTACTACTACTACTACGACTACTGTTAGTACTCACTGGAAAAGAGATTGTTTTCGAGACTACCCCGTGGCATGTACTCATATATAAGAACCCGGTATCGATCCTCGCAGCAATAACCGATCAACTTCACTAAATTGGGGTGGGAGAGCTGCCCCAGAAAGATCACCTCAGCGTGTATAGTTAAGTTAAAGAGTTAATTGCCTTAAAATATACAAATTTTGAGTTGTTTTTGGTTTCACACGTTTTAAAAAAGGGTTAATTCTGATTAAATACATAAACTCTGACATAATTTACAATTAAAACACAAACTTGCAATTTTTCGCAAAATATATACAATTCGCAATAATATGAAAAATCAAACTCTATTTCATACCGATCTTTATTGTATTAATGAAATTCAAATTATGATTATGCTATATATTTATGCAATTTTACAATATTTCATGTTATAAATACGTTTTTCGTTCACTGAAAAATATGGAAGTGTCTATTTCGCAAAAAAAAAATGTAAGTTTGTGTTTTAATTGTAACGCTTTAAAAACTGTGTCTAAATTGTAAATTGTAGCAATCCCTTAAAAATGTAATTTTAATAACATGAACTTAGTACTTATTTTGTTTTTCTCACGATTTTTAAATTATAGCACTCTAATCCGATAAAAATCGATCAAAAGTTTATCTATTTTAAGACGATTCGGTCATGTTATTAAAACTAAAGTCATGTTATTAAAACTACATATTTCAAAACGTATGAAATACCACAATTAACACCTAATTAATCATCACTCACACATTTGCACACAGAAAGGTAAAGAAAAAGTGATGATGATGATGAATTATTACCAGCCATTCTCTATGACCTTGATGAGTGTTGTTGTCTCCATCATGAACCTTGACAGCAACTGGGGTTGGGCTAATTAGGGTTTGGGATTGTTTTATTACAGAGATCTCTTCAGTGATGTAACCTTTGTACACACTTCCAAAACCTCCTCCCCCTAAGATGTGATCTTGTCTGAAATTCTCAGTTATTTGCTTCACCTCCTTCAATGTGAACGCCGCTACTGGATTGCCTTCACGCCGCCGCCGCCGCCGCACCTCCTCTTCCACATTTGATGCCACTTTCTTCACACCACTGCTTTCATTCTTCGATTCTAATAAGAAATTATAACAACAAATCAAATCAAATCATGCCATCTAGAGAGAGAGAGAGAGGGGGGGGGGGGGGCTTGCCTGCAGATTTGGCATTGGATGATGATGAGACGCTGCAAACACAAGTCTCCAACACAGACCAGCAATTCCCCATGATCCAAAACCTTAAAGCTAGCTTACCAAAAAGCAAATGAAATATATATAGATATAGATATAGATGGATAAAGATATATAGTGCTGTCACACAGAACAGTGGGAAGAACAGATTGATAGATGATTTGTGTGTGCATGTGTTGTGTGAAAAAAAACTGAAAAAGGAATGGATGATGGTTCATGGTTGTTGACTTGAAGTGGCAATATATATATATATGTATATAATGTGATTGATTGATGGCCATTTGTTCATCCTTCATTTGATTTGGCAGACTCTGTTTGATTTGAGTTTCTCTTTTGTGCCTTTCTTTTTCAACTTCTTCACTCACCACTTTCTCTCTCCCTCTCTCCACTCTTCTTTCTTCAACTCTCTTTTTTGTTCCTACCAACTAATTCCTACAAAAAAAATAAATTAATTCAATAATATTTTATGGGATTTTTACTATATATTTTATGGATATAACAACACTCCTTTACTTTTCTTTTTCTTTTTGTTTTTTTAAAATCATCCGACAGTTTTTTCAACCGCAATAAATAACAACTTGTTATAATAAGGGCTCGAATCGAGTCAAACACCTTGATATTTGAGTTCACCTTGTTAAGGAATATCCAAGCCCGGGTGCGATCATATCAGCACTAATGCACCGGATCCCATCAAAACTCTGAAATTAAGCGTGCTTGGACGAGAATAATACAGGGATGGGTGTTCCCTAGGAAGTTCTCGTGTTGCACCCCTTTTGTAGTTCAGACTCATCTTTTCGGTTAATTTGTTCATTTTTTTAAAAAAAAAGGAATATCCAAGCCCCAACTTGGTTATAGGGTTTTTTTTTTTTTTTTCTCTTGTTCAAGCTCGGCTCGATAAATATTTATCATGTTCAACTTCGGCTTGAGCTCGGCTCGTGAAATGCTCGAAAATTTACTAATCGACCCCGAGTTCGAATGCTCGATAAAAAGCTCGTTTAATTTACATATTCGATCTCGAGCTCGAAAAAAAAAGAGCTCATTTAATTTACTTGTTTGAAATATTTATAATATTAATGAACATGTTCGATGAAGCTCCAACTCGGATATGTTCGCGAGCTGGCGAAGCTGAATATTACTTGATTAAGTTCGAGCTCTGCTTGTTTAGAAAATGAACGGATTTCAAATGAGTTTTTTTTTTTTTTTTTTTTTCCGAATAGCTCGTGAGCGGCCCTGTTCATTTACAAAACGCGATACTTATGATTAAAGAAATTATGCTATTATTAAATAGAAAAACTTGAAAAAAAATGTTTTTCTAATTTGGGCCAGTAGAAATTGGAAGGCCCATTAATGCAGTCGGGTCGGGTCGGCCCGGCCCGTAGATGTTCCTCGGCTCGTTTCGTCGATATCGATATGCAGTGATTCAGTCGTAATCGCAAGTAAACTCACTTCAATTTCAATGGAGGAATACGCGGAGGAGCTACGCACGCCGCCGGTAGCTCTGGCTTGTCTGGTCGGCTGCCCGGAGCTCCATCCCCTCATCACGGCGCACCTCCACTCGCAGCAGCCCCCCATCAACGCCATCGCATTGCCCGATTTCTCCAAGATCTCCGTGATCCCCCCCAAAAAGCCCCCCAGAGAGACCTCCGATCCCGTCTCCGGCTTCCTCAAGCGAGATTGGCTTTCCAAGCACCGCACTAGGATCCCCGCCGTCGTCGCCGCTATTTTTAGCTCTCGAGATGTCTCCGGCGACCCCGCTCAGTGGCTCCAAGTTTGCACCGACATCGAGAACCTCAAGTATGCTCTCTCTCTCTCTCTCTCTCTCTCTCTCTCTCTCTCTCTCTCTCTCTCTCTCTCTCTCTCCATCACTCTTCTGTAATTGGTGTTGAATTGTTGCGTGAGAATCTGCCTGATTCATTGGCAGGGCGTCGATTCGTGGGAGGAACATCAAATTGGTGGTGCTGGTTGTCTCTCAGTCGGGTAATAAAGGTGAGGTTTATGCTTGTATTGATTTCATCAACTGTGTTTGTGCTTATGTTTACTTGAGATTCTCGGTGAGCTCAATTTTCTTTTCTGTATTTCATGGTGGTTCATTGATTTTGTATCTAGTTGTCTGGATATTATTAGGGGCTATGTTTGTGCTTGCTGAAGAAGGAATGTAGGATACCTATCTTAGTGGTTCATAGAATTACGAAGCTATCTCTCCGCTGCTAATTACTGCACTGATATAGTTTCACATTGGCCTTGTTTTTTCACATATTTGATCGAAATGCATGTGAAAATCAATTATGCAGTAGCTATTTTGTTCAGCATTTGGACTCTGATTCCTATATATTTCTTTCAAAATGATGCTTAGAAAACTCACTTCTCTCCTGCACTGTGTGAAACTATTTCAATGGGGTCAAGAAAAAAGAAATGTCAATATTAGATGCTTTGGTCCCTCATCGTTCTCTCTTTTTTTTCTTGGGTTTTGTAAATGAATGGGGGGGGGGGGGGTTCTTTATATTAGCAGTGGAAATGCTTACGATTTAACTCGTCATCTGGAAAATTCCATTGCAGATGACACAAGTGAAGATCGTATAAATGCCTTGAGGAAACGTGCAGAAGTAGATTCGAAAAATCTTATCATTTTTGCACAAGATCCTGAGGTGGAGCTTCAACAATCTCTCAGCAGGCAGGTCCCTTTAATTGTGTCCTTATCCAAGTTTTTGGTTTGACCTTCTACGAATAGTATGTGCTTGAACCGACTTCTGGTTCTCTTTGCAAATATCTCAGATTTGCGAAGCCTAATGAGCTACATATGTCATTGCAGGCTCTGGACTGCGTTTGTAGAACTGGCAAACACATATTATAGGGACGAAGGTCGAAGAGTAAAAGCGCGTCTTGAAAAGAAAAGTTACACCTCAATGGAGCTAAATGTTAGGTACTGTTTCAAGGTAAGGTCCTTCTGTCATTGTGGAGCTCTTTTGTTTTTGTTTTAAGAGTTATATGGATTTCCATGTCCTAAAGCAGTTGATGTGATTTTTTCACTGAGTGCAATCATGTATTTTCATAGAATTAGTGGCTGTGTGATTTCTTATAAGTTATATCTTACCATTATTTTATGAGATTGTAATTTCTCTTTTTATCTATGCTTTTAATTATGTAAGGATTTTTAGCTTGGGAATATCCACCATTATTTGCTTGAGTACATATAGTTTTTCAGTATTTTTTTCCCGATTATCCACACTTTAATCATCGTAAACAAATTGGAAGAGAGTCGGTTTATCTCTATATTTACAAATGCGATTTTTTGTTCCTTTCTCTTATGCGATCTAAACCTTATCAACTGCTAGGTTGCTATATATGCAGAATTTAGAAGAGACTGGCAGGAAGCTCTCAAGTTATATGAGGATGCATATCATGCACTGCGAGAGGTATTTCTTTGATCACAGCTGCAGAGTTAAGTTTTATTTGTGTCTCTTTGATAGATGCTCAGTCTTAGTTTAAGAAAATTGTACTGTCTACCTAAAGAAAATATAGTTGTCTGAGCAGCATATATTGGAGTGTCTTAAACCACAGACGATTTTCCATGATCTCAGAGAGTTTTTTATCCAACATGTGCTCATGTGGGCAAATATAATCCCAAAACAGGCTTGGTAAGAGACTTTCATATGCATTTCAGCAATTAATGAAGTTTAAAGTTGCTGAAGAACTAATGCCACACTGCATTAGGTGAATCAGAATCAAGTTCGAATTAGAAAGAACTCTCACTCAAATTTAAGGTCAAGCTATTTTGTTCCTGAAGAACTTCAGAATATCTTCATTGATCAACAAACAATTACAAAGAAGCCAATATATACAAACAAACTAAATAAGAATCAAGATACTAACAGCCTTGATACTTTCCTAGAAATCTGGAAATAAAATCACAGGATAAGATCAGAGTTGATCTTATCTATTTATGCCTAAAATAAGAAAATCCTAACTTTGGCAACTAAATATTCAACACTCCCCCTCAAGTTGGAGAATATATGTCGAATATTCCCAGCTTGCAAATTAAGTCTTCAAAGTTAGGCCTTGGTAGCGCTTTCGTGAGGATGTCTGCAGTCTGTTGCTTAGTTGAAATGTAGTTCAATATAATAGTCTTACTAGTCACTTTCTCTGTGATAAAATGTCGATCAATTTCAACGTGTCCTGTCATGATGCACAGGATTCTTTGCAATGTTGATCGCTGCTTGATTGTCACACATCATTTGAATAGGAGATGAATTTACATGTCCCAATTCACTAAGAACCCTTTTTATCCAAATCCCTTCACATATTCCTTGTGCTAGTGCTCTGTACTCAGCTTCTGCACTACTTCTCGCTACTACAGACTGCTTCTTGCTTTTCCATGTAACAAGATTTCCCCATACAAATGAACAGTACCCAGATGTCGAACGCCTATCATTGATGTTTCCTGCCCAATCAGAATCTGAGTACACCTCAATGTCACGTTCTACTGTCTTCTTGAAGAATAAACCTTTCCCAGGAGTCATCTTTAAGTATCTAAGGATTCTGTGAACAGCCTCCATGTGCTCCTTTGTAGGACTATGCATAAACTGACTCACAATACTCACTGCAAAACCTATATCCGGTCTTGTGTGAGACAGATAAATTAAGCGTCCAACTAGTCTCTGATATCTCCCCCTATCTACTGGTGCACAATCACTACCAAGTTTCTTTTGACTATCCATAGGAGTATCAGCTGGTTTGCATCCAAGCATACCAGTTTCCTTGAGAAGATCTAGGATATATTTCCTTTGTGACACAACAATGCCCTTTCTTGATCTAGCTAATTCCATCCCAAGGAAATATTTGAGATTTCCAAGATCCTTAACTTCAAATTCTTTTGATAGATGTTTCTTCAAACTTCGAAGTTCTTCAACATCATTTCCTGATAAAATAATATCATCAACATAGACAATCAAAACAGCTATTTTCCCACCATGAGATTTTTTTACAAACAAAGTATGATCAGCTTGGCCTTGCGAGTAACCAAGTTTCAGGACTACCTTTGTAAATCTGTCAAACCAGGCTCGAGAAGATTGCTTGAGACCATACAAGGACTTCTTGAGCCTGCAAACCTTATTACTTGCCAAATTTCCCTTGAATCCAGGTGGGATTTCCATGTAGATTTCATCTTCAAGATCCCCATGAAGAAAAGCATTTTTTATATCTAGCTGCTGCAGACACCAATCTTGATTGACAGCCAATGAAAGTATAATTCTTACAGTATTTAGTTTGGCAACGGGAGCAAATGTTTCTAGGTAGTCAATCCCATAGGATTGTGTAAATCCTCTTGCTACCAAACGAGCCTTGAACCTGTCTACTGATCCATCTGCATTATACTTTATGGTGAAAATCCATTTGCAACTTACAGGCCTTTTCCCAGCCGGTAACTCAGTGATTATCCATGTTCCATTCTTTACAAGTGCATCCATCTCATCTTGAACAGCCTTCTTCCACTCTGAATTTTGTAATGCATCTTCAACCCTTTACCACATATAAACATAAACACAGATTGTGACCACTGTACATAGTTGTGACCATTCAACTTGTGTCCAGTAATAAGAACAGGGGAAGTGTCACCAATTCCACCAGATTCTGTTCCAGTGATACTGGATTTTTGTGGTGTGTTTCCGGATTTTGTCATGCTCCGAATAAGGGAAAAACAATGAGAGAATACAAGAAATTAAGAAGACTGGAAAGGATAGTCTAGAGATGATGATGGCTCTAAAGGATTCGCCGGAAATGGCGGAAGCCAGAGATGAATGGCTTGAAAGGATTAAGGTTCAAAGAAGGGGCTTTGATACCATGAAGAACTTCAGAATATCTTCATTGATCAACAAACAATTACAAAGAAGCCAATATATACAAACAAACTAAATAAGAATCAAGATACTAACAGCCTTGATACTTTCCTAGAAATCTGGAAATAAAATCACAGGATAAGATCAGAGTTGATCTTATCTATTTATGCCTAAAATAAGAAAATCCTAACTTTGGCAACTAAATATTCAACAGTTCCCTTTTCTGCATATCAATGGAGGGATTACACTTTCATGCTATCTCTTATTGACTTTATGGCATGTAATGCTAAGATAATTGTTCTAAGAGACTTATTTTGAATTTTCAGAAGTTAATCAAATTTAAGACGTCGATCACTGAATATTACACTTTTACTTTCCCTTTACTCTCCTGGCCATAGTGATAAGTTTTGTGTTCCAACAGTCAATTGATGAATCTTATTATTCAGAATAAGCTGTCTGCTGCCATTTTGTAGATCAGATAAATTAAGTCCATGATAACCTAAATGCTCTTTTCAGTATTTTCTTTCTTCATTCTGTTGTTCCCCTTATATTTATTTTTGTTCTGATGATTTATTTTGTGTTATGTTTATTACTTTTAACCCAGATGGTTGGAACATCAACTAGATTGCCCCCGATCCAGCGCCTGGTTGAGATCAAGATAGTTGCTGAACAACTGCATTTTAAGATGTCCACATTATTGCTGCATGGTGGAAAAGTTTCCGAAGCAATCGCGTGGTTCCGTCAGCATGCTGCTAATTATAGGAAACTTGTAGGAGCCCCAGAAGTTATTTTTCTTCACTGGGAATGGTTAAGCAGACAATATTTAGTATTTGCTCAACTGTTGGAGACTAGCTCACCCAATGCCCTGCAAGTTCCAAGTATGGCCTCTGTTCCTGCAGAGAAACCAACTGAATGGGAATTTCATCCAGCTTACTACTATCAGGTCACTCCATTTTAAAAGTTAAAAAATCTTCTTTATCAATGATGAGTTCTCACTATTAATTTTAGTCAAATGTCAATTTTATTTAAATGTAATCTTTTAAACAGTTGGCAGCTAGCTACCTGAAGGAAAAGAATAGATGTTTGGAATTTGCACTATCTATGTCTGAAGATGCTGGTCCAATTGATGGGAGTGCAGAGTCTGTGGTGGCTTCTGCTTATCTTGGTCAGTTTTCAAGATTGCTTGAGCATGAAGATGCTTTCGTAATGCAACCGTGAGTTTTACAGGCCAACTGATCTATGTTTCTCTTTATATCCTAGTACAGGTCTAAAGATTCCTATATAGTATAAAATATATCCTCGAAATATTAAACATTTTCTCTGAATCAATTTGAATGCAGTCTGATGGATGATGAATACGTCCGTTATGCACTAGCAGAAGGGAAGAGATTCCAGGATTCCTTTGAAATTATTGCGCTCCTGAAGAGATCGTTTGAAGCTTACACTAACTTAAAAGCTGAGAGAACGGCTGCTTACTGTGGATTGCAGATGGCCAGAGAATATTTTTCACTAAGTGATTTCAATAATGCCAAGCAAATCTTTGACAATATAGCAAATCTTTATCGACGAGAAGGCTGGCTATTGTCATTGTGGGAGGTCTTGGGGTACTTACGAGAGTGCTCAAAGGGAATGAGTTCAGCAAAAGACTTCATAGAATATTCACTTGAAATGGCTGCTCTGCCTGAGACAACCAGTGCTTTTGAGTCATTATCTAAAGATTGTGGTCCAGCAGGACCTGCTACTCTTTCACAGAAAGAGGAGATACACAAGGAAGCATTTGAGGTTGCCAGAGGGGAGTCAGAATTTAATTCTGACGAACAGGACGGTGCCATCAAAGTAAAAAGTGATTATCCTCTGTATCTTGAGATTGATCTTGTGAGTCCACTTAGGGTGACTCTCCTTGCTTTTGTTGCCTTTCATCAGCCAATGGTTAAGCCAGGTGCTCCATCTCTCATCACTATATCACTTCGATCCCAATTGCCAATAAATGTTGAGATCGATCAGTTGGAGGTGCAATTCAATCAATCAGAGTGTAATTTTATCATTACTAATGGTCAGAAGCCACAAGGTTCAATTTCCAATGTACAACCAGGTCGCAGAGTTGAGACAGCTCCTGCTCTGGTGCTTGCTACAAACAAATGGCTACGTCTTACATATGAGATAACATCTGGTAAGTTGGTAACGTAATCTGTGCTGCAATTTTTGCATTTCTTACTCAACCACAAAAGGAAGGGTTTTGCTGGGCATATGGCTGTTTTGTTGCTATTGAGTAGGACGTGGGATTCCTACTAAAAAACTGTCACCGTAATCAATTAAGTTTAAACCAGTTCCTCTTTGACTAAGGACTAAAATAAATCTCAGGTATCAATGGAATCCGTAATTGGAGACTCAGCATTATAGACTTGTTTTATCTACATTAGGAATCTTTAGGAAGAATACTAGAATACCCGAGGGTTTTCACGTTAAATTTTACTATGCCGCACCATTTTGATATTACTTCATGCTGCTAAATAAGATTATACCTGAATAATGCAGATCTGAGTGGAAAACTTGAATGCATATATGTAATTGCAAGAATAGGACCAAACTTCACAATATGCTGCAGAGCTGAAAGTCCTGCCTCGATGAATGACTTGCCCCTTTGGAAATTTGAGAACATACTGGAAATTATTCCCATCAAGGATCCTGGTCTGGCATTCTCTGGACAGAAGGCTATCCAAGTTGAAGAACCAGACCCACAAGTGGATCTGAGTTTAGATTCGTCTGGCCCTGCATTGGTTGGAGAGAGCTTTATTTTGCCTGTGACAGTTACCTCCAAAGGCCACGCAGTGCATTCAGGTGAATTAAAAATTAATCTGGTAGATACAAGAGGTGGTGGCCTGCTTAGTCCAAGAGAAGAGGAACCGTTCTCATCTGACGATCTCCATGTTGAGCTTCTTGATACCTCATGTGACACACCTGGAGATCAGCCTGAAGCTCCTTCCGATACAATCCAGAAAATTCAGCCATCTTTTGGATTGATTTCTGTCCCATCCCTAGATGTGGGGGAGTCATGGTCCTGCAAACTCAAGATTAAGTGGAATCGTCCTAAGCCTATTATGCTTTATGTCTCGTTGGGCTACTTTCCTCAGAGTGATGAACCTAGTTCGCAGAAAGTGCATGTACATAAAAGTTTGCAGATCGAAGGGAAAACTGCTGTTACAATCAGCCATCGGTATATGCTTCCATTTAGGCAGGATCCTCTTTTGCTATCGAAGCTCAAGTCAGTTTCTGAAATTGATCAGGTACCCTCACTTGCTTTGAAGGAAATGACCATGCTTATAATTAGTGTTAAGAATTGTTCGGAGGTGCCCCTCCGATTGCTATCTATATCTATTGAGACGGAAGAGAATAGTGGTGGGTGCACGATACAACCCCAGCAGGAAGAGTTCAGAGAAGCCGTTGTTCATATGCCAGGAGAAGAGTTCAAGAAGGTTTTCACCATATCTCCGAATGTGAATTCCAGTAAGCTGAAGATCGGTACAGTGAGTCTGAGATGGGAAAGGAATCCGAGAGCAGGGGATGGACTTCACTCCGACACCACATCTCAAGTTACGAAACATAGGCTCCCGGATGTGAATGCTGAACTACCTGTGGTAGTCGTGAGCTTAGAATGCCCGCCTCACGCGATTCTTGGGAACCCTTTTCTGTACTCTGTGAAAATCGTGAACCAGACGGAGATGCTCCAGGAGATGAAGTGCTCGATATCTGATTCGCAGAGTTTCGTGTTGTCCGGGCCCCACAGCGATTCGATACTTGTACTGCCGAGGTCAGCTCATGTCCTTACTTACATGCTCGTGCCGTTGGGATTAGGGTCGCTGCAGCTTCCTAGAGTCAGTGTGACTTCAGTGAGATATTCTGCCGGTTTACAACCATCCACGGCGTCATCGGTTGTCTTCGTGTACCCAGGCAAGCCCCATCTGGAGTCTAGTGTTACTTGAGAGAGAGAGAGAGAGAGAGAGAGACTTCAAATCTCTGTTGTGATGTATGAAGTTCAAATATACTCTACTTGACTACAGCTATTTCATCAATTCTTTTGGAATTCAACTTTTGCTTATCTAGCAACTCCTATGGATGAAGCAGTATATTTTATTTCATTTTGATTTCCATTTGGCAATAATTCAGAAACCATAATTCTACACTTGGTTTAAATGGGATTTGTGAATTGATATTACACCTACAAATCTATTAGAGCTTAATAATTACTTCATTTTTACTTGGAAAGGAGATGTCCAATGCAAAAATGGAAGAATTCAAACAAATTTCTCTAACAAACATGTTTTGAATTAAGGATTCAAAAAAAATGTTTTTAAGATCCAAAATAAACACACCAAAAGATCCCTCCATCTTGGGCTAATTGCAATTTAATTCCCAATGTTTGAAGGTTATAACAAAAATAATAAGCTATAAAACCCATATAACGGACTACCATTTTTGCTGAAAAAATGACCAATATGGTTTTTTTCGCCTAAAATAGGGTCATTTATGTTAAAATATTCAAAAGTTGGGAATTAAATTGTTAATATGAAATGTTGGGTTATTTTTGTTACAGTATCCAAACGTTGTGAATTAAATTGTAATTATTAAAGCTTTTGATTATTTTTGTTAAATTGTAATTACCCCCTCCATCTTCATAGCATATATGATTATTCTAGAAAATCAAGCCCGGCCACTGCTCATTATTAGGGGTGTAAATGAGTCGAGTCGAGCCCGAACATATACTTGTTCAAACTTGTTTGAAATGATATCAAGATTTAAAATTTATTTTTGAGCTTGTTTGATTTCCTATCGAGCTCAAACAAGCTTTAATCGAGTCGAACTCGAGTAATTTGATGTTATTATACATGTTTACTCTATTTTTACTTATCGAACTCGAGTTCGAGCTGATCTTTAAATCTTATCAAACAAAAGTTTATGTTCAAACTTGTTTGATATTCTTATTGAATCGAACTTCTTTTAACGAACGAATATGACTATACGAGCTATTTAGTTTGATTTTCAACCCTTTTAGTAATTAAGAATTATAATAAAAATTGTTATTTGGGAAGAAACATGAATACAAGTCCAGAGAGTAAACCCAAGAGACGTCCATGGAAAATATCATTCCGACAGGGATATTTTTGTCTTTCTACCCCACACAGTCTGCGCGAATCCGAGCTAGCCACGTGTAACATAGCATGACGGGCAGGTGATGCAATCAAGGGTGAGGGGGGGAGATTCCGAATTAAGGGAAATTAGAGGGACTGAATAGAAAGAAGAGGTGGTGGTATTTGAATCACTCATCTCAGCTTTCATTTTCCTCTCTTTCTCTCTCTTCCCAAAACCCAAACCCTTAAAACTTTTGCCTCGCCCGCTCGCTCGCTCGTTTGTGGCGGCTTTCCCTCCTTCCCTCCCTCCTCTTTCTCCCTCCTAGGGTTCTTTCGCTTTCTCACTCTAGAAAATCTATCCCTCACTCATGGCCGCCGTTGTGCCTCCCGCAGATCGTATCCTTTTGTTTTTATAAGTTTTGTGTTCTTCTTTTTCTGCTCTTTTTATTTTTGTTGGATTTCGATTTGGTTTGGTTTGGTTTGTTTTCCGCGTGAACTGATGGTGGTGTTTGTTTCGGGTTTTTTTCTGCTGTAGATCTGAGCTTTTGGAATGAGTTTCCTGTTGTTACTTTTTTATGTTGATTTTGCCTTAAGACGTGATTTTTTTAAGTTCCCGGAATTCAGATTTTCTGTTTACCTTCCCTTGGAGATTTACTTGTTATGGGTGTTTGAGTTTCTTGAGTGGCTGCTTTAGTAGCTTGACATCTTGAAAATTTTGCTTTTCCTGTGGTGGCTAGTTGGTTGTTCTTTAAGAAGAAATGGGAAATCGGTCTTGATTCTTGCATTAAAGGACAATTGTATCTTTCTAGTCTTGGTTTGATTTTTCAAGTAGCTGAGATTCATTTTTGTTGTGACCCGAATCTTCTAGTGGTATGCTTTTATTTTAATTTGTATGGTTACTGTTCCCTTTGAGTCTGAGTATGTTTATTTTTTTTGGTGGGGAAATGTATTCCTTTACTTATGTCTGTTATAGAGGCTGCAGATTTATTGCAGAAATTGTCTTTGGACTCGCAGGCAAAGAGCATTGAGATTCCTGATGCCACTAAAAAGGTGTCTATTTGGTTTGTGTTATTTGTATGTTTATGCTTACAGTTATCCAGGGCATCATCTGTGTGTGGCAAGGCGAGCTTCCTTTCTTCTTGATTGCTGAATTATCTATGTCTTCTGCAGCCGTCAGTTGATTCTGGCAATATAGCTAATGGAGTTCAATCAGACCGATCCATCACGCCGCTAATTCCTGATTTTATGGATCCAACTGTGTGCTACCTTCCAAATGGCTATCCATCTACTGCATACTACTATGGTGGTAAGTTTGTTCCTTGGAAATTTCGAGTTATTTGCCTGTATTCTCCTATAGGTTGACTTGGGATTTGCATGGCATTTCATTCTTTGTGCTGTAATCTTTTTTTTTGCCCTCCTATTTTCACCGCCATAGTTTTACTTTATGCTGAACTTAGTCCTTCCATTTGTATGTAGGTTTTGAGGGCAATGAATGGGAAGATTATACAAGATACATGAACCCAGATGGAGTGGAGCTAACTCCAGTAAGTTCATTTGATTTCAGAGCCATGTTGACATGTTAAAGTATTTTTTTTTTTGTGCATTCTTTTGGCACAGATGCATTTGGTGATTATATGAGTTGACTGATTTAGCATTTTTGGGATTATTCTGACATTGGTAACGTTTATTTTTATCGGGGTTCTAGGGAGCGTATGGGGACAATGGATCACTTATGTATCACCATGGCTACGGCTATACTCCTTATGGGCCTTATTCACCTGCTGCTTCCCCCATTCCAACATTGGGTCATGATGGTCAGCTTTATGGACCTCAGCATTATCAGTACCCAACTCCTTATTTCCAGTCGTTGACACCAACAAGTGGTCCATACCCATCCCCAGCTGCCCCTGGGAAAGGTGAAATAGCCACTGCTGTGGCCGCTGAGCAAGTGCCCTTACCAGTGGATTCTTCAAATTCGAAATCTAATGGCATTGCCAATAGTGGGGCCACAAAGGGAAATAACGGTACAGCAATGGCAAGACCAACATACCAAAATTCATCGTTCAATGTGAATGGTTCCTATGGAAGAGGTGCTTTGTCTGGTGGTGGAATTCCAGCCTCTGGTTATCAAGATCCAAGATTTGCTTTTGATGGTCTACACTCACCAATTCCATGGTTAGAGAATCCATATTTTTCAGATGCACAACAAAGGCCTATAAATAGTTCATCGATGACTTCCGCAGTTGGGAATGGAAACAGTGTTCCTTCGTCTAGGAATCAGAATTACCGGCCTCACCTGATGGTATGGCTCTATGATCACTTTCTTGGTTATGTTTGGTTACTTCACATGAAGTATTTTCTGTCTCATATGATTTGATTACTCACTGGTACTAAGTTTTTGCATAGGTTTGTATGTTGGAGATCTTATGCTTAATATTGGAAAATATATGTTCTTGCATGCTAGAATGTCATTATGCTTTGGGTATATAAAATAACATTTTCTTGTGAAGTGCAAACCCCATTGTGCTTCTTTTGTGCCTTGATCTGTTTGTCTAACTGGGTTGTTATTTGCCATTTCTAGGGTTTGAACCACCCAAGGCCAATGTCTACCATGAACACTGCCAATGGGTACATAAATCGAATGTATCCAAACAAGTTATATGGGCAGTATGGAAATGCTTATAGATCTGGTATGGGCTATGGATCTAATGGCTATGACTCTCGAACTGGTGGACGTGGCTGGATGGCTGTTGATAGCAAGTATAAGCCCAGGGGACGAGGAAATGGGTTTTACAGTTGCGGAAGTGAGAACATGGATGGTCTCAATGAATTGAACAGGGGTCCAAGAACCAAGAGCACTAAGAGCTTGAAAGGCTTTACACCAGTGGCTTTGGCTGTCAAAGGGCAAAATATCCCCTTGACTGAAACAGCTGATAATGAGAAGCCAAGTGTCCTTCCTGATCGGGAGCAATACAACAGACCAGAGTTTCCTGAAACTTATCCTGATGCCAAATTTTTTATCATCAAATCATACAGCGAGGATGATGTCCATAAGAGCATCAAGTACAATATTTGGGCTAGCACGCCTAATGGTAACAAAAAGTTGGATGCTGCTTACCAGAGTGCTCAACAAACAACTGGAAGCAGCCCTAGCCCTGTTTTCCTCTTCTTCTCAGTAAGAATAACTGGACATAGTCATGGTGTGCTTTCTCGAATTTTGGTCTTTATATTAATTGTAATTGTTCTTTATGCATAGGTTAATACCAGTGGTCAGTTTGTTGGGGTTGCTGAGATGGTTGGTTCTGTAGATTTCAATAAAAATGTGGATTACTGGCAGCAGGACAAATGGGTTGGTTGTTTTCCAGTTAAGTGGCATATTGTGAAGGATGTGCCGAACAGTTTGTTGAAGCATATTACCCTCGAGAACAATGAGAACAAACCTGTAACCAATAGCCGGGACACCCAGGAGGTATTTCTATTGCCTTCAATCTGTGATTTGTATTTTTCATTACAAATATGATAATAATATTTAATCAATTTATTGTTACAGGTTAAACTGGAGCAGGGACTTCAGGTGCTCAAAATATTTAAGGATCATATAAGCAAGCAATGCATCCTCGATGATTTTGATTTCTACGAGGATCGCCAGAAGAAAATCCTTGAGAAGAAAGCCAAGCAACAGCATTTCCATAAACAGGTACAGTATCATTTATGAATAAGGTATGATTCTCTAGCTAGAATACGAATAACCCTCGTTTACATGCTGTGTGTAGACTCAGGTTTGGGAAGGCAAACCGACTGAAGAGAAGAACAAGGATGGTTCGGAAAATGTAAATGCTGATGTTAAGCCACACAAGTCTCCAGAAATAGACAAAGAAACTGCATCAGCGGTCACAGAAAACAACTCCCTTCCGAAATCTGCTGCTATTCCGGAGAAGAAAATTGTGGCTAACGGCGTTGCAAATGGTTGCTAGGTGCCGGTCGAGAAGGGTGGCCTGTGGACGCGGTAGATAAAGATGGGAACACCTTAGTGCTTGATTAGTTAAAGCAGTGTGGCTGCCCTGCAGTTATTGAGGCAGAAACTCCTGAGTGCAAGCACAGGAAAAGAGTTGATGCAGAAATTAGCCCCATTTTTCATGTCCTTGTTGGGTCTGGGTTCTAGGGTGGGTTTTTTTTTTTTAAAAGAAAATTATTGTGGCTTTTCTTCGTTGTCAGTTTTAATTTCTATTTTGTTTTCTGTTTTGTGGTGTATGATCCGATCATGTTTAATAGCTGATTTTAGAGCAGTTGAATAGTCTTAAAAGTGTTATTTAATCTTCATAAATGACCAAATTAAAGGTTTGGCAATGCTACCTTATATAGTGAGGTTTCGTATCATACACGTGATGTGTGCTTTATAGGTAGAGTTGCTAATGCAGATGTGTGTGTGTGTGTGTGTGAGAGAGAGAGAGAGAGGCTCAATGAATGTGTTTTTTTTTTTCAATCCAAAATAAGGTAAACCTTTTTGGCTTTAATTGAAATCTGCTTTATTTGGATAGTGATGGAAATATTTTATTCAACTTTTTATTTGAAAATGAGTTAGTATATTAAGTTATTCAACTTTTTATTTGAAAATGAGTTGGTTGTCTTAACATATGTAAATTTTGGGTATTTTTTATTTTTCACGTCCTTTAACAAAAGTAGTTTTAATAATATGAATTTATTAGTTCGGTTTTTCACATATTTTCAGATTTCTGTCAGGTTATTTGAGATTTTGACGTGTACATTTATGTGGACATCACATTATTTTAAAATACACAAAATTTGGATCGATTTTGATGGGATTAGGTTGTCGGAATTAAAAAATGATGAGAAAAATCAAATCTAATCTATTGATTAGTTATGTGGATAAACCCAACCACGTTGGGTTGATTGTATGCTGTGGAATGAATTTTAAGATAATTTGGAGAGAGAGAGAGAGATTGTAGTGTTAAAAGCTTAAAAACAGATTGACGAATGTATGGTGAGGTGTAGACTCTCTAAAACGCTGCGTGATAACCATTAATGAACCAACTACCCTCAAACTCCAACTCCAATCTCAATCGGATATCAAGGATGAAGAATTGATGATTCGCATTGCTTCCATTCCATTCTCACACAAGATTGAAAATGAGTTGTTGCGGCAGAATCGGGAGATTTTGGTCGAGGAGGCTGTCGACGGCGAGCGGCGGCGGCGGCGGCGATGATAAGAAGAGCATGAATTTATTCACCGCCGTGAACCAAGCCCTACATATTGCCTTGGATAGCGACCCTCGGTAGTAATTTAATTAATCTCTTTCCTATGAACAACTGATTCATTGATGAATTCATCGAAGTATTATTGCAATTTGCAGCGCGTATGTGTTCGGGGAAGATGTGGGATTTGGTGGTGTGTTTCGGTGCACTAGTGGCTTGGCTGATCGATTTGGGAAACGTCGAGTTTTCAACACTCCTCTGTGTGAGCAGGGCATTGTTGGATTTGCGATTGGTCTCGCAGCTATGGTACCATCTTACCTTCTCTCAATTTGCAATTTTGCTATTTGCTAACGTTTCTCTCTCACTTCTTTTAGGGCAACAGAGCAATTGCTGAAATTCAGTTCGCAGATTATATTTTCCCAGCTTTTGATCAGGTTTCCTTTTCATCATCTTTTCTTCATTCATTCATTTATTCACACACTGATTATTTCATATTTACTAGATTGTGAATGAAGCGGCTAAGTTCAGATACCGGAGTGGCAATCAATTTAATTGCGGAGGTATGAACTTAAAGCTCTTCTCTCACTACTCTCTCTCTCTAACATGTTTGTTTACCAGGCTTAACAATCAGAGCACCTTATGGAGCCGTGGGTCACGGAGGCCACTACCATTCTCAATCCCCTGAGGCCTTTTTCTGTCATGTTCCTGGCATTAAGGTACTACTCTTACTCTCATGTTTCTTCTCATAATTAGAGGATTTCAGTTGCTAGCTAGAGATTCTTTTTACTGTTCTCAATCAGTTCAGGTATACAAAATAAGTGATTTCCTTCATCACATCATTCGTTAGGAAAATCATATGATGTGATGATAGTCGACACCAAAAAAACTGGAACTTCTGTTAATTCCTAGAAACATGGTGCATCTCTAAGGCTGTAGGGACTGTCACTGAATCATATATATGCATGAGGCTAGCCTTCTGGCTTCGTAGTTATTATAACTACTTTTCGTGTCTGAAACTGCAATTGATGCTCATGGGGACTGTTTCATGCTTTGCGTACTTTTTTTCACACATTAGCTTTCTTTTAGGTTGTAATTCCACGCAGTCCTCGACAAGCCAAAGGGTTGCTGTTATCATCCATTCGAGACCCAAATCCAGTTGTATTTTTCGAACCAAAGGTATCTAATATTTATTGTTTTCTGATTGCGATCGGTAGAATCATTGATATTTAGTGGTGCAATTGCAATCCAGTAAGTATATGCTTAAATGGTCTCAGTGGCTGTACCGGCTTGCAGTGGAAGAAGTCCCAGAGCAAGATTACATGTTACCTTTGTCAGAGGCCGAGGTATGCTATTAAGGTCCTTCCTGAGAAATATAATTTCTGCATCTGAGAAATCCTCAAATGTCAGGTGATTCGGGAAGGGAGTGACATAACACTTGTTGGATGGGGGGCTCAGCTATCGGTCATGGAAGAGGCCTGCAAGGATGCCGAGAAGGTAACTAGTCCTGCACGTGTCAAACGTTTTAATTTTCCTTGATATCTTTGAGAGAAATTCACTTCACTCGCTGCCACTTGGATCTTAGAGAGTTACACTCCATTACACAAGTATGTAAATGAATCTAGTGATTCAGAATTACAATGAATTGTAAAAGTTTCTTTGAATTTTGTTGAATTAGCTTAAAAGTTTGAAGTTGTGTAGGATGGCATCTCCTGTGAATTAATAGACCTGAAAACTCTAATACCATGGGATAAGGAAACAGTGGAGGCATCTGTCAGCAAAACTGGAAGACTTCTGGTATGGATCATTTCTCTCTCTTCTTCTAAGATAGCTATCACCCATCAAACTTATCTCTGCCATCTTCCTCCTTTGTAGGTTAGTCATGAAGCTCCAATAACAGGTGGATTCGGTGCTGAAATTTCGGCCTCCATCGTCGAACGTTGCTTTTTGAGGGTAAGAAATGAATTGTAAATTGTTTGAGACTGATCTCCATTTCAGTTTTTCGTTGGTTATGAGAAGTTGAGATGTGGATGCAGTTAGAAGCTCCGGTAGCGAGAGTATGCGGCCTCGATACGCCGTTCCCTCTCGTATTCGAGCCATTCTACATGCCAACCAAAAACAAGGTTCGTCCTCATCGATATCACACTGCTTCTATTATTCAATTGTTATGTATGTATATTTCTCAAATGGCATTGGCCTTATATTCACTGCAGATTTTGGATGCCATCAAATCCACAGTAAACTATTAAGACAGTGGAGGCATTGTCTCAGATATGCTTCAACGTACGAGGAATTAGGCTGCCACTACTATAGATGTAATGTAGATACAGCCCAGATTTATAAATATTCTGTGTTTTATTACTGCATTTCATAATATTAAAAACCAAATTATACAATCTTCTACTTCTATTACCCTATATATGTTATTTGCAATAATTGACTTCCCTTTTCCTCCCCCCCTCTTTTTTTTTTTGGGTGTTTGGCGGGATCATTTCGTGTGTGTGTGTGTGTGTTAGAGGGAGTGAGCTAGTTTTATTGGTCAACATTTGTAAGACGGGTTAAAGATCCAAATTAAAATCAATATTCAATGACACATTTCTAATTTTGTTGATATTTGATTTTATATGGATTCGGACTTTAATCCAAATTTTGACCTGTAAAACTGTTTCACACAACACTCCTCCATATAGATATATATAAATTGAACCCTTAAAAACAATCACAAACATCTAAAAATTTGTTAATGGTAAATTTTCATCTTCACATTTTCTTGAGGTGCATTTTAGTCTCTACATTTTACATAAGTACAAAATATAATTATGAGTTGTAGAAAAATTCACCTTGACAATCTCAACGTGTCTCAACCGGCCAAATGAGAATTATAACTAAGAATCCTAATCGAAAAAATAACAAATTATGCCATAAAATAGCTCAAATAAGGGTACTTTTAATTCAGTCTAAATTACGCTATAATATAACCCCATAATCCGTTTCATCATCCATGATTCATTTTTTTTTTATTCACACTCCCGACCTGTGGTATTGATGAGATTCGAATTCGTGATCTTTGATCTCCAAGGAACCTAAAGTTGTTAATTATGATTGACTAATAATTAATAAAATATAAAGTTAGAATAGAAAACAATAAAAGAAGGAGAATTATCAATCTAGTATTTGAAAGATGAGTAATCTATCGATTCAAGATACAAAAAATGAAAATTCTCAATTCAGGACCTCAAAAATCACGAATTTTGATTTCTTTTATTTTTTAATTAATTTTCAATGAAAATTCCTTTATTAATTATCTATTAAATCTAATAAAAAAATAAAATTAATTAAAAATAAAAAAGAAATCAAAATTCATGATTACTCATGTTTTAGGTTCTAAATCGACAATTCTTATAATAATTTTGAATACAAGCCCATTAAGTAAAAAAAGCTAGCCCAGTAGTTGAAGCCCATTAAACCCTAACCCTAGAAATTAGAATACAAATTCTTCTCTCTTTCTTTTTCCTTCCTGCTATAAATACCCCCAAAATTCACGAGCTAGCTTCTTCTTCTTCTTCTTCCTCCGTCACGAATTACGGTTTGTGTTTCGCAATTCATTGCAAGGCTTGTTTCTCGAAGCATCAGCAGTATGTGATTGAGATCTTATGCTGCTTTTCTCCTATCTTTCATTTTTTTTTTCACGATTATTTTTTAAAATCCTAAAATTGCATATCGTAGCAGATGCTGTATTTCTCTTATTGGAAGTATCGATTTCTTTAATATGCTGCGATGAATTTTGATGTGAATTTCTTGATGATTTGTTTGATTATTATTATTATTAGTGAAAAGCCTAAAATTCATTGCAAGGCGTGTTTCTCAAATTATTAGCGGTATGTGATTGAGATCTTACGCTGCTTTTTTCTTCCCCACCGACGCCTCTTCTTTTCTCCGTTTCTCCTATTTTTCCCCATGATTTTTCTCCATTTTTTCCATCATTATTGTTGAAAAGCCTAAAATTGCATTTCGAAGCAGATGCTGTATTTCTCTTGTTTGAAGTATTGATTTCCTTAATATGTTTTGAAGAATTTTATTGCGATAATAGTAAATTTCTCGATTTCGTTTTTCATGATTTGATTTATTGTCGGTGAAATGCCTAAAATTGCAATCCGTTGATTTGTTATGGGTAAATCAATGGGTCTATCGTTAGGCCAAATTGAACCCCATGTCATACATACTTATTCCTGTATATATGGCTCTACCTTCAGCTCTGAATTTCTGTTCTTGGATTTTTGGTGACAAGGTAGATACATTATTTTTTAAATTTATTTCTTTGATGTCTTGGGTTTAAATTATCAAGATTTCATTTTTTTTCTCTATTTTTCTTCATCTTTTTGGGACTTAATTTTTGTTTAAATTGAATTAATGAGCCGGTGATGTTATTAATATTTGCTACTCTTGATGGGATTCATTCCCATTTGATGATTCTTTTCCACCAAGATCTGAGGTAGATTTATCATTTTCCATTATTCTCTTTTCTCATTTTTACTTTGAATTTATCATTTTAAATAATCTCATGTTTTAATAATTATAATTTAATTTTCAACATTTGAATATTTTAATAGAAATAATTTAATTTTCATCGTTTGAATATTTTAACACAAATGATTTGATATTTTAGATGAAAAAATTATTTGGATTGATTTCAATCATATTCACTTACGAAAAAATTATTTGGATTGATTTCAATCATATTCACTTCCAAATGAGCTTGAAACTCGTATAATGAATTGATATGGCTAAAATGATATTTTTGAAACAGTAGGAATTAAATTGTAATTATTAAAATGTTGAGTTATTTTTATTAAAATTTTCAAATATTGAAAATTAAACTTCCAAATGAGCTTGAGAACTCGTATAATGAATTGATATGGCTAAAATGATATTTTTGAAACAGTAGGAATTAAATTGTAATTATTAAAATGTTGAGTTATTTTTATTAAAATTTTCAAATATTGAAAATTAAATTGTAAATAGCCCTTAAAATTCAAAGCTGAATGTGTGTAACTTAACTTAACGAGGAAATTATTGTAATACGGGCAAATTATAATTTAATTTCTAATGTTTGAAGGTTTTAACAAAAATAATCCAGCGTTTTAATAATAATAATTTAATTTTTAATGTTTGGATATTCTAATAAAAATAACCTAATGTTTAATGTTAAAAATATAATTTTCAACGTTTGAAAATTTTAATAATAATGACTCAATATTTTAAACTAAAAAAACTATTTTAGTTGATTTAAATCACATTTACTCAAGTGAAAAGACCCATATCACATACTAATATTTTTGCCAAAAAAATGACAAAAATGGTTTTTTTGTCTAAATTAACGGGTCATTTTTGTTAAAATTTTCAAACGTTGGGACTTAAATTGTTAATAATAAATGTTGGATTATTTCTGTTAGAATATCCAAACGTTGAGAATTAAATTGTAATTATTAAAACGTTGAGTTATTTTTATTAAAAGCTTCAAACGTTGAGAATTAAATTGTAATTTCCCCTTGTAATAATGAATAAGAGGAACATTTGATGACAAAAGCAAATATTTCGAGTTGATTACAAAAAATTGAGACTTAAAATATTTACCAGTTTAACTTTAAAGAATAGAATGAAGATATGTTAATAAAGTTTTAGCATGTTTAATTTATTAATTTGTCCATCCGCGCAAATTAATCAGAAACTTAAATAACGGTCCTCTTAATTACAAAATGTCAAATTAACATGGTAAATTACTAAATTGGTGTAACACATGTGCTATGTTTTTATTTTAATAAATATACAACATTTTTATGTTATTTCCAGATTTTATCGATCGGCCCATAAAAAAAGATTCGGTGTGAAAGATATTTAGTATTTATGGGTGTGTAATATTTAAGAATAAATTCTACCGAAATCTCTAATTGAGTTCAAAATTTTGATTTGAATTTTTTGGTCGTGGACAAAGTAAGAATACTTTATTATGGATAATCAAACTTTGTTTTCTTTATTTTACATCAGATCTAGCAAATTTATTTTAATTAGTTGATTCATATTTTCCGTTGATCATTGCGTATTTGAATTCAGCTAATGTATTTCTACATTCTAGGGTTTTGCATAAGATTTTAAAGTTTAATTAATTGATTCATATTTTATGTTCATCAAGTATTTGAATTCTTGGCTTTGATTTGTCGTGTATGTTTTGATGTCCACAATACATGCATAAAAGTTGATCAATTAGAAGAATCGGGAGGTGAACGAATAATTAATTGGAGAGATAAAATTGGATGCATTTAAAATTATTGAATGAATCGGTTGATTTTTTTTTACTCACACTCCCGATTTGTGATATTGAGGAGATTTGAATTCGTGACCTTTGGTCTCCAAGCAATCTCACTCCACCACTAGGCCATCCCCACCGGGACTGAATGAATCGGTTGATTAATCATAAACAACACTGCATGGATATTTCCCTATAATTTGTTGTTTATTCTTTGATATTTGATTTTAAAGTTATTCTCTTTATTATGCATTTTGATTTTTGGGTTGTTAATTAATTTTTAGAATTAAACTGGTTTATCAATTGAAAGAGTGGCTAGATATTGATAAAATATCTACGTTATGGTATATGCAATCTATTTGGTAAGCCAATCATTGTGGGCTTGCTTACTTATTACATATCATCATGCACTTGCGATTATTTTATTAATAAAACAGCAGTCAGAGGAACACGTATCGACAAATGAGGGATGAGATGCAGCGTATGTGTTCTACTATGGAATTTACCAAACAAACATATGACATTCATATAATATTTAAATCATGACATAGAGTTATTAGAATCTCACATCTTAAATTGAACTTGAAAGTCCATTTGTGAAAAAAGAATACTCGAAAATTAAATGTTAGTCGAGCTACACTTTGTAGAGGTCATTTTTAATAGGCCCAAAATGAAATAACTCAAATACTATATGGGCCAAAGTAGTTAGACCTCAATTCAGGTATAACGATTAGAAGTAAATGATAAACGAGCTCATCTAGGGCCAACATGGCCAGTTGCTGTAAAGGAAAAAAACCGAGTCAAAACCCTTCAAATCATAAGGGTTGGACTAGGTCTTATAAGAACAAATTTCGGAAAAGGTAGGGTTCCATTAGAAGTAACTATAAGAAAATTAGAGGGAGATGAGACGAGTGTACACAACATTCGAACTATAAACCCATGTCTGACCTCCCACTAGAAGCTCAACTCCAGAAATCCTCACGTTGTTTATCAATTGTTTACGATTATTCTCTTCTTACGTTTTATAACTCGATTCTGATTTGAGCGTCACAACTCGTTCGACCGTCGAATCCTAGACGATCCTTCCACCTCGCCATTTATTGTCTTTACTCCGTAGATTGTCACAGTTCAGAACCATCCATGACAATTGCATACTTTTTGGTCTACACACCTAGAATCCATCAACTAAATTCTATATATATACATTAATTATCATGAATGTATGCATATTCATGTGTATTTGTATGAAATAATAATAAAAACAAATCTACATGCAATTAATATATTAACAAATTGAGCTAGATTTATATGCAAGTTAAAATAAATAAATTTGACAAAACAAAATTGTAGCCCAATGGTTACATTTTGAATGGGCCTTTTACATGAGGCCCAATTTATTATATGTTGAAATACCGAAAATACCCATAGGAGGTAGGGACAGAGACGGAAAATCGGAGGGTAGTTTAGGAAGAGTATAAAATAGGAGGGCGGTGATATCAGCCCTCCAGAGACCGCCTCACATCCATAAGCTCGTTTCTTTTCCCCACAGACATCGCAGACTCCCCATTCATCCCTTTCTCTCTCTCCCTTTCTCTCTCCCTCTCTATAAATCTCCTCTCTCATATATATATATATCTTCAAGATCCTATAAAAGACTCTTTCTTTCGAATTCTTACCGCTCTAATCCTAATTCATTCCCTCGCATCTCAATCCCATCATCATCTCTTCGACAAGGACCCAATATAAACCCTAGATCATTCCTATTCACACCTAAAGGTCCGATCTGTGATTTATTTTTATCAGAATTCCTTCCGAATGTTGGATCTTTTCTGCTCTATGTTTTTTTTTTGCCTATAATCGGCGTGATGTAATTTTTTTTTTTAAATTAACTCTCTTTCAAGATTATATGAGTTTTGCGCTTAACAGTGAGATGGGTTTTCTTCTTTGTCGCCGGAATTGAAAATTAAAAACAAATTAATATTTTTTTTACGAGTTCAATATGATTCGATTTTTCCAATTTGACGGTGGACTTGCTGTAAATTGTTTCATTTTCCCACCCCAGTATCGGTATTGTGGAAGTTGGTGATTTTGGGCAAAGTAGGGGATAGAGCAGGTGATTTGATGGCAGATCCTCAAGGCTTGGAAGGGAGCCAGCCAGTTGATCTCTCTAAGCATCCGTCGGGAATAGTTCCAATTCTTCAGTAAGACCTCAATCATATTTCCTGATGAAATACTTATTTTCCGTGGCCTGCCACCCTTGTTAGTTGCTATTGCGTTAAGTAATCAGACTTTGAATTTGAAAGTTTGCTACATGGGTTATTGACTTGATTTATCTTTATAAACAGATTATATTATTTGGGGAAGTCTGAATGTTTATACATTAATGGGTTTTCATACAATTACCATTTAAATCATGATCCTAGCTAATTATTTCATCCTGCAATATGGTAAGCAGATCAGTTTCTGACTGAACCATATTTTCGCAATATTAAAATCTGATAAAGCTAAGCCTACAAGGATATGGAAGAATATAAAATTTTTGGTAAAAAATAAACAGGTTCAGTTTAGTCATTCTATGTTTTACTAGTTATGAGAAAAATAGTGGTTAACTTTTTGTAAAAAAACAGAGACAACAAGAGGTAGATGGTAGATGGCAATTTGAGTGTGTTAAGAGAAAAAGGTTGATCATATCTTGGTGCTATTCACTTAGCTACTGTTACAACTCGTTGGTACTGGATAACACCCTCCTACCGAACATGGAAATGCCCTGAATTAAATCTGCAGAAGTCTATGCATGTGGAGTGAGAAATTTGAAAGGATGAATGTGGTATCCTCCTTATTTTTTGTCCCATTCCTAACATATCAGGACCATCGATGTGTTATATATTTTATAATATGAATTTATGATGTAAACAAGACTTATGAACAAGGATGCCTTTGGTGTCGCTTCTTAAAGCTGTAGTGCTTCAGATGGCTGTTATAGGAACATCCGGACTGAACCGGTGGTGTCCATGTTGCAATTGTTAAGTTTATTTCATACATCTAACATTAAATTTCTGATTAATTCATAAACAGGAACATCGTCTCTACTGTCAATTTGGATTGCAAATTGGATCTTAAAGCAATAGCATTGCAGGCTCGTAATGCAGAATACAATCCCAAGGCATGCTACGCCCTCTACTGTCTACTATGAGTTCACTTGTTACTGGAACCCATTTCTGCTACTTCTGTGTTGTGCTTGGCCTTCCATTCGCGGAACTTTCTGTAGAATATGTGGATGGCTTTTGACACACACTGTTCCCTGTCAATCTGTTATCAAGATTATCTAATTTCTGCTACGACTTTGCCAAATTCTTTTCTCAAGTAGCTTTTCATCTAACATGTCTAGTGGGCTCATTTTGTCATATTGTTAAAATGATTCTTCCTTGTATTATAGGAGTCAAATCACTCTTTTGTGTGGATTTGTTTTGTGCTTCAGAATGAATGTGTCTATGAAATTAACTTTGGATTTCTTTCTGCCATCTATATATACTAAATTAATTTATTGGACTCTGTTGTATGCTCTTGAGCTGTAGTGTTTGCTATCAATTGCACTAAAATTATCCCAATCCTCCTTCTTTAGATGTAGCTTTAGCAGTA
This sequence comes from Perilla frutescens, assembly GCA_026008535.1. Classification (NCBI taxonomy): domain Eukaryota; kingdom Viridiplantae; phylum Streptophyta; class Magnoliopsida; order Lamiales; family Lamiaceae; genus Perilla; species Perilla frutescens. The sequence goes on along the minus strand of BRKX01000008.1, from coordinate 128,661 downwards.
CTTGTAATGGTTTTTGCGAAATTGGGAACTGGGAAAATGTTTATCTTTTATTGATTTTATCTTCTTTGATACACCCTTTTATTTTGTTATTTATCTAATTATTTTCCCAGGGGGGTGTGTTAATTTGCATTTGTAGTTGACACTTACTCTGTGATGCTTCCAGCGTTTTGCTGCAGTGATTATGAGGATTCGTGAACCTAAAACGACAGCATTAATATTTGCGTCTGGAAAGATGGTACGTATTGATTAAATTCTTAAAATGTTGTGCAACTTTTGAAATTTTCACCTGGTGTGATGTTTCCCTATCGGCACTGTGCTTAGGTGCTTCTGTTTACCCATTATTTAAATTTCCACCTCCATGAGGGAAAATGGACATTATTAAGTCCTGCTCTAGATGTTTATGTTTTCCATGTATGCTGATTTTTTTTGTGTCTTTAGGTGTGTACAGGAGCCAAGAGCGAACAACAATCGAAATTGGCTGCCCGTAAGGTATAGCACGTGATATATCTAACCTGTTTAATATCTAAAATTTTAACTGTGGACTTTCTCAAAAAAAAAGAAAAAGAAAAAAAAAGCGTCCGGGGCCTTTTGACGTGTAAGAACAAAAGCTTAAGGCACCTTTCAACACGACACCTTTGATGAGTTATTTTAGTTTGTGACTTGAAATTTTCAAGTAAAATCATCTTGAGAATTCATATCTCGTGTTCAAATGATAATTGTTCCTTTCTCTCACTCTAACCGCGTCCTTCATATTTTCTTCAGTATGCTAGAATTATTCAAAAGCTTGGTTTCCCTGCAAAATTTAAGGTACTTTTCTCTACTCACAGGCAATTGATACTAATTACATCTTTTCATTCTTCAGAATGGAGTTTTATACTTCAATTTTCTTCTTTTTCCTTTATTCTCCTCATAGGATTTCAAGATTCAGAACATAGTTGGTTCCTGTGATGTAAAATTTCCTATTCGACTTGAAGGACTGGCCTATGCTCATGGTGCCTTTTCCAGTGTGAGTGGTTCATTTGCCTGTGTTTTAATCATGTTCCGATGTGTTTGAAACTTTGAATTACCCTCATGGTGTTCACTGTTATCTTTTGTTGGTTCAGTATGAGCCGGAACTGTTCCCTGGTTTAATCTATCGGATGAAACAACCTAAGATCGTGCTGCTTATTTTTGTCTCTGGGAAGATTGTTCTTACTGGAGCTAAGGTAGTAATTTCTGTCTTGCCATTTCTTTGGGTTTTCATCTTTTGATACACTGGTAATCATGTGGAGATGATGATGACATGATGTGATACCATTTTGTTATAACCTTTCCAGGTCAGAGATGAGACCTATACTGCCTTTGAGAATATATACCCAGTTCTCACAGAATTTCGGAAAGTTCAACAATGGTATGATGACAATGGTTTTATGTGCTTCAAATTTTAATTCCTACAGTCCGGTAAAATCTGTTTTTTTTTTTTTTCCTTTTCTTTGCATTCATCACTTCGGTGAATGGATTTATGCGTGCCTTAGGAGCCTTTTCGATAACTTTTAAGCGTTTAATTGCAATGACTTGTATTTTTAAAAAACATATTTAGACGTATGATCAGGAGGTATACAGTTAAAGCCTGGTAGTTCTGATTTCAATAGTTATAGTAAACTTAGGAGAGGCAATTGCAGTTGTAGCCCCAGACATCAAAATTTATATGAGCGGTAAAGGGAGTTTTATCCACTTAGATATGTCAAGCCAAATGATAGTTTGGTTAAGTTAGTCTCGTTTAGTTTTGTTACATGTTAATGTCCTCTTTTACTCCATTTCTATAAAAACTCGCGCTTAGCAACATTCCCTTGTGTGTGAAATAACTTATATGCAGATTGTTGATGAAGAAGTTGGATGTTAACTCTTAAGGACTCACTGAGAGGAGCTCAAGAGTAAACCTGGGATTGCCTCGACTCTGCTAGTTTCGGTTTGAACTGTAAATATATTTAGGGGATTAGACTTGGCTTGTTGAGTAATACTGTTCCAGGTAGAATGGAAGGGGAGGAGGGGTCTTCTTGTTCCTCCTCGCCTTTTTTGAACTGTCGGTGTACGACGTATTGAATGTGTATTTCAGAGAAGATTAATAAACTGTAGTGCTTTTCTTTTCCTTTTTGGAACTAATGCATTTGGCCCTTTTTTCTTATACATCAAATCATATAGTTATGTTATATTTTCCCAGACCAACTTATGTATAAATGCTTTCAGCTCCTCTCTGTTGGAAAATTCTACTTTTAGTTGAAAGAGCTTAGATTTTTTACATTTTGTAAGATGTTTTTTGGGGTTTATTTTAGTGAGTGAGATTTATTTTTAGAATAATAAGATGTCGCCGTGTGTGTTTGGATGGTTGAGTTTATAATTTGGTAACAATTACAAGTTAGCTAGTAAAATAATAACCTATAATGTAACAAGTTTCTTTTTATGGTATGCTAAAAGGGTTTTAGATAACGCCATTACCATTTGTAAAAAATAATCAACAATGTAATGGAAAAAAATGCCAAATTCCTAAGCCTTGTCAAAGAAATCATAAAACATAATCAGCACTGTCCAATGTGACAGTTCAAATGATACATCTTGAAAATAGATTGAAGAATTGAGACTATGATAAACAACCTGAGAAATTTACATTGCTAGAATGAATTTATAACATGCTTAGCAACCTAGGATGCTCAAATTGTTCTTACATACAAAAGCCAGCCTACAATCCCCGCCAGCCGTCGCGGTTCATTTTCTTTAGGTAACATATCTCCGCAATCACCATTCGCAAGTTCCAGCACTCGAATGCAAGTAGCTCGACGGAGAAATTTCTGCAGACGAATCAACGATTCATACAATCTCTTACGTTTAAACATTTTGAGGCCGAGCCTCACCATTTTCCCTGCGCTCCTTGACAAATGTCCTCAGACAGCCGTTTATTATACGAGGGCCTGCCCCATCACAGAACCTCTTCGCAAGGTCAACAGCCTGTAAGAAAGACACACATATATTGTGGGTTAAGATCAAGGACAAGGAAAGATTCAGCACCATAAACAGTGCATTTCTCAAGCTAAAATATCTCTAATGTCTGATGGATTAGATGACTCGAAAAAGATGATGCTCAAAATATCATAAGCTTAGGCAGAATTGTATGCTTGAACTTTGCATGGAGTGCAAACTTCAATTCGTAACCGGAAAGAACATCAGTCTTTGCATAAATATGCACTATAATGAACCTTGCAAAATGCTACGTTTATTCTGTAGAAAAAAGTACTCCATCTGCATTTGATTGTCTCCTGAGAAGTTCGAGAGATGAGAAGTGATTAACCAACCTCGTTTATGACTATTTGGTGCCTCGTCCCAAGAACCGCTATCTCTGACATTGCTAAGTGAAGTACTGAAAACTCCAGGATCCGACTACCTGCTTCATTCTGTGTACCAAAATAACACAGTGGCATCAGTCACTAGACATATTAATAGTTTTCTATGATCCAAACTAATAGCATACGATAAAATAATGAAGCCTCAAATATTGAGAATTGGTACAGTTAATTGGTAACAACTAACATTAAGAGCAAAACATCATACTTGTAAGAGTGCAAACACTACACTGATCTCGGTAAACAAGATGCACCATAACAAACAGGCACTTTACAAGTTACCAAGGACAAATTCCCATCCCAGTGCAACCAGGGATATCAGTAGTCAGTCCATATTGTATTAGTTTCCTCAATTTTGAAAATGCACACATTCAACCACCAGTGTAATCTCATGCATTTGATGACCTAGAAACTCACTGCAACCTTTTGAATTATCATGAAAAGGCTAAAGAAGGTATTTTATCGCCAGCTTCCTTAATTTGAAGAGGAACCATAATTGGATAGGACATGAGTGTAGGCTCTATAAAAACCTCTCCCAACTATTTGCCAGACCCTGGGAAAACCTTAAGTTGATGAAAGCGCACAAGAAGGATTCATACCCCGCATACAGGCACCACCCAGATGAACAAACACACACATACATACATACATATGTTTACGTAAGAGAGCATTCGTTCACACAAAATTTAGTTGGCGTTGGCCATCATTTCATGAACAATCTTTTCCATGCAGCAATTAAGTAGACACGCATACAAAGGAATTCCTATATCATACAGTGGCAAATCAGACCTTCCAGTTCTCTGGTGCAACTTTATCAATTGCAAGCACATTACTATCCCACCTCTCTGCAACTGCTGCCAAAAGTTTCCGTGTAAAGCTGCAATTCACAGATAGAGATATACCAAGTCACTTCTTACCAGTGTGGGAAGACTGTTTGAGATATGTGATAAAGCATGTATGATGAAGCTAAATCTGCAACGGAGTGGGCTTACCGTAAAATCAATTTGCTGTAGACTAATTTAGGAGGTGCTGAAAGAACTTCAGCTTCTGAAAGAAGAAAGGTATACTGTTAAAATGCTCGTTCATAAAAAACAAAGCATATGTGATGGAAGTTCACAGGCACACAAATGCAGAGTCCAATATTCATAACCACATAGATTAAGAGTGCGTGACAGGAGCTAGTAAGATAGATAAAAATTCATAGGATACTCAGACAATCTAGATATGATTGTCAGCACGAATAATGATGAAAGCTATGCACACAGCTAAGCCTAGGCAGACAAGTAATGTCATTATAAAATGGTAAACTAACTAAAAATTTTCTTTCTTTACAAACTTGATAGATAGATGGATAGATAAAAGAAACATAGGATACTCAGACAATCTAGATGCAAATACTTCCCGTTTGTTAGCACGAATAGTGATGAAAGATATGCACACAGCTAAGCCTAGGCAGACAAGTAATGCCATATAAAATCGTAAACTAACTAATAATTTTCTTTCTTTACAAACATGATACATAGATAGATAGATAGATAGATAGATAGATAGTAATTACCAATGTCAGACTCCTTTTGATATTTTCGCAAAATCTCATGGGCTTCTTCAACAGTGTCAGTGGCAAGGGGAGGCCCTCCAAAGGTCATGTGATCATATTCCATCAAACACGCGTTATCAAGTTCACAACCAATATCTGGAGGGAATGAAATAGTAAAAGTAAGCTCCTAGTAAACAAGAATTAGAAAGAAATGGCAGTAAGAAGAAGAGGAAGAAAACCTGCTGTAGCATTGAGGCGTTTCTCAAAAAGGCGAACCGGGTCGGAGCCCTCTAAGCAAGACGCGTACAGAATCATCCTAAGATACACAAAGATTTCTACTTTAGTAAAAAAACAAACCAAAAAAGCTGTAAAAAAGGAAGAAGAAGAAGAAGAAGAAGAAGAAGAAGAAGAAGAAGAAGAAGAAGAAGAAGAAGAAGAAGCAGAATTACAGAGCAAGCTCGCGGGCAGCTCTGGGGCTACAAAATCTGCCGCTCTGATCGATTTTGGGAAGAGTATCTTTATAACTGGAAGGAATTGGATGGTCGATAGTGAGAGGAATAGCAGTCGCGCACGAAAATAGCAGGTCCCGGTGTCCATTAGAGTAAGCGCGGGGAAAACGAACAGTCGAGGTTTTGCAAATGAAACTGAATAGGGTTTTTGGAGGGTTGAAGGAGGAGCTCAGAACAGACCCTGCCTCCATCTCTCTCTCTCTCTCTCTCAAATCTTGCTGAACAGTAATAATAGTGATATACGTAGCAACGGTGTAAGGAAAGAATTAGGATAAGACCGGTAACAATTCGAAAGAATGAGTGAATTCTTTATATATATATATATATATATATATATATATATAGAGAGAGAGAGAGAGAGAGAGAGATGAAAATGAAATGGACATTTTTGGTAATACCGCAAACCGCCCTCAATACATATTGGGATGGCCCAAATAATTGCCTTCCATTTTTTTTCTCTCAATTCGACCTCAACTCGATAAACATTTATCATATTTGAATTCAATTTGATCTCGACCCGCGAAATGTTTGAAAGTTTACTGATTAAATCTCAACCTTGAAAAATTTAAAGAAATTTTATTTAATTTACATGTTGAAGCCCGAGCTCAAAAAAAAAAAAAACAGAGTTTATTTAATTTATCTATTTGAAATATTTATAATATTCATGTGCATACATGTTCGCGAGTTGGCCAATATAAATACTACTTTGTTCGAGCTCGAACAAGGTTCGAGTGAGCTTCTTTCAAGCTGAGCTCTGAATAAACTTGCAAGCGACTCTGTTCGTATTGAAATATTGTACGTAATTAGGGCTGTAAATGAACAGAGCCGCTCGCGAGCTATTCGGAGTTCGTTCATTTTCTAAATGAGCCGAGCTCGAACCTCGAATCGAGCTTGATAAAATTATCGAATCGAGCTCGAACATAGTAGTATTCGACTCGATTAGCTCGCGAACATGTTCGAGCTCGAGCTTAATCGAACATGTTCACGTACATGTTCATGAATATTATAAATATTTCAAACGAGTAAATAAAATAAGCTATTTTTCAAGCTGGAGTTAGAATATGTAAATTAAATAAGCCCTTTTTCGAGCATTTAAGCTCAGACTCGTTTAGTAAATTTTCGAGCATTTCACGAACCGAATTTGAACATGACAAATATTTATCGAGCCGAACTTGAATATGAGAAAAAAAGCTCGAATCGAGCTCGAGCTCGAATATTCCTTAACGAGCCGAGCTAGAGCATCAGGGTGTTCAGCTCAATTCGATTCATTTACAGTGTAATACAATATTGGAATAAAGAATCTCATTCTGTCTTCCTCCTTTAGACATTTTTGGTATTTCTCAAAGTGAAAGGCAATGAAAATGTAAAGACCGATCGAGTTCATATTAGTTAGGTAGATAACTTATACTATGATACAACACAATACAATTTTGGTTAAATAAGGTGATAATTAGAATTCTATTAATGGAGTTAACAAATGTACATTATATTCTACTAACTAAGTACATGATGGTGACGTAGGTGTTCAGACACAGAATCTAAATCTATGTTGTCGTCCAAGAACAATGGAACAACAAAGGTATGTTGACTATCAAAAATCCCACAAAATATCCGATCCCAAAAGGAACATAAACCTCGTCATCATCAATGTCGTCGTCGTCATTCTTGATCTGATGATCAATGTTATCATCGTCTTTCTCTCTCTCACTGCAGTCTCTCCCGACCATCCATGGATACCCACAAAGTCTGGGATTCCCTTCAAAAGAAGAAGATGGGAACGTATCAAACTGGCCCCCTCTCGGAATCTCTCCTCGTAGATCATTCCTCGCCACGCTGAATTCCGACAAGAAGTGAAGATCCGTAAGCGACGCCGGAATCTCTCCCGACAGCCGATTCCCGGACATATCCAATCTCTCGAGATTGATCAGCCCGGAAAGCTGGTCGGGAATGCTCCCATTCAAACCGTTATTGCTGAAGTCTAATACCTGAAGAAGCTTCAGCTCCCCTATCTCCGCCGGAATATTCCCACTCAGACGGTTGCTACCGACCTTCACTCCTCGCGGCAGGTTGAACAGCCGGTTGTACTGCAGGCTGTCGAAAAGGAATGGCAGCGCTAGGTAACTCAAATCCGAGCTCGAGTTGTCGGAGATCAGCGCCGGCAGCCGCCCCACCTCCCGGGGAAGCTCGCCGGAGAGGAAGTTCTGCGTTAGGTTCAAGACAAACAGCCTCGGAAAACTCCCTACCCATCTCGGAATCGGGCCGGATATCTGATTGTAGGAGAGATTCAGCACTTTGAGCTTCCTCAGCTTCGAAATCCACGACGGGATTTGGCCTTTGAGGTTGCAGCCGCCTAGAGTGAATATCTGCAGTTTTTCGAAGCCGTCGAGGTGAAGGAGGTCGTCGTCGTCCGGCATCGGCTCGTCGTCGAAGCACCTCGACATGAACAGCACTGCGAGATTCTCGCAGTGCCTCAGAATCTTCAGCGCTCCGACAACATCGGATAAGTAGTTGTCGGAGACGGAGAAGTGGGAGAGGGTCTTGAGTGAGGCCATGCACGGCGGCACTCGGCCCACCAGCTTGTTGTAGGCGAGACGCAGCGCCGTCAGCGACCTGCACAGGCAGAGGCTCGATGGGATGTGGCCTACAAAGGTGTTGTTGCCCAAGTCAACAGCCTCAAGGCGTTGGAGCCTTGAGAAATCAAGAATTGAAATCTCGCCGGAGAAATGGTTGTTCCGGAGGAGCAGAGTTTTGAGGGCGGAGCAGCGGGAGAGGGAGGTAGGGAGATGACCGGAGAGATTGTTGGTGTGGAGTTGGAGCTGCTCGAGATTGGAGAGGCGGCCGATGTCGGGTGGGATGTGGCCGGAGAATTGGTTGACGTGGAGCTCGATGATGGTGAGGTTGGGGAGGAGAGAGATGGAGTTGTGGATGGGGCCGGAGAGGTGGTTGTTAGCCAGAGAGATCTCCTTCAAGTTCGTGAGGGTGTAGAGATCACGGGGAAGATATCCCGAGAGAGAATTGAAGGCCGCTCTGATGACTCGAAGATTGGAACATGTGGAAAATGTTCCGGGGGATATAGGGCCGGTGAATTGGTTGAGAGAGAAATCGAGGGAGGCGAGGAGGGGGGAGGCGGAGCAGAGGGTGGAGACGGGGAGAGGGCCGGTGAAAGAGTTGCTAAGATTGAATGTGGTGATCATGGGTAAGTGAGGGGTAGGATTAGTAATGAGAGAGCCATTGAAGTGGTTGGTGGAAAGGTCTAGGGTGTGGATGGAGTTAGGTAAGAAAAAGGCGATGGGGCCGAGATGGCCGGAGAGGCGGTTGCCGGAGAGATTGAGGTAGGAGAGAGAGGTGAGGTTGGGAAGAAAGGAAGGAGTTAGGGTGCCGGAGAGGCCTCTGGCGGGTAAGGAGAGATGTGTAATTGCATATGAAACCGATGTGGAAGTTGTGTTGAAGTTGGTGCAGGTTACGCCTTCCCATCGGCAGCAGTCGGGGGAGGACCAATGCTCGAGCGGCGGCGAGGAGGAGACGCTGCGGAAGAAAGACGAGAGGGAATCACGCTCGACTTCATTGCAGCCGGAGGAGAGATCGTGAGTTAATACGAAGAGGTAGAGGCAGAGGCAGAGGTCGAGGCTCAACCTCATTGTAGAACAATGTAGATGCATTGAAATTCTTGAAATTATATTCTTAAATATTTTGAATTGGTGGACCATTAATGGTGTAAATGTTAGACCATTTTCTTCATAGCTTCTCCATTACTTTATATTCATTAATAGTTTGTCTGCGGCGCAAGACAAGGGGCAAATTATTTGTTTAAGATATGGATGTTTGACTTGGCATGTGAATTGTCAAGTTGTAATTGCTCGTTTTAGTTGAGGAGGAGGAGGATAATATTAGTTATATAGTTCATTCAGGGACAGTAAATGAGTCGGGTCGAGTTTGAATATACATATGTTCAAGCTTCTTTGAAGTGATACTAAGTCTTAAAATTTATATTTGAGCTTGTTTGATTACCTATTGAGTCGAGCTTTAATCGAGCCAAACACGAGTTGGGCTCGAGTAGTTTGATATTTTTATACATATTTGCTCAATTTTTTTACTTACCAAGCTCGAATTCATGCAGGACTTTAAATCCTATCAAATACAAAATTATGCTGAAATACTCCAAACTAAGAAATATAGAATGTTGAAATCTCCTTGTATCACAATTCACAACTAAAATTTCTTCTCAATTCATTGAAGCAGATCGAGAAGCAGAGATTAGCTCGATGAGATGTTGTGATTCGTGATAGGATGGAGTTGACATTGGAGTGTTTTTCATTAGGAAATAGGAAACAAGAAGAGAAGATTGAGCAGGAGTAAGTAAATAGTGATGATGATGACGATGATGATTGATGATAAATATTTGAATGTGTGTGTGTGTATTGACGACATTCATAGAATTATAGCAGTGATTATCCTTGGATGATGGTGTGAGTTTTCATAGATTAAACTGTCTGATGATATTTCAATTATATTAGTATAGATTGTTTCGCAGCAGTTAATTTTTCTTTGATTTTGATCATATATCAGTATAAAATGTGATAAAAAAACCTATTTTAATGGAGATTCATTGCTTTTCCAGTTTGGTATTGGGCATTCTGGAAAATATGTATATTTTTGTCAGTGTTTTACATATCGAAAACCGTCAACTCTCTCTCTCTCTCTCTCTCTCTTACGTGTCGGCTGTCGCTTTCTCTCACCTCACTCATTCGGATTTCGGTGGTGGTTAATTTAAATGTCAATTTTAATAAATAGAGATCTACGAATCACATCTGCTGCTTTTACTTTTTTTTACAATTTCATTCAGTTAATTTTCCTTTTGTATCTATCATATGATTCATATCTCCTCCACGCAAAACAAATTACTCTTCAGTTAATCGCTTCGTTTCCAATCTCAAAATCCACCTCCCTTCGAGATCGATGGAGATCGCGGTTGCGCGGCCGAAGACGAAGATCGTCTGCACGCTGGGGCCGGCGTCTCGGTCTGTGCCCATGGCGGAGAAGCTGCTGCGCGCGGGGATGAACGTCGCTCGGTTCAATTTCTCCCATGGATCGCATGAATACCATCAGGAGACTCTCGATAATCTCCGCAAGGCCATGGAGAACACCGGCATCCTCTGCTCCGTCATGCTCGATACCAAGGTCTCTCTCTTCCCCCTATTCCTAACTCAAATCTATCTCTAATTCTATTATTATGATTATGATTTCGTTTTTTTTTTATGTCGATTCTCGATTTCAGCTTCTTCCGAGCGTTTTCGTCTCTTATTATTACTCTTCACTTCAATTTATTGGATCAGTTGACTTGCAATTGAGGATTCCATAGATCTCGATCCTGTATAACCTTTCGATTTGAAGTTAGTTATAGCTTGATAACTGATTACCTTGCTCCTGATGATAAATATACAACACCTATTAAGATATTCTGACATCTTGCAAACACTACAACACTATTTGGCTTCATTCTTCGGCGATTATTGCTCTTAAGCTATCTATGTTACAAGATTGATCTCACTATGAATGAGGATTTGATGCTATTGTCTGAAAACTGCATGCAAACGTGTGTTTTCTCTTAGCATTTCATTCGTACATGCAGGGTCCGGAAATTCGAACTGGCTTCTTGAAAGATGCCAAGCCTGTTCAGCTAAAACAGGGTCAAGAGATCACAATTTCTACTGACTACACCATCAAGGGCGATGAGAAAACGATTTGCATGAGCTACAAAAAGTTGGCTGAAGATGTAAATCCAGGGAGTGTGATACTCTGTGCTGACGGCACCATCAGTTTCACTGTTTTGTCTTGTGACAAAGGACAAGGCTTGGTGCAATGCCGCTGTGAGAACACTGCGATGCTTGGTGAGAGAAAGAATGTCAATCTTCCTGGAGTTGTTGTGGACCTCCCAACTTTGACAGAGAAAGACAAGGAGGATATCTTAAAATGGGGGGTTCCTAATAAAATTGACATGATTGCTCTTTCTTTTGTTCGCAAAGGTTCTGACTTGGTGGAGGTTCGTAAGTTGCTGGGTGAACATGCCAAAACCATCCTTCTCATGTCTAAGGTCTGTACCAGTTTTTCTGCGCCAATTTAATTTAGAAACTTGAAATGCTATGCTGTTAATAAGAAAATTAATTAAGCATTGCTGAATTCTTGCTTGATCTGACATCAACCTTTTGGGTGTCAGGTATGTTTTCTCGTTAAACTAACACTGTGAAAAGTGAAAATGCAGTCAAGTTTTACTATGTTAAAATTTGGTTGGGTATAGTACTCAAATAGATTTGAATGTTGGAAACTGATCTTCAGGTCAAATATTGGCTCTCTCTGCTGGGCTCTTGTTGTATTCATATAGTCCATATTTCTCCATGATACAGATAACAGTTCTCTTAGCCTATCTCATTCCATGAAAGTCGTTTTCTTCTGGCCTTTCTGAGGTGGAGAGGCAACAAGTGATATCTTCTTCCCTTATATTTGGTGTTTTGTGTTAGGTTGAAAATCAAGAAGGGGTGGCAAATTTCGATGAAATTCTTGCCAACTCAGATGCCTTTATGGTGGCAAGAGGTGATCTAGGAATGGAAATTCCTATTGAGAAGATATTTTTGGCTCAGAAAGTGATGATCTACAAGTGCAACATCCAAGGCAAGCCTGTGGTCACGGCTACACAGATGTTGGAGTCCATGATCAAGTCCCCGAGGCCTACTCGAGCAGAAGCCACTGATGTTGCCAACGCTGTTCTTGACGGAACGGACTGTGTAATGCTCAGTGGTGAAACAGCTGCAGGAGCTTATCCAGAACTGGCAGTTGCTACGATGGCCAAGATTTGCTTAGAAGCTGAAAGCACGATTGACTATGCTGATGTATTCAAGCGCATAATGGCGAATGCACCGGTCCCCATGAGCCCATTGGAGAGTCTTGCATCTTCAGCAGTCCGGACAGCTAACTCGGCAAAAGCTGCTCTTATTTTGGTCCTAACTAGAGGAGGAAGTACTGCTAAGCTGGTGGCAAAATACAGGCCAGGCATGCCGATATTGTCCGTGGTGGTCCCTGAAATAAAGACTGATTCATTCGATTGGTCATGCAGTGATGAATCTCCGGCGAGGCACAGCCTTATATTCAGGGGCTTGGTTCCGATTCTGTGTGCAGGATCTGCGAGGGCTTCCCATGAAGAGTCGACGGAGGAAGCGCTGGAATTCGCTCTCCAGCATGCTAAAACGAAAGGGCTCTGCAAGGTGGGAGATGCCGTGGTGGCTCTTCACCGAATTGGAACCGCGTCCATCATCAAGATTGTTACTGTGAAGTGATTGTGGGTTATTAGTTGTGGTGGACAAACATGAAAGCTGCTTTCTCTCATGTGTTTTTCGTTTTTTTTCCCTTGCTTTGTGGGCACAAGACGAGACCTTCTTGTGTTGTTCACCACAATTGTCAGGGTACAGGTACTACTGCACTCTGGAAATAAATGAAATGTATTTGGCACATTGCACATTCAGATCTCAGATTTGTTATAACTTATATATATAGCAGATACTGATCAAATTTGGAGAGAATGAATTTGTAAATGCTGTTTGGTTTCTAGCTTGGACTACAATAAATACATAGAGAAGAGGGTGAACCTTGCCTAATTTTGAGCTCTACCTTATCAATTTGACAAAACATCTTCTTCTTCCTTGGATCTGTAACTACTATCTAGGTAAAAGTGTGTGTGTGTGTGTATATATCTACATATATACATATGCATACATCCATGCAAATGATTAAGTCAGTTTTGATCTGTAGTTGGTGGTGCATGTGCATCTGTTGAAGGAGATGTCAAGGACCAGCCTGTAGAAGAAGTAGGTTGGGAAGTGGAAGATGGGAAGAAGGTGCTGAACGGCCATAGAAGCGGAAGAGGAAGAGACGAGCGTGCGCCATTGCCATTGTTAGCCGTAGTAGTAGTAGTAGTAGTAGTAGTAGTAGTCGTGGAGACGAGCTTATACCTACAGACAGGGCAAGAACTATGGAGATGAAGCCAGGGCACAATGCAGGTGCTGTGGAACTTATGTTTGCAAGGCATCTCCTTGAGCTGGGATCCGAGGTCGCAGTCGTCCAAACAAACAGCGCACTGCACCGCCTCCTCAATCTCGACAGTGGCCAGCGCCTCCACTGCCTCTCTCTGTGCTGGTGGAGTCCCCGACGACGACGACCTGCTGGGATCATTCTCCGCCAAATGCTGCAGCAACAAGTCGAGACCGGGGCCCGTGAAGTAATCACTCAGGGAGGCAACGGGAGGCGCGCGGTGCTGCTGCCCCTGAACAACGATGCTCTGGCTATCTCCATCACGGGTCTCCGATTCCATCATCATTCCGGCTCGGATGCCTTGGAGGAGCTGGAGAATCGCGGCTGAGCTCCTCCTCCTCGTCCTCCGTCTCATCCTCCTCGACTCTTCATCATCATCATCATTATGATCATGATCATGATCGTGATCCTCGGACTCCAGTTGCCTCAGAGGACGGAGCCGGTGGATCGGGTTAGCCATGATGCCGAGCAAGATTGGAGCCCAGAGTAAGAGGGCACGCTCATTATCTGATCCAAAATCAAGATTTGCTGATGCCATTTCTTCCACGAACCCACTCTCACAATTTGGGCATTTCATGCTTTCAATATCAGTGATCGGATCATTCACCGTTTGTGAGCACATGTGGCACCAATATCTCGACGCCCCAACTCCTATCTCCATTCCTTTTGGTGCCAAAAACACAATTCAATCTAACTTATAAATAAACAACCCTAAAATAGACTATATTCTATCATCACCACATCAAAAACCCAATCTTTAATATTCAAAATCCAAATTTAGAATGGAATTGAATGTTTCTGAGCTTCTGGAAAAGAGTTGGCGGACAAGTCACTGACGAAGGCAGCCAGAGACAGTCGCAATCTTTTCCAAATGTTGTTGTTTTTGAATAGTAAAACTAATAATAATATGTTGTGATTAATATTCATTTTTTTCCTTTTAAGAAAAGGAAGAAAGAAATATATGTATTACGTTGTTGAAAGTGAAACTGCCTTTTCACCTATCTATCATCCCATCCCCTCAATCATCATCATTCATCACCAACAAAAACAGTTAACTAATAATAATAAACAATGCATGGCTGCCAATCTCTTGCTTTACTCCTTTTTTCATGATCACAATTAGTGAGCGGTTATCCATAATCAATCCTATCATGCATGTATCAACCTTTCATTTTCAAACTTTTTTATGCCCCTAAACTTTAATAGACCCACACATGCATATATGGTTGTTATTACTATTATTAAGAAAAATGATAATTTCATTAATGTCAATAATATGAACCTAAGTTCAAGTTAAATTGGTAATTCTACTATTGATAGACACATTGTCACAACCATTGGTCCATAGATTCATCAATCATGGATATGCTGAATTTCTTGAATCTTACAAGATCATATCGATTTGATGTTTGATATATTGGTTCTTTATATCATAAGCAAGATCAAATTAAGTAATCCACAAACTTGTATGCCTAATTCTACTGGCTTAGTACACCCACAATGGCACAACAAACATTTCTTCTTTTCTCATATTTTAGCTGCAAAAAGAATACACGAGTGATAACTGTACAAATCTTGTTTCTTTTCCCTATATATCTACCAGACTCATCTCAATCTCATTGACTAAAATGAGAAAAATTAATCCCCCAAACAAAAAGAATATCGGCCGGCGCTGGTAATCCAGTTCAAACCAACTGGGACTTTCTAATATCATTCTCACCCTGAAATAAGATTTTCACTATTCTGTCAGATACGGCATGCACTCGATCAAACCTCGTGAAACAACACATTGACCAACTCTCAAGCAATCTATAGAATGAAAACTTACATCTTTAGAATGAAAAGGTCTCCCTGTGGAAGGATTTAGATAACTAGTTTCGGCAGTTGATATGGAGTTACCTACAGAATTGCCGTGATTTTGACCACCCTGACATCAAAAGGGAAGGCAGCCATGCAAATATATATCAGAGTCATCTCTAGTATGCAAAGGACTGCATTTTATCAGAATCAGAATCAAACCACTAAAAGAGAGGATGAAATATTCGACACAAAAGGCATAGGCATTGCTATTTGATTAGAGTTCAGTTAAGCAATCCATGTAATAAAACAAAGAAAAGAACTTACATAAACTGACAGTGACAAAAATGAAGAGCCAAGCTGACAGTGCACCGGAAAGAAAAGAAATAAAAAAAGATATAATGAATCTAAAGTAAATTAAGCTGCAAGCCAGCATGCACTATCCAAGAGATGTTTTGTGATAAAATTCGGAAGTGGTCCTCTATCATCTAACAATATATTGTTAAATTTGAATAAAATATGTACACAATTAATCAGCCCTAGTCTTTTATTGATAACAGTGTACTTTGAATATCAAGGTGAAAATATAAAGATATAGAAGGTGATATTGAAGCAAGTGGTGAACTCATATCCTGCCTCATAATGACCTAATAAGGAACTTTTCTACCTAACATAGGACTATAGGAGTATATCCTTTGTCTTAGCTGTACTGCCACCCAAAAAATTTCCACCATATCTTATACCCATATTTTCTTGACAGTCCCATCCTAGGTTAATTTCTTGCATGTCCCCTACTGCAATCTTCAATTCTACTTTTATTACCTATAACCTAACGCTATTATAGTCTGGAAAATTGCGCCCTGACAATCTTAAATGTTACAGACAATTTAGATAAATAAATGCACTCCATCTCAAAAGTTTTAAGTTTTTGCCCTGAAACTCCTAAATCCAAGAACCAAACTATGGCTCTTGAATAACTTGTTATCCCCAAAGCACAATATTCTGTCAAACTGCGAACAGGATCCCAACGTCTACCAGTCACAAACAATTTATAAGGGCGGGCATGATGTTATATATCTTTGGTAAAATGCTCCTCACCCCTTCAAAATTTCAAGTTTTCGCACCACGTCTAAAAAAGAAGTGTGGCTACCCTAAAAGGTCAATTGTTCAGGACTTAGCCTTAAACTTCAATATTCACCATATTGCCTATGGAATCCCACTCTATGCCTGTCAAGAGTAATTTTATAAAACAGATATGCCATTTTACATTCTACTCACCCAGCTTCTTGGCCTGAAACCTCATCGTCTAGGGCATTATGGAAAAATGACATAACATGACCATTCAATCTCACCAGATTGGACAGAAGCTCAATAAGTTAACATAATAAGCACAAGAGAATTTACAATTTCAAGTTTTTAGAGCTAAATGCATTCAGTTTTGTTGTCAGAAAATATCTACAAGACTACAAGTATATGAATACTTTTATAACTTTCATAAACAATACAACTATGTCCCATTTCCACTAACCAACACTTGATAACTGCCATCCTCATTTAGTAACAAAATGCCCGTACCACCTATGCTTCCAACTTCTAGTCGTCCATTCACAGTTATTTATGCATAGATCATTTTTGCTTGTCAAAAGTAGGTGGCTATGAGATGCCAAACTTTGAGAATGAGATCCTGGTGGCTACTTTAATATATCTTGATTTCTTATTGAGGACTGAAGAAACACTGGCAGCTTGGTAGGTGAAGTGTGTAAAAGAGTGAAGGTTGTGTCATGCGTGTAGGGTGACATGTGGAAACATAATTTGTCACAGATAACTACTCCATATCCTAATTTTTATATGATAATCACAATAAGAGTGAGCTGTACTTTACCACCTCATCACTCAAGCTTCTGCACAACAGTCTATATAAATCCAAAAGATGTGTAAGCTCACTTAAATCTATCCTCTTGGTGGAAGACAAGGAGTGGAGCAAGTATACAATCCTTGTTGAGGATTGTAAGAAATCATGCTCCCCACAAGCAAATTCAATGACTTGCAAATGAGTTTTCTGATGAATAACTTCAACTAGAAGCACACACTATTTGGAAGTATATCAACAAATGAAGACTCGAGTGAAGCTTGCTGAAACTGAAATACTTAAGATCCATCATTAATTCATGGAGTTACAACCAAATATTCTAAATTTTGTGAAGTTGCAACCTTGTTGGACTTGGAGATCATCTAGCTTTCCAACTAGCAAAGAAAGTCGCAAGACAACAAAAGACAACCTATGCACCGGGAAGTTCCACCCGGGAAAGAGTACTACTCCACCGGTGCTGATCAGACTCAAGGAAGTGGTGGACCAGAAAAATGCAACATGTTGATTGATGGTGCAGTTGGAGAATCTAGCAATTCTACATTAGAATTTGAAGGCAATATGACTATGGATAGAGGAAGCTGCAAGAATATAATTTCTCAAGGAATGATGAGGAAATGAAATGTTTTCAAGTGGGAGATATGGCAATGGTTAATTCATGAAAGGAAAGACATCTTGTGGGCACAAACTGAAAATGAAACACTATTAAAGAATGCATCTAGGTATTGATTAAAAAAATAGTTGAAGGGTGAGTGAGAAGAGGTTACCCCATACAGGAGGAGAGCATCATCTCCGGCATCTTCAAAAAGCGACGAGTAATATGCAGGGTCGTATATGGAACCTCCAACGGCTTCTGCATCGGAAGCAGAAGGACGTCTAACCAAGGGAGTTGTAGGGCTGAGAAAACTGTTTGTGAGATCAACATCAGTAGCGCTAGTATCTCGAGGAAGAGAGGTGTCCATGTAAGAAGCACCCAGTCTGTACATCTGCATCCATAACAGGGAAGAAGACAGCCTGACTGAGAACCCAATAATTTGCATAGCGAGTGTGAGCTTCACTGACAAACTAACGAAGGTCCCATAAATCTCAGAAGGAATGTGCCTGAAACAGAAGCCAGAAAACACAATTGAATTTAATTGAATACTCCTACTCCTATGCAAAAACACAATCAGAATTGAATATAAATACAGTTATGAGAGAATCTGACCAGATATGGTGAGAAAAGAGGAAGAACCAGGAGAGGTCGAGGAGAATGGAGGAGAAGAGGAGGACGGCGTAAGTCCGGGCGAGGCTCTGACTGCTGCTCTCAATGGCGACGAGGGCGAACAAGGAAATGCCCAAATTGACGAGCAAAACGCCGTTGTAGAGCGCCCCCAGAGATCCGATTAAGGCGCAACCAATCTGGGCGTAGATCAGCTTCACGGCGAGACGCTGAATGTTGTCGTAGTCACGAATCCATCCCTCGATTTCTGTCCACCTCAATCCGCATCCACCACCACAACGCATTATATATATATGTGTGTGTGTATCTATATCTCCACTGTCTCTGCTGGAACACTGCCTGCCGCTACTCACTCATCTCATCTCAGCTTACTATGATTGATATATGTTCTTCAATCTTCAACAAATTCGAATTCAATTCAAATTCAACCTTGCAGCGCTTCCTTCTTCTGAAATTTCAATCAAACCAAACAATCATTTCTGGCTCACATCACCAAAACCAAATACAACAAGAATATTCGGTTCAGGGCAACCTTTTTCTTTTCTTTTTTGGGCCCGGCCCGACCCGATAGCTTCAATTAATTTGAGTTAATTTACAATTACTTTAGTAGTTTTATCAATTACGTTGTGCGGTTAAATATGATATGATATTTTTTGGTCTACAAGTAGTGTCGTTATATCTCATTTTTCATATTTATAAATTTTTGCAATAATTATTTCTCTTAAATGAAAATTTGAAGTGGGACAACAAAATTATGTGTATGCACGTACGTGTGTTCATATATAAATTAGTATTTCTCCCGTACGTTGCACGGATTTAAATATTTATAAATTTATATTTTAAATTTTAAAGACCACATTGTAATTGAATGGGAAAATAATATTGTGGGTCTCAAATATACTCAATATGTTTATATGTGATTACATAAATATCATATGGTTGTTAGAGGTCTTCTTCACGTATCATAATAATTATATTTAACATTTGAAAGCACATAAATATATACAAACATAGTTGAACAAAATAGTAAACATGATTATTGGTGTCATTTTATTAATTTTCAAAAGTACAAAAATAAAAACATGGTATTAATTGAACAAAATACATAACTTGAGTTGTAAAAAAATAATTAGGGTTGATACAATTTTGTTGTATTGTTTTATATATATGCTATATTTTTTAACCCAACAATCATAATCAAAATTATTCTTTTTATGTAGGAATCACTTTTTTACACCTTATAGGAATTTCAATTAAATTTTGACATAATCATTTTTTGTTCCATGTTGTTACCTACTAATCCGTGTAACTGTTCTCCTAAATAACTCATGTAATTATCAATATTAAAATATTTAACTTCACGCAACTATTTTTTTTTTATCACATAATTACTACAATTGCATAAAAAATTGGGTTTGGTAAAAAAATATGTTACATAAAAGAAAGTCTATTACATGTTAAATAATAAATTTTAATATAAAATAAAAACTCTAATTTTGAGAGGAAATGTGTATGTGTGTGTCCGTCTTTTTTCCAGATACAATATATTTATCCTTCATCCATATTCTATACTAAGATCGATGTGAATCACCAATCCATTCATTTCTACCTAATCAATATATATATATGCACTGGATGGAGGGCTTTAAAGCACTAAAGAAAATCGCAAACTGTGACAAAAGACTAATTTGAATAATATTATAAGGAGTAATTTAAAGTATTTTCAAAAAAACTTTATTATATATGCAAAATAATTATGATTTAAATGGTCATAATTTTCGTAAGGAATTGTAATAGTTTTTGTAATATTTTAATATGGAAATGATAGATTATAAAAGCATTAAGTTCAAAAAATGAATACATAAGGATGTGATTAATTAAAATATTAAATAGTCAACGGTTACAATATTAAATAGGTAGAATTAATATTAATTAATAAAATAAATGGACTTGACTATACCTAAATGTTAAAAAGAAATTAAAGAAATAAATAAAATAGTTAAAATAATAAATAAGTTGAATTAATGTTAATTATCAAAATAAATGGTAAGCTTAATCATGACTAATGTACCAAAAAAATATTGAGTAATAAAAAATATGAAAAATGGTAGAAATAAAATAAAAGATCAAAAAGGATAATAAAATAAAAAAACAAAAAGGAAAAAATAGAAAAAGCAAAAATGAAAAAAAAAAAAACAAAAAAAAAGACGGATGATGGGTTTACTACCGCAAGGTTCGATCCGCAAGGTTCGATCCCAGCCCTTCAAGAATTTGTCCATTCCATGATACCAACTCCACCATAATGAAGGTTTTGAATTTTTTCAAAAGAAATATTATTTTAAATCAATTTTTAGCTGTCTATTTTTTATGACAATTTTGCCCCTACGATTTTGCTTTAATATATGTATAGATAGATGTTTTTTGATACATATATATTTATGGAGTTAATAGGCTCTAATATCACAACCTTAACATATTTTTTGGTTTTTCACACAACATTTCAATTTTTGTAATATTTCCAAAACCTTACATTTTGTTGCAATGAAGCCATGAGATTTTGACAACCAAATACTCATATTTTATTAAGAAGCACGAGAACATGAACTATCGAGAAGGCCCACCACAAAAGACGGAGGCTCAACCCAATAATAAGGGCTTGAAAAATCACGAGCAGCCTTGGCTAAACCATGTGCCACACAATTAGCACTTCGACGAACCAAACTGAGAGAAAAGTTATTTGAATCCGTAAAAAATTCCCAACGATTAGAAATAATCGAACCAAATTCAGAGATGGTCGTTGTGGAAGATTTTACAGCCTCAAACACCACCTTGGAATCAACTTCAAAAATAACACGTTGGATACCAAGAGACTTAATCCACGAAAGAGCCTCATGCAAACCCAGTGATTCAAACTCATCAACCCGCAGACATCCCATAAAATGGTTAGTCCTAGCCACAATAAAACCGCCCTCATCATCACGAATTACTGCCCCACAACTAGTCTCATTGGTATCCGTAAAGAAACCAGCATCAACATTAACTTTATAAAAATTACACGGCAGATTGTGCTAGCTCCCGCAACGAGCAATTGAATCATTACCACCACCAACATTACCCTTAGAGGCCCTAGCTGCACGCCATTCCATCAAACAATCCCAACCACTTGCAGCAATAACACCTTCAGGCCTCGCTTTTCCCTCCTAAACCCTAAGATTTTGTTCCTTCCAAAGTTGCCAAGTGATCATGGCTAGAACTGAGATAAATTCAGGTTGTAGTTTTTCCATGACTCCAAAAAAGAATTCTGAAAAGCTATCAAATTGATCAATACAACTCAACAACAACCTCTTCAACCCCACCAACTCCCAACAACTGCTCGCTACCTCACAAAGCAAAAAAATATGGAAATTGTTCTCAAGATTAGAATCACAAAGCCCACAAGTTCCGTTCACTTGAACTCTTGTATGAATAAGATTGGAACGTGTAGGCAAACAATCATGCAACGCACGCCAAAGAAAACATTTCACCTTAGGGGGAATATTAAGACTCCAGAGGCGCTTCCACAACAAAAACCGGTGAAATAGTAATTGATCTAGCGAGACAATAAGCCGATTTCACTGAATAACAATCCTCTTTTGAATAATGCCAAATTAAACAATCAGTTCTGGCACCAGGGCACAATGGGATAGACAAGATATTCATAACATCCTCTTGATCAAAAAATTCAAATAATAACTCGGCATCCCACTAAATAAGAGTTATAGAGATCGAAAGATTACAGCTCCATCTACAAAAGATATTTATTTAACTAATATTTTGGTCGTTCAATTACTTTTTTATTCCAAGAAACGACTGATTTTAGATATTTGCCGATTCTCCTGTGAACTAGGTGCACATCAGACGGTCAAAGTGTTAATCAGGTCCACATGCATTAACGAAAAAAATAGTTAAAACAAGTGATACTTGTTGAATTTTGAGTAATACTATTTAGGATTACAATTGATACTGATTTTCACTCTCTTTTTTGCCGATACTTTTTAAGGATGCAAGTCACTTTTTGGCTTTTATGTGATACTTTTTAGTGTTACAATTGATAACGATTTTAATAATTTTTTGTCAATATATTGACTCGGTCTACACATTAATCGTCTTATGTGCACCTAATGCACACAAGATCTGCCCTTAGATATTTATCATGGATTAAAATTTTCATAAAAAACTTGACAATTGTCAGTTGATCAGATGATATTATGATACACACCTAAAATTATTAATTTTTATTCCGTTTCTTCCTTCGATTTCAATTGGTTGTACTTTAGTTTAATTTTACGCTTATTAATTAATAATTTAATATCAAAAAATTAATTATATACCCTAATTAAATAGAATAAATCCTAATTAATAAGTGTAGAATCAAACTAGAGCAAGATAAATTGAAATTGAATGGAAAAATCGAAGAAAAATTAATAAATTTAACTACGTAGCACTAAGTATAACACACGATTTCATTCGAGGTTAATCAAAACATCAATTAAAAAGACAAAACTAAATAATTATTAGAAAAAGTAAATTAATTATCACATCATGCATCAATAATGATCGCCAAACAAAGATCATGTCTGCAAAGTGGGCAAGTAGAATTATTCGCCACCCACGCCTCGATACAAAAAGCGTGAAAGCGGTGGTTGCAGGGGGCCACGGTTGCGCGCCGCTCGCCGTTGGCGTACTCGTCGAGGCAGATGGCGCAACTGCCATCAACTTCCTCCCCCGCCGATCTCTCTTTTTTGTAGGTGTCGTAAACTAATATGATGCAATCCACCTTCCGCCGCCTATTTCTCGGTTGCCGCCTATTTTCCGGCGGCCGCCTATTTCCCGACGGCCACCTATTTTCCGGCGGCGGAGCACTGAGGAAACCCCATATCGCGTCAGCAAGACGTGGGCATAACATGCAAGATATATAAAGAATCAGTGATAATACGACGAACACGAGGAGGATCACCATGAGCACCAACATCTCATTGCAATATCAAGATGATTAGTAACCAATTGCAGAATAGTATTTTTTACATATATATATATATATGTTTATTATCAGGGTCGGCTGTAAGTAGGGACGAACCCACACGCTGGCTCTAATGGGGGCCCAAAATTTTAAATTTTTTTAGATATTATATAGTAATATTATAATATATATAAAATACTATTATCAAAGATTTATGTTCTAAGTTTGGCAAAGTGGGAAAGGTGTTGGTCGTGGTCGTGTGTTCAATCTTTGTTAAGTGCATTTTCAATTTTTACCTTTACTTTTTTTTTTCTAGTTGATTTTTTATTTATTTATTAAGTTATTTATTTTATTTTCACTATTAACAATAATTGTATTTTTATTTATGCTGTAATTTTTGTCAATACTATTTTTTATAGATTTTCAATCCACTAATTTTATATTTATGTTTTAAGATCTTGATAGTTTATGTATGCATAATATATGTGTGTTCAATCTTTGATAAGTGCATTTTCAATTTTTACCTTTACTTTTTTTTTCCAGTTGATTTTTTATTTATTTATTAAGTTATTTGTTTTATTTTCACTATTACCAATAATTGTATTTTTATTTATGCTGTAATTTTTGTCAATACTATTTTTTATAGATTTTCAATCCACTAATTTTATAGTTATGTTTTAAGATCTTGATAGTTGATGTATGCATAATATATGTATATGCATAATTTCGATTCTTATGAGATTCTCAACCGGACCTCCTAATCATAATATTTTATGTCTATATCTATATAGTTATTACTTTATTTTATTTTTATAATTTATAATTATAGATATACTCCCCTCGTTTCATAATGTTGGTTGTTTTAGAATTTTATTTTTGTGTCAAAATATTTGTTGTTTTAGATATTTCCACACCCTTTCTCCCACGCTTAATCCTACAAATATATGGAGAGAGAAAATTTTGCTAACTTTTTAGGAAAATATAAGAGAATAAGATTTTATTTGATATGGAAGGAAGGGGTATATTAGTTTAAAAAATTAATTATTAATTCTAGATTAAAATCCTAAAACAACAAATATTATGAAACAGAGAAAGTATATATTATTCTTCTAGTATATATATATATATATATATATATACACAATAATAATTCCAATTTCCAATCTTCTCCAGACTCTTAAATACTGGGGCATGCCAAACTAGCAAGGTAAATATGAAAAAAGAAAAAGACAAAGAAAGATTGTTTTCTATTGGAAATGAGATCTTTTATTGCAAACACGAATTTAAGAACATAGCTGGGTAATTTGTGAAGATTGATTTGTCTTGATTGAAGGAATGATCACGATCACTTATTGCACAGAAACGAGGAAGCAGGGGTCAACTTTGGGAAAAAAATTTGACGCTCTTCGTGACGCCCAAAACAAGTGCCCAACATAACAAAACTCTCCCTATATATATATTAAAAAGGTCATTTGCATGTAACACCCTCATATTATATATGATTGGCAGTTTATACCCCCAAACTAAAATAATTAACAAATTGAACCCTTAAAATAAAGTAGTAGTTGCATTTTGCACTCGTTAGGCTTTTGATAATAATTTAAAAAAAAACTCACCAAAATATCATGAAATATATTTATAATAACAATATTTCATAACTTAATTTTATTTCTTTTTTTATAGTTTTTTTTCTAGCCCTTAATTTTTTTACAGGGGAAGTGTGTTATGATTGACAATTTATACCCCAAACGAAAATAATTAACAAATTGCACCGTTGAAATAAAGCACTTGAGATTTCCTATTACACTATTTGTGTTACACTTTCAAATTACATGTGTTTTTTTTATATATTTTTCTTCAATTATATTTTTTTGTGATTTAATTTAATTTTAAGATTGTTTTCCAGGGTTCACCCCCCAATTAGGGTTTATAATTATTTTTTAGTATTTAATTTTCAATTTTCAATTAATAATGCATTATTATGGTTGATTAATTCAAAATTAAAATTTTTAACTTTTTAAATTCATTCTTTTTGTTGATAAATGTTGACTATGATTATTTATGTTATAATTGATTTTTATTTTATAATAAATATTACTAAAATCATAAATTTTATAGTGAAACACGGGGTGAAACACATAGAAGTGTAACAGGAAATTTCAACCCGAAATAAAGTAGTTGTTGCATTTTTGCACGTTAGGCTTTTGAATAAAAAAACTCACCAAAATATCATTAAATATATTTATATCGCCCTTTTTTTTAATAATTTAACTTTCTCCCGCCCCCCTCACCCTCTCTCTCTATATATATATATATATATAATAAATTGTAAAGAGGGGATGGAAAGTGTGAGCTCTGATAATTAAATATCTCCTTCGCTCGTAGCAGAAATGAGCGGGAACTGGATACATTTCCATTTTGGAGAGCTAAGGAGAGAAGTTAGCTAATTCCAGTCATATTTCTGAGTTGGATCGAGGTGGTGAGTTTTCATTTCTCTGAGTTGGATGAAGGTGCATTACTGTGAGTTTTTTTTTGTTTGTCATTTCTCTGATCAAGGTGCTGTTACTTTGAATTTTTTTGTTTGTTCGTCATTTCTATGATCAAGGTGCTTATTGATTTATGCATTTATCTAGTTGGATCAAGGTGCTCTTACCGTGAGTTGCATTTCTATGATTTGAATTTTGGTTTGGACGCTATGCTTAATAATGGTTGTATTTGAAATTATTTTGAAACTTATTGATTTTCATCCAGCTTGAAGATGTTGCTATGCTTAATAATAGTTGTATTAGAAATTATTTTGAAACTTATTGATCTTAATGTGAGTTTTTTTTTTGTTTGTCATTTCTTTGATCAAGGTGCTGTTACTTTGAATTTTTTTGTTTGTTCGCTATGCTTAATAATGGTTGCATTTGAAATTATTTTGAAACTTATTGATTTTCTTCCAGCTTGAAGATGTTGCTATGCTTAATAATAGTTGTATTAGAAATTATTTTGAAACTTATTGATCTTACTGTGAGTTTTTTTTTGTTTGTCATTTCTCTGATAAAGGTGCTGTTACTTTGAATTTTTTTATTTGTTCGTCATTTCTATGATCAAAGTGCTTATTGATTTATGAATTTATCTAGTTGGATAATGGTGCTCTTACCGTGAGTTGCATTTCTATGAGTTGAATTTTGGTTTGGACGCTATGCTTAATAATGGTTGTATTTGAAATTATTTTGAAACTTATTGATTTTCTTCCAACTTGAAGATGTTGCTATGTTTAATAATAGTTGTATTAGAAATTATTTTGAAACTTATTGATCTTACTGTGAGTTTTTTTTTTTGTTTGTCATTTCTTTGATCAAGGTGCTGTTACTTTGAATTTTTTTGTTTGTTCGCTATACTTAATAATGGTTGCATTTGACATTATTTTGAAACTTATTGATTTTCTTCGAGCTTGAAGATATTGCTATGCTTAATAATAGTTGTATTAGAAATTATTTTGAAACTTATTGATCTTACTGTGAGTTTTTTTTTTGTTTGTCATTTCTTTGATCAAGGTGCTGTTACTTTGAATTTTTTTGTATGTTCGCTATGCTTGATAATGGTTGCATTTGAAATTATTTTGAAACTTATTGATTTTCTTCCCGTTTGAAGATGTTGCTATGCTTAATAATAGTTGTATTATAAATTATTTTGAAACTTATTGATCTTACTGTGAGTTTTTTTTGTTTGTCATTTCTCTTATCAATGTACTGTTACTTTGAATTTTTTTGTTTGTTCGTCATTTCTATGATCAAGGTGCTTATTGATTTATGCATTTATCTAGTTGGATCAAGGTGCTCTTACCATGAGTTGCATTTCTATGAGTTGAATTTTGTTTTGGACGCTATGCTTAATAATGGTTGTATTTGAAATTATTTTGAAACTTATTGATTTTCTTCGAGCTTGAAGATGTTGCTATGCTTAATAATAGTTGTATTAGAAATAATTTTGAAACTTATTGATCTTAATGTGAGTTTTTTTTTTGTTTGTAATTTCTTTGATCAAGGTGCTGTTACTTTGAATTTTTTTGTTTGTTCGCTATGCTTAATAATGGTTGCATTTGAAATTATTTTGAAACTTATTGATTTTCTTCCAGCTTGAAGATGTTGCTATGCTTAATAAGAGTTGTATTAGAAATTATTTTGAAACTTATTGATCTTACTGTGAGTTTTTTTGTTTGTCATTTCTCTTATCAAGGTGCTGTTACTTTGAATTTTTTTGTTTGTTCGTCATTTCTATGATCAAGGTGCTTATTGATTTATGCATTTATCTAGTTGGATCAAGGTGCTCTTACCGTGAGTTGCATTTCTATGAGTTGAATTTTGTTTTGGACGCTATGCTTAATAATGGTTGTATTTGAAATTATTTTGAAACTTATTGATTTTCTTCGAGCTTGAAGATGTTGCTATGCTTAATAATAGTTGTATTAGAAATTATTTTGAAACTTATTGATCTTACTGTGAGTTTTTTTTTGTTTGTCATTTCTTTGATCAAGGTGCTGTTACTTTGAATTTTTTTGTTTGTTCGCTATACTTAATAATGGTTGCATTTGAAATTATTTTGAAACTTATTGATTATCTTCTAGCTTGAAGATGTTTTTATGCTTAATAATAGTTGTATTAGAAATTATTTTGAAACTTATTGATCTTACTGTGAGTTTTTTTTTGTTTGTCATTTCTCTGATCAAGGTGCTGTTACTTTGAATTTTTTTGTTTGTTCGTCATTTCTATGATCAAGGTGCTTATTGATTTATGCATTTATCTAGTTGGATCAAGGTGCTCTTACCGTGAGTTGCATTTCTATGAGTTGAATTTTTGTTTTGACGCTATGATTAATAATGGTTGTATTTGAAATTATTTTGAAACTTATTGATTTTCTTCCAGCTTGAAGATGTTGCTATGCTTAATAATAGTTGTATTAGAAATTATTTTGAAACTTATTGATCTTACTGTGAGTTTTTTTTTGTTTGTCATTTCTTTGATCATGGTGTTGTTACTTTGAATTTTTTTGTTTGTTCGCTATGCTTAATAATGGTTGCATTTGAAATTATTTTGAAACTTATTGATTTTCTTCCAGCTTGAAGATGTTGCTATGCTTAATAATAGTTGTATTAGAAATTATTTTGAAACTTATTGATCTTACTGTGAGTTTTTTTTTGTTTGTCATTTCTCTTATTAAGGTGCTGTTACTTTGAATTTTTTTGTTTGTTCGTCATTTCTATGATCAAGGTGCTTATTGATTTAAGCATTTATCTAGTTGGATCAATGTGCTCTTACCGTGAGTTGCATTTCTATGAGTTGAATTTTGGTTTGGACGCTATGCTTAATAATGGTTGTATTTGAAATTATTTTGAAACTTATTGATTTTCTTCCAGCTTGAAGATGTTGCTATGCTTAATAATAGTTGTATTAGAAATTATTTTGAAACTTATTGATCTTACTGTGAGTTTTTTTTTGTTTGTCATTTCTTTGATCAAGGTGCTGTTACTTTGAATTTTTTTGTTTGTTCGCAATGCTTAATAATGGTTGCATTTGAAATTATTTTGAAACTTATTGATTTTCTTCCAGCTTGAAGATGTTGCTATGCTTAATAATAGTTGTATTAGAAATTATTTTGAAACTTATTGATCTTACTGTGAGTTTTTTTTGTTTGTCATTTCTCTGATCAAGGTGCTGTTACTTTGAATTTTTTTGTTTGTTCGTCATTTCTATGATCAAAGTGCTTATTGATTTATGCATTTATCTAGTTGGATAAGGGTGCTCTTACCGTGAGTTGCATTTCTATGAGTTGAATTTTGGTTTGGACGCTATGCTTAATAATGGTTGTATTTGAAATTATTTTGAAACTTATTGATTTTCTTCCAACTTGAAGATGTTGCTATGCTTAATAATAGTTGTATTAGAAATTATTTTGAAACTTTTTGATCTTACTGTGAG
Source organism: Perilla frutescens (assembly GCA_026008535.1). Classification (NCBI taxonomy): domain Eukaryota; kingdom Viridiplantae; phylum Streptophyta; class Magnoliopsida; order Lamiales; family Lamiaceae; genus Perilla; species Perilla frutescens. Next base: position 99,314 of record BRKX01000008.1, on the reverse strand, counting down.
TTTTTTTTTGTTTGTCATTTGTTTGTTCGCTATGCTTAATAATGGTTGCATCTTGATATGAATATAAGTTGTTCTGATGTCTTTGATTTTTATCGAACCAAGGTGGAAACTGGAGGAGGTTCTCCTGTTGATGTAGCCAGATCCCACATGAAGGCCATGCCACCTTGGGCATCTTCTGGGAGTAATATTGAGTTGAAAACCCCCTTGACAGTTTCGATGAAGCTTTTCCAGAAAGGAACGTTTTATTCAGCTGGCCCTTATTTTACGTCTTCGTCAAAGGTTCATTTTTTATTATCTCTTGGTATTCATTCATTTCTGTATCAGAAAAGTAACCACTTTTCTGAATCGCTATATATTATCATTACTCTTTGTTCTTTGCAAAAAAATCTATTTTTTATGTGTTTTGCAACTCACTGTAGCATTGTAGTAAAGTGTTGATGTCTCAGTAAAAAAAAAAACCCTGCATCCCTTCTTCCTCAGTTTACCCTGTTCATCAATATTCTGTTTCTGTGTAATTGGAACATGTAGATTTGGAGGTGTTTTGCCTCTGGATCATGGGATGTTCAGGAAGAATTATGGAGAGTGCAGTCAAGAGCAACAGAAGATATGCTCTGCAGTCCAACCACTGAAATTGATCCATCACACATTGCAGTTGCACAAATCAAAATGAAGAAGTGTTTGCTATGGGAGATAGAATGACTGAACCAGAGTCTTTAAGGCTACATAATCCAATAGATGCATGGGTACATTCAGGAGTTAGTTCCCAACAATGAGGTACTCAATAAGGGAATGCATGGTTTCTTCTATTTTTTATTTTTTTGGTGGTTGCAGAGCAGTAGCTGTTGATACATCTTAAGAGTATGCAGAACTATACATCTGCACATGCAATATTGGCCTTTTGGCAACAGTAAACATTGGTCTTGACTCAAGTAACTGCTAGAGGACCAGTGCTTAGCTTTGCTGCCTCCTGTGTTTATAGGATGATGTTTTTTATTTGTTCTCTCTCATATGTTTTCCTCAGCTTTAGGTTTTTCTTGCTCATTCATTCAAGGTTTCAGCACTCCCCCTTCCCTGATAATCTGATTTCTTTCTTTAATAATGATTATCAAGAGAGAGAGAGAGAGAGAGAGAGAGAGAGAGAGGTTCTTGGAATAGTTTGGGCGTGAAATATGTAGAACAATCACTGTATACAAAACCATGTGCAACAGGGAAGAAAGCAAAGTGATTGGTGTGTCTATATAATGTGTCACTCTATCCTTATTTAATTTATTTCCCGAGATCAATATATATATTGGTGTATCATATCCTTTGAGTTTGGCATGTATCGCTACCAAAAGTTATCAAAAAACAAAGGATAAATTATATTCCTTCATTTCAAAATGTTCGTTATTAATTTTAAGAGTTTTGTTTTGTGTTAAAATATTTATCGTTTTAAATATTTTCACGCCATCTCTCTCAAGACGGTCAAAGTGTTAATCAGATCCACACGCATTGATGAAAAAACAGTCAAAACAGGTGATACTTGTTGAATTTTGAGTAATACTGTTTAGAGTTACAGTTGATACTAATTTTGACTCTTTTTTTGTCGATACTTTTTAAGAATGCAAGTCACTTTTGGGCTTTTATGATCTACCCTTAGATATTTATCATGAATCATGGATTAAAATTTTCATAAAAAACTTGACAATTGTCAGTTGATTGGATGATATTGTCTACTACATTTTTTACAATTACTATGATACACACCTAAAATTATTAGTTTTTATTCCGTTTTTTCCTTCGATTTCAATTGGTTGTGGTTTAGTTTAATTTTACGCTTATTAATTAATAATTTAATATCGAAAAATTAATTATATACCCTAATTAGATAGAATAAACCCTAATTAATAAGTGTAGAATTAAACTAAAGCAAAATAAATTGAAATTGAATGAAAAAATCGAAGAAAAATTCATAAATTTAACTACGTAGCACTAAGTATAGCACACGATTTCATCCGAGGTTAATCAAAACATCAATTAAAAAGACAAAACTAAATAATTATTAGAAAAAGTAAATTAATTATCACATCATGCATCAATAAGGATCGCCAAACAAAGATCATGTCTGCAAAGTGGGCAAGTAGAATTATTCGCCACCCACGCCTCGATACAAAAAGCGTGAAAGCGGTGGTTGCAGGGGGCCACGGTTGCGCGCCGCTACCGTTGGCATACTCGTCGAGGCAGATGGCGCAGCCGCCATCAACTTCCTCCCCCGCCGCCGATCTCTCTTTTTTGTAGGTGTCGTAAACTAATATGATGCAATCCACCTTTCGCCGCCTATTTTCCGACGGCCGCCTATTTCCCGGCTGCCGTCTATTTCCCGGCGGCGGAGCGCTGAGGAAACCCCATATCGCGTCAGCAAGACGTGGGCATAACATGCAAGATATATAAAGAATCAGTGATAATACGACGAACGCGAGGAGGATCATCATGAGCACCAACATCTCAATATTCATCGCAATATCAAGATGATTAGTAACCAATTGCAGAATAGTATTTTTTACATATATATATATATATATATATATATATATATGTTTATTATCAGGGTCGGCTATAAGCAGGGACGAACCCACACGCGGGCTCTAATGGGGGCCCAAAGTTTTGAATTTTTTTAGATATTATACAGTAATATTATATGATTTTATCAAATATATATAAAATACTATTGTTAAAGTTTTATGTTCTAAGTTTGGCAAAGTGGGAAAGGTGTTGGGTCATTTGTAATGAGCTCGTGTGTTCAATCTTTGTTAAGTTCATTTTCAATTTTTACCTTTACCTTTTTTTTTTCCAGTTGATTTTTTATTTATTTATTAAGTTATTTGTTTTATTTTCACTATTAATAATAATTGTATTTTTATTTATGCTGTAATTTTTGTCAATACTATTTTTTATAGATTTTCAATCCACTAATTTTATAGTTATGTTTTAAGATCTTGATAGTTTATGTATGCATAATATATGTATAATTGTATATGCATAATTTCGATTCTTATGAGATTCTCAACCGGACCTCCTAATCATAATATTTTATGTCTATATCTATATAGTTATTACTTTATTTTATTTTTATAATTTATAATTATAGATATACTCTCCTCGTTTCATAATGTTGGTTGTTTTAGAATTTTATTTTTGTGTCAAAATATTTGTTGTTTTAGATATTTTCACACCCTTTCTCCCACGCTTAATCCTACAAATATATGGGGAGAGAAAATTTTGCTAACTTTTTAGGAAAATATAAGAGAATACGATTTTATTTGATATAGAAAGAAGGTGTATATTAGCCTAAAAAATTAATTATTAATTTTAGATTAAAATCCTAAAACAACATACATTATTAAACGGAGGGAGTATATATTATTCTTCTAGTGTATATATAATAATAATAATAATAATAATAATAATAATAATAATTCCAATTTCCAATCTTCTTCTCTCTCTCTGGGCTCTCTCAACTCTGTGGATCACTCATTCGACGTTTAGGAGGAAAGCGAAAGCAATATTCTATATCAATCCTGCACAGCGCAACGTGGGCGCGGCGAATTCGATTCCTCTGCTTTCCTATATTTGATTTTTGTGCCTGGTGAGTTGATTTTTCCGATGATATTTCTGAAACCTAAACGAGTTCAGATCCAGACAGTCGCGCATCCATTTGTTGGATTGCAACCTAATCTTAATAATTTGTGTGTGTTTTTTGCGATTTGATTCGGAGACAGTTGATCAGTTCAATTCAATTCAAATCACACTGGAGGCGTTGTGATCCGGTGATCCAAGTTGGACTTTCGGAATGAAGATGGCGACTGCTTCTTTGGCGGCTCTTCTTCTTGTCACGGCTCAGCTGCATCTGGTGCTCGCTTTCTCATCTGTGGCTCCTGCATTCCTATGGTCGCCTCATCTAAATGGGTAATTGTCTATCTTCTCATTGCTAATTTTGTTAGTTAGTTGATGTTGTTTGCTCAGGACATCTTATCTTTCAAATCCTACTATTGTGATTTCGTTTCTCTCTTTCTTCAGTTTGATTTGGAGGGTGTTTGGCTAAGCTTATTTGATATGTTCCTACATCTTGTATGATGATTTTAGGTCTTCTTATTAAGTTTTTGGAATGTTTGGATGATTGAGCTTACAAGTTATTAGTAATGACAAGGAGTTGTAATAACTAAAACATAATGTGTTTTTCCTAAAATGTCATCATATTTTTCTTTACTTTCCTTGATCTTCCAGGCCTCTTTAAAGCTGTTCATACTGAACTAACCGCTATACAGTTATGACCATAAAGTATGCCATTGTAATCACACTTCTTGTGGAAGTATCTATTTGATGCCAATTTGTTTCAACACTGTCTTATGTTGTGAAACTAAGCAGATGGAAGATCATGAATTTAGTTAAATCCGTTTTCTCCTTAAGTTTTTGAACTCTTTCATGTCTGATTTCGCTAGTCTGCATCAAATATATGCAAGTATTTGTTCTTCATTGTTACCAGGAACCTTTCAGCCCATTTTTGTAGTTTCTGTAATGATGTGTGCACATTAATATTTTACTTTTGAAACTTTTAATCCCAATATATCTATCTAAATTTTTGCTAACATGCGGCAGGAAGAAAGAAATGGTTGATTATAGAATTCTTGCTCCTAGAGATTTAGCGAAGTCCGCAATGACTGAAGGTGGATGGTCGAAATACCTGGTATATCTTTATCCTTTGTTCAGATTTTGATAGTAAATATCCCATGGTTTTTGTTCCTAGCATCCAGAAATATCTCCGAATGTTTAGAGCAAACATGTCCAGAAATATATATTTTGATGTATGCTGGGAAGTATATAAAATTTTTGTTTCCTTGTCTGCAGTGTTCAAGTGAGGAAGTGCAAGGATCTAATAATTTTGCCTTTCTTTTTATTGGATCAGAGGTATTAATGTTTCTTGTCTTTTTTTTTTTTTTGTGAGAAAATGATTGTGTCCATACTGATCCTGCTCCACGTCCACATCTTAAAAAATACATTTCTCTTTCAAATTATCTGTTATCTTAGTATACTAACATCAAAGAATATAGATGATCAAGTCCATGGTCATAACGTGTTAAAACCAATTAATTCAAGCACATTTTTTTAAGAATGGATGAACATGCCTATAAGCCTATTTATTGCACTTTGCCTATGGTTGTGGAATATATAATACCAACAACAATTGGGGTTGTTCCTTTTTAAAATCCCAGTTTTATAATTTTCCTGGGTTTGTGACTTGGAGTGTGTAGGCACTTAAAAGAAAAGGTGTGATGACCCAGGCATGGTTTTTCAACTGCGAAATAAGCTATTTTCAGAACTACTAAAATTATGCAATTTTTCATGCCATAGGTATTGTACTATTTCTTATGGAAGCTTTATGCATGTATCTCCTTATGCAGTTACAGTCTCTTGAAGTTTCCAGACCCTCAAAGACTGATCCAGCACTTATAGACTTGCTCAAGGTTAATTAGTTTACTCTTTACTTGAATAGATACCTTGCTTTATTAATTTTAGCATAATATCATTTAACACATCTTGCTAAAAAGTGTGTCTTCTTCATGATAGGACTCCTTTTCAAACTCCAATTCCTCTTTGGCCTTTCCGTACGTAGTTGCTGGAGAGGAGAAAGTGTCCATAGAAAACTCTTTGATTACAGAGTTTGCTGAAACTTGTCAGCATAATTCTGGAATCAGCAGTATTGCTTTAGTGGGCTCGTGCTCTGTGGATGGTGAAAATTTTGATAAATTAAATGATGTTCACTCAGTTCATGTAAGTACTGTTGATGACCACAAAACTTCACTCTGCTATTTTTGTTGTCCTACTTAATGACATACTGTAATTTACTTGTAGGATTACCTGAACTCAAGGATTGAGAAGTTTTCTGATGGGCATACTGATCTGATTGTCTTGTGCCCTGGAGGTTCCCAGTTATTGCAAGATTCTGATCAACCAAATTCTGAAAGTATGCTATGTTAAAAAAGTTATTACCGGATTAAATTTATTTTTATTTATATTTCGTTGGATTCTTCATTCTCATTACGCAGGCAACATTCTTTCTCAACTTCTCAATGCGGTGAATGAGATGGGTGCAAAATATACGTTTCTATACATCTCTGATCCTTTTAGATCTGTTGAATACCTCACACGCCGGGGAATAGAAAGATTTCTTGCTGAAGGTACCGTTGGAAACGAAACAACTAATTCCACTGCATGTGATGGAGTCTGCCAGATTAAGTCATCTCTTTTAGAGGGAATTCTAGTGGTAAGTAGATTGAATTGAGACCCACTACTGTAAATTCCAGTTTCTTTCTCTTGCTATATCAAATCAGTCTCAGTTCACCTTTTGTGTTATATTTGGATTTTGTTGTATTTACGATATATGTTTGTCTCAAAGTTTATGGTTCTCATTATTTTGCAGGGGATTGTCTTGCTTATTATTTTGATATCGGGGCTTTGCTGCATGATGGGAATTGATACGCCTACGAGGTTTGAGACTCCCGAAGCATCTTGAACGAGTTGCGTATGAAGGATGTATGTTTTTCGGTAGCGGTGATGTTGGTTATCTGCTATGTAATTTCTTTAGGAGATACAACAACCTGATAGAACTTTTTCACTCATGAGTGAACAAGCAGCATTCTGCTTGTGTGAGTAAGTTGAATAAGAAATAGACTTCTGCCAAAGTCTTATGGATTGTTACACTTCCATTTTGCTCCTATGTAGATGATGCTTGTGTTATTTGTAAGCTTATCCATTTGATGATAATTCATTTTTCATGCCTATTTTCGTGAACTTTTTTTTTGTATTTCAGACTCTCCTGTCTGAGTGTATTTGAATTAAGGGTGAATTTAAAATCCATAGTTAAGTTCACTAATCTTGTTTGACTGTATATGTATATATATAGAATATAAATCATTAAAGTTTAGCTCATTTTTGGATTAATTCTAAATGTTTCCTGAGGTCTTGTTCTTCCAAATTTATTCTTCATCACTCCTATAAACACTTCACGCACAAGGCGATCTCTCAAATTCAAAATTAAAGAATAGGATTCACGCACTTTTTTTTAGCTAATCCGATTGCACACTAGTTATAAAAATAAATAAATTATGTACTAGTTATAGATCATCCCTAATTATTTGATCAAGGGTTATAGCTAGGAGCCATGCACCTTACCAAGCTTAATTGATTAAATCTACCAAGCTTAATTGATTAAATCTTGTAGGTGGGATCCTATATTCCTATTTAGTAGATTGACTACATATATAATTGATTAAATCTACCAAGCTTAATTGATTAAATCTTGTAGGTGGGATCCTATATTCCTATTTAGTAGATTGACTACATATATATGTATGGATGATCGAGTAGATCAAGATTTTTAGATGCCATGTCCGTACCCATATTAAAATGGGATGACTCTATAATAATGAAAGATGGGGAAAATAAACAAATGTCTTTAAAAATGCAAGGTCTTGCTCAACTACGTATTCATTGTGAGCATATATAATATACATAATATTATATGATATATATTTAGTAATGAATATGTGTTGATATAGGTAGGAGGGGAACATTAATTATTAGTGAGAGATGGAAAAGCGCAAAAGAGGGATTCTTGTGGTTATGTTGCAGAAATAAGAATATATGGAGGGCTGTAAATATATACTCTTAACTAACATGTTACATGTACGTATAAAAAGGGGTTGGGGTGATGGTAGTAAACACATGTACACCGTATATCATTAACTCCAAGCTCTCTCAATTACGAGAAGAAGTTGATCTCTTCTTCTTCTCGGCAAATACTAATTAATCAAGAATCATACTAGCTTAGCTAGCAAGCAATATATACCTACATCTATATACATGTAAATTAGCTAAGCTAGTTTGTTTCAGTTGAATAATAATAAACAATAATGGCGTCAAGAAATATGATTTGTTTGACGTCGTTACTAATCTATGTGTCGTCTATGTCTGGGGTACTGGTCTTGGGCGAGGACCCCTATCTCTTTTTCGAATGGAATGTGAGCTACGGCACCATCTCCCCTCTCGGAGTTCCCCAAAAGGGCATCCTCATCAACGGCCAATTCCCCGGCCCAATGATCAACTGCACCTCCAACAACAACATCGTCGTCAATGTCTTCAACAATCTCGACGAACCTTTCCTCCTCACCTGGTCGGGCATCCAACAGAGGAAGAACTCGTGGCAAGACGGCACCCTAGGCACCATGTGCTCCATCATGCCCGGCCGCAACTACACCTACCGGTTCCAGGTCAAGGACCAGATCGGCACCTACTTCTACTACCCCACCACCTCCCTCCACAAGGCCGCCGGCGGTATGGGCATGCTCAAGCTCCACAGCCGCGAGCTCATCCCGGTCCCCTTCGACACCCCGGCGGAGGAGTTCGCGGTCCTCCTCGGGGACTGGTACAGCAAGGACCACAAGGCCCTCAAGGCAATCTTGGACGGCGGCCGGAGCATTGGCTTGCCCGACGGCATCCACATCAATGGCGGAATATCGAACTTCACCATGGAGGCCGGCAAGACCTACAGGTACAGAGTTTGCAACGTGGGTTTGAGGGCGTCTGTTAATTTCAGATTGCAGGGCCACTCCATGAAGTTGGTGGAGGTGGAGGGATCGCACACTCTGCAGAATGTTTATGATTCCATCGACCTCCACGTCGGCCAATGCTTGTCCGTGTTGGTGACGGCCGACCAGCCTCCTAGGGACTACTACATGGTGGCCTCACCTAGGTTTATATCTAAGAAACACCTCCAATCCGTCGCCATCATCCGCTATGCCAATAGCGACGGCCCTGCATCCGCCGAGCTACCACCGCCTCCTCCCAACAACACCGCCGGTGTTGCCTGGTCCATCAACCAGTTCCGCTCTTTCAGGTGGAACCTCACGGCTAGTGCAGCCCGTCCCAACCCGCAAGGCTCGTATCACTACGGCCAGATCAACATCACACGCACGCTCAAGCTCGCTAACTCCCGTTACTATGTTGATGGAGATCGTCTGAGATTTGGCATCAACGGCGTATCCCACGTGGATGGGGATACCCCTCTCAAGTTGGCCGAGTACTTCGGAGTTGCGGGGGAGATATTCAAGTATGATCAGGCTGTTGCACGGAATAGTGGTGCTACTACTGATAAGGAATTAATGGTGGAGGCCCCGAGCGTGGTGAACGCCACGTTCAGGAACTTTGTGGAGATCATCTTTGAAAACAATGAGAATACAATCCAGTCATGGCACTTGGACGGCCACTCTTTCTTTGCGGTGGCTATTGAGGCGGGGAAGTGGAGCCCCGAGAAGAGGAAGAACTATAACTTGTTGGATGCAGTGAGCAGGCACACGATTCAGGTGTACCCGAAATCATGGGCGGCGGTGATGACTACGCTCGATAATGCAGGTATGTGGAGCCTTAGATCTATGATGCAGGAGAGGGCATATTTGGGACAACAACTCTACATGAGCGTTCTCTCTCCTGAACGCTCCTTGAGGGATGAGTACAACCTTCCTAATACACAGCAACTATGCGGACTTGTCCACAACTTACCCAAACCCGCTCCATATTCTTGATTCAATATTATATAATTAATCATCTGCTTTAACATATCTTGTATTAAATTATCATCGGGTGTACGTGGTTCATCATGCAATAAGAGAGCTTGGTCTAAAGTCTTTTTTCCATTTTTTTTTTCTTTCAAGCATGCACATCTTCATATAAAACATATTAATAATGCTAATTCTTTAAAATACAAACTACGTACTCTCTTCATAAATTTATACTATTTATATTTAATTTAGAATTAACAAAGAAATTAAGTTTTTTGTGCATGCAATTCAACTAAGCTTGCATAAATGTTGATCATCATAGTGTATATTTTACTGACGGTTGCCAGAAAACGGTGCCAAATCTGACCACCGGCCAAAGGGGTACCCCATTTCACCTGACTTGAAAATTTGATTCTTTTCGAAACCGGACAAACGAGGATAATATAAGTATTTGGTTCGATTCATAATTGATCATAGTGTGAAAAAATACTAAATTCGATGAAAATCCCGACGGTCACCCCGGGGACAAATATGGCCACCGACAAAGGGGTACCCCTTTGGCCCGAGCTCAAAAAATTAATTTTTTCGAAATCAGATGAATTAGGCTAATATAAGCGTATGATTTGATTCATAATTAATTGTAGTGTTCAAAAATGCTAGATTCGATGAAAATTCTGATGGTCACCCCGGGCCCTATACAAGATGTGACCCGGTGTCACATGTCGCACTTTGCTTAATCATGCACAATCCGTCCTCAGTCGAGATTGGCGAGGATTGCCGAGGGTGTGCGACTGTGATGCATGTGAGGGAACTCTGATTTGATTGAGACGGATAATATGCTGGGCGCCGATATGAGTTGCGATGAGGGCATTAAGCACAAGGTAGAGGAAACTCCTGGTTGGGTGCTGATGCCGCTCCCCTGATGAGCCCGAAGGCAGGACAAAATCAGTAGTTGTTCGGAAAGCCCCGTTGAGGGCAAGTGTGGGCATGCGTTGGTGATAAGATATCTCCTGTCCCATGACATTTAGTATCAGAGCGGGCCGACTCGTAGGCCCGTCTTATATGGGCATTGTGGGCGCTACTTGTCGGACGTTCCTGGGCGATGATCCTCCTAAGGTCCCCCCGTAGTTGGTGATCCAAGCACTCGGGAGGAGGACTTGCGTAACCACTGCGGGTGCCCCGCAAGTGGCGATCCGGGCACTCAGGCGGAGGACCTGCGTAGCCTTGTGGATGGACAAGTTTACGGGTGCCTCGATGTGCAAGGCAGCGGTGTAAGTCCTTAGGCGAGTGCACGCCGTGTCCGAGGACGACCACAAATCAAGTGAGGGAGGATATCACAGGTTGCACCTTGCTTAATCATGCACAATCTATCCTCAGTCGGGATTGGCGATGATTGCCAAGGGTGTGCGACTGTGACACACGGGGATGCATACGAGGGAACTCTATTTTCATTGAGACCGACAATATGCTGGGCGCCGATATGAGTTGTGAGGAGGGCATTATTAAGCACAAGGTAGATGAAACTCCTGGTTGGGTGCTGATGCCGCTCCCCTGATGAGCCCGAAGGCAGGGCAAAACCAGTAGTTGTCCGAAAATCCCCGTTGAGGGCAAGTGTGGGCATGCGTTGGCGACAAGATGTCTCCCGTCCCGTGACACCCAAGCCCTACACAAAATGTGACATTTTTGGAAATCAACTTTAAAACCTTCTAGAGGTTGACTCAAAATGAGTTTCTAGGATTTTTCTTTTCTATATGATAGATATTTAAGTCAGGGTTCAAATTCAACAAGAATTACATTCATAGCATATATGTGGAGAGAGTTATGGCCGTTTTACTGATGACTACCAGAAAATGGGGCCGAATCTGGCCACCTGGCTTGAAAATTTGATTCTTTTCGAAACCGGATGAACGAGGCTAATATAAGCTTATGGTTCGATTAATAATTGATCTTAGTATGTAAAAATACTAAATTCGATGAAAATCCCGCCGGTCACCTCAGGTCCCAATTTGGTCACCTCGAAAAATTCATTTTTTGAAACTGGATGAATTAGGCTAATATAAGAATATGGTTTGATTCATAATTGATTATAGTGCTAAAAAATGCTAGATTTGATGAGAATCTCGAAGGTCACTGTGGGCCCTACGCAAGACTTGACCCGGGCCCTTCACAAACGGTGACGTTTTTGGAAATTAACTTGAAAACCATGTTTGGGTTGATTAAAAAAGGGTATATTCTGTTTCAACTTTTTGGTATGATAGATATTTGAGTCAGGGGTCCAACGCAACAGGAATTTCAGGCATCGTACACCTATTGAGAGAGTTATAGCTGATTTAATGACGACTGCTGAAAAACGGGGCCGAATCCAGCCACCAGGATTGAAAATTTGATTCTTCTCGAAACCGGACCAATTAGGCCAATATAAGCATACGGTTTGATTCATAACTGATCCTAGTGTGCAAAAATACTAAATTCGATGAAAATCCCGACGGGCATCCTAGGGCCAAAAATCCATAGAGGTACCCCTTTGGCCCGGGCTCGAAAAATTCATTTTTTGAAATCGGATGAATTAGGCTAATATAAGAATATGGTTTGATTCATAATTGATTATAGTGCTAAAAAATGCTATATTTGATGAGAATCCCGAGGGTCACCGCGGGCCCTACGCAAGACGTGACCCGGGCACTTCACAAACGGTGACATTTTTGGAAATAAACTTGAAAAAAATGTTTGGGTTGATTAAAAAAGGGTATATTCTATTTCAAATTTTTGGTATGATAGATATTTGAGTCAGGGTTCCAACGCAACAAGAATTTCAGGCATCAGACACCTATCAAGAGAGTTATAGCTGTTTTACTGACGGCTGCCGGATCGGCCACTGGGCTTGAAAATTTGATTCTTCTCAAAACCGGATGAATTAGGCCAATATAAGCATACGGTTTGATTCATAACTGATCCTAGTGTGCAAAAATACTAAATTCGATCAAAATCCTGCCGGTCACTCCGTGGCCAAAAATCAAAAGGGGTACCCCTTTGGCCCAGGCTCAAAAAATTCATTTTTCGAAACCGGATAAGTTAGGCAAATATAAGCATATGGTTTAATTCATAATTGATTATAGTGCTAAAAATTCAAGATTTGATGAGAATCCTGAGGGTCACCGCGGGCCCTTCACAAACGGTGACGTTTTTGGAAATCAACTTGAAACCCTTGTTTAGGTTGATTAAAAAAGAGTATCTTCTGTTTCAACTTTTTGGTATGATAGATATTTGAGTCAGGGTTCCAACGCAATAAGAATTTCAGGCATCAGACACCTATTGAGAGAGTTATAACTGTTTTACTAACGGCTGCCGAAAAACGGGACCGAATCCGTCCACCGGGCTTGAAAATTTGATTCTTCTCGAAACCGGACGAATTAGGCCAATATAAGCATACAGTTTGATTCATAACTGATCCTATTGTGCAAAAATACTAAATTTGATAAAAATCCCGCCGGTCACTCCGGGGCCAAAAATCCAAAGGGGTACCCCTTTGGCCCGAGCTCGTAAAATTCATTTTTCGAAACCGGATGAATTAGGCTAATATAAGAATACGGTTTGATTCATAATTGATTATAGTGCTAAAAAATGCTCGATTTGCTGAGAATCCCGAGGGTCACCGCGGGCCCTACACAAGTTGTGACCCGGGCCCTTCACAAACGGTGACGTTTTTGAAAATCAACTTAAAAACCATGTTTGGGTTGATTAAAAAAGGGTATCTTCTGTTTCAACTTTTTGGTATGATAGATATTTGAGTCATGTTTCCAACGCAACAAGAATTTCAGGCATCGGACACTTATTGAGAGAGTTATAGCTGTTTTACTGAAGGCTGCCGGAAAATAGGGCTGAATCCGGCCACCGGGCTTGAAAATTTGATTCTTCTCAAAACCGGACAAATTAGGCCAATATAAGCATACGGTTTGATTCATAACTGATCCTAGTTTGCAAAAATACTAAATTCGATGAAAATCCCGACGGGCATCCCAGGGCCGAAAATCCAAAGGGGTACCCCTTTGGCCCGAGCTCGAAAAATTCATTTTTTAAAACTAGATGAATTAGGCTAATATAAGAATATGTTTTGATTCATAATTGATTATAGTGCTAAAAAATACTAGATTTGATGAGAATCCCTAGGGTCACCGCGGGCCCTACGCAAGACGTGACCCGGGCACTTCACAAACAGTGACATTTTTGGAAATTAAATTGAAAACCATGATTGGGTTGATTAAAAAAGGGTATCTTCTGTTTCAACTTTTTGGTATGATAAATATTTGAGTCAGGGTTCTAACGCAACAAGAATTTCAGGCATCGGACACCTATTGAGAGAGTTATAGCTGTTTTACTAAAGGCTGCCGGAAAACGGGGCTGAATCCGGCCACCGGGCTTGAAAATTTGATTTTTCTCGAAACCGGACTAATTAGGCCAATATAAGTATATGGTTTGATTCATAACTGATCATAATGTGCAAAAATACTAAATTCAATGTAGATCCCGCCGGTCATCCCGAGACTAAAAATCCAAAGGGATACCCTTTGGCCCGAGCACGAAAAATTCATTTTGGAAACCGGATGAATTAGGTTAACATAAGATTATGGATTGATTCATAGTTGATTATAGTGCTAAAAAAATCTAGATTTAATGAGAATCCCGAGGGTCACCGCGGGCCCTACACAAGACGTGACCCGAACCCTACACAAACGGTGGTGTTTTTTGAAATCAACTTGAAAACCATGTTTGGGTTGATTAAAAAAGGGTATCTTCTGTTTCAACTTTTTGGTATGATAGATATTTGAGTCAGGGTTCCAACGCAATACGAATTTCAGGCATCGGACACCTATTGAGAGAGTTATAGATGTTTTACTGACGACTACCGGAAAACAGGGACAAATCCGGCCACCGGGCTTGAAAACTTGATTCTTCTCCAAACCGGACAAATTAGGCCAATATAAGCATACGGTTTGATTCATAACTGATCCTAGTTTGCAAAAATACTAAATTTGATAAAAATCCCGCCGGTCGCCCCGGGGCTAAAACTCCAAAGGGGTACCCCCCTCTTCCTTTTTTGGAGTACGGAGGAGGGGAAGATACAGGGAACAACAAGCTGCTACTCTATGTCGCTCGTGATCCACTTAGGTGCATCACTCACTAACACAAGCTACTTAGAGAAGAGGTTACCCCTTTGGCCCGGGCTCGAAAAATTCATTTTTTGAAACCGGATGAATTAGGCTAATATAAGCATATGTTTTGATTCATAATTGATTGTATTGTTAAAAAATGCTAGAGTCGATGAAAATCCCGACGGTCACACCGGGCCCGAACAAGACGTGACCCAGGCACTACACAAAATGTTACGTTTTTTAAAATCAACTTTAAAACCTTGTAGAGGTTGACAGAAAATGATTTTATAGGATTTTTCATTTCTAGATGATAGATATTTAAGTTAGGGATCCAACGCAATAAGAATTTCAGGCACCGGACACTTATGGAGAGAGTTATAGCTATTTTACTGACAGCTGCCAGAAAATGGAGCCGAATCTGGCCGTCGGGCTTGAAAATTTGATTATTTTGGAAACCGGACGAATTAGGCCAATATAAGAATATGGTTTGATTCATAATTGGTCCTAGTGTGCAAAAATACTAAATTCAATGAAAATCCCGCCGGTCACCCCGGGGCCAAATTTGGCCACCGGCCAAAGGGGTAACGTACCCCTTTGGCCCGGGCTTGAAAAATTCATTTTTTGAAACCGGGTGAATTAGGCTAATATAAGCATATGTTTTGATTCATAATTGACTGTAGTGTTAAAAAACGCTAGAGTCAATGAAAATCCCGACGGTCACACCGGGCCCGAACAAGACGTGACCCTTGGCACTACTCAAAATGTTACGTTTTTTGAAATAAACTTTAAAACCTTGTAGAGGTTAACACAAAATGAGTTTCTAGGATTTTTCTTTTCTAGATGATAGATATTTGAATTAGGGATCCAACGCAACAAGAATTTCAGGCATCGGACACCTATGGAGAGAGTTATATCCGTTTTACTGACAGCTGCCAGAAAATGGGGCCGAATCTGGCCGTCTAGGGCTTGAAAATTTGATTCTTTTGGAAACCGTACGAATTAGGTCAATATAAGAATATGGTTTGATTCATAATTTATCCTAGTGTGCAAAAATACTAAATTCGATGAAAATACCGCCGGTCACCCCGGGGCCAAATTTGGCCACCGGCCAAAAGGGTACCCCTTTGGCCCGGGCTCGAAAGATTCATTTTTTGAAACCGGATGAATTAGGCTAATATAAGCATATGTTTTGATTCATAATTGATGGTAGTGTTAAAAAATGCTAGAGTCGATGAAAGTCCCGACGGTCACACCGGGCCCGAACAAGACGTGACCCTGACACTACTCAAAATGTTACGTTTTTTGAAATAAACTTTAAAATCTTGTAGAGGTTGACACAAAATGAGTTTCTAGGATTTTTCTTTTCTAGATGATAGATATTTGAGTTAGGGATCCAACGCAATAAGAATTTCAGGCATCGGACACCTATCGAGAGAGTTATAGCCGTTTTACTGACAGCTGACAGAAAATGGGGCCGAATATGGCCTTCGGGGGCTTGAAAATTTGATTCTTTTGGAAACCGGATGAATTAGGCCAATATAAGCATATGGTTTGATTCATAATTGATCCTAGTGTGCAAAAATACTAAATTCGATGAAAATCCCGCCGGTCACCCCGGGGCCAAATTTGGCCACCGGCCAAAGGGGGTACCCTTTTGGCCCGAGCTCAAAAGATTCATTTTTTGAAACCGGATGAATTAGGCTAATATAAGCATATGTTTTGATTCATAAGTGATTGTAGTGTTAAAAAATGCTAGAGGCGATGAAAATCCCGACGGTCACACCGGTCCCGAACAAGACGTGACCTTGGCACTACACAAAATATTACGTTTTTTGAAATAAACTTTAAAACCTTGTAGAGGTTGACAAAAAATGAGTTTCTAGGATTTTTCTTTTCTAGATGATAGATATTTGAGTTAGGGATCCAACGCAACAAGATTTTTTTTTTTTCAGAAGAACACCCTTAAAAGGGTGGGGCATTCGGCACCATGCCCAGCCTGTATATAAATCACAAATCATCTCGTACAAAGTCATAGGTGGAATGTGTCCCAAAAGTGAACACACCCCTAACCAAGTACTCGAACTGGAAACAAAGCAGCAAATAAAAGAGGATGCAACCACAAACCGGATGCTAACCCCAAAAGCCAAATGAGAAACAGAAAGTGGAGCACAACCCAAGACTGACTGCAACTCCAAACTTGAACTAATAAGAAATAAATGCAATACACAAATGTGGAACATCACCATCTAACTATATCTAAAATGAGAGTTGGGATATCCCAACTGATCCATCCTCACCAGGGAGAGCAAATATCGAGGAGCAGATCCCGGATCATAGAAGGTAAGCGTAGGGGTCTGAACCCCCCTACCAGCCAGAAAATCAGCTGCCCGTTTCCCCTCATGATGAATGTGTGAAAACCGAACATGACGTCCACGGCACAACACAAGAATTTCAGGCATCGGACACCTATCGAGAGAGTTATAGCCGTTTTACTGACAGCTGCCACAAAATGGGCCGAATCTGGCCGTCGGGCTTGAAAATTTGATTCTTTTGGAAACCGGACGAATTAGGCCAATATAAGCATATGGTTTGATTCATAATTGATCCTAGTGTACAAAAATACTAAATTCGATAAAAATACCGTCGGTCACCCCGGGGCCAAATTTGGCCACCGGCCAAAAGGATACCCCTTTGGCCGGGCTCGAAAAATTCATTTTTTGAAACCAGATGAATTAGGCTAATATAAGCATATGTTTTGATTCATAATTTATTGTAGTGTTAAAAAATGCTAGAGTCAATGAAAATCCCGATGGTCACACCGGGCCCGAACAAGACGTGACCCTAGCACTACTCAAAATGTTACGTTTTTTGAAATCAACTTTAAACCCTTGTAGAGGTTGACACAAAATGAGTTTCTAGGATTTTTCTTTTCTAGATGATAGATATTTGAATTAGGGACATCGGACATCGGACACCTATCGAGAGAGTTATAGCCGTTTTACTGACAGCTGCCAGAAAATGGAGCCGAATCTGACCGTCTAGGGCTTGAAAATTTGATTCTTTTGGAAACCGGACGAATAAGGTCAATATAAGCATATGGTTTGATTCATAATTGATTCTAGTGTGCAAAAATACTAAATTTGATGAAAATACCGCCGGTCATCCCGGGGCCAAATTTGGCCACCGGCCAAAGGGGTACACCTTTGGCGCGGGCTCGAAAAATTCATTTTTTGAAACCGGATGAATTAGGATAATATAAGCATATGGTTTGATTCATAATTGAGTGTAGTGTTCAAAAATGCTAGATTCGATGAAAATCCCGGCTGTCATACCGGGCCCGAACAAGACGTGACCGTGGCACAACACAAAATGTTACGTTTTTTGAAATCAAATTTAAAGCCTTGTAGAGGTTGACAAAAAATGAGTTTCTAGGATTTTTTTTTTCTAGATGATAGATATTTGAGTTAGGGTTCCAATGCAACAAGAATTTCAGGCATCGGACACCTATGGAGAGAGTTATAGTCGTTTTACTGACGGCTGCCAGAAAACGGGGCCGAATCTGGCCTTCGGGCTTGATAATTTGATTCTTTTAGAAACCGGACGAATTAGGCCAATATAAGCATATGGTTTGATTCATAATTGATCCTAGTGTGCAAAAATACTAAACTCGATGAAAATCCCGCCGGTCACCCCGGGGCCAAATTTGGCCACCGGCCAAAGGGTACCCCTTTGGCGCGTGCTCGAAAAATTCATTTTTTGAAACCGGATGAATTAGGCTAATATAAACATATGGTTTGATTCATAATTGATGGTAGTGTTCAAAAATTCTAGATTCGATGAAAATCCCGGCTGTCACACCGGGCCCGACCAAGACATGACCCTGGCACTACACAAAATGTTACGTTTTTTGAAATCAACATTAAAACCTTGTAGAGGTTGACAAAAAATGCTTTTCTAGGATTTTTCTTTTCTAGATGATATATATTTGAGTTAGGGTTCCAACGCAACAAGAATTTCAGGCATCGGACACCTATGGAGAGAGTTATAGCCGTTTTACTGACGGCTGCCAGATAACGGGGCCGAATCTGGCTGTCGGGCTTGATAATTTGATTCTTTTGGAAACCGGACGAATTAGGCCAATATAAGCATATGGTTTGATTCATAATTGATCCTAGTGTGTATAAATACTAAACTCGATGAAAATCCCGCTGGTCACCCCGGGGCCAAATTTGGCTACCGGCCCAAAGGATACCACTTTGGCCCGGGCTCGAAAAATTCATTTTTTGAAACCGGACAAATTAGGCTAATATAAGCATATGGATTGATTCATAATTGAGTGTAGTGTTCAAAAATGCTATATTCGATGAAAATCCCGGCTGTCACACCGGGCCCGAACAAGACGTGACCCTGGCACTACACAAAATGTTACGTTTTTTGAAATCAACATTAAAACCTTGTAGAGGTTGACAGAAAATGCTTTTCTAAGATTTTTCTTTTCTAGATGATAGATATTTGAGTTAGGGATCCAACGCAATAAGAATTTTTTTTTTTTAGAAGAACACCCCTAGAAGGGGTGGGGCATTCGGCACCATGCCCAGCCTGTATATAAAACGCAAATCATCTCGTACAAAGTCATAGGTGGAATGTGTCCCAAAATTGAACACACCCCTAGCCGAGTACTCGAACTGGAAATAAAGCAGCCAATAAGAGAGGATGCAACTACAGACCGGATGCTATCCCCAAAAGCCAAATGAAAAACCGAAAGTGGAGCACAGCCCAAGACTGACTGCAACTCCATCGGACACCTATGGAGAGAGTTATAGCCGTTTTACTGACGGCTGCCAGAAAACGAGGCCGAATCTGGCGGTCGGGCTTGATAATTTGATTCATTTGGAAACCGGACGAATTAGGCCAATATAAGCATATGGTTTGATTCATAATTGATCCTAGTGTGCAAAAATACTAAACTCGATGAAAATCCCGCCGGTCACCCCGGGGCCAAATTTGCGCGGGCTCGAAAAATTCATTTTTTGAAACCGGATGAATTAGGCTAATATAAGCATATGGTTTGATTCATAATTGAGTGAAGTGTTCAAAAATGTTAGATTCGATGAAAATCCCGGCTGTCACACCGGGCTCGAACAAGACGTGACCCTGGCACTACACAAAATGTTACGTTTTTTGAAATCAACACTAAAACATTGTGGAGGTTGACACAAAATGAGTTTCTAGGATTTTTCTTTTCTAGATGATAGATATTTGAGTTAGGGATCCAACGCAACAAGAATTTCGGGCATCGGACACCTATGGAGAGAGTTATAACCGTTTTACTGACGGCTACCAGAAAAGGGGCCGAATCTGGCCGTCGGGCTTGATAATTTGATTCTTTTAGAAACCGGACGAATTAGGCCAATATAAGCATATGGTTTGATTCATAATTGATCCTAATGTGCAAAAATACTAAACTCGATAAAAATCCCGTCGGTCACCCCGGGGCGAAATTTGGCCACCGGCCAAGGAGTACCCCTTTGGCGCAGACTCGAAAAATTCATTTTTTGAAACCGGATGAATTATGCTAATATAAACATATGGTTTGATTCATAATTGATGGTAGTGTTCAAAAATTCTAGATTCGATGAAAATCCCGGCTGTCACACAGGGCCCGAACAAGACGTGACCCTGGCACTACACAAAATGTTACGTTTTTTGAAATCAACTTTAAAACCTTGTAGAGGTGGACACAAAATTAGTTTCTAGGATTTTTCTTTTCTAGATGATAGATATTTGAGTTAGGGTTCCAACGCAACACGAATTTCAGGCATCGGACACCTATGGAGAGAGTTATAGCTGTTTTACTAACGGCTGCCAGAAAACGGGGCGGAATCTGGCCGTCGGGCTTGATAATTTGATTCTTTTGGAAACCGGACGAATTAGGCCAATATAAGCATATGGTTTGATTCATAATTTATCCTAGTGTGCATAAATACTAAACTCGATGAAAATCCCGCCGTTCACCCCGGGGCCAAATTTGGCCACCGGCCAAAGGGGTACGTACCCCTTTGGCGCGCGGCTCGAAAAATTCATTTTTTGAAACCGGATGAATTAGGCTAATATAAGCATATGGTTTGATTCATAATTGAGTGTAGTGTTCAAAAATTCTAGATTCGATGAAAATCTCGGCTGTCACAACGGGCCCGAACAAGACGTGACCCTGGCACTACACAAAAGGTTACGTTTTTTGAAATCAACATTAAAACCTTGTGGAGGTTGACACAAAATGAGTTTCTAGGATTTTTATTTTCTAGATGATAGATATTTGAGTTAGGGATCCAACGCAACAAGAATTTTTTTTTTTTTTTTTTTTTTTTTTTTTTTTTTTTTTTTTTTTTAAAAGAACACCCCTAGAAGGGGTGGGGCATTCGGCACCATGCCCAGCCTGTATATAATTCACAAATCATCTCGTACAAAGTCATAGGTGGAATGTGTCCCAAAAATGAACACACCCCAAGCCAAGTACTCGAAATGGAAATAAAGCAGCAAATAAATGAGGATGCAACCACAGACCGGATGCTATCCCCAAAAGCCAACTGAAAAACAGAAAGTGGAGCACAGCCCAAGACTGACTGCAACTCCAAACTTGGAATAATAAGAAACAAATACAAGACACAAAAGTGGAACATCACCATCTAACTATATCGAAAACGAAAGTTGGGATATCCCAACTGATCCATCCTCACCAGGGAGAGCAAATATCGAGGAGCAGATCCCGGGTCATAGAAAGTAAGCGTAGGGGACTGAACCCCCCTACTAGCCAGAAAATCAGCTGCCCGGTTCCCTTCACGATGGATGTGTGAGAACCGAACATGTCGTCCGCGGCACAACATACGAATGGACGTCAACGTGTGCCGAGTCACAGCCGAACCGGGCTGGCCCGACTGCAACACCGACACCACTGAAGCAGCATCCATCTCAATCCAGATGTGATCTGAATACTGCACAGCGAGTCTCAGCCCATGAAGCAGTGCCTGGAACTCAGCATCAAAACTCGATGCGGCCCGCAGGGGCGCGCAGAAACCTGCCAAAAAAGAGCCAGTGTAGTCACGAACCAAACCGCCACCGCCTGCCGCCATCTGGAGATCAGTCGAGTAGGACCCATCCGTGTTGAGCTTTACCCACGGTACCTCAGGAGGTCGCCACGACACCATTCGAGACCGGAGAGATCTCGGAACAGGGTCTGCGACGGGCATGAAAGGCACCTGCGGATAGCAGCCCAACCAATGCTGTGGAAGGAGCTTCCCGGCCGAAACCAAAAGGTGGAGGTGGCGCTGAACCTGCCAAACAATGTGAGACACAAGGAAAGAAACACCGCGATGCTTGCGGCTGTTCCTCTCCGTCCAAATAAACCAAAGTGCAAGGCAAGGAATCAAAAAACTGATGTGCTTCGGAGAGGATCGTGGGAACAGCCCCCTCCAAAACCCAAGAGCCTGTGTGACTGTATGTGCAAGTGGTGCAGTGATGTGAAACCAAGACGCAACAAAAGCCCAAACCGATTTCGCAGACTCAGACCAAAGAAAGACATGCTCTAAGGACTCGACCTGCGGATCACGACAACACTGACAACGAGAAGCAAGGTGAAATCGACGAGACTGGAGACACACATCAACAGGGACTCGATCATGTAACAGACGCCAGAGGAAGACGGAAATGGTGGGAGTAAGGCAATCATGCCAAATGGACCCGAAAAGAGGCCGATCGGGCCGCCGGTACCTGACATGATCCCATGCAGAGGTCAAAGAGAACTCACCAGTAGAAGTCAAATTCCACCGCATGCTATCCCTCTCCCCCCACAGCACAGGAGTCCGGCTCAACGAATCAATCAGCTCATCAGATAACGCATAATGATCACATAAAGCAAGCAAACGACGCACAGACCAAGACTCACCATCAAAATACCAATCAACAGGGAGGTGATCAAAAGTAGAAGCAGGACAAAAAGCAGATAAAGGCACATCATCAAACCACACATCATCCCAGAAGCTTACCTGACCGGCCCCCAAGGACCACCTGATATGCTCCTGAGCCTGTGCACAAACTCGGATAAGTCTCTTCCACACTCTGCTATCGGACTTACGCAACGGCACCCTCTCCGGATAAAGTGGGCCACAATACTTCTGCCGCATGTAACGGGCCCAAAGAGAATCCTGAGCCCTAAACCTCCACCACAACTTCCAACCAAACGCTGTGACCAGATCATCAAAACGGCGAATACCCAAGCCACCCTCAGCCATCGGCAAGCAGATAGTCTCCCAGCTGATCCAGTGTGTCCTCCTCTGCTCCCCTACCGATCCCCAGAAGAACCGGGCAATCATCTGCTCAAGCTGATGGATCACTCCCTTGGAAGGATCCATCACCTGGAAGATGTGAAGAGGGAGAGTGGCAAGAGTGCTCTTGATAAGAGCCAATCTACCACCAAAGGAAAGACGCCGATGGGACCAACCATGGATCCTGGCACTCAACCGCTGTCGAAGAGGCAAGAAAAGGGAACTCTTCATATGGCCTCTGTAGATCGGGACACCAAGAAAAATGAAAGGCAACGCGCCACGCTGGTACCCACAAACCGCCTGAATCTGCTGCTGCCAGATCGGAGCAAACTTCTCAGTGATATAGAAGCTGCTCTTCTCCCGGTTCACCAGCTGACCCGAGACCTTCACATAATGATCAAGACACCCCATCAACCTACCCAAACCGTCCGGCCAGGCTCTCGAGAAGATAATGATGTCATCAGCATAAGAGAGATGAGAAACAGGGAATCCCCATTTCAACGTCTTAAACACCATGCCCGGGTCCCCACAAATCATACGGTCCAAAGTCCTCGATAAATAATCCGCAGCTAGCACAAACAAAGAAGGAGAAAGAGGATCTCCCTGTCTCAAACCCCGAGAGGAAGGAAAGAATCCCGCCTATGGACTCCAACGCAACAAGAATTTCAGGTATCGGACACCTATGGAGAGAGTTATAGCCGTTTTACTGACGGCTGCTAGAAAACGGGGCCGAATCTGGCCGTCGGGCTTGATAATTAGATTCTTTTAGAAACCGGACGAATTAGGCCAATATAAGCATATGGTTTGATTCATAATTGATCCTAGTGTGCAAAAATACTAAACTCGATGAAAATCCCGCCGGTCACCCCGGGGCCAAATTTGGCCACCGGCCAAAGGGGTACAACTTTGGCGCGGGGCTCGAAAAATTCATTTTTTGAAACCGGATGAATTAGGCTAATATAAGCATATTGTTTGATTTATAATTGATGGTAGTGTTCAAAAATGCTAGATTCGATGAAAATCCCGGCTGTCACACAGGCCCGAACAAGACGTGACCCTGACACTACACAAAATGTTACGTTTTTTGAAATCAACTTTAAAACCTTGTAGAGGTTGACACAAAATGAGTTTCTAGGATTTTTCTTTTCTAGATGATAGATATTTGAGTTAAGGATCCAACGCAATGAGAATTTTTTTTTTTTTTAGAAGAACACCCCTAGAAGGGGTGAGGCATTCCGCACCATGCCCAGCCTGTATATAAATCGCAAATCATCTCGTACAAAGTCATAGGTGGAATGTGTCCCAAAAGTGAACACACCCCTAGCCGAGTACTCGAACTGGAAATAAAGCAGCCAATAAGAGAGGATACAACCACAGACCGGATGCTATCCCCAAAAGCCAAATGAAAAACCGAAAGTGGAGCACAGCCACAGACTGACTGCAACTCCATCGGACACCTATGGAGAGAGTTATAGCCGTTTTACTGACGGCTTCCAGAAAACGGGGCCGAATCTGGCGGTCGGGCTTGATAATTTGATTCTTTTGGAAACCGGACGAATTAGGCCAATATAAGCATATGGTTTGATTCATAATTGATCCTACTGTGCAAAAATACTAAACTCGATGAAAATCCCGCCGATCACCCCGGGGCCATATTTGGCCACCTGCCAAAGGGGTACCCCTTTGGCGCGGGCTCGAAAAATTCATTTTTTGAAACCGGATGAATTAGGCTAATAAAAACATATGGTTTGATTCATAATTGATTGTAGTGTTCAAAAATTCTAGATTCGATGAAAATCCAAGCTGTCACACCGGGCCCGAACAAAACGTGACCCTGACACTATACAAAATGTTACATTGTTTGAAATCAACATTAAAACCTTGTAGAGGTTGACACAAAATGCTTTTCTAGGATTTTTCTTTTCTAGATGATAGATATTTGAGTTAGGGATCCAACGCAACAAGAATTTCAGGCATCGGACACCTATGGAGAGAGTTATAGCCGTTTTACTGACGGCTGTCAGAAAACGGGGCCGAATCTGGCCGTCGGGCTTGATAATTTGATTCTTTTAGAAATCGGACGAATTAGGCCAATATAAGCATATGGTTTGATTCATAATTGATCCTAGTGTGCATAAATATTAAACTCGATGAAAATCCCGACGGTCACCCCGGGGCCAAATTTGGCCACCGGCCTAAGGGGTACCACTTTGGCCCGGGCTCGAAAAATTCATTTTTTGAAACCGGATGAATTAGGCTAATATATGCATATGGTTTGATTCATAATTGAGTGTAGTGTTCAAAAATGCTAGATTCGATGAAAATCCCGACTGTCACACCGGGCCCGAACAAGACGTGACCCTGGCACTACACAAAATGTTATGTTTTTTGAAATCAACATTAAAACCTTGTAGAGGTTGACACAAAATGCTTTTCTAGGATTTTTCTTTTCTAGATGATAGATATTTGAGTTAGGGATCCAACTCAACAAGAATTTCAGGCAACGGACACCTATGGAGAGAGTTATAGCCGTTTTACTGACGGCTGGCAGAAAACGGGCCGAATTTGGCCGTCGGGATTGATAATTTGATTCTTTTGGAAACCGGATGAATTAGGCCAATATAAGCATATGGTTTGATTCATAATTGATCCTAGTGTGCAAAAATACTAAACTCGATGAAAATCCCGCCGGTCACCCCGGGGCCAAATTTGGCCACCGGCCAAAGGGTACCTCATTGGCGCGGGGCTCAAAAAATTCACATTTTGAAACCGGATGAATTAGGCTAATATAAGCATATGGTTTGATTTATAATTGATGGTAGTGTTCAAAAATGCTAGATTCGATGAAAATCCCGGCTGTCACACAGGGCCCGAACAAGACGTGACCCTGGCACTACACAAAATGTTACGTTCTTTGAAATAAACTTTAAAACATTATAGAGGTTGACACGAAATGAGTTTCTAGGATTTTTCTTTTCTAGATGATAGATATTTGAGTTAGGGATCCAACGCAACAAGAATTTCAGGCATCGGACACCTATGGAGAGAGTTATAGTCGTTTTACTGACGGCTGCCAGAAAACGGGGCCGAATCTGGCCGTCGGGCTTGATAATTTAATACTTTTGGAAACCGGACGAATTAGGCCAATGTAAGCATATGGTTTGATTCATAATTGATCCTAGTGTGCAAAAATACTAAACTCGATGAAAATCCGGCCGGTCACCCCGGGGCCAAATTTGGCCACCGCCCAAAGGGGCACCCCATTGGCGCGGGGCTCGAAAAATTCATTTTTTGAAACCGGATGAATTAGGCTAATATAAGCATATGGTTTGATTCATAATTGATGGTAGTGTTCAAAAATGCTATATTCGATGAAAATCCCGGCTGTCACACAGGGCCCGAACAAGACGTGACCCTGGCACTACACAAAATGTTACGTTTTTTGAAATCAACTGTAAAACATTGTAGAGGTTGACACAAAATGAGTTTCTAGGATTTTTCTTTTCTAGATGATAGATATTTGAGTTAGGGTTCCAACGCAATACGAATTTCAGGCATCAGACAACTATGGAGAGAGTTATAGCTGTTTTACTGACGGCTGCCAGAAAACAGGGCGGAATCTGGCCGTCGGGCTTGATAATTTGATTCTTTTAGAAACCGGACGAATTAGGCCAATATAAGCATATGGTTTGATTCCTAATTGATCCTAGTGTGCAAAAATACTAAACTCGATGAAAATCCCGCCGGTCACCCTGGGGCCAAATTTGGCCACCGGCCAAAGGGGTGGCGCGGGCTCGAAAAATTCATTTTTTGAAACCGGATGAATTAGGCTAAATAACCATATGGTTTGATTCATAATTGAGTGTAGTGTTCAAAAATGCTATATTCGATGAAAATCCCGGCTGTCACACGGGGCCCGAACAAGACGTGACCCTGGCACTAGACAAAATGTTACGTTTTTTGAAATCAACATTAAAACCTTGAAGAGGTTGAAAAAAAATGCTTTTCTAGGATTTTTCTATTCTAGATGATAGATATTTGAGTTAGGGATCCAACGCAACAAGAATTTCAGGCATCAGACACCTATGGAGAGAGTTATAGCCGTTTTACTGACGGCTGCCATAAAACGGGGCCTAATCTGGCCTTCGGGCTTGATAATTTGATTCTTTTGGAAACCGGATGAAGTAGGCCAATATAAGCATATGGTTTGATTCATAATTGATCCTAGTGTGCAGAAATACTAAACTCGATGAAAATTCCGCCGGTCACCCCGGGGCCAGATTTGGCCAACGGCCAAAGGGGTACCCCTTTTGCCCGGGCTCGAAAAGTTCATTTTTTGAAACCGGATGAATTAGGGTAATATAATCATATGGTTTGATTCATAATTGAGTGTAGTGTTCAAAAATGCTATATTCGATGAAAATCCCGGCTGTCACACGGGGCCCGAACAAGACATGACCCTGGCACTAGACAAAATGTTACGTTTTTTGAAATCAACATTAAAACCTTGAAGAGGTTGACACAAAATGCTTTTCAAGGATTTTTCTTTTCTAGATGATAGATATTTGAGTTAGGGATCCAACGCAACACGAATTTCAGGCATCCGACACCTATGGAGAGAGTTATAGCTGTTTTACTGACGGCTGCCAGAAAACGGGGCGGAATCTGGCTGTCGGGCTTGATAATTTGATTCTTTTAGAAACCGGACGAATTAGGCCAATATAATCATATGGTTTGATTCATAATTGATCCTAGTGTGCAAAAATACTAAACTCGATGAAAATCCCGCCGGTCACCCCGGGGCCAAATTTGGCCACCGGCCAAAAGGGTACCCTTTGGCGCGGTCTCGAAAAATTCATTTTTTGAAATCGGATGAATTAGGCTAATATAAACATATGGTTTGATTCATAATTGATTGTAGTGTTCAAAAATTCTAGATTCGATGAAAATTCCGAATGTCACACCTGGCCCGAACAAGACGTGACCCTAGCACTACATAAAATGTTACGTTTTTTGAAATCAACATTAAAACCTTGTAGAGGTTGACACAAAATGCTTTTCTAGGATTTTTCTTTTCTAGATGATAGATATTTGAGTTAGGGATCGAACGCAACAAGAATTTCAGGCATCAGACACCTATGGAGAGTGTTATAGCCGTTATACTGACGGCTGCCAGAAAACGGGGCCGTATCTGGCCTTCGGGCTTGATAATTTGATTCTTTTGGAAACCGGACAAATTAGGCCATTATAAGCATATGGTTTGATTCATAATTGATCCTAGTGTGGAAAAATACTAAACTCGATGAAAATCCCGCCGGTCAACCTGGGGCCAAATTTGGCCACCGGCCCACTTTGGCCTGGGCTCGAAAAATTCATTTTTTGAAACCGGATGAATTAGGCTAATATAAGCATATGGTTTGATTCATAATTGAGTGTAGTGTTCAAAAATGCTAGATTCGATGAAAATCCCGGCTGTCACACCGGGCCCGAACAAGATGTGACCCTGGCACTACACAAAATGTTACGTTTTTTGAAATCAAATTTAAAACCTTGTAGAGGTTGACAGAAAATGAGTTTATAGGATTTTTCTTTTCTAGATGATAGATATTTGAGTTAGAGATCCAACGCAACAAGAATTTCAGGCATCGGACACCTATGGAGAGAGTTATAGCTGTTTTACTAACGGCTGCAAGAAAACGGGGCCGAATCTGGCCGTCTGGCTTGATAATTTGATTCTTTTAGAAACCGGACGAATTAGGCCAATATAAGCATATGGTTTGATTCATAATTGATCCTAGTGTGCAAAAATACTAAACTCGATGAAAATCCCGCCGGTCACTCCGGGGCTAAATTTGGCCACCGGCCAAAGGGGTACCCCTTTGGCGCGGGCTCTAAAAATTCATTTTTTGAAACCGGATGAATTAGGCTAATATAAGCATATGGTTTGATTCATAATTGAGTGTAGTGTTCAAAAATCCTAGATTCGATGAAAATCCCGGCTGTCACTCCGGGCCCGAACAAGACGTGACCCCAGCACTACACAAAATGTTACGTTTTTTGAAATCAACTTTAAAACCTTGTAGAGGTTGACACAAAATGAGTTTCTAGGATTTTTATTTTCTAGATGATAGATATTTGAGTTAGGGATCCAACGCAACAAGAATTTCAGGCATCGGACACCTATGGAGAGAGTTATAGCTGTTTTACTGACGGCTGCCAGAAAACGGGGCCGAATCTGGCCGTCGGGCTTGATAATTTGATTCTTTTAGAAACCGGACAAATTAGGCCAATATAAGCATATGGTTTGATTCATAATTGATCCTAGTGTGCAAAAATACTAAACTCGATGAAAATCCCGCCGGTCACCCCGGGGCCAAATTTGGCCACCGGCCAAAGGGTACCCTTTTGGCCCGGGCTCGAAAAATTCATTTTTTGAAACCGGATGAATTAGGGTAATATAATCATATGGTTTGATTCATAATTTAGTATAGTGTTCAAAAATGCTATATTCGATGAAAATCCCGGCTGTCACACGGGGCACTAGACAAAATGTTACGTTTTTTGAAATCAACATTAAAACCTTGAAGAGGTTGACACAAAATGCTTTTCAAGGATTTTTCTTTTCTAGATGATAGATATTTGAGTTAGGGATCCAACGCAACACGAATTTCAGGCATCCGACACCTATGGAGAGAGTTATAGCTGTTTTACTAACGGCTGCCAGAAAACGGGATGGAATCTGGCTGTCGGGCTTGATAATTTGATTCTTTTAGAAAACGGATGAATTAGGCCAATATAAGCATATGGTTTGATTCATAATTGATCCTAGTGTGCAAAAATACTAAAATCGATGAAAATCCCGTCGGTCACTCCGGGGCCAAATTTGGGCACCGGCCAAAGGGGTACCTCTTTGGCGCGGGCTCGAAAAATTCATTTTTTGAAACCGGATGAATTAGGCTAATATAAGTATATGGTTTGATTCATAATTGATTATAGTGTTCAAAAATGCTAGATTCGATAAAAATCCTGACTGTCACACCGGGCCCGAACAAGACGTGACCCTGGCACTACACAAAATGTTACTTTTTTGAAATCAAATTTAAAACCTTGTAGAGGTTGACAGAAAATGAGTTTATAGGATTTTTCTTTTCTAGATGATAGATATTTGAGTTAGGGATCCAACGCAACAAGAATTTCAGGCATCGGACACCTATGGAGAGAGTTATAGCCGTTTTACTGACGGCTGCTAGAAAACGGGGCCGATTCTGGCCGTCGGGCTTGATAATTTGATTCTTTTAGAAACCGGACGAATTAGGCCACTATCAGCATATGGTTTGATTCTTAATTGATCCTAGTGTGCTAAAATACTAAACACGATGAAAATCCCGCCGGTCACTTCGGGGCCAAAGTTGGCCACCGGCCAAACCCTTTTGGCCCGGGCTCGAAAAATTCATTTTTTGAAACCGGATGAATTAGGGTAATATAATCATATGGTTTGATTCATAATTGAGTGTAGTGTTCGAAAATGCTATATTCAATGAAAATCCCGACTGTCACACCGGGCCCGAACAAGACGTGACCCTGGCACTACACAAAATGTTACTTTTTTGAAATCAAATTTAAAACCTTGTAGAGGTTGACAGAAAATGAGTTTATAGGATTTTTCTTTTCTAGATGATAGATATTTGAGTTAGGGATCCAACGCAACAAGAATTTCAGGCATCGGACACCGATGGAGAGAGTTATAGCTGTTTTACTAACGGCTGCCAGAAAACGGGGCCGAATCTGGCCGTCTGGCTTGATAATTTGATTCTTTTAGAAACCGGATGAATTAGGCCAATATAAGCATATGGTTTGATTCATAATTGATCCTAGTGTACAAAAATACTAAATTCGATGAAAATCCCGCCGGTCACCTCAGGTCCCAATTTGGTCACCTCGAAAAATTCATTTTTTGAAACTGGATGAATTAGGCTAATATAAGAATATGGTTTGATTCATAATTGATTATAGTGCTAAAAAATGCTAGATTTGATGAGAATCTCGAAGGTCACTGTGGGCCCTACGCAAGACTTGACCCGGGCCCTTCACAAACGGTGACGTTTTTGGAAATTAACTTGAAAACCATGTTTGGGTTGATTAAAAAAGGGTATATTCTGTTTCAACTTTTTGGTATGATAGATATTTGAGTCAGGGGTCCAACGCAACAGGAATTTCAGGCATCGTACACCTATTGAGAGAGTTATAGCTGATTTAATGACGACTGCTGAAAAACGGGGCCGAATCCAGCCACCAGGATTGAAAATTTGATTCTTCTCGAAACCGGACCAATTAGGCCAATATAAGCATACGGTTTGATTCATAACTGATCCTAGTGTGCAAAAATACTAAATTCGATGAAAATCCCGACGGGCATCCTAGGGCCAAAAATCCATAGAGGTACCCCTTTGGCCCGGGCTCGAAAAATTCATTTTTTGAAATCGGATGAATTAGGCTAATATAAGAATATGGTTTGATTCATAATTGATTATAGTGCTAAAAAATGCTATATTTGATGAGAATCCCGAGGGTCACCGCGGGCCCTACGCAAGACGTGACCCGGGCACTTCACAAACGGTGACATTTTTGGAAATAAACTTGAAAAAAATGTTTGGGTTGATTAAAAAAGGGTATATTCTATTTCAAATTTTTGGTATGATAGATATTTGAGTCAGGGTTCCAACGCAACAAGAATTTCAGGCATCAGACACCTATCAAGAGAGTTATAGCTGTTTTACTGACGGCTGCCGGATCGGCCACTGGGCTTGAAAATTTGATTCTTCTCAAAACCGGATGAATTAGGCCAATATAAGCATACGGTTTGATTCATAACTGATCCCAGTGTGCAAAAATACTAAATTCGATCAAAATCCTGCCGGTCACTCCGTGGCCAAAAATCAAAAGGGGTACCCCTTTGGCCCAGGCTCAAAAAATTCATTTTTCGAAACCGGATAAGTTAGGCAAATATAAGCATATGGTTTAATTCATAATTGATTATAGTGCTAAAAATTCTAGATTTGATGAGAATCCTGAGGGTCACCGCGGGCCCTTCACAAACGGTGACGTTTTTGGAAATCAACTTGAAACCCTTGTTTAGGTTGATTAAAAAAGAGTATCTTCTGTTTCAACTTTTTGGTATGATAGATATTTGAGTCAGGGTTCCAACGCAATAAGAATTTCAGGCATCAGACACCTATTGAGAGAGTTATAACTGTTTTACTAACGGCTGCCGAAAAACGGGACCGAATCCGTCCACCGGGCTTGAAAATTTGATTCTTCTCGAAACCGGACGAATTAGGCCAATATAAGCATACAGTTTGATTCATAACTGATCCTATTGTGCAAAAATACTAAATTTGATAAAAATCCCGCCGGTCACTCCGGGGCCAAAAATCCAAAGGGGTACCCCTTTGGCCCGAGCTCGTAAAATTCATTTTTCGAAACCGGATGAATTAGGCTAATATAAGAATACGGTTTGATTCATAATTGATTATAGTGCTAAAAAATGCTCGATTTGCTG
Source organism: Perilla frutescens (assembly GCA_026008535.1). Taxonomy (NCBI): domain Eukaryota; kingdom Viridiplantae; phylum Streptophyta; class Magnoliopsida; order Lamiales; family Lamiaceae; genus Perilla; species Perilla frutescens. The sequence continues at coordinate 66,691 of BRKX01000008.1, read as the reverse complement.
AGAATCCCGAGGGTCACCGCGGGCCCTACACAAGTTGTGACCCGGGCCCTTCACAAACGGTGACGTTTTTGAAAATCAACTTAAAAACCATGTTTGGGTTGATTAAAAAAGGGTATCTTCTGTTTCAACTTTTTGGTATGATAGATATTTGAGTCATGTTTCCAACGCAACAAGAATTTCAGGCATCGGACACTTATTGAGAGAGTTATAGCTGTTTTACTGAAGGCTGCCGGAAAATAGGGCTGAATCCGGCCACCGGGCTTGAAAATTTGATTCTTCTCAAAACCGGACAAATTAGGCCAATATAAGCATACGGTTTGATTCATAACTGATCCTAGTTTGCAAAAATACTAAATTCGATGAAAATCCCGACGGGCATCCCAGGGCCGAAAATCCAAAGGGGTACCCCTTTGGCCCGAGCTCGAAAAATTCATTTTTTAAAACTAGATGAATTAGGCTAATATAAGAATATGTTTTGATTCATAATTGATTATAGTGCTAAAAAATACTAGATTTGATGAGAATCCCTAGGGTCACCGCGGGCCCTACGCAAGACGTGACCCGGGCACTTCACAAACAGTGACATTTTTGGAAATTAAATTGAAAACCATGATTGGGTTGATTAAAAAAGGGTATCTTCTGTTTCAACTTTTTGGTATGATAAATATTTGAGTCAGGGTTCTAACGCAACAAGAATTTCAGGCATCGGACACCTATTGAGAGAGTTATAGCTGTTTTACTAAAGGCTGCCGGAAAACGGGGCTGAATCCGGCCACCGGGCTTGAAAATTTGATTTTTCTCGAAACCGGACTAATTAGGCCAATATAAGTATATGGTTTGATTCATAACTGATCATAATGTGCAAAAATACTAAATTCAATGTAGATCCCGCCGGTCATCACGAGACTAAAAATCCAAAGGGATACCCTTTGGCCCGAGCACGAAAAATTCATTTTGGAAACCGGATGAATTAGGTTAACATAAGATTATGGATTGATTCATAGTTGATTATAGTGCTAAAAAAATCTAGATTTAATGAGAATCCCGAGGGTCACCGCGGGCCCTACACAAGACGTGACCCGAACCCTACACAAACGGTGGTGTTTTTTGAAATCAACTTGAAAACCATGTTTGGGTTGATTAAAAAAGGGTATCTTCTGTTTCAACTTTTTGGTATGATAGATATTTGAGTCAGGGTTCCAACGCAATACGAATTTCAGGCATCGGACACCTATTGAGAGAGTTATAGATGTTTTACTGACGACTACCGGAAAACAGGGACAAATCCGGCCACCGGGCTTGAAAACTTGATTCTTCTCCAAACCGGACAAATTAGGCCAATATAAGCATACGGTTTGATTCATAACTGATCCTAGTTTGCAAAAATACTAAATTTGATAAAAATCCCGCCGGTCGCCCCGGGGCTAAAACTCCAAAGGGGTACCCCCCTCTTCCTTTTTTGGAGTACGGAGGAGGGGAAGATACAGGGAACAACAAGCTGCTACTCTATGTCGCTCGTGATCCACTTAGGTGCATCACTCACTAACACAAGCTACTTAGAGAAGAGGTTACCCCTTTGGCCCGGGCTCGAAAAATTCATTTTTTGAAACCGGATGAATTAGGCTAATATAAGCATATGTTTTGATTCATAATTGATTGTATTGTTAAAAAATGCTAGAGTCGATGAAAATCCCGACGGTCACACCGGGCCCGAACAAGACGTGACCCAGGCACTACACAAAATGTTACGTTTTTTAAAATCAACTTTAAAACCTTGTAGAGGTTGACAGAAAATGATTTTATAGGATTTTTCATTTCTAGATGATAGATATTTAAGTTAGGGATCCAACGCAATAAGAATTTCAGGCACCGGACACTTATGGAGAGAGTTATAGCTATTTTACTGACAGCTGCCAGAAAATGGAGCCGAATCTGGCCGTCGGGCTTGAAAATTTGATTATTTTGGAAACCGGACGAATTAGGCCAATATAAGAATATGGTTTGATTCATAATTGATCCTAGTGTGCAAAAATACTAAATTCAATGAAAATCCCGCCGGTCACCCCGGGGCCAAATTTGGCCACCGGCCAAAGGGGTAACGTACCCCTTTGGCCCGGGCTCGAAAAATTCATTTTTTGAAACCGGGTGAATTAGGCTAATATAAGCATATGTTTTGATTCATAATTGACTGTAGTGTTAAAAAACGCTAGAGTCAATGAAAATCCCGACGGTCACACCGGGCCCGAACAAGACGTGACCCTTGGCACTACTCAAAATGTTACGTTTTTTGAAATAAACTTTAAAACCTTGTAGAGGTTAACACAAAATGAGTTTCTAGGATTTTTCTTTTCTAGATGATAGATATTTGAATTAGGGATCCAACGCAACAAGAATTTCAGGCATCGGACACCTATGGAGAGAGTTATATCCGTTTTACTGACAGCTGCCAGAAAATGGGGCCGAATCTGGCCGTCTAGGGCTTGAAAATTTGATTCTTTTGGAAACCGTACGAATTAGGTCAATATAAGAATATGGTTTGATTCATAATTTATCCTAGTGTGCAAAAATACTAAATTCGATGAAAATACCGCCGGTCACCCCGGGGCCAAATTTGGCCACCGGCCAAAAGGGTACCCCTTTGGCCCGGGCTCGAAAGATTCATTTTTTGAAACCGGATGAATTAGGCTAATATAAGCATATGTTTTGATTCATAATTGATGGTAGTGTTAAAAAATGCTAGAGTCGATGAAAATCCCGACGGTCACACCGGGCCCGAACAAGACGTGACCCTGACACTACTCAAAATGTTACGTTTTTTGAAATAAACTTTAAAATCTTGTAGAGGTTGACACAAAATGAGTTTCTAGGATTTTTCTTTTCTAGATGATAGATATTTGAGTTAGGGATCCAACGCAATAAGAATTTCAGGCATCGGACACCTATCGAGAGAGTTATAGCCGTTTTACTGACAGCTGACAGAAAATGGGGCCGAATCTGGCCTTCGGGGGCTTGAAAATTTGATTCTTTTGGAAACCGGATGAATTAGGCCAATATAAGCATATGGTTTGATTCATAATTGATCCTAGTGTGCAAAAATACTAAATTCGATGAAAATCCCGCCGGTCACCCCGGGGCCAAATTTGGCCACCGGCCAAAGGGGGTACCCTTTTGGCCCGAGCTCAAAAGATTCATTTTTTGAAACCGGATGAATTAGGCTAATATAAGCATATGTTTTGATTCATAAGTGATTGTAGTGTTAAAAAATGCTAGAGGCGATGAAAATCCCGACGGTCACACCGGTCCCGAACAAGACGTGACCATCGGACACCTATGGAGAGAGTTATAGCCGTTTTACTGACGGCTGCCAGAAAACGAGGCCGAATCTGGCGGTCGGGCTTGATAATTTGATTCATTTGGAAACCGGACGAATTAGGCCAATATAAGCATATGGTTTGATTCATAATTGATCCTAGTGTGCAAAAATACTAAACTCGATGAAAATCCCGCCGGTCACCCCGGGGCCAAATTTGCGCGGGCTCGAAAAATTCATTTTTTGAAACCGGATGAATTAGGCTAATATAAGCATATGGTTTGATTCATAATTGAGTGAAGTGTTCAAAAATGTTAGATTCGATGAAAATCCCGGCTGTCACACCGGGCTCGAACAAGACGTGACCCTGGCACTACACAAAATGTTACGTTTTTTGAAATCAACACTAAAACATTGTGGAGGTTGACACAAAATGAGTTTCTAGGATTTTTCTTTTCTAGATGATAGATATTTGAGTTAGGGATCCAACGCAACAAGAATTTCGGGCATCGGACACCTATGGAGAGAGTTATAACCGTTTTACTGACGGCTACCAGAAAAGGGGCCGAATCTGGCCGTCGGGCTTGATAATTTGATTCTTTTAGAAACCGGACGAATTAGGCCAATATAAGCATATGGTTTGATTCATAATTGATCCTAATGTGCAAAAATACTAAACTCGATGAAAATCCCGTCGGTCACCCCGGGGCGAAATTTGGCCACCGGCCAAGGAGTACCCCTTTGGCGCAGACTCGAAAAATTCATTTTTTGAAACCGGATGAATTATGCTAATATAAACATATGGTTTGATTCATAATTGATGGTAGTGTTCAAAAATTCTAGATTCGATGAAAATCCCGGCTGTCACACAGGGCCCGAACAAGACGTGACCCTGGCACTACACAAAATGTTACGTTTTTTGAAATCAACTTTAAAACCTTGTAGAGGTGGACACAAAATTAGTTTCTAGGATTTTTCTTTTCTAGATGATAGATATTTGAGTTAGGGTTCCAACGCAACACGAATTTCAGGCATCGGACACCTATGGAGAGAGTTATAGCTGTTTTACTAACGGCTGCCAGAAAACGGGGCGGAATCTGGCCGTCGGGCTTGATAATTTGATTCTTTTGGAAACCGGACGAATTAGGCCAATATAAGCATATGGTTTGATTCATAATTTATCCTAGTGTGCATAAATACTAAACTCGATGAAAATCCCGCCGTTCACCCCGGGGCCAAATTTGGCCACCGGCCAAAGGGGTACGTACCCCTTTGGCGCGCGGCTCGAAAAATTCATTTTTTGAAACCGGATGAATTAGGCTAATATAAGCATATGGTTTGATTCATAATTGAGTGTAATGTTCAAAAATTCTAGATTCGATGAAAATCTCGGCTGTCACAACGGGCCCGAACAAGACGTGACCCTGGCACTACACAAAAGGTTACGTTTTTTGAAATCAACATTAAAACCTTGTGGAGGTTGACACAAAATGAGTTTCTAGGATTTTTCTTTTCTAGATGATAGATATTTGAGTTAGGGATCCAACGCAACAAGAATTTCAGGTATCGGACACCTATGGAGAGAGTTATAGCCGTTTTACTGACGGCTGCTAGAAAACGGGGCCGAATCTGGCCGTCGGGCTTGATAATTAGATTCTTTTAGAAACCGGACGAATTAGGCCAATATAAGCATATGGTTTGATTCATAATTGATCCTAGTGTGCAAAAATACTAAACTCGATGAAAATCCCGCCGGTCACCCCGGGGCCAAATTTGGCCACCGGCCAAAGGGGTACAACTTTGGCGCGGGGCTCGAAAAATTCATTTTTTGAAACCGGATGAATTAGGCTAATATAAGCATATTGTTTGATTTATAATTGATGGTAGTGTTCAAAAATGCTAGATTCGATGAAAATCCCGGCTGTCACACAGGCCCGAACAAGACGTGACCCTGACACTACACAAAATGTTACGTTTTTTGAAATCAACTTTAAAACCTTGTAGAGGTTGACACAAAATGAGTTTCTAGGATTTTTCTTTTCTAGATGATAGATATTTGAGTTAAGGATCCAACGCAATGAGAATTTTTTTTTTTTTTAGAAGAACACCCCTAGAAGGGGTGAGGCATTCCGCATCATGCCCAGCCTGTATATAAATCGCAAATCATCTCGTACAAAGTCATAGGTGGAATGTGTCCCAAAAGTGAATACACCCCTAGCCGAGTACTCGAACTGGAAATAAAGCAGCCAATAAGAGAGGATACAACCACAGACCGGATGCTATCCCCAAAAGCCAAATGAAAAACCGAAAGTGGAGCACAGCCACAGACTGACTGCAACTCCATCGGACACCTATGGAGAGAGTTATAGCCGTTTTACTGACGGCTTCCAGAAAACGGGGCCGAATCTGGCGGTCGGGCTTGATAATTTGATTCTTTTGGAAACCGGACGAATTAGGCCAATATAAGCATATGGTTTGATTCATAATTGATCCTACTGTGCAAAAATACTAAACTCGATGAAAATCCCGCCGATCACCCCGGGGCCATATTTGGCCACCTGCCAAAGGGGTACCCCTTTGGCGCGGGCTCGAAAAATTCATTTTTTGAAACCGGATGAATTAGGCTAATAAAAACATATGGTTTGATTCATAATTGATTGTAGTGTTCAAAAATTCTAGATTCGATGAAAATCCAAGCTGTCATACCGGGCCCGAACAAAACGTGATCCTGACACTATACAAAATGTTACATTGTTTGAAATCAACATTAAAACCTTGTAGAGGTTGACAAAAAATGCTTTTCTAGGATTTTTCTTTTCTAGATGATAGATATTTGAGTTAGGGATCCAACGCAACAAGAATTTCAGGCATCGGACACCTATGGAGAGAGTTATAGCCGTTTTACTGACGGCTGTCAGAAAACGGGGCCGAATCTGGCCGTCGGGCTTGATAATTTGATTCTTTTAGAAATCGGACGAATTAGGCCAATATAAGCATATGGTTTGATTCATAATTGATCCTAGTGTGCATAAATATTAAACTCGATGAAAATCCCGACGGTCACCCCGGGGCCAAATTTGGCCACCGGCCTAAGGGGTACCACTTTAGCCCGGGCTCGAAAAATTCATTTTTTGAAACCGGATGAATTAGGCTAATATATGCATATGGTTTGATTCATAATTGAGTGTAGTGTTCAAAAATGCTAGATTCGATGAAAATCCCGGCTGTCACACCGGGCCCGAACAAGACGTGACCCTGGCACTACACAAAATGTTATGTTTTTTGAAATCAACATTAAAACCTTGTAGAGGTTGACAAAAAATGATTTTCTAGGATTTTTCTTTTCTAGATGATAGATATTTGAGTTAGGGATCCAACTCAATAAGAATTTCAGGCAACGGACACCTATGGAGAGAGTTATAGCCGTTTTACTGACGGCTGGCAGAAAACGGGCCGAATTTGGCCGTCGGGATTGATAATTTGATTCTTTTGGAAACCGGATGAATTAGGCCAATATAAGCATATGGTTTGATTCATAATTGATCCTAGTGTGCAAAAATACTAAACTCGATGAAAATCCCGCCGGTCACCCCGGGGCCAAATTTGGCCACCGGCCAAAGGGTACCTCATTGGCGCGGGGCTCAAAAAATTCACTTTTTGAAACCGGATGAATTAGGCTAATATAAGCATATGGTTTGATTCATAATTGATGGTAGTGTTCAAAAATGCTAGATTCGATGAAAATCCCGGCTGTCACACAGGGCCCGAACAAGACGTGACCCTGGCACTACACAAAATGTTACGTTCTTTGAAATCAACTTTAAAACATTATAGAGGTTGACACAAAATGAGTTTCTAGGATTTTTCTTTTCTAGATGATAGATATTTGAGTTAGGGATCCAACGCAACAAGAATTTCAGGCATCGGACACCTATGGAGAGAGTTATAGTCGTTTTACTGACGGCTGCCAGAAAACGGGGCCGAATCTGGCCGTCGGGCTTGATAATTTAATACTTTTGGAAACCGGACGAATTAGGCCAATGTAAGCATATGGTTTGATTCATAATTGATCCTAGTGTGCAAAAATACTAAACTCGATGAAAATCCGGCCGGTCACCCCGGGGCCAAATTTGGCCACCGCCCAAAGGGGCACCCCATTGGCGCGGGGCTCGAAAAATTCATTTTTTGAAACCGGATGAATTAGGCTAATATAAGCATATGGTTTGATTCATAATTGATGGTAGTGTTCAAAAATGCTATATTCGATGAAAATCCCGGCTGTCACACAGGGCCCGAACAAGACGTGACCCTGGCACTACACAAAATGTTACGTTTTTTGAAATCAACTGTAAAACATTGTAGAGGTTGACACAAAATGAGTTTCTAGGATTTTTCTTTTCTAGATGATAGATATTTGAGTTAGGGTTCCAACGCAATACGAATTTCAGGCATCAGACAACTATGGAGAGAGTTATAGCTGTTTTACTGACGGCTGCCAGAAAACAGGGCGGAATCTGGCCGTCGGGCTTGATAATTTGATTCTTTTAGAAACCGGACGAATTAGGCCAATATAAGCATATGGTTTGATTCCTAATTGATCCTAGTGTGCAAAAATACTAAACTCGATGAAAATCCCGCCGGTCACCCTGGGGCCAAATTTGGCCACCGGCCAAAGGGGTGGCGCGGGCTCGAAAAATTCATTTTTTGAAACCGGATGAATTAGGCTAAATAACCATATGGTTTGATTCATAATTGAGTGTAGTGTTCAAAAATGCTATATTCGATGAAAATCCCGGCTGTCACACGGGGCCCGAACAAGACGTGACCCTGGCACTAGACAAAATGTTACGTTTTTTGAAATCAACATTAAAACCTTGAAGAGGTTGAAAAAAAATGCTTTTCTAGGATTTTTCTATTCTAGATGATAGATATTTGAGTTAGGGATCCAACGCAACAAGAATTTCAGGCATCAGACACCTATGGAGAGAGTTATAGCCGTTTTACTGACGGCTGCCATAAAACGGGGCCTAATCTGGCCTTCGGGCTTGATAATTTGATTCTTTTGGAAACCGGATGAAGTAGGCCAATATAAGCATATGGTTTGATTCATAATTGATCCTAGTGTGCAAAAATACTAAACTCGATGAAAATTCCGCCGGTCACCCCGGGGCCAGATTTGGCCAACGGCCAAAGGGGTACCCCTTTGGCCCGGGCTCGAAAAGTTCATTTTTTGAAACCGGATGAATTAGGGTAATATAATCATATGGTTTGATTCATAATTGAGTGTAGTGTTCAAAAATGCTATATTCGATGAAAATCCCGGCTGTCACACGGGGCCCAAACAAGACATGACCCTGGCACTAGACAAAATGTTACGTTTTTTGAAATCAACATTAAAACCTTGAAGAGGTTGACACAAAATGCTTTTCAAGGATTTTTCTTTTCTAGATGATAGATATTTGAGTTAGGGATCCAACGCAACACGAATTTCAGGCATCCGACACCTATGGAGAGAGTTATAGCTGTTTTACTGACGGCTGCCAGAAAACGGGGCGGAATCTGGCTGTCGGGCTTGATAATTTGATTCTTTTAGAAACCGGACGAATTAGGCCAATATAAGCATATGGTTTGATTCATAATTGATCCTAGTGTGCAAAAATACTAAACTCGATGAAAATCCCGCCGGTCACCCCGGGGCCAAATTTGGCCACCGGCCAAAAGGGTACCCTTTGGCGCGGTCTCGAAAAATTCATTTTTTGAAATCGGATGAATTAGGCTAATATAAACATATGGTTTGATTCATAATTGATTGTAGTGTTCAAAAATTCTAGATTCGATGAAAATTACGAATGTCACACCTGGCCCGAACAAGACGTGACCCTAGCACTACATAAAATGTTACGTTTTTTGAAATCAACATTAAAACCTTGTAGAGGTTGACACAAAATGCTTTTCTAGGATTTTTCTTTTCTAGATGATAGATATTTGAGTTAGGGATCCAACGCAACAAGAATTTCAGGCATCAGACACCTATGGAGAGTGTTATAGCCGTTATACTGACGGCTGCCAGAAAACGGGGCCGTATCTGGCCTTCGGGCTTGATAATTTGATTCTTTTGGAAACCGGACAAATTAGGCCATTATAAGCATATGGTTTGATTCATAATTGATCCTAGTGTGGAAAAATACTAAACTCGATGAAAATCCCGCCGGTCAACCTGGGGCCAAATTTGGCCACCGGCCCACTTTGGCCTGGGCTCGAAAAATTCATTTTTTGAAACCGGATGAATTAGGCTAATATAAGCATATGGTTTGATTCATAATTGAGTGTAGTGTTCAAAAATGCTAGATTCGATGAAAATCCCGGCTGTCACACCGGGCCCGAACAAGATGTGACCCTGGCACTACACAAAATGTTACGTTTTTTGAAATCAAATTTAAAACCTTGTAGAGGTTGACAGAAAATGAGTTTATAGGATTTTTCTTTTCTAGATGATAGATATTTGAGTTAGAGATCCAACGCAACAAGAATTTCAGGCATCGGACACCTATGGAGAGAGTTATAGCTGTTTTACTAACGGCTGCAAGAAAACGGGGCCGAATCTGGCCGTCTGGCTTGATAATTTGATTCTTTTAGAAACCGGACGAATTAGGCCAATATAAGCATATGGTTTGATTCATAATTGATCCTAGTGTGCAAAAATACTAAACTCGATGAAAATCCCGCCGGTCACTCCGGGGCTAAATTTGGCCACCGGCCAAAGGGGTACCCCTTTGGCGCGGGCTCTAAAAATTCATTTTTTGAAACCGGATGAATTAGGCTAATATAAGCATATGGTTTGATTCATAATTGAGTGTAGTGTTCAAAAATCCTAGATTCGATGAAAATCCCGGCTGTCACTCCGGGCCCGAACAAGACGTGACCCCAGCACTACACAAAATGTTACGTTTTTTGAAATCAACTTTAAAACCTTGTAGAGGTTGACACAAAATGAGTTTCTAGGATTTTTATTTTCTAGATGATAGATATTTGAGTTAGGGATCCAACGCAACAAGAATTTCAGGCATCGGACACCTATGGAGAGAGTTATAGCTGTTTTACTGACGGCTGCCAGAAAACGGGGCCGAATCTGGCCGTCGGGCTTGATAATTTGATTCTTTTAGAAACCGGACAAATTAGGCCAATATAAGCATATGGTTTGATTCATAATTGATCCTAGTGTGCAAAAATACTAAACTCGATGAAAATCCCGCCGGTCACCCCGGGGCCAAATTTGGCCACCGGCCAAAGGGTACCCTTTTGGCCCGGGCTCGAAAAATTCATTTTTTGAAACCGGATGAATTAGGGTAATATAATCATATGGTTTGATTCATAATTTAGTATAGTGTTCAAAAATGCTATATTCGATGAAAATCCCGGTTGTCACACGGGGCACTAGACAAAATGTTACGTTTTTTGAAATCAACATTAAAACCTTGAAGAGGTTGACACAAAATGCTTTTCAAGGATTTTTCTTTTCTAGATGATAGATATTTGAGTTAGGGATCCAACGCAACACGAATTTCAGGCATCCGACACCTATGGAGAGAGTTATAGCTGTTTTACTGACGGCTGCCAGAAAACGGGGCGGAATCTGGCTGTCGGGCTTGATAATTTGATTCTTTTAGAAAACGGATGAATTAGGCCAATATAAGCATATGGTTTGATTCATAATTGATCCTAGTGTGCAAAAATACTAAAATCGATGAAAATCCCGTCGGTCACTCCGGGGCCAAATTTGGGCACCGGCCAAAGGGGTACCTCTTTGGCGCGGGCTCGAAAAATTCATTTTTTGAAACCGGATGAATTAGGCTAATATAAGTATATGGTTTGATTCATAATTGATTATAGTGTTCAAAAATGCTAGATTCGATAAAAATCCTGACTGTCACACCGGCCCGAACAAGACGTGACCCTGGCACTACACAAAATGTTACTTTTTTGAAATCAAATTTAAAGCCTTGTAGAGGTTGACAGAAAATGAGTTTATAGGATTTTTCTTTTCTAGATGATAGATATTTGAGTTAGGGATCCAACGCAACAAGAATTTCAGGCATCGGACACCTATGGAGAGAGTTATAGCCGTTCTACTGACGGCTGCTAGAAAACGGGGCCGATTCTGGCCGTCGGGCTTGATAATTTGATTCTTTTAGAAACCGGACGAATTAGGCCACTATCAGCATATGGTTTGATTCTTAATTGATCCTAGTGTGCTAAAATACTAAACTCGATGAAAATCCCGCCGGTCACCCCGGGGCCAAAGTTGGCCACCGGCCAAACCCTTTTGGCCCGGGCTCGAAAAATTCATTTTTTGAAACCGGATGAATTAGGGTAATATAATCATATGGTTTGATTCATAATTGAGTGTAGTGTTCGAAAATGCTATATTCAATGAAAATCCCGACTGTCACACCGGGCCCGAACAAGACGTGACCCTGGCACTACACAAAATGTTACTTTTTTGAAATCAAATTTAAAACCTTGTAGAGGTTGACAGAAAATGAGTTTATAGGATTTTTCTTTTCTAGATGATAGATATTTGAGTTAGGGATCCAACGCAACAAGAATTTCAGGCATCGGACACCGATGGAGAGAGTTATAGTTGTTTTACTAACGGCTGCCAGAAAACGGGGCCGAATCTGGCCGTCTGGCTTGATAATTTGATTCTTTTAGAAACCGGATGAATAAGGCCAATATAAGCATATGGTTTGATTCATAATTGATCCTAGTGTACAAAAATACTAAACTCGATGAAAATCCCGCCGGTCACCCCGGGGCCAAATTTGGCCATCGGCCAAAGGGGTACCCCTTTGGCGCGGGCTCGAAAAATTCATTTTTTGAAACCGGATGAATTAGGCTAATATAAGCATATGGTTTGATTCATAATTGAGTGTTGTGTTCAAAAATCCTAGATTCGATGAAAATCCCGGCTGTCACACCGGGCCCGATCAAGAGGTGACCCTGGCACTACACAAAATGTTACGTTTTTTGAAATCAACTTTAAAACCTTGTCGAGGTTGACATAAAATGAGTTTCTAGGATTTTTCATTTCTAGATGATAGATATTTTAGTTAGGGTTCCAACGCAACACGAATTTCAGGTATCAGACACCTATGGAGAGAGTTATAGCTGTTTTACTGACGGCTGCCAAAAAATGGGGCCGAATCTGGCCTTCGGGCTTGATAATTTGATTCTTTTGGAAACCGGACGAATTAGGCTATTATAAGCATATGGTTTGATTCATAATTGATCCTAGTGTGCAAAAATACTAAACTCGATAAAAAATCTCACTGGTCACCCCGGGGCCAAATTTGGCCACCGGCCAAAGGGGTACCCCTTTGGCGCGGGCTTGAAAAATTTATTTTTTGAAACCGGATGAATTAGGCTAATATAAGCATATTGGTTGATTCATAATTGATTGTAGTGTTCAAAAATACTAGATTCGATGAAAATCCCGGCTGTCACACGGGGCCCGAACAAGACGTGATCCTGGCACTAGACAAAATGTTACGTTTTTTGAAATCAACATTAAAACCTTGAAGAGGTTGACACAAAATGCTTTTCAAGGATTTTTCTTTTCTAGATGATAGATATTTGAGTTAGGGATCCAACGCAACAAGAATTTCAGGCATCGGACACCTATGGAGAGAGTTATAGCCGTTTTACTGACGGCTGCTAGAAAACGGGGCCGATTCTGGCCGTCGGGCTTGATAATTTGATTCTTTTAGAAACCGGACGAATTAGGCCACTATCAGCATATGGTTTGATTCTTAATTGATCCTAGTGTGCTAAAATACTAAACTCGATGAAAATCCCGCCGGTCACCCCGGGGCCAAAGTTGGCCACCGGCCAAACCCTTTTGGCCCGGGCTCGAAAAATTCATTTTTTGAAACCGGATGAATTAGGGTAATATAATCATATGGTTTGATTCATAATTGAGTGTAGTGTTCGAAAATGCTATATTCAATGAAAATCCCGACTGTCACACCGGGCCCGAACAAGACGTGACCCTGGCACTACACAAAATGTTACTTTTTTGAAATCAAATTTAAAACCTTGTAGAGGTTGACAGAAAATGAGTTTATAGGATTTTTCTTTTCTAGATGATAGATATTTGAGTTAGGGATCCAACGCAACAAGAATTTCAGGCATCGGACACCGATGGAGAGAGTTATAGTTGTTTTACTAACGGCTGCCAGAAAACGGGGCCGAATCTGGCCGTCTGGCTTGATAATTTGATTCTTTTAGAAACCGGATGAATAAGGCCAATATAAGCATATGGTTTGATTCATAATTGATCCTAGTGTACAAAAATACTAAACTCGATGAAAATCCCGCCGGTCACCCCGGTGCCAAATTTGGCCATCGGCCAAAGGGGTACCCCTTTGGCGCGGGCTCGAAAAATTCATTTTTTGAAACCGGATGAATTAGGCTAATATAAGCATATGGTTTGATTCATAATTGAGTGTTGTGTTCAAAAATCCTAGATTCGATGAAAATCCCGGCTGTCACACCGGGCCCGATCAAGAGGTGACCCTGGCACTACACAAAATGTTACGTTTTTTGAAATCAACTTTAAAACCTTGTCGAGGTTGACATAAAATGAGTTTCTAGGATTTTTCATTTCTAGATGATAGATATTTTAGTTAGGGTTCCAACGCAACACGAATTTCAGGTATCAGACACCTATGGAGAGAGTTATAGCTGTTTTACTGACGGCTGCCAAAAAATGGGGCCGAATCTGGCCTTCGGGCTTGATAATTTGATTCTTTTGGAAACCGGACGAATTAGGCTATTATAAGCATATGGTTTGATTCATAATTGATCCTAGTGTGCAAAAATACTAAACTCGATAAAAAATCTCACTGGTCACCCCGGGGCCAAATTTGGCCACCGGCCAAAGGGGTACCCCTTTGGCGCGGGCTTGAAAAATTTATTTTTTGAAACCGGATGAATTAGGCTAATATAAGCATATTGGTTGATTCATAATTGATTGTAGTGTTCAAAAATACTAGATTCGATGAAAATCCCGGCTGTCACACGGGGCCCGAACAAGACGTGATCCTGGCACTAGACAAAATGTTACGTTTTTTGAAATCAACATTAAAACCTTGAAGAGGTTGACACAAAATTCTTTTCAAGGATTTTTCTTTTCTAGATGATAGATATTTGAGTTAGGGATCCAACGCAACAAGAATTTCAGGCATCGGACACCTATGGAGAGAGTTATAGCTGTTTTACTGACGGCTGCCAGAAAACGGGGCCGAATCTGGCCGTCGGGCTTGATAATTTGATTCTTTTAGAAACCGGACAAATTAGGCCAATATAAGCATATGGTTTGATTCATAATTGATCCTAGTATGCAAAAATACTAAACTCGATGAAAATCCCGCCGGTCACCCCGGGGCCAAATTTGGCCACCGGCCATAGGTTACCCTTTTGGCCTGGGCTCGAAAAATTCATTTTTTGAAACCGGATGAATTAGGGTAATATAATCATATGGTTTGATTCATAATTGAGTGTAGTGTTCAAAAATGCTATATTCAATGAAAATCCCGGCTGTCACACCGGGCCCGAACAAGACGTGACCCTGGCACTACACAAAATGTTACGTTTTTTGAAATCAACATTAAAACCTTGTAGAGGTTGACACAAAATGCTTTTCTAGGATTTTTCTTTTCTAGATGATAGATATTTGAGTTAGGGATCCAACGCAACAAGAATTTCAGGCATCGGACACCTATGGAGAGAGTTATAGCCGTTTTACTGACGGCTGCTAGAAAACGGGGCCGATTCTGGCCGTCGCGCTTGATAATTTGATTCTTTTTGAAACCGGACGAATTAGGCCACTAGAAGCATAGGGTTTGATTCTTAATTTATCCTAGTGTGCTAAAATACTAAACTCGATGAAAATCCCGCCGGTCACCCCGGGGCCAAAGTTGGCCACCGGCCAAACCCTTTTGGCCCGGGCTTGAAAAATTCATTTTTTGAAACCGGATGAATTAGGGTAATATAATCATATGGTTTGATTCATAATTGAGTGTAGTGTTCAAAAATGCTATATTCAATGAAAATCCCGGCTGTCACACCGGGCCCGAACAAGACGTGACCCTGGCACTACACAAAATGTTACGTTTTTTGAAATCAACATTAAAACCTTGTAGAGGTTGACACAAAATGCTTTTCTAGGATTTTTCTTTTCTAGATGATAGATATTTGAGTTAGGGATCCAACGCAACAAGAATTTCAGGCATCGGACACCTATGGAGAGAGTTATAGCTGTTTTACTAACGGCTGCCAGAAAACGGGGCCGAATCTGGCCGTCTGGCTTGATAATTTGATTCTTTTAGAAACCGGATGAATTAGGCCAATATAAGCATATGGTTTGATTCATAATTTATCCTAGTGTGCAAAAATACTAAACTCGATGAAAATCCCGCCGGTCACCCCAGGGCCAAATTTGGCCTCCGGCCAAAGGGGTACCCCTTTGGCGCGGGCTCGAAAAATTCATTTTTTGAAACCGGATGAATTAGGCTAATATAAGCATATGGTTTGATTCATAATTGAGTGTAGTGTTCAAAAATCCTAGATTCGATGAAAATCCCGGCTGTCACACCGGGCCCGAAAAAGACGTGACCCTGGCACTACACAAAATGTTACGTTTTTTGAAATCTACTTTAAAACCTTGTCGAGGTTGACATAAAATGAGTTTCTAGGATTTTTCTTTTCTAGATGATAGATATTTTAGTTAGGGTTCCAACGCAACACGAATTTCAGGCATCAGACACCTATGGAGAGAGTTATAGCTGTTTTACTGACGGCTGCCAGAAAACGGGGCCGAATCTGGCCGTCGGGCTTGATAATTTGATTCTTTTAGAAACCGGACAAATTAGGCCAATATAAGCATATGGTTTGATTCATAATTGATCCTAGTGTGCAAAAATACTAAACTCGATGAAAATCCCGCCGGTCACCCCGGGGCCAAATTTGGCCACCGGCCAAAGGGTACCCTTTTCGCCCGGGCTCGAAAAATTCATTTTTTGAAACCGGATGAATTAGGGTAATATAATCATATGGTTTGATTCATAATTGAGTGTAGTTTTTAAAAATGCTATATTCGATGAAAATCCCGGCTGTCACACGGGGCACTAGACAAAATGTTACGTTTTTTGAAATCAACATTAAAACCTTGAAGAGGTTGACACAAAATGCTTTTCAAGGATTTTTCTTTTCTAGATGATAGATATTTGAGTTAGGGATCCAACGCAACACGAATTTCAGGCATTCGACACCTATGGAGAGAGTTATAGCTGTTTTACTGACGGCTGCCAGAAAACGGGGCGGAATCTGGCTGTCGGGCTTGATAATTTGATTCTTTTAGAAAACGGACGAATTAGGCCAATATAAGCATATGGTTTGATTCATAATTGATCCTAGTGTGAAAAAATACTAAAATCGATGAAAATCCCGTCGGTCACTCCGGGGCCAAATTTGGGCACCGGCCAAAGGGGTACCTCTTTGGCGCGGGCTCGAAAAATTCATTTTTTGAAACCGGATGAATTAGGCTAATATAAGCATATGGTTTGATTCATAATTGATTATAGTGTTCAAAAATGCTAGATTCGATAAAAATCCCGGCTGTCACACCGGGCCCGAACAAGACGTGACCCTGGCACTACACAAAATGTTACTTTTTTGAAATCAAATTTAAAACCTTGTAGAGGTTGACAGAAAATGAGTTTATAGGATTTTTCTTTTCTAGATGATAGATATTTGAGTTAGGGATCCAACGCAACAAGAATTTCAGGCATCGGACACCTATGGAGAGAGTTATAGCCGTTTTACTGACGGCTGCTAGAAAACGGGGCCGATTCTGGCCGTCGGGCTTGATAATTTGATTCTTTTAGAAACCGGACGAATTAGGCCACTATAAGCATAGGGTTTGATTCTTAATTGATCCTAGTGTGCTAAAATACTAAACTCGATGAAAATCCCGCCGGTCACCCCGGGGCCAAAGTTGGCCACCGGCCAAACCCTTTTGGCCCGGGCTCGAAAAATTCATTTTTTGAAACCGGATGAATTAGGGTAATATAATCATATGGTTTGATTCATAATTGAGTGTAGTGTTCCAAAATGCTATATTCAATGAAAATCCTGGCTGTCACACCGGGCCCGAACAAGACGTGACCCTGGCACTACACAAAATGTTACGTTTTTTGAAATCAACATTAAAACCTTGTAGAGGTTGACACAAAATGCTTTTCTAGGATTTTTCTTTTCTAGATGATAGATATTTGAGTTAGGGATCCAACGCAACAAGAATTTCAGGCATCGGACACCTATGGAGAGAGTTATAGCTGTTTTACTAACGGCTGCCAGAAAACGGGGCCGAATCTGGCCGTCTGGCTTGATAATTTGATTCTTTTAGAAAACGGATGAATTAGGCCAATATAAGCATATGGTTTGATTCATAATTGATCCTAGTGTGCAAAAATACTAAACTCGATGAAAATCCCGCCGGTCACCCCGGGGCCAAATTCATTTTTTGAAACCGGATGAATTAGGCTAATATAAGCATATGGTTTGATTCATAATTGAGTGTAGTGTTCAAAAATCCTAGATTCGATGAAAATCCCGGCTGTCACACCGGGCCCGAACAAGACGTGACCCTGGCACTACACAAAATGTTACGTTTTTTGAAATCAACTTTAAAACCTTGTCGAGGTTGACATAAAATGAGTTTCTAGGATTTTTGTTTTCTAGATGATAGATATTTTAGTTAGGGTTCCAACGCAACACGAATTTCAGGCATCAGACACCTATGGAGAGAGTTATAGCTGTTTTACTGACGGCTGCAAAAAAATGGGGCCGAATCTGGCCTTCGGGCTTGATAATTTGATTCTTCTGGAAACCGGACGAATTAGGCCATTATAAGCATATGGTTTGATTCATAATTGATCCTAGTGTGCAAAAATACTAAACTCGATGAAAATCCCGCCGGTCACCTCGGGGCCAAATTTGGCCACCGGCCAAAGGGGTACCTCTTTGGCGCGGGCTTGAAAAATTTATTTTTTGAAACCGGATGAATTAGGCTAATATAAGCATATTGGTTGATTCATAATTGATTGTAGTGATCAAAAATACTAAATTCGATGAAAATCCCGGCTGTCACTCCGGGCCCGAACAAGACGTGACCCCTGCACTACACAAAATGTTACGTTTTTTGAAATCAACTTTAAAACCTTGTAGAGGTTGACACAAAATGAGTTTCTATGATTTTTATTTTCTAGATGATAGATATTTGAGTTAGGGATCCAACGCAACAAGAATTTCAGGCATCGGACACCTATGGAGAGAGTTATAGTTGTTTTACTGACGGCTGCCAGAAAACGGGGCCGAATCTGGTCGTCGGGCTTGATAATTTGATTCTTTTGGAAAATGGACGAATTAGGCCAATATAAGCATATGGTTTGATTCATAATTGATCCTAGTGTGCAAAAATACTAAAATTGATGAAAATCCCGCCGGTCACCCCGGGCCAAATTTGGGCACCGGGCTCGAAAAATTCATTTTTTGAAACCGGATGAATTAGGCTAATATAAGCATATGGTTTGATTCATAATTGATTATAGTGTTCAAAAATGATAGATTCGATGAAAATCCCGGCTGTCACACCGGGCCCGAACAAGACGTGACCCTGACACTACACAAAATGTTACGTTTTTTGAAATCAACTTTAAAACCTTGTAGAGGTTGACACAAAATGAGTTTCTAGGATTTTTCTTTTCTAGATGATAGATATTTGAGTTAGGGATCCAACGCAACAAGAATTTCAGGCATGGGACACCTATGGAGAGAGTTATAGCTGTTTTACTGACGGCTGCCAGAAAACGGGTCCGAATCTGGCCGTCGGGCTTGATAATTTGATTCTTTTGGAAAACGGACGAATTAGGCCAATATAAGCATATGGTTTGATTCATAATTGATCCTAGTGTGCAAAAATACTAAAATCGATGAAAATCCCGTCGGTCACTCCGGGGCCAAATTTGGGCACCGGCCAAAGGGGGGCGCGGGCTCGAAAAATTCATTTTTTGAAACCGGATGAATTAGGCTAATATAAGCATATGGTTTGATTCATAATTGAACCTAGTGTGTAAAAATACTAAAATCGATGAAAATCGCGCCGGTCACCTCGGGGCCAAATATGGCCACCGGCCAAAGGTACCCCTTTGGCGCGGGCTCAAAAAATTTATTTTTTGAAACCGGATGAATTAGGCTAATATAAGCATATGGTTTGATTCATAATTGATTGTAGTGTTGAAAAATTCTAGATTCGAAGAAAATCCCGGCTGTCACATCGGGCCCGAACAAGACGTGACCCTGGCACTACACAAAATGTTACGTTTTTTGAAATCAACTTTAAAACCTTGTAGAGGTTGACACAAAATGAGTTTCTTGGATTTTTCTTTTCTAGATGATAGATATTTGAGTTAGGGATCCAATGCAACAAGAATTTCAAGCATCGGACACCTATGGAGAGAGTTATAGCCGTTTTACTGACGGCTGCCAGAAAACGGGGCCGAATCTGGCCGTCGGGCTTGATAATTTGATTCTTTTGGAAAACGGACAAATTAGGCCAATATAAGCATATGGTTTGATTCATAATTGATCCTACTCTGCAAAAATACTAAACTCGATGAAAATCCCGCCAATCACCCCGGGGCCAAATTTGGCCACCGGCCAAAAGGGTACCCTTTGGCGCGGGCTCGAAAAATTCATTTTTTGAAACCGGATGAATTAGGCTAATATAAGCATATGGTTTGATTCATAATTTATTGTAGTGTTCAAAAATGCTAGATTCGATGAAAATCCGGGCTGTCACACCGGGCCCGAACAAGACGTGACCCTGGAACTACACAAAATGTTACGTTTTTTGAAATCAACTTTAAAACCTTGTAGAGGTTGACACAAAATGAGTTTCTAGGATTTTTCTTTTCTAGATGATAGATATTTGAGTTAGGGATCCAACGCAACAAGAATTTCAGGCATCGGACTCCTATGGAGAGAGTTATAGCTGTTTTACTGACGGCTGCCAGAAAACGGGGCCGAATCTGGCCGTCGGGCTTGATAATTTGATTCTTTTAGAAACCGGACGAATTAGGCCAATATAAGCATATGGTTTGATTCATAATTGATCTTAGTGTCCAAAAATTCTAAAATCGATGAAAATCCCGCCGGTCACTTCGGGGCCAAATTTGGCCACCGGCCAAAGGGGTACTACCCCTTTGGCGCGGGCTCGAAATATTCATTTTTTGAAACCGGATGAATTAGGATAATATAAGAATATGGTTTGATTCATAATTGATTGTAGTGTTCAAAAATTCTAGATTCGATGAAAAACCCGGCTGTCACACCGGGCCCGAACAAGACGTGACCCCTGCACTACACAAAATGTTACGTTTTTTGAAATCAACTTTAAAACCTTGTAGAGGTTGACACAAAATGAGTTTCTAGGATTTTTCTTTTCTAGATGATAGATATTTGAGTTAGGGATCCAACGCAACAAGAATTTCAGGCATGGGACACCTATGGAGAGAGTTATAGCTGTTTTACTGACGGCTGCCAGAAAACGGGTCCGAATCTGGCCGTCGGGCTTGATAATTTGATTCTTTTGGAAAACGGACGAATTAGGCCAATATAAGCATATGGTTTGATTCATAATTGATCCTAGTGTGCAAAAATACTAAAATCGATGAAAATCCCGTCGGTCACTCCGGGGCCAAATTTGGGCACCGGCCAAAGGGGGGCGCGGGCTCGAAAAATTCATTTTTTGAAACCGGATGAATTAGGCTAATATAAGCATATGGTTTGATTCATAATTGAACCTAGTGTGTAAAAATACTAAAATCGATGAAAATCGCGCCGGTCACCTCGGGGCCAAATATGGCCACCGGCCAAAGGTGTACCCCTTTGGCGCGGCCTCAAAAAATTTATTTTTTGAAACCGGATGAATTAGGCTAATATAAGCATATGGTTTGATTCATAATTGATTGTAGTGTTGAAAAATGCTAGATTCGATGAAAATCCCGGCTGTCACATCGGGCCCGAACAAGACGTGACCCTGGCACTACACAAAATGTTACGTTTTTTGAAATCAACTTTAAAACCTTGTAGAGGTTGACACAAAATGAATTTCTTGGATTTTTCTTTTCTAGATGATAGATATTTGAGTTAGGGATCCAATGCAACAAGAATTTCAAGCATCGGACACCTATGGAGAGAGTTATAGCCGTTTTACTGACGGCTGCCAGAAAACGGGGCCGAATCTGGCCGTCGGGCTTGATAATTTGATTCTTTTGGAAAACGGACAAATTAGGCCAATATAAGCATATGGTTTGATTCATAATTGATCCTACTCTGCAAAAATACTAAACTCGATGAAAATCCCGCCAATCACCCCGGGGCCAAATTTGGCCACCGGCCAAAAGGGTACCCCTTTGGCGCGGGCTCGAAAAATTCATTTTTTGAAACCGGATGAATTAGGCTAATATAAGCATATGGTTTGATTCATAATTTATTGTAGTGTTCAAAAATGCTAGATTCGATGAAAATCCGGGCTGTCACACCGGGCCCGAACAAGACGTGACCCTGGAACTACACAAAATGTTACGTTTTTTGAAATCAACTTTAAAACCTTGTAGAGGTTGACACAAAATGAGTTTCTAGGATTTTTCTTTTCTAGATGATAGATATTTGAGTTAGGGATCCAACGCAACACGAATTTCAGGCATCCGACACCTATGGAGAGAGTTATAGCTGTTTTACTGACGGCTGCCAGAAAACGGGGCGGAATCTGGCTGTCGGGCTTGATAATTTGATTCTTTTAGAAAACGGACGAATTAGGCCAATATAAGCATATGGTTTGATTCATAATTGATCCTAGTGTGCAAAAATACTAAAATCGATGAAAATCCCGTCGGTCACTCCGGGGCCAAATTTGGGCACCGGCCAAAGGGGTACTCTTTGGCGCGGGCTCGAAAAATTCATTTTTTGAAACCGGATGAATTAGGCTAATATAAGCATATGGTTTGATTCATAATTGATTATAGTGTTCAAAAATGCTAGATTCGATAAAAATCCCGGCTGTCACACCGGGCCCGAACAAGACGTGACCCTGGCACTACACAAAATGTTACTTTTTTGAAATCAAATTTAAAACCTTGTAGAGGTTGACAGAAAATGAGTTTATAGGATTTTTCTTTTCTAGATGATAGATATTTGAGTTAGGGATCCAACGCAACAAGAATTTCAGGCATCGGACACCTATGGAGAGAGTTATAGCCGTTTTACTGACGGCTGCTAGAAAACGGGGCCGATTCTGGCCGTCGGGCTTGATAATTTGATTCTTTTAGAAACCGGACGAATTAGGCCACTATAAGCATAGGGTTTGATTCTTAATTGATCCTAGTGTGCTAAAATACTAAACTCGATGAAAATCCCGCCGGTCACCCCGGGGCCAAAGTTGGCCACCGGCCAAACCCTTTTGGCCCGGGCTCGAAAAATTCATTTTTTGAAACCGGATGAATTAGGGTAATATAATCATATGGTTTGATTCATAATTGAGTGTAGTGTTCAAAAATGCTATATTCAATGAAAATCCTGGCTGTCACACCGGGCCCGAACAAGACGTGACCCTGGCACTACACAAAATGTTACGTTTTTTGAAATCAACATTAAAACCTTGTAGAGGTTGACACAAAATGCTTTTCTAGGATTTTTCTTTTCTAGATGATAGATATTTGAGTTAGGGATCCAACGCAACAAGAATTTTTTTTTTTTTTTTTTTTTTTTTTTTTTTTTTTTTTTTTTTTTTTAAAAGAACACCCCTAGAAGGGGTGGGGCATTCGGCACCATGCCCAGCCTGTATATAATTCACAAATCATCTCGTACAAAGTCATAGGTGGAATGTGTCCCAAAAATGAACACACCCCAAGCCAAGTACTCGAAATGGAAATAAAGCAGCAAATAAATGAGGATGCAACCACAGACCGGATGCTATCCCCAAAAGCCAACTGAAAAACAGAAAGTGGAGCACAGCCCAAGACTGACTGCAACTCCAAACTTGGAATAATAAGAAACAAATACAAGACACAAAAGTGGAACATCACCATCTAACTATATCGAAAACGAAAGTTGGGATATCCCAACTGATCCATCCTCACCAGGGAGAGCAAATATCGAGGAGCAGATCCCGGGTCATAGAAAGTAAGCGTAGGGGACTGAACCCCCCTACTAGCCAGAAAATCAGCTGCCCGGTTCCCTTCACGATGGATGTGTGAGAACCGAACATGTCGTCCGCGGCACAACATACGAATGGACGTCAACGTGTGCCGAGTCACAGCCGAACCGGGCTGGCCCGACTGCAACACCGACACCACTGAAGCAGCATCCATCTCAATCCAGATGTGATCTGAATACTGCACAGCGAGTCTCAGCCCATGAAGCAGTGCCTGGAACTCAGCATCAAAACTCGATGCGGCCCGCAGGGGCGCGCAGAAACCTGCCAAAAAAGAGCCAGTGTAGTCACGAACCAAACCGCCACCGCCTGCCGCCATCTGGAGATCAGTCGAGTAGGACCCATCCGTGTTGAGCTTTACCCACGGTACCTCAGGAGGTCGCCACGACACCATTCGAGACCGGAGAGATCTCGGAACAGGGTCTGCGACGGGCATGAAAGGCACCTGCGGATAGCAGCCCAACCAATGCTGTGGAAGGAGCTTCCCGGCCGAAACCAAAAGGTGGAGGTGGCGCTGAACCTGCCAAACAATGTGAGACACAAGGAAAGAAACACCGCGATGCTTGCGGCTGTTCCTCTCCGTCCAAATAAACCAAAGTGCAAGGCAAGGAATCAAAAAACTGATGTGCTTCGGAGAGGATCGTGGGAACAGCCCCCTCCAAAACCCAAGAGCCTGTGTGACTGTATGTGCAAGTGGTGCAGTGATGTGAAACCAAGACGCAACAAAAGCCCAAACCGATTTCGCAGACTCAGACCAAAGAAAGACATGCTCTAAGGACTCGACCTGCGGATCACGACAACACTGACAACGAGAAGCAAGGTGAAATCGACGAGACTGGAGACACACATCAACAGGGACTCGATCATGTAACAGACGCCAGAGGAAGACGGAAATGGTGGGAGTAAGGCAATCATGCCAAATGGACCCGAAAAGAGGCCGATCGGGCCGCCGGTACCTGACATGATCCCATGCAGAGGTCAAAGAGAACTCACCAGTAGAAGTCAAATTCCACCGCATGCTATCCCTCTCCCCCCACAGCACAGGAGTCCGGCTCAACGAATCAATCAGCTCATCAGATAACGCATAATGATCACATAAAGCAAGCAAACGACGCACAGACCAAGACTCACCATCAAAATACCAATCAACAGGGAGGTGATCAAAAGTAGAAGCAGGACAAAAAGCAGATAAAGGCACATCATCAAACCACACATCATCCCAGAAGCTTACCTGACCGGCCCCCAAGGACCACCTGATATGCTCCTGAGCCTGTGCACAAACTCGGATAAGTCTCTTCCACACTCTGCTATCGGACTTACGCAACGGCACCCTCTCCGGATAAAGTGGGCCACAATACTTCTGCCGCATGTAACGGGCCCAAAGAGAATCCTGAGCCCTAAACCTCCACCACAACTTCCAACCAAACGCTGTGACCAGATCATCAAAACGGCGAATACCCAAGCCACCCTCAGCCATCGGCAAGCAGATAGTCTCCCAGCTGATCCAGTGTGTCCTCCTCTGCTCCCCTACCGATCCCCAGAAGAACCGGGCAATCATCTGCTCAAGCTGATGGATCACTCCCTTGGAAGGATCCATCACCTGGAAGATGTGAAGAGGGAGAGTGGCAAGAGTGCTCTTGATAAGAGCCAATCTACCACCAAAGGAAAGACGCCGATGGGACCAACCATGGATCCTGGCACTCAACCGCTGTCGAAGAGGCAAGAAAAGGGAACTCTTCATATGGCCTCTGTAGATCGGGACACCAAGAAAAATGAAAGGCAACGCGCCACGCTGGTACCCACAAACCGCCTGAATCTGCTGCTGCCAGATCGGAGCAAACTTCTCAGTGATATAGAAGCTGCTCTTCTCCCGGTTCACCAGCTGACCCGAGACCTTCACATAATGATCAAGACACCCCATCAACCTACCCAAACCGTCCGGCCAGGCTCTCGAGAAGATAATGATGTCATCAGCATAAGAGAGATGAGAAACAGGGAATCCCCATTTCAACGTCTTAAACACCATGCCCGGGTCCCCACAAATCATACGGTCCAAAGTCCTCGATAAATAATCCGCAGCTAGCACAAACAAAGAAGGAGAAAGAGGATCTCCCTGACTCAAACCCAACGCAACAAGAATTTCAGGCATCGGACACCTATGGAGAGAGTTATAGCTGTTTTACTAACGGCTGCCAGAAAACGGGGCCGAATCTGGCCGTCTGGCTTGATAATTTGATTCTTTTAGAAAACGGATGAATTAGGCCAATATAAGCATATGGTTTGATTCATAATTGATCCTAGTGTGCAAAAATACTAAACTCGATGAAAATCCCGACGGTCACCCCGGGGCCAAATTCATTTTTTGAAACCGGATAAATTAGGCTAATATAAGCATATGGTTTGATTCATAATTGAGTATAGTGTTCAAAAATCCTAGATTCGATGAAAATCCCGGCTGTCACACCGGGCCCGAACAAGACGTGACCCTGGCACTACACAAAATGTTACGTTTTTTGAAATCAACTTTAAAACCTTGTCGAGGTTGACATAAAATGAGTTTCTAGGATTTTTCTTTTCTAGATGATAGATATTTTAGTTAGGGTTCCAACGCAACACGAATTTCAGGCATCAGACACCTATGGAGAGAGTTATAGCTGTTTTACTGACGGCTGCAAAAAAATGGGGCCGAATCTGGCCTTCGGGCTTGATAATTTGATTCTTCTGGAAACCGGACGAATTAGGCCATTATAAGCATATGGTTTGATTCATAATTGATCCTAGTGTGCAAAAATACTAAACTCGATGAAAATCCCGCCGGTCACCTCGGGGCCAAATTTGGCCACCGGCCAAAGGGGTACCTCTTTGGCGCGGGCTTGAAAAATTTATTTTTTGAAACCGGATGAATTAGGCTAATATAAGCATATTGGTTGATTCATAATTGATTGTAGTGATCAAAAATACTAAATTCGATGAAAATCCCGGCTGTCACTCCGGGCCCGAACAAGACGTGACCCCAGCACTACACAAAATGTTACGTTTTTTGAAATCAACTTTAAAACCTTGTAGAGGTTGACACAAAATGAGTTTCTATGATTTTTATTTTCTAGATGATAGATATTTGAGTTAGGGATCCAACGCAACAAGAATTTCAGGCATCGGACACCTATGGAGAGAGTTATAGTTGTTTTACTGACGGCTGCCAGAAAACGGGGCCGAATCTGGTCGTCGGGCTTGATAATTTGATTCTTTTGGAAAATGGACGAATTAGGCCAATATAAGCATATGGTTTGATTCATAATTGATCCTAGTGTGCAAAAATACTAAAATTGATGAAAATCCCGCCGGTCACCCCGGGCCAAATTTGGGCACCGGGCTCGAAAAATTCATTTTTTGAAACCGGATGAATTAGGCTAATATAAGCATATGGTTTGATTCATAATTGATTATAGTGTTCAAAAATGATAGATTCGATGAAAATCCCGGCTGTCACACCGGGCCCGAACAAGACGTGACCCTGACACTACACAAAATGTTACGTTTTTTGAAATCAACTTTAAAACCTTGTAGAGGTTGACACAAAATGAGTTTCTAGGATTTTTCTTTTCTAGATGATAGATATTTGAGTTAGGGATCCAACGCAACAAGAATTTCAGGCATGGCACACCTATGGAGAGAGTTATAGCTGTTTTACTGACGGCTGCCAGAAAACGGGTCCGAATCTGGCCGTCGGGCTTGATAATTTGATTCTTTTGGAAAACGGACGAATTAGGCCAATATAAGCATATGGTTTGATTCATAATTGATCCTAGTGTGCAAAAATACTAAAATCGATGAAAATCCCGTCGGTCACTCCGGGGCCAAATTTGGGCACCGGCCAAAGGGGGGCGCGGGCTCGAAAAATTCATTTTTTGAAACCGGATGAATTAGGCTAATATAAGCATATGGTTTGATTCATAATTGAACCTAGTGTGTAAAAATACTAAAATCGATGAAAATCGCGCCGGTCACCTCGGGGCCAAATATGGCCACCGGCCAAAGGTACCCCTTTGGCGCGGGCTCAAAAAATTTATTTTTTGAAACCGGATGAATTAGGCTAATATAAGCATATGGTTTGATTCATAATTGATTGTAGTGTTGAAAAATGCTAGATTCGATGAAAATCCCGGCTGTCACATCGGGCCCGAACAAGACGTGACCCTGGCACTACACAAAATGTTACGTTTTTTGAAATCAACTTTAAAACCTTGTAGAGGTTGACACAAAATGAGTTTCTTGGATTTTTCTTTTCTAGATGATAGATATTTGAGTTAGGGATCCAATGCAACAAGAATTTCAAGCATCGGACACCTATGGAGAGAGTTATAGCCGTTTTACTGACGGCTGCTAGAAAACGGGGCCGAATCTGGCCGTCGGGCTTGATAATTTGATTCTTTTGGAAAACGGACAAATTAGGCCAATATAAGCATATGGTTTGATTCATAATTGATCCTACTCTGCAAAAATACTAAACTCGATGAAAATCCCGCCAATCACCCCGGGGCCAAATTTGGCCACCGGCCAAAAGGGTACCCCTTTGGCGCGGGCTCGAAAAATTCATTTTTTGAAACCGGATGAATTAGGCTAATATAAGCATATGGTTTGATTCATAATTTATTGTAGTGTTCAAAAATGCTAGATTCGATGAAAATCCGGGCTGTCACACCGGGCCCGAACAAGACGTGACCCTGGAACTACACAAAATGTTACGTTTTTTGAAATCAACTTTAAAACCTTGTAGAGGTTGACACAAAATGAGTTTCTAGGATTTTTCTTTTCTAGATGATAGATATTTGAGTTAGGGATCCAACGCAACAAGAATTTCAGGCATCGGACTCCTATGGAGAGAGTTATAGCTGTTTTACTGACGGCTGCCAGAAAACGGGGCCGAATCTGGCCGTCGGGCTTGATAATTTGATTCTTTTAGAAACCGGACGAATTAGGCCAATATAAGCATATGGTTTGATTCATAATTGATCCTAGTGTCCAAAAATTCTAAAATCGATGAAAATCCCGCCGTTCACTTCGGGGCCAAATTTGGCCACCGGCCAAAGGGGTACCCCTTTGGCGCGGGCTCGAAATATTCATTTTTTGAAACCGGATGAATTAGGCTAATATAAGAATATGGTTTGATTCATAATTGATTGTAGTGTTCAAAAATTCTAGATTCGATGAAAAACCCGGCTGTCACACCGGGCCCGAACAAGACGTGACCCCTGCACTACACAAAATGTTACGTTTTTTGAAATCAACTTTAAAACCTTGTAGAGGTTGACACATAATGAGTTTCTAGGATTTTTCTTTTCTAAATGATAGATATTTGAGTTAGGGATCCAACGCAACAAGAATTTCAGGCATCGAACACCTATGGAGAGAGTTATAGCTGTTTTTACTGACGGCTGCCAGAAAACGGGGCCGAATCTGGCCGTCGGGCTTGATAATTTGAATATTTTGGAAACCGGACGAATTAGGCCAATATAAGCATATGGTTTGATTCATAATTGATCCTAGTGTGCAAAAAAACTAAACTCGATGAAAATCCCGCCGGTCACCCCGGGGCCAAATTTGGCCCCCTTTGGAGCAGGCTCGAAAAATTCATTTTTTGAAACCGGATGAATTAGGCTAATATAAGCATATGGTTTGATTCATAATTGATTTTAGTGTTCAAAAATGCTAGATTTGATGAAAATCCCGGCTGTCACACTGGGCCCGAACAAGACGTGACCCCAGCACTACACAAAATGTTACGTTTTTTGATATCAATTTTAAAACCTTGTAGAGGTTGACACAAAATGAGTTTCTAGGATTTTTTCTTATCCAGATGATAGATATTTGAGATAGGGATCCAACGCAACAAGAATTTTTTTTTTTTTTTTTTTTTTTTTTAAAAGAACACCCCTAGAAGGGGTGGGGCATTCGGCACCATGCCCAGCCTGTATATAATTCACAAATCATCTCGTACAAAGTCATAGGTGGAATGTGTCCCAAAAATGAACACACCCCAAGCCAAGTACTCGAAATGGAAATAAAGCAGCAAATAAATGAGGATGCAACCACAGACCGGATGCTATCCCCAAAAGCCAACTGAAAAACAGAAAGTGGAGCACAGCCCAAGACTGACTGCAACTCCAAACTTGGAATAATAAGAAACAAATACAAGACACAAAAGTGGAACATCACCATCTAACTATATCGAAAACGAAAGTTGGGATATCCCAACTGATCCATCCTCACCAGGGAGAGCAAATATCGAGGAGCAGATCCCGGGTCATAGAAAGTAAGCGTAGGGGACTGAACCCCCCTACTAGCCAGAAAATCAGCTGCCCGGTTCCCTTCACGATGGATGTGTGAGAACCGAACATGTCGTCCGCGGCACAACATACGAATGGACGTCAACGTGTGCCGAGTCACAGCCGAACCGGGCTGGCCCGACTGCAACACCGACACCACTGAAGCAGCATCCATCTCAATCCAGATGTGATCTGAATACTGCACAGCGAGTCTCAGCCCATGAAGCAGTGCCTGGAACTCAGCATCAAAACTCGATGCGGCCCGCAGGGGCGCGCAGAAACCTGCCAAAAAAGAGCCAGTGTAGTCACGAACCAAACCGCCACCGCCTGCCGCCATCTGGAGATCAGTCGAGTAGGACCCATCCGTGTTGAGCTTTACCCACGGTACCTCAGGAGGTCGCCACGACACCATTCGAGACCGGAGAGATCTCGGAACAGGGTCTGCGACGGGCATGAAAGGCACCTGCGGATAGCAGCCCAACCAATGCTGTGGAAGGAGCTTCCCGGCCGAAACCAAAAGGTGGAGGTGGCGCTGAACCTGCCAAACAATGTGAGACACAAGGAAAGAAACACCGCGATGCTTGCGGCTGTTCCTCTCCGTCCAAATAAACCAAAGTGCAAGGCAAGGAATCAAAAAACTGATGTGCTTCGGAGAGGATCGTGGGAACAGCCCCCTCCAAAACCCAAGAGCCTGTGTGACTGTATGTGCAAGTGGTGCAGTGATGTGAAACCAAGACGCAACAAAAGCCCAAACCGATTTCGCAGACTCAGACCAAAGAAAGACATGCTCTAAGGACTCGACCTGCGGATCACGACAACACTGACAACGAGAAGCAA
The DNA here is from genome assembly GCA_026008535.1 of Perilla frutescens. Lineage (NCBI taxonomy): Eukaryota > Viridiplantae > Streptophyta > Magnoliopsida > Lamiales > Lamiaceae > Perilla > Perilla frutescens. Next base: position 35,883 of record BRKX01000008.1, on the reverse strand, counting down.
GGTGAAATCGACGAGACTGGAGACACACATCAACAGGGACTCGATCATGTAACAGACGCCAGAGGAAGACGGAAATGGTGGGAGTAAGGCAATCATGCCAAATGGACCCGAAAAGAGGCCGATCGGGCCGCCGGTACCTGACATGATCCCATGCAGAGGTCAAAGAGAACTCACCAGTAGAAGTCAAATTCCACCGCATGCTATCCCTCTCCCCCCACAGCACAGGAGTCCGGCTCAACGAATCAATCAGCTCATCAGATAACGCATAATGATCACATAAAGCAAGCAAACGACGCACAGACCAAGACTCACCATCAAAATACCAATCAACAGGGAGGTGATCAAAAGTAGAAGCAGGACAAAAAGCAGATAAAGGCACATCATCAAACCACACATCATCCCAGAAGCTTACCTGACCGGCCCCCAAGGACCACCTGATATGCTCCTGAGCCTGTGCACAAACTCGGATAAGTCTCTTCCACACTCTGCTATCGGACTTACGCAACGGCACCCTCTCCGGATAAAGTGGGCCACAATACTTCTGCCGCATGTAACGGGCCCAAAGAGAATCCTGAGCCCTAAACCTCCACCACAACTTCCAACCAAACGCTGTGACCAGATCATCAAAACGGCGAATACCCAAGCCACCCTCAGCCATCGGCAAGCAGATAGTCTCCCAGCTGATCCAGTGTGTCCTCCTCTGCTCCCCTACCGATCCCCAGAAGAACCGGGCAATCATCTGCTCAAGCTGATGGATCACTCCCTTGGAAGGATCCATCACCTGGAAGATGTGAAGAGGGAGAGTGGCAAGAGTGCTCTTGATAAGAGCCAATCTACCACCAAAGGAAAGACGCCGATGGGACCAACCATGGATCCTGGCACTCAACCGCTGTCGAAGAGGCAAGAAAAGGGAACTCTTCATATGGCCTCTGTAGATCGGGACACCAAGAAAAATGAAAGGCAACGCGCCACGCTGGTACCCACAAACCGCCTGAATCTGCTGCTGCCAGATCGGAGCAAACTTCTCAGTGATATAGAAGCTGCTCTTCTCCCGGTTCACCAGCTGACCCGAGACCTTCACATAATGATCAAGACACCCCATCAACCTACCCAAACCGTCCGGCCAGGCTCTCGAGAAGATAATGATGTCATCAGCATAAGAGAGATGAGAAACAGGGAATCCCCATTTCAACGTCTTAAACACCATGCCCGGGTCCCCACAAATCATACGGTCCAAAGTCCTCGATAAATAATCCGCAGCTAGCACAAACAAAGAAGGAGAAAGAGGATCTCCCTGTCTCAAACCCCGAGAGGAAGGAAAGAATCCCGCCGGCACCCCATTCACAAGAACCGAGAACCAGCAATCTCTGATGCACCTACTGATCATATCAACCCACATCAAGGGAAAACCCATATGACGAAGAACGCCCAGAAGAAAAGACCACTGCACTCGATCATATGCCTTCGCCATGTCCAGCTTCAGAGCAATATTTGGAACCTCACCGCCAAGGTGAAGGTCACAAATCATCTCCTGTGCAAGCAGGACATTATCGCTGAGCAACCGACCCTTGACAAAGCCACTCTGATTCGGAGCTAACACGGCAGGCAAGAACGGAGCCAGCCGGGTAGTCAGAATCTTCGTGACGATTTTATTGGTCACGTTGCACAGAGATATCGGGCGATAATCCGTCCAAGCAGCGGGCTTTTCCTTCTTAGGCAGAAGAACAATGGTCGTAGCAGTGAAACTGCGCGGCATATGGGACCCCGAGAAGAAATCCACCACCGCCCCCACAACATCACCGGCCACAAAGTCCCAACAATGCTGAAAGAAAAGTGAAGTGAAGCCATCTGGCCCCGAGACACTGTCCTTACTGATCCCAAACACGGCAGCTCGGACCTCATCCGTATCCGGCACAGTACACAATCCTCCAGTATCCATCTCAGGCGGGATCCCATGAAGACAGCTGAAGTCCGGCTCCTCTAACTGAGGAATGTCAGACGTGAGAAGTCTCTGAAAGAATCCAGCTGCAGAAGCTCGGATCCCCTCATCATCATCAATCACACGTCCTCCATCCTCAATCGAATGGATCCTAGACTTGCATCGCTTCTGCTTCACCCACCCTTGAAAGAATCTGGTATTCCTTTCACCCTCAGCCACCCACCTGACCGCCGCCTTCTGCCGCCAGAAATCCTCCTCCATCCTCGCCCTCAGCACATACTGGGCCACACAATGGTTGAGCTCAGCACGAGCCTCAGGGGAAGGCAGAGAATCATAAGCAGCCTGAGCAATAGCCACAGCCTCATCAGCCCGTCTTACCCGGTCGAACACATCCCCAAAAACATCCCAGTTCCACTGTTTCAGCCTCCGTTTCACCCGCTTCAGCTTGTACTGCAGGTTCATCATGCCGCCAAACCCAGTCGGAACCGACCACTCTTCCCGCACCGTATCCCGGAAAGTATGATGCCGAACCCACATGTTCTGAAATCTGAAGCTAGACTTGGGAATCTCGGCAAGAAACTGGCATCTGACTAACAGCGGAGCGTGATCAGAAGTATGCCTCGCCAAATGAGTCACCCTAGTGACGGCAAAAACAGAAGTCCAGAACTCCCCCAACAGCACCCTATCCAACCTTTCCCGGAGCCCTGTAGATGGTCTCTCCCAAGTAAACCATGCACCATCAAAACCTGGATCAACCAGCTGGCAATCTGAAATAGCATCACCAAAATCCATCATCTCTCTGTGACGATCCGAAGTACCATTCTCCACCTCCTCATCAGTCAAGAAAATGTTGAAGTCCCCTCCAACCAACCACGGTCTACCATCAATCAATAGAGCAATATCCCTCAACTGCTCCCACAGTTCGAACCTATCCACCCTTTTATGTCGACCGTAGACCAAAGACAAGAACACCGGCTGAGATAGTAAGGGAGAATCAACTCGAACATGAAGCAACTGAGCGAAATCAAACTCAATAGAGACAATGAAGCCATGAGCAGCAAAGACCCAAATATGATTCGAAACATTAGACGCCACCAGACTGAGACCAAATCTGCGCCCGAATAAATCCGAATCAAATTGAACTTTCGGCTCAATAATCACAACCAACGACAAACGATGTTGACGAATCAAGTTGAATAGATGACCACACTTGGCCTTGGAACCAAGACCCCGTGCATTCCACAGCAACATCTGAACTGACATGGAGAAACAATCAGAGCTTCATGGGAGAAAAAGGAATCTCCCTGTCTTGACCATGCTTCGCTGGAGACGTATGCATGGGAGATAATGAAGCTTCATTAGATGGCTCATTGCATGCAGCCGCATCTACCCTAGCTGCATCAATTCCGTTTCTATCTTGAAAATTATTAGGAATAGTAGACTGATCGGATTGGTGTAATCTCGATTTGTCCAAATTACCTCCCCCTTCATCAAAAACCCGAGCCCGACTCTTCACTCTACCATCTTCAACCGCCGCTCGTGATGGGCTCAAAGCCTCGCCTTCACGTTTTTGTGAAGCTGAAGCTATAGCACCTCGATCACAATCATTTCTCACGGAAATCGGCCCAACAGCCAATCCACGCCGAGCATTAATACCATCAGAATTTTTGGAATATGCTCTCACATTAAAACCAACACTTCCATCAATCCGCCCATCATTTGACCCAGAATTAGACGCATTATGTGCTGCCATTTGATCCGAAGACTTAGCATTTAAATTATCATCAGTATTTTTATGCTGCCATCTCACACCTCCATCCACTCTTGTCGGACTTCCTGCCACTTTCCCAGCCTCACCCGACTTCTTAAATCCAGCCATCTCTCTTTGAATATAATCAGAAGGAGCATTGTTTTGAGCGGCAGTAGGCTGGAGTTCAACTTCATTCAAAACACTAAATTTATTTCCAACATTCGGCACTTGTCGTGGACCAACCTGTGATTGTTTCTTCTTTCGACGATCAACCTGTTGCCAACCTTCATTATTCGAACCATTAATCCCTTTAGAAGACATAGCCTGCTCATCTGAACCAATCTTATAAGACTCATGAGTAATAACAGCTCCCTTCCCTTTATCTCTATGTTGAGGACGAGACTGATGATGGTTCGCTTGAGATTGCCGAGAATTGTATTGATGATTGGAGGCCGGCGCATTACCTGCAACAACACAAGTATCCCTCCCATGCCCAATATGCTTGCACTCCACACAATATAGCGGTAATTTATCATAGATTACACGTTGAGACATCTCAATACCATCCAGATTTAGCACAATAGAATGAGGGTGTGATTTAGCAAGATCAATCTCAACACAAATCTTAGCAAAAGAACCTCTCGATCGCAAAGCAGTAGCATGTTCAATTTGGATGGGATTACCAAACATAGAACCAATTTTAAATAAAGCACTATGATCAAATAAATGCAATGGCAATCCAGGTAAGGTAATCCAAATTGCAAATATAGAGGTCTCAAAAGCCGGGTTAAAACCCGGAGTCCATTTAAACACGCGCATAGGACAGCCATTAACATACCAAATTGGCAAAACTAAAGCACCTTTAAGCAACTTCACGTAATCAATTTCATGAGTTAACCTAATCAAGATGTGCCTAGCATTTAGGAAATACCAAGACAAAGTACCTTTGAGCTGAATATTTCGAAGAGCTTTGTCGATTTGAGCCGAGGTGGGAATAGCATGGGAGAATTTTCCTACAAGTGCGAGACCCATTCGACCTGCAAGAAAATCATGATCAGTCTTATTAAAAAACAAAACCGGCTTACCTTCCCGAACTTCCATCGAACCAATATCCTTAAGAGTTGCATGATTAAAAACAACGGGGCCATGTTGAGCAGTGGGGGCGCGAAGAGCATTAAGAAAGCCCATCTCTTTATCATTATCACTTCCTTCCTTATCTCGTCGACCACCAGACATATTAATCCTTTCACGTTGATTTTCATTTGCATGAGAAGGATGATCAATCATTTCAACGTCAGCAGAAGCCGCGCTGATAGTTGAGGCTGCATAGGATCGTGTGGTGGCAGAATTATTTTGCAAAATGGGCTGAATTGGATTATTGGAGAAACTGGGCTGCTTGGAATTATTGGATGGGCTGGGCTTATTAAATATGGGGGCTTGGGAATTTTTTATTTGTGAAGGAAGGGGTGGGAAGTCTGACGTCTGCAAACCATTAATCAAAATATTAGAACCTGAATTAATAAACGAATCAGCAGGAGTTCGACTCACATGAGAAACAATACTAGGCTGAGTTTCCACATTATCCAAGTAAGCATGATCATCTGACTCATCACCACGTGGACCACTGCAGAATGTATGATTAGGCTGAATAGGATTAGGGTACAGATTTGGATTAATATGGGTATTATGGGTTATATCAGAATGGGACGTGCTTGAGCTAGGGTTCTGCGAACTAGGGTGATATTGGAGCGGCGCCGCGTGATCCAAATCCGGCAAGTTTGAAAAAGAGGCGGATTTTGTGGGAATATGATCATTCTTTCCCTTCATCTCCAAGCTTACCTTATCTACATCAGAAAGAACGGATTCATTGAATCTGGACCCAATAACATTACCATGCAAGCCAACAGACCCCTTCTCACGATCAAAAACGAACCCAGACTTCTCACCACCACGATCTCCTTCAGTCGGAATCTGGAAATTTTCCTGGATATTTGCAGCAGATTCAATTAACACTTCTTCAACTTTAGACGATCCTTCTGAGTGAATAACAAGAGAAAGATCACCAGTCACGGGAACTTCATCATCAAACAGATATCGATTAAATTCCAACGCCGATAATCGTTCATCATCTTCCCGTTCCCGACGCAACTCCTCCTCATCCATAACACTCGAACCAGCATCTCCCCTTTCTGAATTCATAACCGAAATATCTCCTTCATCACTATAATTATTCAAATTATCATCATCCGGTTTCAAAAAGCCTTCCTCCCGCAAGTCAACACCCGCTTCAACCACTTTTAAAGGACGGGCATCATGGCAAACTTCATTATGATCCGAATCCTCAACATCAACATCTTCAGATCGCAATTTATCATCTCTATCAACATTTTCACGTGAGGAAGTAGATGAAACACGTGAATTCTCTTTTTTTGATTTTTTCTTCAATCTTCTATTCCCTTTCGAAGATTCACGTTTCGACGATCCCTTAGAGACTTTCAAGGGGTCACGAGGATCCCTATTTCCCACCGGAGCTAAAGGAGGACGACTATTGATTGAAGATCCCGATTCAAACTCAAAAAGATCCGCCATGAGGCGGATGACAAGAAACTAACCACCAAAAAGGAAGAACAACAAAGAGAACGAACACAAAACTTTTTATAAAAAAATTGAAGGACACGAGGAACACGATGATCACTACAAAAAGGATGGAAAAAAAGATGACTAAAACAACTAGAACACGAAAGAGATTAAAGGAAAAAACACAAAATCAAGCCAAAAAACATGCAAACTAAGGTCAGAAAAAGCGAAATCGGCATGAACACAAACAAGAACACTTGGAAAATTTTAGAGAGCATTTTCCAAGTGGACACCCCAACGCCCAACGCAAGAATCCCCCAACGCAACAAGAATTTCAGGCCCAACGCAACAAGAATTTCAGGCATCGGACACCTATGGAGAGAGTTATAGCCGTTTTACTGATGGCTGCCAGAAAACGGGGCCGAATCTGGCCGTCGGGCTTGATAATTTGACTCATTTGGAAACCGGACGAATTAGGCCAATATAAGCATATAGTTTGATTCATAATTGATCCTAGTGTGCAAAAATACTAAACTCGATGAAAATCCCGCCGGTCACTTCGGGGCCAAATTTGGCCACCGGCCAAAGGGGTACCCCTTTGGCACGGGCTCGAAAAATTCATTTTTTGAAACCGGATGAATTAGGCTAATATAAGCATATGGTTTGATTCATAATTGATTGTAGTGTTCAAAAATGCTAGATTCGATGAAAATCCCGGCTGTCACACCGGGCCCGAACAAGACGTGACCCTGGCACTACACAAAATGTTACGTTTTTTGAAATCAACTTTAAAACCTTGTAGAGGTTGACACAAAATTAGTTTCTAGGATTTTTCTTTTCTGGATGATAGATATTTGAGTTAGGGATCCAACGCAACAAGAATTTTTTTTTTTTTTAGAAGAACACCCCTAGAAGGGGTGTGGCATTCGGTACCATGCCCAGCCTGTATATAAATCGCAAATCATCTCGTACAAAGTCATAGGTGGAATGTGTCTCAAAAGTGAACACACCCCTAGCCGAGTACTCGAACTGGAAATAAAGCAGCCAATAAGAGAGGATGCAACCACAGACCCGATGCTATCCCCAAAAGCCAAATGAAAAACCGAAAGTGGAGCACAGCCCAAGACTGACTGCAACTCCAAACTGAAACTAAAAAGAAATAAATACAAGACACAAAAGTGGAACATCACCATCTAACTATATTGAAAACGAAAGTTGGGATATCCGAACTGATCCATCCTCACCAGAGAGAGCAAATATCAAGGAGTAGATCCCGGGTCATAGAAAGTAAGCGTAGGGGTCTGAACCCCCCTACTAGCCAGAAAATCAGCTGCCCGGTTCTCCTCACGATGGATGTGTGAGAACCAAACATGTCGTCCTTGGCACAACATACGGATGGACGTCAACGTGTGCCGAGTCACAGCCGAACCGGGCTGGCCCGACTGCAACACCGATACCACTGAAGCAGCATCCATCTCAATCCAGATGTGATCTGAATACTGCACATTGAGTCTCAGCCCATGAAGTAGTGTCTGGAACTCAGCATCAAAACTCGATGCGGCCCGCAGGGGCGCAGAAACCTGCCAAAAAAGAGCCAGTGTAATCACGAACCAATCCGCCACCGCCTGCCGCCATCTAGAGATCAGTCGAGTAGGACCCATCCATGTTGAGCTTTACCCACGGTACCTCAGGAGGTTGCCACGACACCATTTGAGACCGGAGAGATCTCAGAATAGGGTCTGCGACGGGCATGAAAAGCACCTGCGGATAGCAGCCCAACCAATGCTGTGGAAGGAGCTTCCCGACCGAAACTAAAAGGTGGTGGCGCTGAACCTGCCAAAAAATGTGAGACACAAGAAAAGAAACACCGCGATGCTTGCGGCTGTTCCTCTCCATCCAAATAAACCAAAGAACAAGGCAGGGATTAAAAAAACTGATGTGCTTCGGAGAGGATCGTAGGAACAGCCCCCTCCAAAACCCTAGTGTCTGTGTGACTATATGTGCAAGTGGTGCAGTGATGTGAAACCAAGACGCAACAAAAGCCCAAACCGATTTCGCAGACTCAGACCAAAGAAAGACATGCTCTAAGGACTCGACCTGCGGATCACGACAACACTGACAACGGGAAGCAAGATGAAATCGACGAGACTGGAGACACACATCAACAGGGACTCGATCATATAACAGACGCCAGAGGAAAACGGAAATGGTGGGAGTAAGGCAATCATGCCTAATGGACCCGAAAAGAGACCGATCGGGCCGCCGGTACCTGACCTGATCCCATGCAGAAGCCAAAGAGAACTCACCAGTAGAAGTCAAATTCCACCTCATGCTATCCCTCTCCCCCTACAGCACAGGAGTCCGGCTCAACGAATCAATCAACTCATCAGATAAAGCATAATGGTCACATAAAGCAAGCAAACGACGCACAGACCAAGACTCACCATCAAAATACCAATCAACAGGGAGGTGATCAAAAGTAGAAGCAGGACAGAAAGCAGATAAAGGCACATCATCAAACCACACATCATCCCAGAAGCTTACCTGACCGGCCCCCAAGGACCACCTGATATGCTCCTGAGCCTGTGCACAAACTCAGATAAGCCTCTTCCACACCCTGCTATCAGACTTACGCAACGGAACTCTCTCCGGATAAAGCAGGCCACAATACTTCTGCCGCATATAACGTGCCCAAAGAGAATCCTGAGCCCTAAACCTCCACCACAGCTTCCAACCAAACGCTGTGACCAGATCATGAAAACGGTGAATACCCAAGCCACCCTCAGCCATTGGCAAGCAGATAGTCTCCCAGCTGATCCAATGCGTCATCCTCTGCTCCCCAACCGATCCCCAGAAGAACCGGGCGATCATCTGCTCAAGCTGATGGATCACTTCCTTAGATGGATCCATCACCTGAAAGATGTGGAGAGGGAGAGTGGCAAGAGTGCTCTTGATGAGAGCCAATCTGCCACCAAAGGAAAGACGCCGATGGGACCAACCATGGATCCTTGCACTCAACCGCTGACGAAGTGGCAAGAAAAGGGAACTCTTCATATGGCCTCTGTAGATCGGGACACCCAGATACATGAAAGGTAACGTGCCACGCTGATACCCACAGACCGCCTGAATCTGCTGCAGCCAGGTCGGAACAAACTTCTTAGTGATATAGAAGCTGCTCTTCTCCTGATTCACAAGCTGACCCGAGACCTCCACATAATGATCAAGACATCCCATTAACCTACCCAAACAATCCGGCGAGGCTCTCGAGAAGATAATGATGTCATCAGCATACGAGAGGTGAGAAACAGGAAATCCCCATTTCAACGTCTTATACACCATGCCCGGGTCCCCACAAATCATACGGTCCAAAGTCCTCGATAAATAATCCGCAGCCAGCACAAACAAGGAAGGAGAGAGAGGATCTCCCTGTCTCAAACCTCGAGAGGAAGGAAAGAAACCTGCCGGTGCCCCATTTACAAGAATCGAGAACCAACAATCTCTGATGCAACTACTGATCATATCAATCCACATCGAAGGAAATCCCATATGTCGAAGAACGCTTAGAAGAAAAGGCCACTGCACTCGATCATATGCCTTCGCCATGTCCAACTTTAGAGCAAATTGGGACCTCACCGCCGAGGTGAAGGTCACAAATCATCTCCTGTGCAAGCAGGACATTATCGCTGAGCAATCGACCCTTGACAAAGCCACTCTGATTCGGAGCTAACACAGCAGGCAAGAACGGAGCTAACCGGGTAGCCATAATCTTCGTGATGATTTTATTGGTCACATTGCACAGAGATATCGGACGATAATCCGTCCAAGCAGTGGGCCTCTCCTTCTTAGGCAGAAGGACAATAGTCGTGGCAGTGAAGCTGCGCGGCATGTGGGACCCAGAGAAGAAGTCCTCCACCGCCCCCATAACATCACCAGCCACAAAGTCCCAACAGTGCTGAAAGAATAATGATGTGAAACCATCAGGGCCCGAAACACTATCCTCACTGATCCCAAAAACAGCCGCTCTCACCTTATCCACATCCGGCATAGCACACAAACCTCCAGTTTCCATCTCAGATGGGATCCGCTGAAGACAGCTAAAGTCCGGCTCCGCCAAATGGGGAATGTCAGATGAGAGAAGCCTCTGAAAGAATCCAGCTGCAGAAGCTCGAATTCCCTCATCATCATCAATCACCCGTCCTCCATCCTCAATTGCATGGATCCGAGACTTACACCGCTTCTGTTTCACCCATCCTTGAAAGAATTTGGAATTCCTCTCCCCATCCGCAACCCATCGGACAGCCGCCTTCTGCCTCCAGAAATCCTCCTCCATCTTCGACCGCAGAACATACTGAGCCACACAACGATTGAGCTCAGCACGAGTATCAGAAGTAGGAGAAGAATCATATGCTGCCTGAGCCACAGTCACCGCCTCATCCGCCTGTCTCACCCGGTCCACAACATCACCAAAAACATCCCAGTTCCACTGCTTCAGCCGCCGCTTCACCCGCTTCAGTTTGCACTGCAGGTTCATCATACCACCAAACCCAGTCGTAACTGACCACTCCTCTTGAACAATATTCCGAAAGGTATGGTGGCGAACCCACATGTTTTGAAATCTGAAAGCAGTCTTGGGAATATCAACAAGAAATTGGCATCTGACAAGAAGAGGAGCATGATCAGATGTATGCCTTGCCAAATGGGTCACCCTAGTCACAGCAAAAACAGAAGTCCAGAACTCTCCAAGAAGCACTCTGTCCAATCTCTCCATGAGCCCTGTAGACGGTCTCTCCCAAGTAAACTATGCACCATCAAAACCCGGATCAACCAGCTGGCAATCTGAGATAGCATCACCGAAATCCATCATCTCCCTGTGCCGGTCAGAAGTACCATTCTCCACCTCTTCATCAGTCAAGAAGATGTTGAAATCCCCTCCAACCATCCACGGTCTACCATCAATCAACAAAGCAATATCTCTCAACTGCTCCCACAGCTCAAACCTATCCGCCATCTTATGCCGACCGTAAACCAAAGACAAAAAGACCGGTCGAGATAATAAGGGAGAATCAACCCGAACATAGAGCAACTGAGCAAAATCTAACTCAACAGAAACAGTGAAGCCATGAGCAACAAAAACCCAAATATGATTTGAAACATTAGACGCCACAAGACTGAGGTCAAAACGACGCCCAAATAGATCTGAATCAAACTGAACTTTCGGCTCAATAATCACAACCAACGACAAACGATGCTGACGAATCAAGTTGAACAGATGATTACACTTGGCCTTGGAACCAAGACCCCGTGCATTCCACATCAATATCTGAACTGACATGGGGAAACAATCAGATCTTCATAGGAGAAAAAGGAATCTCCTTGTCTTGACCATGCTTAGCAGGTGACATGTGCATGGGAGATATCACTGCTTCTGTGCTTGGCTCGTTGTAAGCAGCAGCGTCAAAGCTAACATCTGCAGCAACCGGAACATTATGATCATATTCATCAATCGGTCTCAAACTGGAAGAATTCAACCGAGACTGATGATGAACCCTGCCACCACTACTATCATCAAACACCTTGGCACGGTTACGAACCCTCCCACTCTCAACGGCCATTCGTGAAGGGCTAAGCTCTCCTCCATCTCTCTTATGTGATCCCGACACCAAAACTTCTTGAGTCCGATCGTGTTGCACTGAAATAGGATCAATACTACGTTCCCATCGACCATGCAGAGCTGAAGATGAAGATGTCGAACTCTTCTCTATAATACCATTTTTATCATGCATTTTATCAACAATCCGATCCTCTTTAGATTTAGAAGAAATCCCCGGCACCCTCCCTTCAATCACAGCCTTATCAACGCCCTCATCACTACGTCTCAAATACTCACTAGGAGGCATATCATTTCGTGCATCAATTGAAAGCCACCCCATTTCTTCTAATACCCGAAATCGATTGCTCTCATACACGACCCGACCAGAAGTAGTCACATTATTCTGCTTTTTCTTTTTATTCTTCTCAATAGTTTGCCATTCAACTTCCTTTGACTATTTTGCTGATCCCGAACCACTGAAGTCATGTTGAGTACCAACTGAACTAGTTCCATGTCTCTCATCAACACCCACAGCCACGGAAGATGACACAACCCTTTTCCCCTTATCTCTTCCATAATGCCGATTATCTCCATGATTATTAGGTGTCGGCCTAGGATTAGATTGACGACGGGGGGCCGGTGCATTACCTGCAACAACACAAGTTTCCCTCCCATGCCCAATGTGCTTACACTCCACACAATATAAAGGTAGTTTATCATAGATTACACGTTGAGACATTTCAATACCATCCATATTTAACAAAATAGAATCAGGGTGTGATTTAGCAAGATCAATCTCAACACAAATCTTAGCAAAAGAACCTCTAGAGCGTGAAGCAGTAGCATGCTCAATTTGAATAGGATTACCAAACAAAGAACCAATTTTGTATAAAGCACTATGCTCAAACAAATGCAAAGGCAATCCAGGCAAAGTGATCCAAATGGCAAATATTGAGGTTTCAAAAGCCGGATTAAAACCCGGAGTCCATTTAAAAATGCGCATGGGACATCCATTAACATACCAAATTGGCAAAACAGTAGCACCCTTAATCAACTTCACATAATCAATCTCATGCGTTAACCTAATCAGGATATGCCTAGCATTTAGAAAATACCAAGACAGATTACCTTTAAGTTGAATCTTGCGAAGAGCCTTATCGATTTGTGCCGAGGTAGGGATAGCATGAGAGAATTTGCCTACAAGCGCGAGCCCCATTCGACCTGCAAGAAATTCATGGTCAGATTTGTTAAAAAATAAAACCGGCTTACCATCCCGAACCTCAATCGAGCCAATATCCTTAAGCACGGCATGATTAAAGACGAAAGGACCATGTTGAGCAGCAGGGGCTTTAAGAGCATTTAGAAAACCCATTTCAGTATCCTTTTCCTTCCCATTATTATCTATTCGATTACCAACAAAACTGATCCTCTCGTGTTGCTTCTCCTTTGTATGAGGAGAATGATCACTCATTTCAACATCATCATTTCCTACGTCGAGGACAGTAGCTGCAAAGGATCACTGCGAGAAAGAATTAATGGAATTATTATTTTCCAAACCGGGCTGCATGGGATTATTACGTGAAGGAGTTTGAAAGTTCTTTTGTGTATTCGGTCCAGAATAGGAGGAATGGGCTGGAATATGTGGAATTTGAGAGGAAAAAGGAGGAAAATCATCCAAATGCAGCCCACTACTAGAATTTTTAATTTCCGAGTCAAATGCGGAATCAGCATGGGATCGATTCACAATAGCAGCAACAGTGGGTTGAGTTTCCACATTATCCAAATAGACATGCTCTTCAGACTCATAACCACGTGGACCAATAAGGGCAAGGTGACTAGGCTGAAAAAGAATAGGGTGCTGAGCTGGATTAATATACGGAGCAAAGTTCATATAAGAATTAGATGAGATTGATCTAAGGTTCGAGACTGGCGGCCGTGAATCCGAGCTCAAGTATATATTTTGGGCATGAGTTAAGGTAAACGAAGAAGGGGTTAAATTTGGCTGGCCATGTAACGAAGTAGGGTTCAGAAAATTAGGGTTGGGTGAGAGCGGCGCCGCTTGATCCAAATCTGGCAAGTTTGAAGTCGAGGTGGATTTTTTGAGATTATGATCCTTCTTTCCATCAAGCATCAAACTTTCCTTATCCCCATCAAAGGTATAGGATAGGATTCATTGTATCTGGACACTTTATCATGATCTCCCGCACCATCCAAACTTCTCTCACGATCAAAAACAAATTCTGAGGTAATTTGACCGCGCTCCCTTGCGAACGGAACTTTCAGATTATGTTGAATATTTTTTCCAGAATCCGGCAAACATCCATCGGCCACAGACACATTTTCTGGGTGAATTACTAACCTTCGATCATTCTCAACAACGGAATTCTCGTCATCATCCAGATACCGTTTGAATTCCATTTCAGCCAGCCTATTATCATCTTCCATTTCACGTCGCAGTTCATCCTCATCCATATCACTCGACTCAACTCCAGTGACACTCCCCACATCCCCCTCATCAGCATGCAACAACGATCCACCCCCATGCATACCTTCAACAAGCACAAAAGATTTTTTATCCGCCGAGGTCGATTCAATCACCTGCAAAGGTTTAGCATCAAGATATACAACATTATGCCCAGCATCATCTCCATTATCTCCATGTTCGTTCAAACCAACATCTTCTTCACCACTATTCATTGGCGACGAAGAACTGTGTCACATCCCGTTAATAAATTAAATGTTTCAATATTTATTTGTGAAATTTATTTATTTCAACTCGTGAAAATTATGATATTTGAATTATTTGAGTTGTGAATTTATGAATTTTTTTAGGTTGCACCCCTAGATATGAACTTAGTTTGATTAAGTAGAATTAATTTATTTAATGTATATAGATTTATTGAGATTTAAATTCTTCACGCAAAAGCATGTGTATATATATATATATATATGTACATTATTTATTTATTTATATATCTAATGGAAACAAGAGCTACATGTATATATATATATGTATATATATATATATCTATATATATGTGTATTAGTATATGTATTTTGGGATTTGACTTGTCATTAGTTTTTTATAAACACGTGTCATGTGTTTGAGTTATCAAATTTATGTGTCAAATAATGGATTTAAACAAATGGTGACTCATGAATTAAAGTAGGTATAGGATTTATACAAACCTGTAGTAAATTATTATAGTTGTTCTTAAATTTTATTTATTACCAAACTTTAAATAAGAAAGAAAAAGAAGAAGGCTCTAATTTAATCGCATTTAATTGTCCAAATTTCTTATGCAAGGTAATTTTCTACTTTTCTATTAGTTTAATTTTATGAATTTTAATTTTATTAGCATGAATATAAAATCTTAATTTGTATTCAAACATAAAGTAATAAATCCTAATATAAATTAACAAACGTGTACAACTTTTAATTATCCATTCTTTTAGAAATTTCGTATATAATTTATTAGTGTTAATCATGAATCATAAGAATAGTCAATTATCATATTTTTTTTCCATAAACTGGAGAACATTTATCTTAGTGTGAGATTTGTTGGACATGATTGACCAACCTTAATATGAATAGAATAAAATTTATAATAGTTACTGTAAGTTTGGAAGTTTCAATTCCAATGGTAAAATGAATAGGCAGTCTTTGTTTTATTTTATATTTAAATGAATGTCAAATTATTGGATGAAAATGATGTCATTGTAATAAAAGATTTTAGTGCTTTTACATTAGTTAATAATGAACTTATGGTATTAATTTACAATAATAACTCAATATTGTTGTTTATATTTGGAAAATGGAACTTACAATTCAAGAGTGACTAAGCTCATTTCATTATAAAATTATTATATTCTTATTATTAGTTAGTCAAATATTTAATTTTAATTTTAAATTTATTATATCATTATTATTAGTTACTGAAATATTTAATATTTATTGTAAATTTGTCGTATTTATATTATTAATTCCTCAAGTTTAATATAATTATTTTTAATTGTAATCTTAAATCCTATTAGTTTTATATCTTATCACTAAATTTTTCATTACTTGCAATTAGAATTAAAGAAAGATTTCATAATCTCATTTAAATTGTTATAAATCAATTTATGTCCTTAAAATTGAAGATGCATTTATAGAATATGTTTTTTTATTTGATATCTAGGTGCGGCGCAACTAAGACGTTAGCTTTCACTTATTTGCTTGAATCAACTTTCTAGTTCAAATATAAGGTGTGGGATTCTCACTTATTATGCTGTTGATTTCAATTTGTCCTTGTTGATGTGATTTGTTTGACGTGTATGATTTCATATCATTTGTGAGTGTTACTGGACTGTCTATTCAGTTGTCCTTCATATTTAACCTCACTATTGTGCACAATCATTTCGCCAGGGACCGTAAATAGGTCCGGGGTCTTAATTGATCCTTGGAAGCACAGTGCGATTCATTTTCATATATCAGTGAATAATACACATGTATCTCATTTTATATCAACTTGGACAAATTATTTTGCATAGCCGTCCCACACTGAGTATATTTATATATGCTCATCCCATAAACTTACAAATTTCAGGTAAATGAGCTTGGAGTTGCAGTGGAGGTTGAATGACAGAATAAGCTTTTGTTATACATATGTATATATAAGTTTCCACTTTATTTTACATTTCTAGTTGGATAACTAGAATAACTTTTGCTGGTAACTCTTTTTGGGTATGCACATTGAGTTTTTTTTAAAGGTATATGAGATTGTAAATATTTCAGTTGTGTAGTTTGTCTAAATTATCAATCGTACCTTAGATCTTAAATTTAAATTCTACAGGTTTCCTTATTTATTGTTTCTCTGGGTTACGTGAAAATAGATTTATTTATTTATTTGTTTGTTTTAGAAAAGAAAGTTGAAAAAAAAAAGATAATTACTTAAAATTCTTATTTTCGCATTAGAAATCATTTAATTTCATATAATAGTTCTTTTTAGATTAAGGTGTTACAGTAGTGGTATCAGAGCGGGTCTACTTTCCTGTAGACTTCGTAAATTATTTTCAAGTTTAGAGGTCTTATAAGTCATTCGACTACCATGCACTCCGGCTTCAAGGTACAATTATTTTCAATTATTTAAAATTGGATGAGCATCTAAATGTTTTAGTTTTGAAGTTCATGTGCCTTTACTGTAATTATTAATATAATTATGAAAAGATTCTTGCAGTTATTTATTTATCTTTGGAATTTTACAATTTTAATTTACTAAATTGTGAGTATTGCAAATAGTTTTAAACTTAGCCCTCGAATTTTTAGATAATTTAGAAATAACTTAGTCATATTTAGAAAGCTTTTAACCATATTTCCTACGTTACTATAGAAACATGGTACGTCCTCGTACTCGATCAGACAATGTTGAGAATGCAAATACAATTCGAGCTCCGACTGGAAATCAATCGCAAAATATGACACAACCTCAGCCTACAGGTGGAGAGACTTTCATAAATGAGTTTTTAAGTGCTATGCAAGGATTTATCCAACAACAAGCTCAAGCTCACTTCACAACACAAACCAACACTGCGACACCTAATGTCACGCAACCAATTAATGTACAGCCTAACATAGGACAACCTAATAATGTGTCAACTCAGGTTCCAACAAATAAAGTTGTCGAGCAGTTTCGTCGCTATGACCCGCCACGATTTAATAGTCGAGATGGACCGATAGTGGCAGAGGAGTGGTTAATTGAGTTGGATCGAATTTTTACCCACATTGATTGTACGGATGAGCAAAAGGTCGCATGTGCAGTGTTTCAACTCAAGGAGGATGCTAGACATTGGTGGAATCATTTCTATCAGATATTAAGTCAAGCAGAACGTCAAATGTTATCATGGGACATATTCAGAGAAGTTGTGTTGGATAAGTATTTCCCTAGTTCTTTCCGTGAGAAGAAAGAGTCAGAATTCTTTGAGCTCAAACAGGGAAATATGACAATCGAAGAATATGAACGAAAATTCAACAGTTTGGCTAGGTATGCGCCCCACTTGATTGACACAGAAGCAAAGATGATTGCAAGGTTTAGAAGAGGTTTGAGGGCGGATATCAAGGGAATTATGGCCGCCCAAGTTATCAATGAGTTTGGTGAGTTGGTTAAGCGAGCAGAAGAAGTAGCCACAGCTCTTGGAACAAACAATTTGACACCAAAACAGGTAGACAGTTCTAGTAAAAGGAGATGGGATAATCGTACTGGAGGTAATATGAATTTTCAGAATAAGAAGGGAAAGTTCAGTGAGGGAATCAACACTAGATTCAATACCAAAAATAACGCTGGAACATCACGTAGAACTAGCACTGGGACATCATCCAAGCCTCAATGTTCAAATTGCGGTAAAAATCATAATGGACCTTGCATGTTGGGTTTGGGATGCTTTTACTGTCATGAGAAAGGACATTCCATTGGTCAATGTCCTCGACGGGGAAATAAAACGCTAATCACGAGGGAAAATAAAGCGCCAGAGAAAAGAGGGAATGCCCGATTCTTTGCTCTTTCACACCAGCAGTCATCAAAAGATAATGATACTATGACTGGTATGTTACCTATCTTTGGATCATCTGCTATTGTTTTATTTGATTCTGGAGCCTCACATTCATTCATATCTGCTAAGTTATGTTGTAACAAAGGAATTAATTGTGAGGTAGAAAACTTAGCATTGAATGTAAGTATCCCTTCAGGAGAGAACATAAAAACAGATAGGATTGCTCGGAATGTCAAATTGGACTTTGGGAATAGAGAACTAGAAGCTGATTTATATTGCATTGAGATGCAAGACTTAGACGTAATATTGGGTATGGATTGGTTATGTCAAAATTTTGCAACAATAAACTGTCATGAAAGAGAAGTGGTCTTTGAAAAACCAGGTGTGGAAAAGTTCATATTTTATGGTGCAAAAGTTAGTGGAACACCTGTTGTAATATCTGCCATGAAGGCGGTAAAGATGTTAAGAAGAGGTAACTGTTACGGATACTTAGTTAACATTATTAGTGTGAAAGAAGAAGATTCCAAAATTGAAGATGTGCCAATTGTAAGGGAGTTTGCAGACGTGTTTCCTGATGAACTGCCAGGAGTACCACCTGACAGACAAGTTGAGTTTGCAATTGAGTTGGTACCTGGTGCAGCACCCGTGTCAAAACCACCATATAGGATGGCGCCGAAAGAATTGCAGGAGTTGAAGGTGCAGCTACAAGAACTTTTGGATTTAGGATTCATACGACCAAGTGTGTCACCTTGGGGTGCGCCAGTTCTATTCGTCAAAAAGAAAGATGGGACAATGCGAATGTGCATTGATTATCGTGAACTGAATCGGCTCACGATTAAAAATAAATATCCTTTACCAAGGATTGAGGATTTATTTGATCAATTAAGAGGTGCTGGAGTGTTTTAAAAGATCGATTTAAGGTCAGGATATCATCAATTGAAAATCAGAGAAAGTGATATCTCTAAGACGGCATTTCGCACAAGATATGGTCACTATGAGTTTATAGTAATGCCGTTTGGTTTAACTAACGCGTCAGCAGTGTTTATGGATCTGATGAATCGAGTCTTCCATCCATATTTAGACAAGTTTGTCATAGTGTTCATTGATGATATTTTGATTTATTCAAAGGATGATAAACAACATGAAGAACACTTGAGGATTATATTGGAAACATTAAGAAATGAGAAGTTATACGCCAAATTCAAGAAATGTGAATTTTGGTTGGATCGGGTAGTTTTTCTTGGACACGTTGTAACTTCTCAAGGAATTGAAGTAGATCCAGCCAAGGTGGAAGTTGTGAGCAATTGGAAAGTACCTAGTAATGCTAGGGAAATAAGGAGTTTTCTTGGATTAGCTGGCTATTATCGAAGGTTCATTGAGGGATTCTCAAAAAATAGCAGGTCCAATGACACAATTAACAAGAAAAGGTGTAGAATACAAGTGGATTGAGGAATGTGAGCAAAGTTTTCAGGAGTTGAAAAAAAGGTTAACAACAGCTCCTGTGTTAACCATACCTGATGGGACAGATAATTTTGTTTTATACACCGACGCGTCAAAACAAGGACTCGGGTGTGTATTGATGCAGAAAGGAAAAGTTATTGCTTATGCATCGAGGCAATTGAAAACCCATGAGCATAACTATCCAACACATGATTTAGAGTTAGCAGCTGTGGTGCACGCACTAAAGATTTGGAGACATTATTTGTTTGGAGGTAAGTGCGAAATATACACTGATCATAAAAGTTTGAAATATTTCTTCACACAAAAAGAACTTAACATGAGACAGAGACGTTGGTTAGAACTTGTGAAGGATTATGATTGTACCATACTATATCATCCGGGAAAGGCTAATGTGGTAGCTGATGCTCTTAGTAGAAAAGGTGAAGGACAATTGACAAGAATGATTACTCAACAGGAGTCATTGGTGAAGGAGTTGGAAAAGTTAAGGATTGAGGTAGTAACTCCTAATACAACTAAAGCTGCATTGGCAGTATTGGTTTTACAACCCACATTACGAGATCGGATTAAGGAAGCTCAAAAGAGTAATGCATTTTTACAGAAGATGAAAAGTCGAGTGTTGAATGGAGGGATAAATGACTTTACAATAGCAAGTTATGATGCACTCATGTTCATTGGAAGAATTTGTGTGCCTAAGGAGAAAGAGTTGATAAGGGAAATATTAGATGAGGCACACTGTACTACTTATACAGTACATCCAGGTAGCACTAAGATGTATCAAGATCTCCGAAAGATATTCTGGTGGCGAGGAATGAAGAGGACAATTGCTGAATATGTGGGAAAATGTTTAACATGTCAGCAAATCAAAGCTGAACACCAACGACCATCTGGTATGTTAAATCCATTGGAAATACCTGAGTGGAAATGGGAGCATATCACGATGGATTTTGTCGTGGGACTTCCCAAGTCTATATGTGGACTTGATGCGATATGGGTGATAGTAGACAGGCTTACCAAGTCAGCTCATTTCCTTCCAGTGAAAATGACCTACTCGATGGATCAATTTGCTCGATTATATGTTCGAGAAATTATGAGACTACATGGGGTACCTGTTTCTATTGTGTCCGATAGAGATCCAAGATTTACCTCAAAATTTTGGAATAGTTTGCACACAGCCATGGGTACAAAACTGAAATTTTCTACCGCTTATCATCCTCAAACTGATGGTCAATCTGAGCGAACTATTCAAATATTGGAGGATATGCTTCGAACTTGTGTGCTAGATATTGGGGGAAATTGGGAAACTCACTTACCTTTAGTAGAATTTGCTTATAACAATAGTTTTCAAACAACGATTGGTATGGCACCGTATGAAGCATTGTATGGGAGGAAATGTCGTTCGCCATTATATTGGGATGAAGTTGGAGAAAAGAAAATCTTAGGTCCAGAGATGATTGAGAAAACCATTGAGGTGATTGGGAAAATTAAAGAAAGGATCAAAGTAGCTCAGGATCGACAGAAATCCTATGCTGATAAAAGAAGGAAAGAGTTACACTTTGAGATTGGAGAAAAGGTTTTTCTTAAAGTTGCCCCGATGAAAGAAGTTTTGAGGTTCGGGAAGAAAGGAAAATTAAGACCTCGATTCATTGGGCCATTTGAGATTTTGGAACGTGTAGGGGATGTAGCTTATCGATTGGCCTTGACCCCTGAATTGTCAGCAGTACACAACGTTTTCCATGTATCAATGCTCCGAAAGTACTTGCATGATCCCAGTCATGTAATTCACTTTAAAGATTTACAGATCAATAAAGACTTGACATATGAGGAAGAGCCTAGCATTATTCTAGATCGAAAAATTCATGTTTTACGAGGTCGACAAATACCATTAATCAAAATTCAGTGGAGTAGACATGGACCAGATGAAGCAACTTGGGAACGTGAGGAAGAGATTTTAGCACGTTACCCAAACATAGAATCAAGTAAGTTTAATTTCGAGGACGAAATTTCTTTAAGGGGGTAGGGTTGTCACATCCCGTTTATAAATTAAATGTTTCAATATTTATTTGTGAAATTTATTTATTTCAACTCGTGAAAAATTATGATATTTGAATTATTTGAGTTGTGAATTTGTGAATTTTTTTAGGTTGCACCCCTAGATATGAACTTAGTTTGATTAAGTAGAATTAATTTATTTAATGTATATAGATTTATTGAGATTTAAATTCTTCACGCAAAAGCATGTGTATATATATATATATGTACATTATTTATTTATTTATATATCTAATGGAAACAAGAGCTACATGTATATATATATATGTATATATATATATCTATATATATGTGTATTAGTATATGTATTTTGGGATTTGACTTGTCATTAGTTTTTTATAAACACGTGTCATGTGTTTGAGTTATCAAATTTATGTGTCAAATAATGGATTTAAACAAATGGTGACTCATGAATTAAAGTAGGTATAGGATTTATACAAACCTGTAGTAAATTATTATAGTTGTTCTTAAATTTTATTTATTACCAAACTTTAAATAAGAAAGAAAAAGAAGAAGGCTCTAATTTAATCGCATTTAATTGTCCAAATTTCTTATGCAAGGTAATTTTCTACTTTTCTATTAGTTTAATTTTATGAATTTTAATTTTATTAGCATGAATATAAAATCTTAATTTGTATTCAAACATAAAGTAATAAATCCTAATATAAATTAACAAACGTGTACAACTTTTAATTATCCATTCTTTTAGAAATTTCGTATATAATTTATTAGTGTTAATCATGAATCATAAGAATAGTCAATTATCATATTTTTTTTCCATAAACAGGAGAACATTTATCTTAGTGTGAGATTTGTTGGACATGATTGACCAACCTTAATATGAATAGAATAAAATTTATAATAGTTACTGTAAGTTTGGAAGTTTTAATTCCAATGGTAAAATGAATAGGCAGTCTTTGTTTTATTTTATATTTAAATGAATGTCAAATTATTGGATGAAAATGATGTCATCGTAATAAAAGATTTTAGTGCTTTTACATTAGTTAATAATGAACTTATGGTATTAATTTACAATAATAACTCAATATTGTTGTTTATATTTGGAAAATGGAACTTACAATTCAAGAGTGACTAAGCTCATTTCATTATAAAATTATTATATTCTTATTATTAGTTAGTCAAATATTTAATTTTAATTTTAAATTTATTATATCATTATTATTAGTTACTGAAATATTTAATATTTATTGTAAATTTGTCGTATTTATATTATTAATTCCTCAAGTTTAATATAATTATTTTTAATTGTAATCTTAAATCCTATTAGTTTTATATCTTATCACTAAATTTTTCATTACTTGCAATTAGAATTAAAGAAAGATTTCATAATCTCATTTAAATTGTTATAAATCAATTTATGTCCTTAAAATTGAAGATGCATTTATAGAATATGTTTTTTTATTTGATATCTAGGTGCGGCGCAACTAAGACGTTAGCTTTCACTTATTTGCTTGAATCAACTTTCTAGTTCAAATATAAGGTGTGGGATTCTCACTTATTATGCTGTTGATTTCAATTTGTCCTTGTTGATGTGATTTGTTTGACGTGTATGATTTCATATCATTTGTGAGTGTTACTGGACTGTCTATTCAGTTGTCCTTCATATTTAACCTCACTATTGTGCACAATCATTTCGCCAGGGACCGTAAATAGGTCCGGGGTCTTAATTGATCCTTGGAAGCACAGTGCGATTCATTTTCATATATTAGTGAATAATACACATGTATCTCATTTTATATCAACTTGGACAAATTATTTTGCATAGCCGTCCCACACTGAGTATATTTATATATGCTCATCCCATAAACTTACAAATTTCAGGTAAATGAGCTTGGAGTTGCAGTGGAGGTCGAATGACAGAATAATCTTTTGTTATACATATGTATATATAAGTTTCCACTTTATTTTACATTTCTAGTTGGATAACTAGAATAACTTTTGCTGGTAACTCTTTTTGGGTATGCACATTGAGTTTTTTTGAAAGGTATATGAGATTGTAAATATTTCAGTTGTGTAGTTTGTCTAAATTATCAATCGTACCTTAGATCTTAAATTTAAATTCTACAGGTTTCCTTATTTGTTGTTTCTCTGGGTTACGTGAAAATAGATTTATTTATTTATTTGTTTGTTTTAGAAAAGAAAGTTGAAAAAAAAAAGATAATTACTTAAAATTCTTATTTTTGCATTAGAAATCATTTAATTTCATATAATAGTTCTTTTTAGATTAAGGTGTTACAAACTGCCCCTTGCGTTATCTTTTTTTGATTTTTTCTTAAGCCGCTTCTTTCCTTTCACCATCTCCCTCTTCATTGAAATTTTAGAAACCTTTAAAGGATCTCTATTACCCACCGGCACCAAAGGAGGACGACAATGATCTTGAGGATGATCTGCCATGAGGCGGGACACACAATGAGTACACCAATGACACAAGGAATATAAGACAAAAAACAAAGAACAAGAAAAAATGATCTAAGAACACGCAGAACAAAATGAAGATTAATTAAAAACGTAAAAAGAGACACGACCTGAAGATTCACAAACAAAACCAAAGACAACACAAAATCAAATCCCAAAGCATGCAAAACAATGGAAAAATCTGCGAAATCAAAGATGAACAAAATGAGAATTCATGAAGACGCCTAGAGAAAAGTCAGAGCGTTCCATTAAGAGAGAGAAAAAAATTCCCCAACCAACGCAACAAGAATTTCAACGCAACTCCAACGCCCCAACGTAACCAACGCAACTAGAATCCAACACAACAAGAATTTCAGGCATCGGACACCTATGGAGAGAGTTATATCCGTTTTACTGACGGCTGCCAGAAAACGGGGCTGCATCTGGCCGTCGGGCTTGATAATTTGATTCTTTTAGAAACCGGATGAATTAGGCCAATATAAGCATATGGTTTGATTCATAATTGATCCTAGTGTGCAAAAATACTAAACTCGATGAAAATCCTGCCGGTCACCCCGGGGCCAAATTTGGCCACCGGCCAAAGGGGTACCCCTTTGGCGCGGGCTCGAAAAATACATTTTTTGAAACCGGATAAATTAGGCTAATATAAGAATATGGTTTGATTCATAATTGATTTTAGTATTCAAAAATGCTAGATTTGATGAAAATCCCGGCTGTCACACCGGGCCCGAACAAGACGTGACCCTGGCACTACACAAAATGTTACGTTTTTTGAAATCAACTTTAAAACCTTGTAGAGGTTGACACAAAATGAGTTTCTAGGATTTTTCTGTTCTAGATCATAGATATTTGAGTTAGGGATCCAACGCAACAAGAATTTCAGGCATCGGACACCTATGGAGAGAGTTATAGCCGTTTTACTGACGGCTGCCAGAAAACGGGGCTGAATCTGGCCGTCGGGCTTGATAATTTGATTCTTTTGGAAACCGGACGAATTAATAATAAAATAATAATAAATCCAGAAACCACCAACGTAAAATGAAAAGTAACTAAATATAGGATGAGCGTACATTGTTGTGTGCGTGTGTGTTTTATTTTTTTTCATACTGGGCGTGCCCTAGCTGATCCAATGCCATATTTTCACCCCCCCTTCAAATTTGAAGCATGAAAATTGAAAAAGGCGTTCAAAAAATGGCAATGGAGCAATTCCCCTATGAAGTAAACAAGACAGAAAAGAGAGAGTTTGAAAAATGACAATGCAGAATTCAAATTTGAGGATCGACGAAGATTCTGTAGAGTTCATTTTCAGCAACAATTTATGCCTTCGCTTTATTAATGAAAAATTGCGCTTATGATTCAAAAATATACATAAACAACAGATACAGATTTAGATATCCATATAGTTAGACCTTACCGCCGGTGTCGGAAAGTCTAATAGAAGCTGGGACGGCGACGCGTGGTGGCTGCGGTGAAAATGAGAATTAATAACGCAGGAGGAAACAGAAATGAGAAAAAAAATCTCAACAACGGAATTCTCGTCATCATCCAGATACCGTTTGAATTCCATTTCAGCCAGCCTATTATCATCTTCCATTTCACGTCGCAGTTCATCCTCATCCATATCACTCGACTCAACTCCAGTGACACTCCCCACATCCCCCTCATCAGCATGCAACAACGATCCACCCCCATGCACACCTTCAACAAGCACAAAAGATTTTTTATCCGCCGAGGTCGATTCAATCACCTGAAAAGGTTTGGCATCAAGATATACAACATTATGCCCATCATCATCTCCATTATCTCCATGTTCGTTCAAACCAACATCTTCTTCACCACTATTCAATGGCGACGAAGAACTGCCCCTTGCGTTATCTTTTTTTGATTTTTTCTTAAGCCGCTTCTTTCCTTTCACCATCTCCCTCTTCGTTGAAATTTTAGAAACCTTTAAAGGATCTCTATTACCCACCGGCACCAAAGGAGGATGATAATGATCTTGAGGATAATCCGCTATGAGGCGAGACACACAAGGAGTACACCAATGACACAAGGAGTATAAGACAAAAAACAAAGAATAAGAAAAAACGATCTAAGAACACGTAGAACAAAATAAAGATTAATTAAAAACGTAAAAAGAGACACGACCTGAAGATTCACAAACAAAACATAAGACAACACAAAATCAAATTCCAAAGCATGCAAAACAATGGAAAAATCTGTGAAATCAAAGATGATCAAAATGAGAATTCATGAAGACGCTAAGAGAAAAGTCAGAGCGTTCCATGAAGAGAGAGAAAAAAATTCCCCAACCAACGCAACAAGAATTTCAACGCAACTACAACGCCCCAATGTAACCAACACAACTAGAATCCAACGCAACAAGAATTTCAGGCATCAGACACCTATGGAGAGAGTTATATCCGTTTTACTGACGGCTGCCAAAAAAGGGGCCGAATCTGGCCGTCGGGCTTGATAATTTGATTCTTTTAGAAACCGGACGAATTAGGCCAATATAAGCATATGGTTTGATTCATAATTGATCCTAGTGTGCAAAAATACTAAACTCGATGAAAATCCTGCCGGTCACCCCGGGGCCAAATTTGGCCACCGGCCAAAGGGGTACCCCTTTGGCGCAGGCTCAAAAAATTCATTTTTTGAATGGTTTGATTCATAATTGATTTTAGTATTCAAAAATTCTAGATTTGATGAAAATCCCGGCTGTCACACCGGGCCCGAACAAGACGTGACCCTGGCACTACACAAAATGTTACGTTTTTTGAAATCAACTTTAAAACCTTGTAGAGGTTGACACAAAATGAGTTTCTAGGATTTTTCTGTTCTAGATCATAGATATTTGAGTTAGGGATCCAACGCAACAAGAATTTCAGGCATCGGACACCTATTGAGAGAGTTATAGCCGTTTTACTGACGGCTGCCAGAAAACGGGGCTTAATCTGGCCGTCGGGCTTGATAATTTGATTCTTTTGGAAACCGGACGAATTAGGCCAATATAAGCATATGGTTTGATTCATAATTGATCCTAGTGTGCAAAAATCCACCAGTCACTTCGGGGCCAAATTTGGCCACCGGCCAAAGGGCTACCTACCCCTTTGGCGCGAGCTCGAAAAATTCATTTTTTGAAACCGGATGAATTAGGGTAATATAAGCATATGGTTTGATTCATAATTGATTGTAGTGTTCAAAAATTCTAGATTCGATGAAAATTCTGGCTGTCACACCGGGCCGGAACAAGACGTGACCCTGGCACTACACAAAATGTTACGTTTTTTAAAATCAACTTTAAAACCTTGTAGAGGTTGACACAAAATGAGTTTCTAGGATTTTTCTTTTCTAGATCATAGATATTTGAGTTAGGGATCCAACGCAACAAGAATTTCAGGCATCGGACACCTATGGAGAGAGTTATAGCCGTTTTACTAACGGCTACCAGAAAACGGGGCTGAATCTGGCCGTCGGGCTTGATAATTTGATTCTTTTGGAAACCGGACGAATTAGGCCAATATAAGCATATGGTTTGATTCATAATTGATCCTAGTGTGCAAAAATCCACCGGTCACTTCGGGGCCAAATTTGGCCACCGGCCAAAGGGCTACCCCTTTGGCGCGGGCTCGAAAAATTCATTTATTGAAACCGGATGAATTAGGGTAATATAAGCATATGGTTTGATTCATAATTGATTGTAGTGTTCAAAAATTCTAGATTCGATGAAAATTCTGGTTGTCACACCGGGCCGGAACAAGACGTGACCCTGGCACTACACAAAATGTTACGTTTTTTGAAATCAACTTTAAAACCTTGTAGAGGTTGACACAAAATGAGTTTCTAGGATTTTTCTGTTCTAAATGAAAGATATTTGAGTTAGGGATCCAACGCAACAAGAATTTCAGGCATCGGATACCTATGGAGAGAGTTATAGTCGTTTTACTGACGGCTGCCAGAAAACGGGGCCGAATCTAGCCGTCGGGCTTGATAATTTGTTTCTTTTGGAAACCGGACGAATTA
Source organism: Perilla frutescens (assembly GCA_026008535.1). Classification (NCBI taxonomy): domain Eukaryota; kingdom Viridiplantae; phylum Streptophyta; class Magnoliopsida; order Lamiales; family Lamiaceae; genus Perilla; species Perilla frutescens. The sequence continues at coordinate 7,530 of BRKX01000008.1, read as the reverse complement.
GGCCAATATAAGCATATGGTTTGATTCATAATTTATCCTAGTGTGCAAAAATACTAAACTCGATGAAAATCCTGCCGGTCACCCCGGGGCCAAATTTGGCCACCGGCCAAAGGGGTACCTCTTTGGCGCGGGCTCGAAAAATTCATTTTTTGAAACCGGATGAATTAGGCTAATATAAGCATATGGTTTGATTCATAATTGATTGTAGTGTTCAAAAATGCTAGATTCGATGAAAATCCCGGTTGTCACACCGGGCCCGAACAAGACGTGACCCTGGCACTATACAAAATGTTACGTTTTTTGAAATCAACTTTAAAACCTTGTAGGGGTTGACACAAAATGAGTTTCTAGGATTTTTCTTTTCTATATGATAGATATTTGAGTTAGGGATCCAACACAATAAGTATTTCAGGCATCGGACACCTACGGAGAGAGTTATAGCCGTTTTACTGACGGCTGCCAGAAAACGGGGCTGAATCTGGCCGTCGGGCTTGATAATTTGATTCTTTTGGAAACCGGACGAATTAGGCCAATATAAGCATATGGTTTGATTCATAATTGATCCTAGTGTGCAAAAATCCACCGGTCACTTCGGGGCCAAATTTGGCCACCGGCCAAAGGGCTACCCCTTTGGCGCGGGCTCGAAAAATTCATTTTTTGAAACCGGATGAATTAGGGTAATATAAGCATATGGTTTGAGTCATAATTGATTGTAGTGTTCAAAAATTCTAGATTCGATGAAAATTCCGGTTGTCACACCGGGCCGTAACAAGACGTGACCCTGGCACTACACAAAATGTTACGTTTTTTGAAATCAACTTTAAAACCTTGTATAGGTTGACATAAAATGAGTATCTAGGATTTTTCTTTTCTAGATGATAGATATTTGAGTTAGGGATCCAACGCAAAAAGAATTTCAGGCATCGGACACCTATGGAGAGAGTTATAGCCGTTTTACTGACGGCTGCCAGAAAACGGGGCCGAATCTGGCCGTCGGGCTTGATAATTTGATTCTTTTAGAAACCAGACGAATTAGGACAATATAAGCATATGGTTTGATTCATAATTGATCCTAGTGTGCAAAAAGACTAAACTCGATGAAAATCCCGCCGGTCACCCCGGGACCAAATTTGGCCACCGGCCAAAGGGGGTACCCCTTTGGCGCGGGCTCGAAAAATTCATTTTTTGAAACCGGATGAATTAGGCTAATATAAGCATATGGTTTGATTCATAATTGATTGTAGTGTTCAAAAATTCTAGATTGGATGAAAATCCCGGTTGTCACACCGGGCCCGAACAAGACGTGACCCTGGCACTCCAAAAATGTTACGTTTTTTGAAATCAACTTTAAAACCTTGTAAAGGTTGACACAAAATGAGTTTCTAGGATTTTTCTTTTCTAGATGATTGATATTTGAGTTAGGGATCCAACGCAATAAGAATTTCAGGCATCGGACACTTATGGAGAGAGTTATAGCCGTTTTACTGACGGGTGCCAGAAAACGGGGCCGAATCTGGCCGTCGGGCCTGATAATTTTATTCTTTTAGAAACCGGACGAATTAGGCCAATATAAGCATATGGTTTGATTCATAATTGATCCTAGTGTGCAAAAATACTAAACTCGATTAAAATCCCGCCGGTCACTCATGGGCCAAATTTGGCCACCGGCCAACGGGGGTACCCCTTTGGCGCGGGCTCGAAAAATTCATTTTTTAAAACCGGATGAATTAGGCTAATATAAGCATATGGTTTGATTTAGAATTGATTGTTGTGTTCAAAAATTCTAGATTCGATGAAAATCCCGGTTGTCACACCGGGCCCGAACAAAACGTGACCCTGACACTACACAAAATGTTACGTTTTTTGAAATCAACTTTAAAACCTTGTAGAGGTTGACACAAAATGATTTTCTAGGATTTTTCTTTTCTAGATGATAGATATTTGAGTTAGGGATTCAACGCAACAAGAATTTCAGGCATCGGACACCTATGGAGAGAGCTATAGCCGTTTTACTGACGGGTGCCAGAAAACGGGGCCGAATCTGGCCGTCGGGCCTGATAATTTTATTCTTTTAGAAACCGGACGAATTAGGCCAATATAAGCATATGGTTTGATTCATAATTGATCCTAGTGTGCAAAAATACTAAACTCGATTAAAATCCCGCCGGTCACCCCTTTGGCGCGGGCTCGAAAAATTCATTTTTTGAAACCGGATGAATTAGGCTAATATAAGCATATGGTTTGATTCATAATTGATTGTAGTGTTCAAAAATGCTAGATTCGATGAAAATCCCGGCTGTCACACCGGGCCCGAAAAAGTCGTGACCCTGGCACTACACAAAATGTTACGTTTTTTGAAATCAACTTTAAAACCTTGTAGAGGTTGACACAAAATGAGTTTCTAGGATTTTTCTTTTCTAGATGATAGATATTTGAGTTTGGGATCCAACGCAATAAGAATTTCAGGCATCGGACACTTATGGAGAGAGTTATAGCCGTTTTACTGACGGGTGCCAAAAAACGAGGCCGAATCTGGCCGTCGGGCCTGATAATTTTATTCTTTTAGAAACCGGACGAATTAGGCCAATATAAGCATATGGTTTGATTCATAATTGATCATAGTGTGCAAAAATACTAAACTCGAGTAAAATCCCGCCGGTCACCCCTTTGGCGCGGGCTCAAAAAATTCATTTTTTGAAACCGAATGAATTAGGCTAATATAAGCATATGGTTTGATTCATAATAGATTGTAGTGTTCAAAAATGCTAGATTCGATGAAAATCCCGGCTGTCACACCTGGCCCGAACAAGACGTGACCCTGGCACTACACAAAATGTTACGTTTTTTTAAATCAACTTTAAAACCTTGTAGAGGTTGACACAAATCGAGTTTCTAGGATTTTTCTTTTTTAGATGATAGATATTTGAGTTAGGGATCGAACACAACAAGAATTTCTCGCATCAGACACCTATGGAGAGAGTTATAGCCGTTTTACTGACGGCTGTTAGAAAATGGGGCCGAATCTGGCCGTCGGGCTTGATAACTTGATTCTTTTGGAAAAAGGACGAATTAGGCCAATATAAGCATATGGTTTGATTCATAATTGATCCTAGTGAGCAAAAATACTAAACTCGATGAAAATCCCGTCGGTCACCCGTGGCCAAATTTGGCCACCGGCCAAAGGGGTACCCCTTTGGCGCGGGATTGAAAAATTCATTTTTTGAAACCGGATGAATTAGGCTAATATAAGCATATGGTTTGATTCATAATTGATTTTAGTGTTCAAAAATGCTAGATTCGATGAAAATCCCGGCTGTCACACCGGGCCTGAACAAGACGTGACCCTGGCACTACACAAAATGTTACGTTTTTTGAAATCAACTTTAAAACCTTGTAGAGGTTGACACAAAATGAGTTTCTTGGATTTTTCTTTTCTAGATGATAGATATTTGAGTTAGGGATCCAACGCGACAAGAATTTCAGGCATCGGACACCTATGGAGAGAGTTATAGCCGTTTTACTGACGGCTGCCAGAAAACGGGGCCGAATCTGGCCGTTGGGCTTGATAATTTGATTCTTTTGGAAAACGGACGAATTAGGCCAATATAAGCATATGGTTTGATTCATAATTGATCCTAGTGTGCAAAAATACTAAACTCGATGAAAATCCCGCCGGTCACCCCGGGGCCAAATTTGGCCACCGGCCAAAGGAGTACCCCTTTGGCGCGGGCTCGAAAAATTCATTTTTTGAAACCGGATGAATTAGGCTAATATAAGCATATGCTTTGATTCATAATTGATTATAGTGTTCAAAAATGCTAGATTCGATGAAAATCCCGGCTGTCATACCGGGCTCGAACAAGACGTGACCCTGGCACTACACAAAATGTTACGTTTTTTGAAATCAACACTAAAACATTGTGGAGGTTGACACAAAATGAGTTTCTAGGATTTCTCTTTTCTAGATGATAGATATTTCAGTTAGGGATCCAACGCAACAAGAATTTCAGGCATCGGACAACTATTGAGAGAGTTATAGCCGTTTTACTGACGGCTGCCAGAAAACGGGGCCGAATCTGGCCGTCGGGCTTGATAATTTGATTCTTTTGGAAAACGGACAAATTAGACCAATATAAGCATATGGTTTGATTTATAATTGATCCTAGTGTGCAAAAATACTAAACTCGATGAAAATCCCACCGGTCACCCCTTTGGCGCGGGCTCGAAAAATTCATTTTTTGAAACCGGATGAATTAGGCTAATATAAGCATAATGTTTTATTCATAATTGATTGTAGTGTTCAAAAATGATAGATTCGATGAAAATCCCGGCTGTCACACCGGGCCCGAACAAGACGTGACCCTGGCATTACACAAAATGTTACGTTTTTTGAAATCAACTTTAAAACCTTGTAGAGGTTGACACAAAATGAGTTTCTAGGATTTTTATTTTCTAGAAGATAGATATTTGAGTTAGGGATCCAACGGGACAAGAATTTCAGGCATCGGACACCTATGGAGAGAGTTATAGCCGTTTTACTGACGGCTGCTAGAAAACGGGGCCGAATCTGGCCGTCGGGCTTGATAATTTGATTCTTTTGGAAAACGGACGAATTAGGCCAATATAAGCATATTGTTTGATTCATAATTGATCCTAGTGTGCAAAAATACTAAACTCGATGAAAATCCCGCCGGTCACCCCGGGGCTAAATTTGGCCACCGGCCAAAGGGGTACCCCTTTGGCGCGGGCTCGAAAAATTCATTTTTTGAAACCGGATAAATTAGGCTAATAGAAGCATATGGTTTGATTCATAATTGATTGTAGTGTTCAAAAATGCTAGATTCGATGAAAATCCCGGCTGTCACACTGGGCCTGAAAAAGACGTGACCCTGGCACTACACAAAATGTTACGTTTTTTGAAATCAACTTTAAAACCTTGTAGAGGTTGACCCAAAATGAGTTTCTACGATTTTTCTTTTCTAGATGATAGATATTATAGTTAGGGATCCAACGCAACAAGAATTTCAGGCATCGGACACCTATGGAGAGAGTTATAGCCGTTTTACTGACGGCTGCCAGAAAACGGGGCCGAATCTGGCCGTCGGGCTTGATAATTTGATTCTTTTGGAAAACGGACAAATTAGGCCAATATAAGAATATGGTTTGATTTAAAATTGATCCTAGTGTGCAAAAATACTAAACTCGATGAAAATCCCACCGGTCACCCCTTTGGCGCGGGCTCGAAAAATTCATTTTTTGAAACCGGATGAATTAGGCTAATATAAGCATATGGTTTGATTCATAATTGATTGTAGTGTTCAAAAATGCTAGATTCGATGAAAATCCCGGCTGTCACACCGGGCCCGAAAAAGACGTGACCCTGGCACTACACAAAATGTTACGTTTTTTGAAATCAACTTTAAAACCTTGTAGAGGTTGACACAAAATGATTTTCTGGGATTTTTATTTTCTAGATGATAGATATTTGAGTTAGGGATCCAACGCAACAAGAATTTCAGGCATCGGACACCTATGGAGAGAGTTATAGCCGTTTTACTGACGGCTGCCAGAAAACGGGGCCGAATCTGGCCGTCGGGCTTGATAATTTGATTCTTTTGGAAAACGGACGAATTAGGCCAATATAAGCATATTGTTTGATTCATAATTGATCCTAGTGTGCAAAGATTCTAAACTCGATGAAAATCCCGCCGGTCACCCCGGGGCTAAATTTGGCCACCGGCCAAAGGGGTACCCCTTTGGCGCGGGCTCGAAAAATTCATTTTTTGAAACCGGATGAATTAGGCTAATATAAGCATATGGTTTGATTCATAATTGATTGTAGTGTTCAAAAATGCTAGATTCGATGAAAATCCCAGCTGTCACACTGGGCCCGAAAAAGACGTGACCCTGGCACTACACAAAATGTTACGTTTTTTGAAATCAACTTTAAAACCTTGTAGAGGTTGACACAAAATAAGTTTCTAGGATTTTTATTTTCTAGAAGATAGATATTTGAGTTAGGGATCCAACGCGACAAGAATTTCAGGCATCGGACACCTATGGAGAGAGTTATAACCGTTTTACTGACGGCTGCCAGAAAACGGGGCCGAATCTGGCCGTCGGGCTTGATAATTTGATTCTTTTGGAAAACGGACGAATTAGGCCAATATAAGCATATTGTTTGATTCATAATTGATCCTAGTGTGCAAAGATTCTAAACTCGATGAAAATCCCGCCGGTCACCCCGGGGCTAAATTTGGCCACCGGCCAAAGGGGTACCCCTTTGGCGCGGGCTCGAAAAATTCATTTTTTGAAACCGGATGAATTAGGCTAATATAAGCATATGGTTTGATTCATAATTGATTGTAGTGTTCAAAAATGCTAGATTCGATGAAAATCCCAGCTGTCACACTGGGCCCGAAAAAGACGTGACCCTGACACTACACAAAATGTTACGTTTTTTGAAATCAACTTTAAAACCTTGTAGAGGTTGACACAAAATAAGTTTCTAGGATTTTTATTTTCTAGAAGATAGATATTTGAGTTAGGGATCCAACGCGACAAGAATTTCAGGCATCGGACACCTATGGAGAGAGTTATAGCCGTTTTACTGACGGCTGCCAGAAAACGGGGCCGAATCTGGCCGTCGGGCTTGATAATTTAATTCTTTTGGCAAACGGACGAATTAGGCCAATATAAGCATATGGTTTGATTCATAATTGATCCTAGTGTGCAAAAATACTAAACTCGATGAAAATCCCGCTGGTCACCCCGGGGCAAAATTTGGCCACCGGCCAAAGGAGTACCCCTTTGGCGTGGGCTCGAAAAATTCATTTTTTGAAACTGGATGAATTAGGCTAATATAAGCATATGGTTTGATTGATAATTGATTGTAGTGTTCAAAAATGCTAGATTCGATGAAAATCCCGGCTGTCACACCGGGCCCGAAAAAGACGTGACCCTGGCACTACACAAAATGTTACGTTTTTTGAAATCAACTTTAAAACCTTGTAGAGGTTGACACAAAATGTTACGTTTAGGGTTTAGGGTTTGGGGTTTGGGGTTTGGGGTTTGGGGTTTGGGGTTTGGGGTTTGGGGTTGGGGTTTGGGGTTGGGGGTTGGGGGTTTGGGGGTTTGGGGTTTGGGGTTTGGGGTTTGGGGTTTGGGGTTTGGGGTTTGGGGTTTGGGGTTTGGGGTTTGGGGTTTGGGGTTTGGGGTTTGGGGTTTAGGGGTTTAGGGGTTTTGGGGTTTTGGGGTTTTGGGGTTTTGGGGTTTGGGGTTTTGGGGGTTTGGGGGTTTGGGGGTTTGGGGTTTGGGGTTTGGAGTTTGGGGTTTGGGGTTTGGGGTTTGGGGTTTGGGGTTTGGGGTTGGGGTTTTAGGGTTTTAGGGTTTTAGGGTTTGGGGTTTGGGGTTTGGGGTTTGGGGTTTGGGGTTGGGGGTTTGGGGTTGGGGGTTTGGGGTTGGGGGTTTGGGGTTGGGGGTTTGGGGTTTGGGGTTTGGGGTTTGGGGTTTGGGGTTTGGGGTTTGGGG